>OX421473.1:12149513-13399513 GCA_949126895.1 Eilema caniola | reverse complement strand
TTTTCTTCTCAGAGATGAAGACATGAAAAGAAAAGTCAATTAAGAGAAGAAGTCATTATGATGGAATTAAAAACCCTTTACCGATCACATTAATAATATGAGCAACTGTTATTATGGTCATTACTCATTGCATTACTCATTAAATAATTTAAAAAAGTACAGTGGGAGCAGATTTGATACGCAATACATTGAAGTTCAGGCAATTCCGCAGTTTTACTGGTAAAGCGGGCCCCAGACTCCAAGTTAAAAGCTTCGGATGCGACTGGGATTATCGCTAGGATGAAGAAGAACAAAAAACGCCAAATAATATCATACTGTGTTGACTTAATACGAATTCATTTTTGAAAAAGCTTAAATAAACAATATTTATTTGGTGAATACTACTTACCCGGAACAACTACCATAGATGTCCTTATGACAATCCGGCCGCACGGCTTTATTTGCTCTCAGACGTACGAAAATCCTCAGACCAACGCTATAAAACATATCATACATAAAAATATTTACACTGAGCAGGAATTGAACCCGCTCCTCCAACGTAGCAGTCACGTTCACTTTACAGAGGTTGTCTGTAATTTGGCGTTCCTCCTATTACTCAGATTAAAACAGTCATTTTAGTGGCCGGACCCTTTTTTAGTATTCTTTTTTTAGCTATTTTTGAAAGGCAAAGAGAATAATAGTGTATTACTAGATGACGCCCGCGGCTTTAACCGCGTGGAATTCTGTTCCCGCTCCCATTAACCCGCATGTGGTATTATGTTGCTGTTGCCGTAACACTTTTTTACAAAATCTTTTTGAGTTGAAACTTTTTCATTTTTCTATAGTTAGTCTGATTGTGTCAAATTGACAATTAGATGCTATACCATCACATGCGTTCATCTGTTGTCACAGTACGTAGGGCCTTATCATACAAATGGTTTATGAGCGGCTTTGGGGCGGAGCGGATGAGCAGCGGAGAATACGCGGTCGCGCAGCGGAGACGTTGAGACGTCGCGGTTGTGCGGTGGAGACGTCGCGGTTGCGCGGCGGGGACGTCGCGAGAGCGCGGCGGAGACGTCGCCGATGTGCGGCAGAGACGTTGCAGTTGCGCAGCGGATACGTCGCGTTTACAAAGCGAAAGGTCGCGGTTGCGTGGCGGAGACGTCGTGGACCTGTGGCGAATGGAAAATTGTTTGTTTAGTTGAACGCGCTAATCTCAGTAACTATTGGTTCAATTTAAAAATTAAAGTTTATCAAGGAAGGTATAGGCTATAACCGTCACGTTACGGCTTATAGGAGCGTAGCAGTAATCATAAATGCCCAAAAGTCCAATAAATTTATATACACTAGGGTGGTACGGAGTTTCGAAGTATGTCACGGGCGAAGCCGGGGTGGGCCGTCTAGTTTAGTATCTACTTTACACTGAGGCGACCGTGAGGTTGGCTTGTATTTTCCATAACGAACCAATAATCTCTCCTCAATTCAGCAGTAAATCAATAACATAATCTTTCTTTCTGTTCAGATACATACATGGCAATTGTAGAAGCGTCATTAATGTTTGCCACTTCGAAAATTGAATCGTTTAATCGCAACGGGGTGGAGTGAAAGAGAACGTATTAGCTCGGTGAACGTAATTGCGTCGGAGTACCTTTGATACTGAGTGGAAATAGAGCAATTAAGTCCCTTGAGTTGGAGAGTTTACTTTGAATTTTTATTGCTATCCCTTTTGTGTGCATGCGGTTCAAGAGTTAGTAAATATGAAGGTAAGTGGATGATCGTTGTGACGACGTTTGTTACATAGTGATATAAAACTTTATCTAATTAAGTGTAATCTCTATTTTTACCAGTAATATTTTACTGTCCTCAAGTGTCAGTATATATGTACAATGGAGTGGTAATAAGATCATTCACTTCACCTGGGTTATTCCTTCTTTCAACTCCTTTCCCTACAGTGACTAAATTCTTCAAAACAGGACCGGACCACACATACTAAGAACAACTCAACTAAGGTCCAACTCTAAATTAGATCTTACTAAAGCCCATTTGCCACTAGGTACGAGTATTAAGATAGTTTTATAAACCTTATTAAATAAAAAAACAAGTGTACCAACTTTTGATTTACCTTCACTAGACCATTTTTTTAATATCTATGATTATTTTTTAATAATGAATTATTAATAAAAAAAAGTCACTGGATATTGAAAAAATGTTCTAACATACAATATATACCAAGGTACGTAATATTTAATATTAAAACAAGAAGAAAATTACACAGTAATGTTTATTGCATAATACATTTAAATTTTCATTTATTGCATAATGTTAACCAATAGAATATATCTTTAATTACATTATTTTGTAAACGACAGTGTCAGATAGTGACATTGATATTCATAATTGATATTCATACAATTATAAATGCGAAAGTGGTGTTAACGGGAATAGTTTCGATTAATAATATTCTTATTAAAAAAGGATATGGGCTATGTTTGGTCGTGTTAACCGGGCAGCAGCTAGTATTCCATATTGAACATTTTTGCGATTAAGCGTCCTAAGTAAATAATATTTAGACTCTCTCTCTTTAGTGCTTATACGGTAATACCCCCTATTACGTGGGACCGAATACAAAATGATGAAATGTGGGTGTTAATTCACCTCTGCCTAATCCTCCGGTGTGACCTAAAGGCGTGAATAATCACGCCTTTAGGTCACACCTCCACCACCACCAGGAAATGTATGTATGTATTTTAGAAATTCATGCTTAAGTTGTTACTTATCTTTTTAATAAAGCTAAAAGCTTGTGCTTACATTATGTATGTGACAATGATTCAGTCGATAGGATTTATATACAAAATTTCCTTATAATGAAATTAGAAAGTAAAAGAAACGAAAGTTGTACTCGTATGCCAGGATCGTAGCTAGTGGAAACATATGGTGTCTGCCTACCCCACAGGGAAAAAAACGTCACTTTAGTATTACGTATGTATGTATGAATGAAATTAGAGAGAGAAATTATTAAGCAGTGCACCTTGAAAGTCCTTAGTAGGTATGTAACGAAGAAAATTTTGATCTGATAAAACTAATTGGTTGAACAAAATAATGCTCGTAATTACAAAGAATAATCGCAGTTACCAGGAAACTCTCCGTTAATTTTTTCCATTTGTAGTGATTACAATTAAGTGATTGTGTCCTCGAGTTATATAAAAATGTAACTTGAATACCTAACAGTTAAACCTATCTTGAATAGCTATGTCTCGCTTCTCTCTCTAAATTTAAGAGCTGTGCTCTTGTCGGTGTAGCAATCGCCATTCCTCTCTTTCATCCGCCCATTTCTTGACCTCCTGGTACGAAGCGACCTGTTTCTTTTCCTTTATCTGTTTCATAAACGTTCTTAGCTTTTGCTCTCTTACCTTCTATCTTCCCTTCTATGATGTCTTTAGAAACAAATCGTGTCGCATCAGGTGACCAATCATTTTTCCTCTCCGGCTCTCGATTATTTCCAAAGTCTCTAGCCGTTGTACCTACGTCTGACTTAAAAAATCAAATTACTGATCTCGTAAATGAGCATGTTTCCCGTACCGTTACTGGCCCGTGAAACTGTTTTAACTCTCACATAGTTAATTTTAATGTAGATTGATGACTTTTACTATAGTTATATGATCATAAATATAAACTAATAAACACAGTTATATAAAAGATACTTCTATTATTGAAAGTTGCTCAAAAGGATGCCTTATCGTCAAATGAATGAAGATAAGACGTCATTATTGCTCAATGTTTTATACTCTTAACATAAAGTAAACAAAGGAGAAAAATTTTCTAAGATCAATGGTTTGGTCGTCATAAATTAAATAGACTTTTGTACAGGTTTTTTTACTTACATAATAACACTGTACAGAGAGTATAACACTGTATAGACAGCATCAAACATGTATAAGATCAAAATTAATGATGTAAGTACATAATATAATTTGATCTTAAGGTAGATCGATTCAAGCTTTGATTATATTATACACTAATTGTATTGACACTATGCATTCACTACATCTAGTTTTCAATAGAGCACTCCAATTAACATAATTGGAGTAATTTAACAAAGTAGAGCCTTCGTTAATAGCTAAGGATCTAGCCACTTAAGTCTTCCTGAAACATAACGCAACATATAGAGACACCCATTCATGTAACATTTAATTAAGTAAGTAGCATCTAAACGCAGCCGGACTGTCATCATAGTCCGATCTAACCGTTGAATAAGTAAATGTAATAAAATAAATCCACTAAAGCGCTATAAGACCCTGGATTTAACATGGCTTACTAACGCTTTCAAAGCTGTGAAATCACCCTCTTCATATGCTTGCGGAAAATATCAAACTTCTGACTTCTGTCTACTTGTGAAATACTAATTTATTTCTTTTTTGTTGTTTTCGTACTTGGTCGATTGTTTTACCTTTTTAACCTTTTCGAAACAGAAAAAGCAATTCGGTACCTCGTGTTTGTAAAATCTAATACACATTGCATATTGTGTATGAGAGGTCCAAGATACTTTAAATCAATTAGTACAGTCTGTTTGAAGGAAGGATTCTTTTGAAAAATATCAATTTCCCGATATCCAATCGGAACCAGACATATATTTGTCGGCGCGTTAATAATTGTGTGATTAGAGTGAATGAAATTTAGTATAATGCGTAATGCAAGACTCTAGTGCTCTATGGTCGAGTGTGATGATATTCGTTCATTCGACTGTCAATTTGAGTTTGTCAGATCATTGACTTTGGTGGGGCGCGCGGAGAATCGTGATCAGTATCGCTGTGAACCTCGACCGAGCACTACGTGTCTAGTAGAACGCTCCTAGTTCGGTTGAATATACTTGGTTATAGATCGCGAGTGTGTCTGTAAAATGTATAATTGAAATATGGTGATTCGTATGTTAGGTTGTCCTATCTCCTCGCCCGTAAATCCACGCAGATTGTAAGTGCAAGCTTACAATGGGCTACTAAGAGGCCCCAGACCCGAAGTAAACCCCATGTGCCTGCATATTTTATAAAAATTTATTCCTTGTAAATAAAATATTCCTTCAACTGGTGACTCTTATTTGTTTGTTATGTACTTCATTTTAAAACGGCCTGTTGTATTATTAGACTTGAATGAGTGAAATTACATACATCTATAAATCTTACTATAAATAGCCTTTAACGTGTGAAAATAACTAATTTCGATCCATTCAAGTCTTTTTTTAGTCGTGAGCTACTCAAGCTTGAGTAGCTTAAGCTAATAAAGATTTGACTACCCATAAATACGCTGCTTTTACTTATAATACGACGATTATCTAAAAAAAATAAGTATAAATTTTTCAATGTCCCTACCATTATAACCACATAATACAAAATGTCACCTACCCGGTTTCTCTGTGTTAGTCTGGAGAGCCTGCGAGAGGCTGAGTAGGTTTAACGTAATTCTCTTAAGGTCTCAAATATTATAATGAACAATATTTGAGACCTTACGAGTAAATATTATAATAGCTAGTACGCCTTACTTCTTGATTGCATATTAAAGCCTGTTTGAGAGATATTAATAATAACGTGCGAGCAAAAGCAACACAACATGCATTACGTATATCCGTTGTTATGTATTCACCGCTGGTGCAGCCGGCCCCACGCGGTATAACCTAATGAGCCGTGAATCGGAGTTCATGCATGCTCGTAGTTTGCCATAAAACTTAGCCACAATACCATCGAATATTTTCAAACGCCATATCAGCTAACATCGCTGTTAAATTCATAAAATATTGCACATTTTCTTCTTAAAATATGCCAGAATGCTTTTGTCATAGAACGTAGGTATGCAAAATGTAAAAGAACGTGGTGATAGGAAACTTTCCGGACGATTTATGTCTGTTTGCGGGCGCATGTTGTACTATTCTTTGTAAAATCTTTTCAACCTCTGAATAATATTTCTAAGATTTAAAAGTTTGATTTTATTAAATAATGTTGTGCAATTGTATGGAAATATATCTTCCATAGTTCTATTTAGTTTTAGTTCTATTATGATGATTTCTGTGAGTCGATTACTGCGTTTCTCTCATAAGGAACATAAAAAAAACTTCAGTTTGCTTCTTGGTTTCATATAGAAAAAATATACCTACCTCTATTCTCCATTCATCGACCTCTTGGCCTATTGTCCAAAAACCGCAGTCAAACTACTATGTACCATAGTGTTATATCATAATCCAAAATCCACAGATCATTTACCAGCGATGATCGATTAACAGTTAAGAGAGTTTGTGTATGGATAAAGTTTGTCCGCCTAGTTTAAGAAGCGTTAAGTAAAACTTGCTGGGCGCGTAAAAACTCTCGACCGGGATAAGTCATCCATCAAATAGTTCCCGTCTTGTTAAAATAACAAGGTCTTATTAAACCTTCCTAGAAGTTCAACAGCTTCCATAAACCAAACAAACTTTTTGACTATGACATCACTCATTTTTTAGAATAAGATTTTAGGTTATCCTCAGCGCTTGTTTCTCATATCTGATGATCTACAAATAATAATTATCATACATTAAACAGCACAATAACAGCATTAAATGAACTTATAAGTAGATAGTCTTCATTGTTTAGACTTTCTCATCTAAATGGTCATCAAGGTCCGTCAAATTTGATTTTGTTAGCAAATCACCTGATATTCTTTACCAATTAGATATATTGAATTAATTGATCGATTTATTGATTTCAATGAATGATTGAAATCACATAAATTTTTCCAACAGACCAAAATCTAGTACGATTATTTTCCCGACCGGGGAATAAGACTTGGGACTGCATATAAAGCAATTGCATTTAGTTCTACTGTACCAACAAGGTACCTACTAATTGACAATAATATAAAATATGATTGACAATTTGACATTAAACATGTTAAATTACATTAAAATTGAACAAATAGTAACGTACTCCCGAATTCTTAGCAAGGTAATATAATATACATACAGCAATTCCCTTATGAAAATAGATTTATTAGTCTCGAGTGAATGCTTTAATATGCTTAGACGTATAATTAATCACTGCATAATACATCTGCCTACAACTAATAACATTCACATAATATGTCAGTTTACACGTTGGCGAATGGCGTAGAGCTAGTGTAACATTCACTACTTTACCGTGTAGACCTGCATTTCCGTCTGTGTACATCCCATAAAAGTCAGCTAGTTCAAATATTTAATAGTAACATGATTATTGGCACTAAAAATACACCAGCATATTTTTAGAACCGATGAGAATATGCTACAATGCAGGGGCTCTGGTGATTCCAAGACTCTCAAACAAAACACAAAAGGAGGGGTGATCAAAAACTATATACTATATAGACAGTAGATAACTATATATTATATTAAGCTAATACAACATGTGATTCAGAGAAATAACCTATTTCGCTCAGTTGCTCGCAAAAATAGTTACTCAGTAATTTGGGAGGTTCCATCTATCGAAATTCAAAACTGCGGATGGCCTCAAGCTTTAAAAGTCTTGAACAGATCAACAGCTCAACACCCCGCAACAATCAGCACCCAGAGGGGTACTTATCCTGCCATAAAAGTAATAACGCCATGATAGGAACTTGCTAAACATATGACAATATATTTTGAATATGTTATGTTCCTAAGAGCGTTTTCACATTGTGCTATATCCGATATCGGAGGATGTCAAATGTATGACATATGTCATCATCATCATCATCATCATTTCAGCCGAAAGACGTCCACTGCTGGACAAAGGCCTCCCCCAAGGATTTCCACAGTGACCGGTCCTGCGCCTTCCGCATCCATGCCCTTCCCGCGACCTTCACCAGGTCGTCGGTCCACCGTGTGGGAGGCCTGCCTACACTGCGTCTTCCGGCGCGTGGTCGCCACTCGAGAACTCTCTTGCCCCAACGGCCATCTGTTCTACGAGCTATGTGCCCCGCCCACTGCCACTTAAGTTTGGCGATTCTGTGTGCTATGTCGGTTACTTTAGTTCTCCTGCGGATCTCCTCATTTCTGATTCGATCACGCAGGGAAACTCCGAGCATAGCACGCTCCATCGCCCTTTGGGTGACCTTGAGCCCATAGTAAGGGACCAAGTCTCAGTTCCGTAGGTCATCGCTGGCAACACACACTGATCGTAGACTTTAGTCTTGAGACACTGCGGTATTTTGGACGAGAAGATATTACGAAGCTTCCCGAACGCTGCCCAGCCGAGTTGGATTCGACGATTGACCTCTTTCTCAAAGTTGGACCTGCCTAACTGGACTGTCTGTCCCAGGTAAACATATTCGTCGACAACTTCGAGTGTAGAGTCTCCAACCTTTAAAGAAGAAGTGGGTGCGACATGGACATTTGACATAATTTTCGTCTTGTCCATGTTCATTTTGAGGCCCACTTGTTGGGAGGCTCTACTGAGGTCTTCGAGCATTGTGCCTAGGTCTTCCAAGGTCTCAGCCATGACTACGATATCGTCAGCGAATCGAAGGTGAGTGATGTACTCGCCGTTGATATTGATGCCGAGTCTTCTCCAGTCCAGGAGCTTGAAAACATCTTCCAGGCCGGCGGTGAACAGTTTCGGAGATATAACGTTCCCCTGTCTCACCCCTCGCTGCAACTGGATAGGTTTTGAGCTTTGATCCTGGAGGCGGACTGACATGGTGGCGTTTTCGTACAAACACTTCAGCGCTTCGATGTATCGATAGTCAATTTGGCACCGTTGGAGAGACTGTAGCACAGCCCAGGTCTCGATCGAATCGAAGGCTTTCTCATAGTCCACAAACGCCAAGCAGAGTGGCTGATTATACTCCTCAGTCTTCTGTATAATCTGTCGCAGCGTATGTATGTGGTCTATGGTGCTAAAGCCTTTTCGGAAACCGGCTTGTTCGGGAGGCTGGAAGTCGTCGAACCTGCGAGCGAGACGATTCGTAATGACTCTCGAAAACAACTTGTAGACATGGCATATGTATCTCTCTTTATATCGATATCGGTTATCGGAGCCAACACGACTGTTTTTTTGTGCTGTTTTTGCACGCAATTTTCGACCTTAATGACAGTGTCTTAGTTACGTGTCTTATCGCCTTAATTGATGACGCTGAGCACGAATATAAGAAAAAAACTCGATACCATGTCATGTCAATAAGGTCGGAAATTGCTTGCTTTTCTTTTTTTTCATCCCTAGCATCCCTAACTAGTCTGTGTTTTTTATCGGATGAATGTGAAAATAGCACAAGGTGTCGGCTATTGGATATTATCGGCGTCCTATACCGTTAGCGGATATCTAATATCCGATGAATGTGAAAACGCTCTTAGGCCTTCAGACTCGTTAACCTCTTACGTTGGACCACTAAATTTTTTTCTATAAATTGACTGTAGCGGCACGAAACGCTTGTAAGCTCCCTACTCAGATTAAAAGTAGAGGCAGATATTTGACACAATGACCATTGTCCAGTGCAGACGAGGGTCGGAGATTTATATGAGGGGACCATCCTATTTATCCAATGCTGATGCAGTCGTCTGTTAACCACATTCCTAAAACTTATACATTACAATCGATAATTGAAAATACATACATAACTCACGGCTATTTCCCTTTAGGGTAGGCAGAAACAACAGACTGCCTTTTTCCTCTGCTCGTGAAGTAAATACCTAATGCCCTTCATTTTTTAATTCAATGTTCCTCTACTGTCATTTATACTTTCAAATCAATTAAGCCGGTTTCGAGTTATTAATCCAAAACAAAGCTGCTCATATACCGACTATACTAAAACTATACTTTAACTATAAATATTTTGAATTGGTACGTAATCCAGTAAGGGACCTGCATAATTAGGACTAAATACATACTGGGATGATACATACTCTCACTGCAGCAGTGCGAAAATGAATCAGATCCAGTAGGGAGGTAACCTAAATATTAAATAAATTTATCTATTTTCTATTAATATAACTAACTACTTAAAATCCGTTCAGTACTTTTTGCATCAATCGCGAACAAACAGACAATTCAAAAAAAAAATCGTGTTCAGTATCGTTAATATAACATAATTCAAGTTTTTTTTTAATAATGCTATATACAGACACGTCCGCTATTTAATAGTAAAAAATAGATATTGGTTAAAAATGATATTTTCAATCCAATCCACAACAGTGTTGTAACACGTTATTACAACCGATACACACGAAGTGTTTAACTATAAAAATAGGTGCCTACTATATAATACAGCTAGTGAAAATATTATGTTTTACATATCAAATGTTATGGACAATTGCGCTACAGTCAGCGGTTTGGCTACAATCGTAGCTAACTAACCGATTTGTGGTTATGTCAATTATCCGTGACGTGTGATTTTTAATTTTAAATGAAGTTCAGCAGAGAGTTCATAGAGTATTGCGATTGGCCGGCTTCACACACACACACACACACACACACACACACACACAGGTTCGCAGTAGGCAGGTGACTAAACGCAATGCTCCATTATCTACATGCGTTTACGATACGATTACGATAGTTATCCAACAAAATACAGTAAGCATAACCCTCGTATTTTTTTTAGATACTGCTAAGCATATTAAGTTTATATATATTTGTTACGAAGAAGTATTAGATAATGTGGATATATGGTGGGTATATCATCTCTGTCAAGCTAGTTGCAGATATTATTTGGAAATAGTGGATATCGAATCAGTGGTGACTGTAACAAAAATGGCGTATGCTGAGCTACATCTCGATAACATCCACTCCTCTTTCACTCCTTTTCTTCATCCTAGCGTTAATCCCAGTCGCATCCGAAGCTTTTCAACTTGGAGTCTGGGGTCCGCTTTTTACCAATTTAACAGCGGATTTGACTGAATTTCGATATTTTCTGTGAAGCGACTGCCATCTGACTTCCACAACCCAAAGGCGATGCCATTGTAGCTAGACCAGTTGTTGGATTTTTGACGGCTCCAACTACGTGTAACGACTGTCTGTTTGTATGAAAACCGGGACTGACGGCCGACGGCTTAACGTGCTCTTCGAGGCACCACCAGACCAATGCAAATACCCATATTCATGCATACATATATTTGCACGGAGCGGGGATCGAACCCGCGCCTGCTGCGTAGCGGCCGCTTTCACTACCGCTACTCCACAGAGGCTGTCAAACTCGATAACATCCACTATCCTGTTTTAACGAAGTGTTATATATTGCATTAGTCTATCTTGAATTGACAGGAGTGACCCACGTTTTGAGATACTTACTCTAAGACAAATCACCACTTAATCAACCCGAAATCAATCAAAAAAACATACAAGCAGTTGTGATGTATGTGTCGCCGCCAACTAGCTTAATCAGCTGTCTAATTAACTGCCTAGGCAGTTAACTAAACGGCGCCATTCAATTAGTATTATGTTCAGCCGTCTCATTTACTACATCATTTAATAACCTGGCTGGTTAATGCTTAGGCCAATCGTAAGATGGCGCACTACCTGGAAATAGGATAGAAATGACATACATTCATCCATATACTTACATCTCTAAATCCCTGCGAGGGAGGACAGAGGTGTATTCACAGAAAATTTGTGATAGTTTTATTGTGATAGCTGCGCAATCCGACTTGGTTATCTTAGGTTAGAAGGTTTTAGGCCCTTACTGGTCTAAAAACTACTATGGTACTAAAAAGAAATAACCAAGAAGGCCTAATGCGGACTTAGGTCCGCATTAGGCCTTCTTGGTTATTTTTTTATAACCATGCAGAAATAAGTCATTTTTCTAACTGTTTAATTAAATGGCTAGGCATGTAATTATTTGCCTAGCCGTTTAAGTAAATGACTGAACACCATTCAGGCCGTTAATTGAATGGCTTATTGAGCTAGTTGGTGGCGACATATGGATTGGTTATAACCTTGATTGAAGCGTTATTTTACCAACGGCCATGGGTATATTATATTATTTAAGTTGAAGTACCTACAAAATTGCTGAAAGAAATCGCTCATCCCTGAACATACAGAGAACTCGAATACCAATGATTTATTATTGTAAAGTGCTTGGCGATTTCAAAAATTCAACTTTAAACTGTAAAATTCTGCCGCATTGTTATAATTTATTATAAATTTTAATAGTATTTAAATTTTGTCTCGCTTCAATTAAAATCTTTTCAATTATGTTAATGTATGGTGTATTCTTGATGGTATTCAAGTAAAACAGAATGTTTTCGAAAAATAGAATATTTCTCATATTCCTGCAGCTTTAACCTTTAAAATTGTCCCTCTTATATTCCATCATAAACACCTTGGGAAATATTAGCTAAACGTGGTGGAGACCTTCCAAATGAGCGCAATATTGAGTCCATTATTTCATTCAGTGTAATGGTGTGGCAGTGAAATAGGGCAAAGGACGAATAAACGGGACCCTGGAAATGAAGACGCCGTTTGTTCATAACCAGCTCGTTAATTCCATTATTACAAGTCAGAGGAGCGAGCAGACCGGTAACAGATGTGCCACTCGACTCGTGAATCTGCAGCGTCTCCTACTTTTCACGGATTTCAACATCATTATTTTTGTGAGAGAGCTCAATTAAAAATAATTGTTATGACAAATGAAAAATAAAAAGTGACTTTTTTACATGTCTAGTGTCGCTTAGTATCCGTAAAAAGTTACGGAAACCAGCTCTCTTTTGTGTGGAATCTAATGGCCTTTTAAAACGTCTCAGCGTTGTTTAAAGGTGAAATGGAAATCTTTTAAATGCACAAATTAAGTCAAGTAAAACACTGTAGTAGACAAAGAGGAAGGAACGAACTAAGAGGTTAGAGCGAAGCTTTAAGAAATTGGATGAACTAGTATGTTGAAATCATACAAACGGATCCGGGAGACGTTGTTATGTCCGAACGTTACTGTTATATTTTTGTATCTTTTGGTTGCTTTTCAATAGTCATGGTCAAGGGAAAACTTCATTCATCATTCATCCCCCAACTCTGAATATCACTCATTTCAACTATTGTTTGGATTGCACCCTAACTTACAATCAGACGAGAGGACCATTTCGATAACCCTTGGGCAGCCGGGGCATGACAAATATGCCAGAGGCAATCTCACCCTCGATAACCCAAGATGGCGTGCGGTTTTAGTCGGTTCTAGGCCGACATAAACACCTGACGTGGGGTATTCGAAGGGATTTCCACCCTATATAAAAAGTTTATCATCAACCGGAGTTTAGCCAATTAAGCAAATTATTTCTACGTTCCGACAGTAGCTGCAGTTCTCTTGATTTTTACCTAGTATTCCATAATATTTTGCGAGTTCCGTATTAAAATTCATAAGAACAAGCATAGTTAACAAAATAAAACATATAGGAAGGCCGCAACACCTAGTTATAAAATGTTTATGCGTTTATGCTAAATAGCTCGCAAGTTACGGCCTAATAACAAACAGATGACGCATGTATTCAACCCCTTTTCGACTAGTATCACAAACTTACCGATTGTAAAATTTGGGTCAAATGTCCCTGGCATTTTGTTTTGACATAGTTATTATAAATTAAATGTTATCTTTTCTACTACAGTGCACAAAGTGTAGGTATGATGTACGTAACGTAACCTATCTTTACCTATAATTTACAGCAGCTTTTCTGAAATATGCAAAAGAGGCAGGCCGCGACGGTATTTCCGTCCAATTGAGTAGTCCGACTGGGGAAGTACCTCCGCGCTACAGAATACCGTGGCCATAATAACCTCGAGTTGTGTTCCCGGCGGTGAATAGGGTAGCCAGAGCTCACTGGAGAGCTTTTGTGCCGTCAGTGGGAAGACCAAAGGCTTTTCCTGCTTTATCTTCTACACTGACGGCACTTAAACTCTCTGTTCTAACAGGGTCGGCAGCGCGTGGCGCTATTGGTGTTGCACACGTCCATAAGACACGGTAACCACTTTCCATCAAGTAGGCCGTATGCTTGTCTGCAACCTAAGTAGAATAAAAAAAATAAAAGGAAGACAAAAAGAAGGAAGAAGCTATTAAAGACAAAATGAAACAAAAGCTTGACCAATGTGAACACAACGCGCAAACGATTTTCGGTAAGATAAAAGTATTTCCCCAATTTTTTCCCCAATTTTTTTGAGAAATCCCGGAAACCCGTTTTTAAATGGGCTAAAAGTAAAACAGTTATGGCATATTCTCATTCTATTTACTTTCTCATATAGTATTATTTTAATCTCATAAAAAGATAAGGACTTTTTTACTATCACACATTTCTAAAACAGTAACAACATCAAAAATACGGCTATTCTATCATAGTCGTAAGTTTTTGTTTAAAAATGCTGAATTGCTAATACTGATAGCTGAAATCTTGCGTGAAACTAAGTAATAAACCGCTGACATACTATAGCAATTTCGATCACAGCTTTAACTAATTCTCGCATATTTGAGTTCAAAACTATTTTAATAGAATTACTTAGTAGCGACGCGAGACAAGATGAATAATGACAAACGTCCGTTAAACATCAACTGTAATTGTTAGACAGCGATATTCGACCTCACCGGTAATTGCTTGACTTGATTAATTTTGTATCGTTAGCTTAATAATAATTACAACAGATCTGTTAAGATACCCACAAAACTCCTTTTGGTTTACATACCTACCGTTATACTTATGAAACTGAAGGCCAAAATTTTATTTTCTATAAATACATAGTTCCATATTATGATGCTTGAACCGTTTGAATAAGCATTTCCTGACAAATATTCAATGCAATTTAAGTATGAATTATAGGGTTATAATTAAAAGCTAAATTTTTAAAAAGCAAATAAATATAATATTTGTAATATCTTCTTTATCTTAGCGTTAATACCGGTCGCATTGGATGCTTTCACCTCGGAGTGTCAGGTCCGCTTTACCAGTCTAACGACGGAATTGACTCAAGTTTGATATTTTCGGTTAGGGTACCAACTTTGCGTAACAACAGCCATAGATGTTCGTATTAACTGGGACCGACGGGTTAACATGCTCTCAGAGGCACAGCCAGACCAATGCAAATACCTATCCATATTCATGCATACAAATATTTGCACTGACCCGGGATCGAACACGCGCCTCCTGCGTAACGGCCGCGTTCACTACCGCCACGCCACAGAGGCGGTCATAATATTTATAATATGATTTCAGAAACTGTGTATATCATGTAACAGTCTTGTTAATTGCTCAAACGCTTGGCGGAATGCCACAATGTGTAGTAGATATCATAACGAGGATGACAACTCTACAGCTTGACCATATTTATTAAACATACATACACATAGGGGTAAGCAGAGGCATATTATACGCCAAAATGCATCCCGATCCATTTTTGATCGCACATAATCACGGACTAGCCTCTTACCAATTACCGTCAACTATCCACATCAGTAATAAAAGATTGGTGTCTATTAAAATGGAATATATTTTAGGGAAGTATTAGGTTAAGTTACTAATCAAATGGTTCAAGTTCCAGCTGTAACCATAACTGTAACTCGAACTAGCTTTTACCGAGAAGTCCGAGTCCTATAACTAAATTATATATAATAGGTTACCTCTGTCAGTTAATTTTATAGATTTAAATAAAACGTGAAATAAGAAACTCGAAAGAAATGAATACTACAATATGGTGATGGAGAAAGAATCATCATCTCATACAGAGGTGATTAGCGGAAAAAATACGCAGACGAAATCACTGCGAGAGAATTAAAACTCGAAATAAAACCAACCTGTCTGGCCAGCGTGGGAACAGTAAGCCATAGCCTTCCATAATTAGGAGAGGCCTATGTCCAGCAGTGGACTGTGATAGACTTTACTGAACTCTTTACTTACTTTTATTCAAGATAATAATTTATTTCGTTTACTATAAAAAAAATATATCAAGAACTGTCCAAGAGTAATTTCTCTTTTTGATTGATTGATTGATGTGATCCAATTCCGGAAAACGCTGTAAAACAAGGAAAATTTGTTACAAGAGAAATTGAGATAGAAATTTTTTGAACCAGAAAATCCCATAATTTTACATTTTGATGATTCAATATTTTAAATTATAAGCGGGGACTCTACGGTGTTTAATATTTGAAGTAAACAAGGAATCAATAATATTAAATAAACTTAAGTCGTTTGGAAAATTAAACATGAAAATATGTCTTGTTTAGGTTTTTATAAACTTTCATTTACCTAAAAATACATGTATGTAAAGTGTATGACTGTACGTAAGTATATACGAAAGTACGAGTTATAGAAAAGACATTATTACTAATTTTGTCCACTGGTTTCACCAGTGACCTATGTTATTCTTAAAACTTTATTCGTTTACAATCTAAAATAAAGGACAAACAAGCAAAAACAAGAAATAAAGTAATCGACCTACATATCAGTTGTGAAAAATGATATAACTGTTACAGGTCCCGAATACACTATTTTCAAAGCTTACGGTATATAATAAAAAATGTTTTTTTAATCGGCTCAAGTAAACAAACCCACGTCTCATATTGTTTATCAATCATATCTATGACACGGGCTTAAAATAACTTGAAGTAACCTACTTCGTTCGGAATAGACATTATATCAGGACAATGGAATGAATACTCATTGTTAAAGAATAGGGTCGATATGTATTGATTTCTACCTACCTGTCTATACGTAATCATATTCCTATATCATAATCCTTTCAGAATCACTAATTTTATTGATGCGTACTTCATTGGGCACATTAAATAATCGTGTCGTTTGATATAGGTAATAATTATAAATTAAATATGGTAGTTGAAGGCCTATATTCTAGAATGATACTCAGTTCTGAATCTCAATTTATCTGAGGACAGGTTGTAAATAGTCCGGACAAAGTTAACCATATTATATTAGTGAGGCTACAATAATTCGCACCCGGCTGAAAATTAATAGGATTGTTCCAAACACCATCATCAACGAACTCTAAAAAGTCGTCATCAATCCGAGGCTGGTTTTTTTTTTAATAAGGTCAATCATCACGAAAACTGGATTTGCTTAATTTACAGCCAAACGGTAAGTTTTATTATGAAAATGACTTGGACAAAATTAAAGATCAGATAATCTACTATATAAAAATAAGTCGGGTTTTCCTTCCTGACGCTATAACTTCAGAACGCACGAACCGATCCACGGTTTTGCATTCGTTGGAAAGGTCTCGGGCTCCGTGAGGTTTATAGCAAAGAAAATTCAGGAAAACCGACATCCACGCGGGCTGAGCCGCGGGCAATAGCTAGTTATCTATAAAAATGTTAAATATTTTTTCCTAAGAGCTAAGATTTCTGAGATTAAACAATTCTAAAAAGCTGAAAGAGATGTACTGGCAAGGGTTGAAAATGATAATTATAGTTATTCATTTCACAGATACGACCAATTTACAATTTTATAATAGTAAGATATTAGTAAGATGCTGTGAAATAACGACTTAAATAGCACGATACTCTCCTCTTAAAATTCTCGAAACAATACAACCCCTGTAATATACTTTAATACATAAACATTAATGTAATTTCTAATGCAAATCCCTTCAACTAAGCTGATAGAGGCATCTTGAGAGTAAATTCCCCGTAATTACCAGTAGCCACTCGTCCAGGTTTTCTCGCCCTAGAGACAATAAATAATTTATCGTTACATCCATACCGTTACTACAGGTAAGGGCGTTTTATACACAACCCTTGACTACACCGCATTGTCAAATTTATATTATAAAATACATATAGCTATTTGGAAAGTAAGCTTAGTACAATCAGCTTCACATCGATCTTGATGAACCAAGTGCTCAAAATGATCTTAAGTCCTTGGTATTCATCCATTCCTATTAATTGATTATTCTGATATTTGGTGTACACCTTTAGCTCGGACTAAAATACGATTTAAAATTATGAAACAGTTAGATTTTTCTAATACTTTAGTTTTAAGATCATTTAGAGACTTTGTAGTCAAGATATTTTCGACGCTGACTGTACTTTTTAAAATTCACCCAAAATGTAACCGGTGAGGCACTCATAAATGTTTGCAATAACAGTGTCGTAAAACCTAAGAAAGGAAAGATGTTGCAAATTTGACCGAGCAAAGAAATCAGCCATCAATGACATCGTAGCACCTCGATTCACAACAGGAACTAATTTGAAAAGAATTATGACGACGAGTTTCTCAATGTATTTTTCAAATCAAATTACTCTCATTTTTATTAGATTAAATATCGTCTTAGAAAAATTATCAACAACATGTAACGCCGGTAAAACCATTGAGCATGTTTGAAAATAAATTATGACAAGGATTAGCGAAAGATGTATGACAGGATTTAACAAATAGATAGATGCAATATCTGCCTCCCCCGTTGAGGAACGAGGCGTGATATTATGTATGTATCCCCTGATAAAGAAGAAGTTGAATAAAAAACATCGGATCAGCATATTCTATAATATACTTCAATACATTTGTCTAAAATATTATAGAAAGATCCAGCAAAATTTCTATATGTAGGTACACAATTTCTATTTTACACTGTGTGAGTTGATGTTAATACTGTGTTGATAATATCACGAGATCGGTGCGTAAATACCATAAACTGTGGTCAACACCTGCCAAAGGGTTTGACCTCAATTACTTTACGTAACCTTACAGCCCACTTAGGCGAAACACAAATATTTCATAGCCTTTCCCTTACTAACTACTTCAAAGAAGCCTTATAACTAGATAAAATATCAGCATCTCTTCCTGCGTATTGTTCTCAAAGTAAAGTGGGACAATGGAAGATGCTTGTGAGTTTATGCAACTTGGAAACCTCTTGTGTTGCCAGTATTCTGTAACCTAAACCCGATTGCAAGCCCATTATACATTAATTAGACTAGACTGATATAATATTTCACGATTTTGAAACTGGTAAACTACAGTGAGCGTTTTTCGTTCTCGATATGGGATTAGTATGATGCTATGAGAAGATAGGTATGTTGCTCAAGCGCGAGTGCGTTATGAGACAGTATTGATCATAGGCGCGATTTTCTTCAATAATTCAATTATAAAAAATAAATTTGGTACATAATTGAACATTATTTAATTTAAGGGTATAACAAAAGAAAACTAATAATTTTGAAAGCGATTCCATCCAAATCCTCAGTATTATCACCAGATGCTTGACTGAAGTTGAAAATATTTTATTTAAGAAATCAAATCTAATTCACTTGAAGCATCTTAACAACCTGAAGGCCAATTTACTCACAGATCGGAAAATGATTCAGTAGAGATCAATTTATGAAGTTAGGCAAATTAACTTGACGTAGGTATATCTAGGTAAAAAGGGAATAAGAATGTGATTTATATCTTGCTACCAAAGTAAACTACAACTGAAACAATTTAGGTTGTTAAATTATGAACACTCATGTCGAAAATTACTAGATAGGTCGAGTAAACAAATTATCAACGTGACTATGTCCCTCAGCTAGACATAAATCCTCAGGGATGAGGGTTCTTGGCTACTATAATATCTGCATGGGCCAATTAATTTTGATCTAAGGCTGGTCCTTAATCTGATGGTCACTCTTGCCAAACTTTCTAATTGAATTTCGAGAATGTTCTGTAAAGTCGTCTAAGTTTAACACAAATGTTATTGAGGAATGCTAATAAGTATTATCAGTTGTCATGTTATAGGTTACTCACTTATTGTAAACACATTATGTTGTTGTCAAGATACTAGGAAGGGGGATACTACAAAGATAACAGCAACCTGGATGTTCAAGATGTGGTCAGGACCAACGAATAATTAGAAGTTGCCCACTAAAAAATACCTTCCAGAAAAAAACTGATTTATGTTTGTCATCATCATCATCATCGACATTTAGATGTTATCCTGGTTGCATCCGAGGGCGAGACGCCCTCGTAGCTCAGGGTCCGCCTTGATTAATGTTGGTCTGAACGCAAAAACCAAGACAATTCGAACGACTTGATCAAGGATCGTAGGAATCATCAAATCATCCTGAAGATATTTCTGTATAATAACTTCGTATGATTTGAATATTGAAAAGACAACGATATCCTTTTCCAATTACTTTAAAATGTTGTACTCTGACACCCCATAACTGCTGAAAAATAATCGAAATGTTGCCGTCGCTTAGCTCTGTATACATAATAAATGATAATGACCAAATAAGGAGGTTGTGGTTTGTAATAGATTTTCGGAGAACTTCAATAAGCTCAAAATGATAATTTTAGTAAGAAAAGAGTGTGTGTGTCTTTCAGATCATTGTCGTGAATACAAAACTCCCTCGATATCCGGGTCGAATTAGACAGGACACACTTTTTCGTTCGTCACGTGAAGTCACGTCTATCGTTTATGCGAAATCGATTCGAACGTTTTATGTGACGTTTCCGACGAATTTAATAGCTTAAGAGATGACTGGACGAAGAGCAATAAACGGGAATAAGTATTTTTACACATTGGCTGATAAAATATTATTTGCTAACTACTTCTAAATAGCGGGTCAGTGTTAGGTCAAAGTCATTAGTCGACTATTTTCATTAATAGTTTGTGGCCACGCAAAATGAACAATTTTTTTTTATTGAAGTGCTTTATGCTTTATCACTTCGCTTCTACATCGCCCTGTGAAGATATACACAATATACATAAATCAGCTTACACTACACATATATATTCCAAACCTAATTCAGCTAATCTATACAATATAATATTTAAACCTCAGTCGACGCAGGGTTGTATGCTATTGCAGAGGCCAACACTTTGATCTCTCGTGACCCTAAAATATTCATCTCTGTAAGACCCATTGCGCACGCACTCGCAAAGATTTGCACATTCTCACATCGTCGAGAACGCCGCAATCCTCACAGTTAGGGGAGGCAACCTTGCCCAATAAATATGCGAACTTCTTAGATGCTATATGACCTGTTCGCAGTCTGAGGGCCGTCACTAGCTGTCTTCTATATCCTTTCCATCCATGGGCCTTTCAAAATTTGTGGCTGTATTATACGGTACCAAATACCTTTCTCCTTTAATCTCTCGTCAAAATATTCCTGCCAACCCAACCTACACTGTTGCTTTATCCGTCTAATATGGTCAAAATCAGCTTCTGACGGGGCACGGTGGGTTCTCCGAATACTTGCACCGTTTAAGTGTAAGGGGGACCCATCATGCGCCTGTGAGCTGAGAGTGGACGAGACGGTGGTCCACCTCCTGACGGATGGTCCACTCCATGCAAGGGCACGATACGACCTTGAACAGAAAATAGATTTTAAAATTAGTAAAAACAGCTTACGTGCTCATGTCGAATAAATATAGGGGCTATTTCCTGGAGTATTGGAAGATCATAGTGACAAAGGTACAGCACGAACACCCCCCCCCCCCTTTTTCGAAATACTAAAGTATGAAAGTTATGGAAAGAAAATGCGAGAGGAATAAAAGCGAGAACTGGTACGATACAGAGGCACGGAATGAATGAGGAATAGTATATAGACGTAAGATCGTTAGGAACTATGAGCCCTGTGAGGGTTGAAGCATGAAAGATATAGAAAGAAAGTGCGAGAGGAATAAAAGCGAGAACTGGTATGATACAGAGGCACAGAATGAATGTGAGAAATAGAAGATAGATGCAAAATAGTTAATGAAGATGAACCCTGAGAGGGTTTTAGATTAGATTTATTGATAGAGAGATAGATTTATTATGATAATTTTAGATTAGAGCTATTTATCGTATATTGCAAAATGGACAGTCTATAGCTAATATTGTATGACGTCAGTCGTCGGTTACGGTCCAAAGGTCAAGCGATCCTGACGCGCGAGTTTAACAATTTTTACCCATCCAACGCCGCTAAAGAAATTTTTACTTCAAAAAAAAAAGATATGGTCAAAATACGAAGGCAAAACTTTTAATGGGATGCTATCCTAACAAGCTTCATTTGCTAGATGGAACAATCGTTCTCTTCGATACCTGTGTGTGAAGGAATCCACTGGAGTACAATGTTTTGATTCCTTCTCTGAAAATTATAAATGGATTCTCATATTTGTTAAGCAGTCGGAAACATGTTGTTATTATTGCATTCATCTTTTTTTTTTTACGTGCGGGAAATCCCCACGGATACCCACCCCTCCGGAGCCAGAGGGGGAGGTTATGTCGGACTCGAACCGACTAAACCGCACGCCGTCTCTGGGTCGTAGTGCTAGGCCGAAGGTGAGGTTGTCATGCGACATATCCCTCGCACCCCGGCTGACCCAGGGCTATCCCTCTCGGTCTGGCCCTCCTCGGGAAGGGGGGGACCACGCGGTCCCCGACTCAACCCCGGTGTGGGGAGGCGCGCATCGTTCTACGATGCGCGCCGCCGCCGTGGCCTGCTTCTGCTAGGATGACGGGCGGTTCCACCTGTCACCCTCAGGCCCGCGCTCATGGGGGGCGGAGGTCAGTTTGCGCCCTCCGACGCCCGAGCCGCCTTCGGGCGCGTGCAGCGATGTCAGCGAGCCTTTCTCGCTCATCGCGCCGCGCCCGCTCTGCTGTCTCCTTCGCGAGCATGACCTGCTCGCAGAAGGAGGCGCTGGCCGCCCACGCATCCGCGCAGCGGACCATCGCCGCGAGCAGGGTGGAGAGCGTGAGCACTCTCACCCCCAGGGCCGCCACAAGCTCCCGCCTCGGAGACACTCACCGACACTCGGTGAGCGTGTGCAGCCCCGAGTCCACGCTCGCGTCGCAGTGATGGCACTCGGGCGTTGGCTCTATACCCATCAGATGCAGATACCGCCCGAAGCTACCGTGCCCGGTGATAATCTGCGTCTGACGGTACGAGAGGCTACCGTGTTGCCTCTCTAGCCACTCCCCCATATTGCATTCATCTGTGCATAATTTAAATTTACCGCAACTCAATTCATTCGACAATCAATGTTGATCTGTATTCACTCTAGATAAAAAACGATCTCATTGGTCAATCAATATCATAAGATATTACTAATAACTAATGTAATTCAAATCAGAAATTATACTCAGTGAACGTATCATTTCATCAACTCAAAACACCTCAGCGTGTTCCATCTATTCCGGAGTCAAGAAGAGAGTGGAATACGCTACCAGTTTGACAACGACATAAATTCTCATAGGTTGTTTTAGATTTATTTATCCCTCATGTACCAGTTTTATGCCCAGCTTGGAATAGTACATTATGGTACAAGTGTGTAAAGTTGGTGATTACCGCTGAGGCGCCATTAAGAGAGCCGAGAACGGTAATCATCAATACACATGTTTTTCAACATTCTTGTGAATAAAATATTACTAAAATAGATATATCCCCTTGCAAAAAACTTTCCATAACGTTTAGGGTTTAACATCTTATATATGATGTTGTACAACATAAATAATTTTCTTCATAACTAGTACTTGTAGACATTTCAATTAATAAATAACTATAATTTCAAAAGTGAAAACAAGATGTGCATTTTTTTCCTAATAGCGGAATGTGCATCTTTTTAAAATTTGTCTGGGACTAAATGGGGAAATTAAAGTTTTAACAGAGAAAACAAAAGTATTAAGGTTAATTGATTGAAACTTTTGTTTATTAAACACGTATACGTTAAAATTTTCTATTTAAATACGAAGTTGCATGAAATGAGCAAGTTATTTGTACTATTGAACAGGACCTTTTTTTAATCAAAACTTTTTTTAAATTAAAAGTAACTGAGCCTCTAAAATTTAAAAATTACCATCTATAACCCACTTGTAAATCATAACAATCAAAAACCCACCGTTTGATACGCCTAATTGCGTTGAAATCAGAGCCAGTTTATGAGCAAGTGTGTTGAAAAATATATTATGAAAGAAACCTTACATTTAGATATATTCAGAATATTTGAAAATCTAAGAAATAATTATTTATATAAAATTGGGTACCTACAGCTGTCACTTAAATAGCATTCTTAGGCGAATAAGCCACGTAAGATCGTGATATTTCAATCCAATAAGGTGGATAGTTTCATAAATAATTCAGTAAGTTGTAACAAGTAAGTGGCACTCGCACGTTACGGTCGTCCAGAGAGTGTCGGAGAAATCCACTCCTCCACTCCGAGCAGTGAAATCACACAAGAAATTTTATTTCGTGAAATTAATTTTTAATTCGAAGAAGTCACAGCTCTGAAATCATGTAATGTTACATGGAACGTCATGGCAATAGAAAATGAGAGCTCCTTATTTGAAATGTTATATAATTTGTCAGCTCACTTTTATATCTTATGTGGGTACAACATAAATGTGGAAGCCTTTCTGAAAATGAATACGAGTGACATTACAGTACTGATAAGCTGCAAGTGTTCATAGCCATTTAAATAAATCCACCCGAACTAGTATTGTAACTGACATGAAGACCCTTTTCAGTTTTAACTGTCTGATAAACCTTATTAAGCCTTTGTACACGATGTCCTATGAGAGTAAAAGACACACACATAAGAAAATGGAAAATGAGAATGCAAGAAAGAATTTAGTTGTCTCGACACCATGCGGAGATTTGTCAATCTGATGGATTATTAACGCGGGGCAAGGATAGAGCGCGGTGTGCACGTCACCCTTTAGACATTATGGCTTGAAGGGGAGCGTCCCAAGTGAGTTAGGGAATAGATAAGTTGATAATTTATGCATTAGATATTACACCTAGCGTAGTACTATAATTTTCAATGAACATTGTTTTGAAATGTTTATTGGAAATCGTACTCACATATGGCACGGGAAGAAGTACCTGAGGTTTCTTTTAAAAGATTGGGTACATTATTTTACGATACCTAAATCGATCTTGACGTATGTAAGTTGAAAATTTGTGGCCACAAGAATATGAGAATAAGAAGAAAGAATACGAAGAAATATTATAGGTAGGTACCTATTTTGTTTATAAACCTCTAAGTATATTCATACAAATATGTGCTTTTTAATTGAATTCTAATAAATTTTATACAATATGACATGACTAATAGTAAAAATTTATACATTGTTTTAGATAATAAAGCTGAAAATAACAATACACTGAATTATATGTTACAACTAAATAAAAGACAGAAAAACACCCCTCAAGTTTTTTTTTATTTGAATTGATATGAAAACCTACAGAATGTTTAAGTAAAATTTCTTCAATTTATTTAACCCAATAAATTAAAATTCCTCTAAATATTAATTATTTTGTAACGATTGAGTTTATCAATAGGGTACGTTGCACTTGTAGTGAAGTTAGCGGTCTCTTCAATGTAATTCAACTTAGTTGAGATTATCCCATGTGCCGATACGTAATTTAGTAGAAAAGGTTGCGACCCTGCTAGTTTGTATTACCCCGACAGTGATATAGGGTATTAAGTTCCCTTCCCTGTCTCCCTTAACGCGTAAACAAGACAGAACCTTTCTGCGTATCGCCCTCACAGAGGTTAATAATTTAAGAGACTAAGCGAAAGGAGCTTTTCGTCTATTTTCTACTTAAACTAAAATTGTTTTGTGTATCTATGATAGGACCTGTGAAATTCAGTTGAACATTTCTACTATGATTTATTTTTATTTTTACCGATGATGATTTATCGCGGTTCACAATTAACAAAATTCTTCTATTCAAAGTATTTCATAACCAATCAAGTTTTGAAATATAGTTAGTGAATTACGTAGATCCCAATATATAAGCCTTTTAGCTTTCTGACTTTCCTACCACCGGCAGTTGCATAGTTGTACCATGTGTTATAATTGTCTGCGTGTAATTTTTGTGATCGAAATGAAGTCCATCATATACCTATATAGGTATTGTTAACGAAGTGTAAGCCGATTTGCAAATTCGATAAGTTACTCAAAAGCGCGTGGACACGTCCCAAATAAAGCCCGGTTTGATCCTATTAACGCACGGCTAACGGGTAGGATCTTGTGACAGCGCTCTTCACTGATCCCTATATGGACTCACGAAAGGATTTAACTCATTCCATCTGTACAAATCTCTTTTTTATCGTATATTAATACATATTTGTATAGTTATGTAGGCTGTAGGCGTGTTATCTCTATACACATTTGTTTATGTTTATCGATGGAATGTCAATTCAATAGTACACCCGATACGCGATCGGCTCAAAATGAGGTTATTTATTGTCCTTTGCGACTTGATGGCGCAAAGCCCGCGTGTTTTACTTATTGTAAATTTATTGTCTTTCAATTGTACGTATACACGATCACACTTCCACTTTTGATATTCAAATGTGAACGTACAAACATGTAAATGAACTATATTTTTCTTTCTTCTTTTTCGTTTTATGGAAGTAGATATTAGAAAGCTGCTAAGTGCTTTAAAATAATAATGAAGCAAAGGTGTATTTCAATTAAACTTGGCACATGTCCTTTTTATTTCTATTCCCTTCGTCCTCTTCGTCTCTCGTTCGTAACCTGAGGCACTGAGAAAGAATTCATTGAACTGTTCAATCGGTTACACATAATAACGGTATGATTTGACCGAATTGAGGTATTAAAGTAACGTATTTTCCAGTTGAATATAAAAAATAATTCCTTAATACTTTTACCTCACTCATATTATATCATAAATAATGAATTACCTATAGCTAAATACATACCTTTGAATTGCCTGACGTTTCGACCAAGCGACACTAACCGTGGCTGACTGGCTCAGTGGCGCACACCCTCTCTGGCCGTAGGTACTTATACCATGATTGCGTCAATTCCCGTTAACATTATTGTACATTTTATCAGTCCTTGAATAAACTTCCGAGGGGTATTTAGTCCAATAAATGTAGAGCTTTCCTTTTGTCAATTTGTATATTTTTCATTACACCAAATGTTAAAAGCATAAAGATTATGGCGGATAAAGGATTGTTATATGTTGTCCCTTCTGATACAGTTACTATGAATCGGTGTCTCGTATTGCTAGTCAATCAATCAATAAGCCGAAATATATCTAAAGCCTACACCTTTATATAATTTTGTTTATCTTGGACTTTACGTGAGCGACTCCTAAGCTCGAAACAAAAGCCTGCGCAAGAGCCTCATCTTTCATCGTTGGGTTGGGTCCAAAGATTGTAGCGAGGGCCAAATGTCCACCTCGTTAGCTTAACAGCATAAAATACCAGTTCATTCATCAGTTCATAAAAAAAATTATTTAATGTATACGACATAAAATACTTCATGCAATTGACAATCGCAGAATACATTAATGAAATAATGAATGACTTTCAATTAAAGTCTTAATGAACTGCTCATCACGAGAGAGAACATCAATGCATACTTTATGTGCCTTAACGACCCTCATGGCTTCAATCAACATAGGCCTCTCCCAATCCGCGCCATTTCGTCCGATTCTTCGCCTTGCGCATTCCGCATCCAGTCTGTCCCAGTCACCTTTTTCAGGTCGTCAGTCCATCTGGCTAGAGGGCGTCCTACCTACCGCCTGAATTAAGCTGAAGCCTTTCAAAAAGGATTTTGTCATGCTACTAATGTAAATGTAAAGCATTCTGCAAACAACTCAGTGATGTCAAGTTTAAAAAGGTTTTAATATTTGAATGAATTTTTAAAGCATTTAGCATAATATCTGGTCAAATCAGTTAAGATAGGAAAAAAATGGGATTGATTCAGGCGGGGTTCAAACCCGTGATCCTTCTCTTACAGGGAGAATGCTTTGATCACTGAGCTACTGAACCATTCCATAGTTCGTAAGATCATTGGTAGATGGCTCCACCGTCGCCTCAACGACTGATATACAAAGGTAAAATTTAATTGGGTTCGGTTAAGGTTTTTATCCCTCAATATCTATATTTTAATTTGTACTCATGTATATCATCTTTCAGATACTCAACTCCCGGTTTCCTAACAATGACTATTCAGTTTGTTAATAATTTCTAAAACGCATAAGAACTTCAAGATATCAAAGGATCGGCAAAAAGACAGAGGAGAAGCCCTTTTTAAACTAATCCAATGAGTTTTACGAAGCTGAGTGAATAACGTAGAAATAGAATATATTCAATCCTATGTACCTCTATCCTCCTATGTACATAAAATATTATAACAATACTGTAAATATTTTTCTTACTACTTGATAAGCAGAATTATGTATACTCAAATTCAAATCAAATTCCAATGTGTTAATTTTGCTTGTTCGTTAGGCGTAAACGTAAATAAACTTTAGCTATTAACACGTCAAAATTGGTGTTTAACGAGAGGGGAGGGCAATGAATGGAGATTAAACAAGACGATAAGGAACCAAGAAAGCCTTCTCGATTACTTTATGGAATTAGTTGTACAGAAATTTGGGTTTCTACTATCAGAAAATGGAAACTGATCTCCATTGATCATATTTCGTTATTGTTCGCTTAACGATGGCAACCTAAACAAATAAAATAATCGATACATAACTAATGTTAAAAGTTGAACGATATCGTTACCCGGGCTCAGAGTGGAACCAACTTGGTAAGGTCATTGATCCTACAGAAAATTTAAGATGTAATATGTAACTGTGTATTATACTTTCAACAAGGTCTTTAAGATATGTAGGATTAGGTAGTAGGAAAACTATTTTGTATTGAATATGAGTTTATCCTTAAGGCAGTCCACCACTTTATGCGTACGCATGCATGCGGACGCGTGCAAATAAATACGCTACTCTACTCTTTGTACAGTCAGCATTACCTATTTGCACAAAACAGCACGAAGGTCATTTTGAAGTTTGCCCAATCCAAAAAATTAACGAGGAATTAGGTCCTTCCCACACCCACTTCATTCACAACTTACAGTTACACGTACTCGTTAGTAATATTTGCAGTAAATAAATGTATTCCCACTTTTACTCTATTGTTTTTTCATCTACTTTATAGTTAAAAGGTACTTCAACATGTAAATTACAAAGTACAAGTTTACTTTCTATGTCTTCCGTCTTTTCTTTAATAAATTACAGGGAAAAACTTTGGTTAAAATTTTTCGCTTTCTTCCATGTTTGTAAAATGTTACAGTCTCTCCCCTAGCACTTTATTGACGTCATTTTTTGTTCTCAGTTTGCGTTATTTCTATTTCCGTTTTTTAATCACAAGTAAAAAGGTAGTCGTCATTTGAAATCCATACAATAAAGTAGGTATTGAAATAAATTAACCAATATTTTCTTCCTTCTTCGCTTACCACACTCATAAATATACTCGAGCATTGTTTATCTTCATCGAAATAGCCAATTTACGTAGTCTAGTCCTTCACATTAAAAGACAGTAACATTGTTGCAATACCATCTACTTCAGACTGTGAATAAACTTACACAATGGGTAGGTAGGTATATAATTTAGGCTATAGCATACCTTAGGCAGTAAATCTCTTCGGACCAGAATCTGTTATTTAGATACAGTTACAAAAGCGAGGGTGCATCCAGCACAAATAATTGAATTTGTTCCCCTTCCGAATCCGTGCATTGGCTTTAAATAAATAATAAATAAAGCCTGCAGCCATAAAACCAAAAGTTCACACAGACACTCGTACCATTATTGTTTTACGCGTATTCGATTACCTACTGTATTTTGTTCTTTCTCTTGTTTATCCTTTAAGTTAGTAGGAGCTAGGACGATGGATAATATACATAATGCGTCATTAATCCTCTGAATCTCGTCGGGTCCGAGCGGGGCCGCCTAATTTATCTATTGCCTTTAACAAACGCCAAGCCTAACGTTTAAGCTGACGATTACAATTTTGAGTCATTCTAGACCGTAGTTAGCAGATTATCGGTGAGGTAATCATGCTCAATTATATGTTAACGAATTCTCTACTGGATTAAATGAAATAAATTAGGCAGAAAACTCAACAGCTTAGTACATAAGCAAGAGCTAATTAAAAACGTATAGGTACTTGTTGTTTAAATGAACAGAAAAAAACTAAACCATTATCAGCATAGTTTTTAATATTGTGACATATCAAAGTAAAAATAGTTAGGTATATAGAGAGGCTTAAAGGAGTTAATTATATAGAAGGTTGTGGCGACACCTCATTCCTTATGCATTCAGCGCGCTTTAATGCCTTCATTACCAGTTTAAAGTATTAAGCAAACTTTGAAGCTGGAGTACGTCTCATTGAGATTTGACTAAGTGGTCGAGAGTTTTCTAAGGAATTGCACACCGGAAAGTTGAAATTAAAACAATTTTCCATCTCTATCTCAAAAATCTAATTGGACCATATCCTTTCAGCGGTGATGTATAAATACCCCGCGATAAAATGTTTGACAGTTTCTTTTACAGTATGGATTAAGTCCCTATAATTGTATCCTTTATTTTTCTTTTACTGCCGATATTTTAACTGAGAGCTGTACTTAGCATAATTTACATAAATTCCTAATTATGTGATATTTAATTCGTAAAATATTTCCCACGCAGAACCTTAACATAGTATAGGCTAGTACTATTATCTTTTCTGTGGTATAGGTAGGTAAATAATTTACTACAAAGGTAACATGATTACAATGGAATACTGGTAGAGAATGCCTACAGCATTAAGTCCGCCAAAGTACTTTATGCACAAGGAATAAATAAATAAGTTAGAGTAGCTCAAATAAATGTAGGTACCCGTGGGTAAAGTAGTAGTTTTCATATTTTATTTTTATTACCATTTTTGAAGAACTGACGAAAATTATAGTAATAATCACTTTTCGCTACGGCGAAATGTTATAATTGTTACGAGTTTTTAATAACTCAAATCCCGCTGTGTGAACATTTAGTTGGCACTATGCAATTATATAATTTTGAGAACAACCTATTACTTTGTTTCCAGTCCACATATGAAAGTAATATTTTGGTTAATTTGTGTATTAACTTTAATGGCACCTTAAGACCAGCACCAGGAGACGTCATTGCTCACAGAGGGGGAGTTTTTCTCCCTTTCGGATGGCAATTGGGAAGTGTTAATGGCCTAGTATTAGTGCCATGCTTATGAGTTTCATTAGTACTGAAGCCGCGAAAGATTCATGTAAGAACGTGCTTTTATTATAACCGACGTGATTGTTTTGAAAATGGCTTCATGTCTGTCGAGCTTGTGTAAATGGCTAAACACAGATTTTCTTCCACAATTAACTTATAAAGTATATGACTTTACAAGTTTGTTGTGGTAGAAAATCTGTAATATGTTACAGTAATAATATTAAATATTATAAAAAGACCTATAAAAATTATAGCTTTTCGGTAACAAACCATTTTTATTAACACCTGATCGGTTCTGTCTACCATTTCTGGTATGAATCTATTGGGAGAACAGTTATTTGGCAAACGTACCAAAGGCTTCACTCACGGTTTGCCACTTGCAAAGAGGAAGGGACAGCGGTTAACAAACTTATAGATATCAAGGATTGTTGATATTGAGTGAGAGGTTATCACTTTAAAAGTTGAGCCGACCTTTACTCACTATGAAATGGGCTACGAAAATTGTTTCATTTAATTTGAACTAAAGTAAAAAAAATGCGAAATTTGTAAATATGGGAAGAAATTTTCAAATAGTTTAGTGCAGTAACTAACTAACTATTTAACTACTAATTGAAATATAACGTATTATAGTTGACTAATGTACAAATACTTAGTGTACATTGTTCTATCATTGAAATCATTACTAAGTTCAGGCTCAGGTCATTAACTATCATCGATCCGAACGCCGCCGGGTACGTAACTACCACCAGTCATATTGGTTGACTTTATGATTGTTACTATGAAGTATAATAAAACCTGTTTTATTTCTTTAAACAGATCCGTAATATGCCCAAATGCAGCAGTGGCAAAAAAATGTTTTGTTCAATAGTGGTTACTTTGAAGCTGAATATTTTTATTTATAAAATTTTAATTTATTCGATATGTTATGTTAGAGCCTGTAGAAATAATAGTGCAAATTATATTGACTGGAAAAATATATTATTTATATATTTTATATAGTACCAATGAATTTTATGAGTGCCCTTGCCAAATTCTAAAAGATAGATACTTTTTCATGCAACTCTGCCGAATGAGGTTGCCTCGGACCTGAGACCTTGGTTCGGAATATATTCTGAGGTCTCTGTCTCTCAACCTTTAGTCTCTGCCTACCCCGAAGGGAAATAGGCGTGAGCGTTTTTTTATACCACTTAGGTGACAGACAAACACACGACCCACCTGATGGAGAGTCACACTCGCGCTGCTGACCCTGTTAGAACAGAGAGTTTCTGTGCTGACAGTGTAGAAGATAAAGCAGGGCACTTTCCAACCTACTCACCGCCGGGAACACAACACGAGTTTATTATGGCCGCGGTATCCTGTGAGGCGAAGGTACTTCCCCAGCTAGGTCCCCTGCTTAATTGGACGGAAATACTGTCGTGTCCTACTTCCTATTTGCATATGTATTTATTTAGTGATCTTCCTACTTGCATTTAAGGTTCCCTATACATAAGTATAATTTTATTGATCTGACAAGAACGCAGCAGATAAATAGGTCTTTCGTACTTGTTAAAATCACCTCTGTTTAGGTTGGTTCTTGACGTCACATCTATGTGCGTAGTTAATGCCCTATTCCATTATTAGATTATTAGATATAGATTTAAATAATTATGTGATTCAATTCACATACTTTCGCACATGCTGCAGAAGTTTAAATTATATTTTGTGACCACATTATTAAAATATGTCACGTTCAGATATCGCTTCGAACTAAGTATATAACTAATAAAAACTGTATCTAAAAGTTGTATGAATTATTCAAAGGCATCGCGTGTTTCTCGTTAGTTAGTAGGTAGAATATGAATTCTAGCTAGAAATATTTTCAAAACTGCAAGGGAACATGATTTAGAAACTCATAAGAAACACTTATAAGTGAAATGTGGCTATATACTTACTAGGTGTAGATAAAAACTACACAGGTTAATGTTTTACAATAATATTTTACAAAACAAACATTACAATACATCGATAGCCCACAATCGGTTCCGCAAACCATTTTAATTCGTATAAATTGGGCAAAGCTGCTTTATAATAGATTTAGCCAGCTTTGCGACAACTGTATATTGGGATTGTGGCTTTGCAAAACTGATACAGTTGCCAATTAGTCAGCTTTTGAAACCACAAACGAAATAATTCCATGTTCTTTCCTTAAGTCAAAGTCTGTATATTTGAATTTCAAATAGTCTGTTCAAATAGTCGATACCACAGTTTTTTTTGGAATGACTCATGATAGTAAACTGCAATGGGGTTCTCATATCACAGCCTTAGCAGGAAGACTTAGCTCAGTTGCCTGTGCGGTTAGAAAAATAAGGTCACTGACTGATGAAGAAACGGCACGATTCGTTTATTTTAGCTACTTTCATAGCGTTATGTCGTCTGGTCTGCTGCTGTGAGGCTCGGCTGCCGATATTGAAACTATTTTCATATTACACAAACGAGCGATACGAGCAATCTAGCCTTAGACCCGGTGACTCGCTGAAAGAAGTATTTAAAAAAATTTAATAGTTACTTGCGAATACATGTCTTATATGTACGCAAGAATCCAGATTTTTTTAAACTATGACGTACACGATTATAATACGAGAAATAAAAATAAACTTTTAGTGCCAAAATTCAGACTTCATAAGGTTGGTAATTCGTTTGTAGGCAACAGTATAAAAATGTATAATAAAATTACTCAGGATCTGGTTGACATGCCACTAAATAAGTTTAAAATAGAAGTAAAAAATGTTTAGTGAAAAAAGGAAATTATAAAGTAGACGAAAACCTCAATGATAAAAAGGCATGGTCATCATAATCTTTTTGCTTGCTTGCACAATACAAATCTGTTTTAAATAAAACAACATTGTTTAAAAAAAGAAGAAAAGATTATACTGTTCACTGAGTTTCTTGTTGGTATCTTCTCAGTAGAACCAACTTACCGAACCAGCGAAAGAATTAATTTAAAATGATTTATTCACCTTATTTTATATAATTTTAACTATTTTTTGACATAATTGTAAAATTTTGACATTCATGCTCCTTATGTGCCTAAGCTGAATAAACGAAATTGATTCATTAATTTTTCTTTGATTCTTTGCCGGAATGTGAGGTTAGATATTACGAATATTTATCTATATTTTTTTTATATATAAAAAAGACAATCTTTTTTTCTACGAGGCAGACAGCGATCGCTGTGTCAGTAGACGCCGCGCCTGGAAAGAACGCATAAATCCATCAGTCGGAACAAAGTGAATTAGCTACATAAATTCTGTCTGAGAAAGCAGTTACTTGACCTCATAAAAAGGTTCCCTTGAAACATATATTAAAGTATGTAATTTTATATATCGCATAGTTCTTTAAATTCATATTACAAAGATTAAATAAGTAACATTTACATTAAAAGTGTCTACGAGAGAACTGGTTTTCAGCACGCTTGCGTAATTTATGTATGACGGCGCAAATGCCAATTTATTGCTGAGTAATGGCACCGTTTGGAGATCTGCAAATGGGCTAGTCGAGTAAGAAGAGAAATGGTTCGAAATGTGCGCCGCTAAATGTATTTATAATTTATTTATCGGGCATGCTACAAATCCGAATTGTTACCGCAAGAGTAGCTGCTTTTCATACCAAGTATTTGTTTAAGAAAATGATGACGCTATTGTTACAAGACTAATAAATTGTAATGCTACCTTTACGGTAACACAGTATCAGTATACATCAATGGTTAACATAATCAAAAAAGTTACCAGTCGCCAAAATCAAGGAACAGTTGGCTGTCATTACAACTTATACAGTTGTCACCAATAGGCCCTTGGCCATTGCCTGGAAAGGAGTATTAGACAAGAGCCGAGCTCAAAACCTAGACAGGAAAAATAAACTGCAATCTGTTTCTAATTTTACACACTTCATGAGTCTCCTTTACTATCATCTATACATTTATATAAAATTGGATTGTCTGTTTGTAATATTGAAATAACCGTTTTTTACTACATGCATATGAATATAATACGGTACATACACAAAAGTAACATTTTTTACAATTTTTGTCTGTCTGTCTGTCTGTTTGTTCCGGCTTTTCTCTGAAATGGCTGGACCGATTTCCTAACTTTGACTATTTTTATTTAAGAAAAAAAGTGTTGACTCAATACTAAGCGATAACTGACATCCACGCGGGCGGAGCCGCGGGCAACCGCTAGTTTAAAATATAATTGAAAGTTATGCGTTTCTTACCATTTGTTAAATTGCTATGGATATAGATTTACATAAATTCCTCGCAATTGTATGTACGTAACTACTTATTGTTAGACACAAGACAGTTCAAGTTCCAACAGAGAATATTTCTGTGAAAAATCATGACAAGGTCTTCATCTTGGAAATACATTTTACCACCATTTGGTACCAAGAGCGTTAACATAAAAATTGACCTACTAATTGTTTTTAATTAATTTTCAGGTAGTGATTAATCGTGGTTCTTCTTTTTAATTATCCATCATCAAACAGATTACATCGATACGAAAATATAAAGAAATCTTATTTTATCTTATTATTGTGATAAACTTGGAAACAAAATTTGACGCAATCGCAATAAAGAAATTCACGCTAATTAATTAGTGGTCGTCGCTTCTTTGTGTGGGCGTGGCGATTCTTTCTGTTTGCCAACCAAGGGAAAAGAAAGTTAGATTAAATGCGACTCATTGTCCGGCCATTGTAATACTTAAGAACACATGCTATCGTTAGACGTTCTATTTAGTGCGAAGGAATTGGATAGGTCTGTGCAGAAAATATATCTTGAAAGTTCCTTTTAAAATTGCTGTTACACATTTATAAGTACGTACATACAGACATTTCAGCACATTTAACAATAAACTGGCTAAAAAAATAAGAATCTTCATTGTATGTGGCTGTTAGTTTAATTAAGTACTATTTATAATTTATTGTTCAAAACATTTTGTTTTTGGTCCAACTTCTGTTTTCATTTATGTTGGCAACTACTAACCGTGTACCGTCTTAGCACGCGTCCTCTGGAGGCATTCAGGTCTTAGAAATTAACGTAGCCGAATCTATAACTGACCCCTGTGGCTTCGGTATCCGTTACTTACGTCCAACTTCTGTTTTCATTTATTTTATTTTAGCGGCCTATACCTGCGGTCGTGACTATTCGAGATCCAACTATTTCAGTAGCTCACCTGCCACTATTTTTTATAGCATTGTTAAGTCGTGTAGGTCCGTACTGTGGATCTGTGAGTTGCGGTGTGTGGTTGAGATTGTGTTCACAATCGCGTTCTTGGCAACTACTAACCGTGTACCGTCTTAGCACGCGTCCTCTGGAGGCATTCAGGCCTTAGAAATTAACGTAGCCGAATCTATAACTGACCCCTGTGGCTTCGGTATCCGTTACTGACGAGCTTGTTGTACGAGTATGACAACACACACATACTAGTTTCCACACTACGTTTTTCACGGTGGGACTCATCAAATACTTTGAAATTCAGTCAACCGTATCTGTAAGCCAGTATACCTGTTTATTTACAGACGAGGCGTAGGTTTAACTTTCGGGTTTGGGAGTCAGACAGCAGTCGCTGTCGTAGAAGCCAAGATAATCCAAATTTCCAAAGTACAGACCTTGGGCTTCAAAGTGCAAATTTTGGATAAAACTGTGATTGGCAGTCGAATGATGATGTTCATTACTTTTTTACGATATTATTTTTATTCTATTCATGAAAATTAAATATTGTAGGTAATACCTTCTACGTACCTACATCCCTGTACCATAAAATATAAACAAACATCCCCATTCGCTGAGAGCAACTCTACTCTCATTACGTGTTACGCTCCTTAACTCAATATTGTTCGACGGCCTGTAATTTTATATTCTACTCGTTTATTTAATGCTCAATCATGTTGAACAAAAATCCTTTCATTCGGTGTTAAATTTTGAACTGTTTGGCAGTGATAGAGTAAAATACATTTTGAAAAAGCAATTTGCAATCGACCACCAGCTCAAAGGGCCAAATCTCGTGAGGCACCAAGAACCCTCTATTAAAATTTGAAACTTCATTTTGGCAGATAAATTGCTTCTTGAGTTTGGCTATATTCAAGGTAAATACTGACTTTAATCTGGGTCCGCGTATGCAAATAATATTTAAAAGAAGAATTTCTTCCTAGTTTATTTATCTCTCAAAAATATATGAAAATATCTTTCTTGACTTAATTTATTTTTTACTTATTTAGGTTTATACGATGGATTGGTAACTTGTTATTAGGTATAAAAACATTATTTTCTCACAAAGAAGCGTAGTAAGGTAGGTGACATGGACACCATGAACCACATTCCGTCCTGAGCAAAACTACCTGATATCCATAATTCTGTTGGAAAGCATGATTGAATATCACCAATTAATCGTCTGTTTTTGGATTGGTATCATTTTAAACACGCTTCATCGCGCTTTTCTTCTTACATTCGAAATCAGTTCTAAAAATATAATTATAACTCTCTTCAATCATCTTTATAGATATATACCTCACCGTCATACTACCCTCAATCAATAAACAAGATCAGGAAAAACAACTCTGTAAGATAAAAGACAAATAAGCTGTAGTACGTACAAGCATCGCTCGAAAAGAGAGACGGTCGGTGTAAAGCCGCAAATATTTGTTTCTTTGAGAGCCCTCACTCTTTGTAGTAAACTAGGCTGGGATTCAAGATATTTCTTTACTGTACCATATTAAACATATACAAACATTAATTTTTATTCTATTTTAGGTACAACCTACCAGTGTCAAAGTACTGAGAAAATACTGAGAATAATATCATACTGAGAATTATAGATTCGAAAATTGTCGTGTATAATATTAATGGTAATATATGATTTATGTAGACGTGGTTTTTTTTATATGAACATCACATTTTATAATTTATAATCATTACTGTTTGGCGTCAAATTCATTCTTGAATAATTATACTCTAAAGCCACAAGTTTTTAGTATGAAAACTACTGAACCTGGCACTCAACTTTCTTTAATTTGCTCGTTAATAGAACCCGGACTGTGTCCGTTAAATATCTGTACGTCTACATCGGCTGCAGAAAAATAAAAATTGTACATATGAACCAGCAACGATGAACTATGTGCTTTCAGCTTTTGTCATTGACGGATGCGAGTGCACTGAGATCGTTAATACATCTATAGCCTTGCGCTTTTAACGAGTTTTGACGCTCTGTAACTTTTAGTTTTATTTCAAGGAAATACTAGCCAGATGAATAGCTTCAGCTAGTGGTAAGTGGTGGTGGGAATTGCGAAAATTTTATGCCAGAGGATAAATTGGAATGCTCATTTGAAGGAAGACAAAGTAACTGTTTGGAGCTTCGGGGCTCGGCTTTTACATACATATACATAACTCCTCGAAGGTGTAAATAGTGGTGTATTAATACAATACCCATATTTCCCTAACTTAGATTTTCGGTCCTACATGATTGGGTGCAAGGCATATTGCCGCCAAGCGGGCTCCATGTCATGGGCTGACCGAACTTTTTGTCATATTCTAACTTAGGTTAATTATTTTATTACTTATAAGGTTTTTTGAAGTGAAAACTTCTTTAGCGGCGTTGGATGGGTTTGTTATTAATTGTTAAACTCGCGCGTCAGGATCGTTTGACCTTTGGACCGTAACCGACGACTGACGTCATACAATATTAGCTATAGACTGTCCATTTTGCAATATACGATAAATAGCTTCGCAGCATAGCGGTAAGCGCTTCGACTGTAAGTCCTTATGGTTACAGATAGTACCGGGTTCAAACCTGGCGTTCTGATACTTTTTGTGATTATTTTTTCTTTTTGTAATTTATTTCTTTTTGTGATTATTTTATCTTTTTGTAATTTATTAATTTCTTCTGATAGAAAATTTGCAGAAAATTAGTGATAGGGTCTATGGCTGGTATGGTATGGTATGGTATGGTTTGTATTTTTATCTTTTTCTCTGTATATAACGAAGAAAGAAAGAAAGAAAATGTTTTCACTTCTGTCGGCACTCCCAGAGTGCAACCCGTCTTTTTTTATATACATTTGTTCATTTAGACACAAGACAAATGTAGATTCGTCCACATTTAGCCTTAAGGATATATTGTAAATATTGTAATATATCTTAATATATATAAATCTCGTGTCACAATGTTTGTCCTCAATGGACTCCTAAACCACTTAACCGATTATAATAAAATTCGCACACCATGTGCAGTTCGATCCAACTTGAGAGATAGGATAATTAAAATCTCAAATTATAGTGCGATTCGCGATAACCGACATCCACGCGGGCGGAGCCGCGGGCGACAGCTAGTAATGTTGTAAGTTGACGTCTGAAAAAATGCCGTATTGGAGGTTGCTGCGCCGTTTCTTCTCCACCAGCGCCTTGGAAGCGGTGGTAAACTTAGTTTAAGTAGAATTTATTATTGCCGTCAATAAGAAACAACCATGTTGTTCTAGATTGAATTAAAATCTTTAACTTTGACTGCATGTTTATTGTTTGACCCGAGAACAACCTTCTACGACACCCTCGAGATGTGATTGACCCCATTCTACTCCACAAAGCACCAACATGGTTGGTTTTTTCACAACGAAATTGAACAATGACTTGACTGCTGTATATAAACTTGTGGTTGTATATGTAGCGACATGCGGGTATACAATAATTATCTGGAGCGGATGTGACATGTAATTTGCTGAATTATTATAGGTAGGGTCGCCATCTTTCTCAGCGTTCTCAAACCTGGAGGTAAATAGTAACAGGTGATAAATGATGCGAATATAAGTTCTCTCCTTGGAAGACCGTAGGAGTACATACAAACAATAACATAAAAAATAATGCGAAATATTCCCATCTTGTCTGTTTGTTTTGATATGGTTTTTTTAGAAAGGTCTTGGTCAAACTTAAAAGCTACCGTATTTTTGATTGATGGTAGTAATTAGGCATCAACTAATCCATACTAAAGTTAAAATATGTTAAACATTTTCGAAAATATGATGACTTTAATATTGATTAGAAGTAATGCCTTTAGAATTTGACGTTTGCATGCGAAGTGCTATCACTTCATTCTGTGGAGTGTGGAGGTTACTTCGTACTTGTTCAGACCAAACTGTATACTGAAACTGAATAATTGTAAATAAAATATGCAGATAGGTCTCCCACAATTCATGTAGCGCGGAATGGAAACTACAACATTGAAAAAAAAGCTCCTGACTTCAATCGACTGTAAAGACTTTATTTATATAATTGTAGTAGGTACCTCTTTGACAATGCTCATAAGGTAAGAAAACCATGTTTTTGGCTCATTCCCACAGATTATTAATGTTAAGGAACCAATAAATCAATCAATCAGCGTTTCGCAGTCCATTGTTGACTGTAAAGACTTTATTTATATAATTGTAGTAGGTACCTCTTAGACAATGCTCATAAGGTAAGAAAACCATGTTTTTGGCTCATTCCCACAGATTATTAATGTTAAGGAACCAATAAATCAATCAATCAGCGTTTCGCAGTCCATTGTTGGTTCCTCTCCCACTCGATTTTGGGAGGCTTTGGCCTAAGTACTGCTTCCACGCTGGCCAGTGGGGTTGATACAGGGTTTAATTTCGAGTTTTCCTTCTCTCTCTCTTACTACAGGAGGATCTTGACAGGCTGTCCTTGTATTGCACAATTAATAAACTTCAGCTCAGTCTACCTAAATGTAATGTAATATTTTTCACAAAAAAGAAGAATAGGACATCATTCAATTATATTTTGCAATCCAACACGCTCTCTCGGTATCACACTAGATTCCAAGTTACATTTCGACCAGCACATGAAAATATTATTAATAAAGCATATCGAATAAATCGGGCTTCATTATGAGAACTGCCAATAATTTTAGGCGCACTTTACTTACTTGCTGTTTGGTCTCGTTTCTACAGCTGTAATGGAAATAAGCTTGAAATGGTGCAGAAAAAAATCCTTAAATCGATGCATTACAGCCCCTCTAGACAAGTGGCAATTTGACGTAAATGACAGTCGTTAACGCATGTCAAATACGTCAAATCCTATACATTCGTCATTCTATTCCGTCAAACGCCTGCTAGCGAATTGCCACTTGTCTAGAGGGGCAGATGTTACCACTCAAGATTGACACTGTCGTATCCTGAGACCTTGACCATTACAAACTTCTTAGCCTCGAGTCTAGACGTAATCTTCTAAAAGTTATGATGCTCAGATTCGATTGCTCTAATATTTGTAACAATATATGCTAAATTGTACCGAGAACTGTAAACCGACGAGAGACGCGTGTGCCCAGGCTCTTCCACACTACGAAGTGTGGAACCAAACGCTGCCGCCATCGTTCACTTAGATATTTTCGCACTGCCGCACAATGAATTTAAAATGCAAGCTATATCTTCACTTTTTTGGGTTAATATGGCACGGGGTTAGCACAATTTTAACTCTTTTACTTTTTACATTATTTTGCGGACATAAGTGTAGGTTATAAATTTACGAATTTTTATAATTTGAACTTTCATTTTGTATGCTATAATGTATAACTGTTTTGTGTTCCAATGAAATAAAATAAAAATAAGATATAGTCTGTGTAGTTCTCCGTTAGTCGCCTTTCGGATGAGATTGAGTGGTGAATCTTGTATTATTTCTCCGTCACCACACAGATTTGGAAAAAACGATAAAAAAGATACTATAATAATTAATAATAACAGCAGTAGAATTATATATTCATACTAAAATTTACAACATTCTGACCAAAAACTTGATTATCCTGCAGTAGAGCATTGCAATTATTCGCCGGGAGAAGCGCTACCCACAGCAATTAGATACGGCACGGCTTTTTGAACAAAAGACACTGCGACGCTTGAGCAACGCCGGCACATGACAACGTATTCACAACAATATAGGCTAAAACAATAATGTACCCTCGGGAGCATAAATTACCAGCTTTTTGTTTCCACATCAAGTTTTTCACACGCACCAGGGCTCACTAATTTCTGGGTTATACGAGTATGTATAACTGTTATCAACGTTGGAGTAGGTAGGACTTGAGATAATTGAAGAGACCGAAGAGACGGAAACGGAGAGGAGTTAATGAAGGCGCTTTTAACTTGTAATATATTATAGGAATGATTAGTTTAGTTTTATACATATTTTAGATATTTAGGCGTGACTTCAGTAGGTCCAAGACAGGTCGTTATTACCCTTAGAGATTTCAAATCTCGGTTTTTATCATACATGTTCACGTGCGACATATGTTTACTTAATTATATTACTAATTATCCAAGGACAGGTAAGGTTGGCTTGCACGCCGTATATCTTGGTGGGGTCTCACACTCTTAGAACTGAATTAGGGTGACATGATAGATGGGTATATATACTTAATTGACACCTTAATTTTTGTCATTAAATAATTAAAATACATTTTGAACTTCATCCAATAATAATTTATATGTGCAACGTGTACATTACTTATGTGTCAGATACTTAAAAGCTGTAAAAATATATATTATTTTCCCGAGTCCTAGTAGTTACTTAGGTAGATACTGAGGCCTGAGGCTGAAGTCTAGCTTACCGAACCGCATCGCCTAAGGCTAGCAACTTGCATGTAAGACGTTAAAGCGAATGTTTAAAAATTTAAAGTGGAGTTTCCGTCGACATACATCGCGAGCCTTCCCGATAAACATCCCCGGGCGTCAGGTCGTCGGCCGAGCTGCTTTGTTTACGTCCTACGCGTCACTAGGTATAAAATATTATAGGTGGGTAGGTACCCAGTAGGTATAATATACGCCTCGACCTATTTGTAAATAAAAAATAATTAACTCTACGTCTCTTCTTTCAATAAAATTCAAGATTTAAAGTTTTGCTTGTATTTAAGACCACAGAATAGATAATAGTACTCCTAGACGACGGAAAACGGTCGAGGACAGGCGCACCGAGAAATAAACGTGCCATCTGTTTAGTTTAAACGAAAAATGCTTACTTGTAAACGTACTTAGATGCTTGTAGAAATTAGCTTAAACTTTTCTTTGTGTTGTGTTTTTGAACGGCCTCTACTAGATTTAACGCCCAAGTAGGTATGCACTACTTCGGATGACTACATCGAGACTGCCATCAAAACCATTTCACGAAAAGTCGATAGACCCTCTTGGTAGTATTTTACCGCTTCTACCCTACCTTAGTTGGCCAGGGCAACAGAGACCTCCCCCCCCCCCCTGGCTCTGTTGCTCTGGGTGCACCGTATAGAGGTATGTGATGCCTAGGAACTATATAGGCTGTGTCGTTATTGCTTTTCTCTTTGTGAAGATGAAGGTACTTATACATTGCCTACAAGAAAACAAATGGAAGTGTTTCATATCTCACAGTTTAGTACGGTTCCCCTTTTTACGGAACAAGTGCAGCATAATTTTCTTAATTAAAGCCCGACGTAGCTATCAAGTAATTTAAAAACTAAGAAATCTGCGAGAGTTTTAATTAAAGTTACGATCAAAGAGTTTGCAAGAAAACAAGTTAAATTCTTATAATTAACATAATTAAGACACTTTTTATAATTTGTCCACTAATTGGGCACATGTCTTGCCAACTAGAATGATATTTAACTCTATTTATATTGACTTTAGAGCGTATGAAAGTGATTTAAAATGACTGGATAAAGAAGCAAAAAGAGTGAGTAAAATAAATACACAAGTATAATACCTAATATAATAATATACAGGCAATTGACAATATTATCGTTATCATCCTCCGTCAAGGGTCTCATTCATCTGGACTTCGACTGTTACTATTCAATTAAGGATTGGAAATTCAATTATAAGTTTTGTGAGTCAGAGAGCTGAGAGCTGAAGGTATGCGCTCGGGCGTCCAAATTAATTCGTACTTTGAAATATGATTATCTATTCACCGTTCAGATCGCTGAGATCATAAAGTGACTAAACCACATTTCAAAAACGATACCATAAAGTAACCATAAGTAGTAAATACTTATTTATTGAGTCTATTGACAAATTTCTGAGTTCGTTCATTACAAATTGAGTTGGAAACAGAACATTCATTAATTCTGAGAGAATCCCTGCTCTTGTAAATTATATTCACAATAAACGAGTTAAAACTAAAAATTGATGCAAGATGGGTAGATATCAATTTCAATGAAATAATAAAGCAAATAACCAATTTCACACAAATAGGAAATATGTGCTTATTGAAAGTAGTTGAAGCCCCGTGACTCGGTCACCGCGGATATCAAATATTGCGACTTTTGGTCATGTACCCAGTTCTGCTAAACGAATTGCGATCAAACTTACGTAACTCAAGTGGTTACCTATACGCCTTCGCCGAAATGTTCATATTCTTTCACTTCTCTATAACATCCGATTTCATCCTCTTACTCCTGGCGACTTAAAAGAACGCTTCACTCATGTGAATCTCATTCAAGGACCCTGAGATCGTCAGTGAATCTGAAACTGAAAATGCCTAGACATTCCACAATGTTCATGGACAAACCTTTTACTGTTCAAGCTGTCCGATTGTGGAATGCTTTACCTGTCACTATAATACGTGCGCAATCACTGCCTGTCTTTAAAAGATTGGTTACGGCCCACTATCTGCAGGAGAAATAATGTCCATTTAAATATTTACCTACTTTTCCCTTTCTCTCTCTGTTTTGCCTAACTATGTCCTTATTATATCCTATAGCATGTAATATTTACCTACTACTCTACTAATTAACTAATTGCACAGGCAAAACCCTCGGTTTCTCCGAAGAGATCACCGAAACGTAGCCAGGCCACGGAGGCTAATAGGTCCACATCGGGCCCGTGGAGAGCGCGATAGAACCTACCGTGGAGCTCCTTATTTTGCCATACCTCCTGCCGACCACTGATACTCAGCAACACAGGTTTGCACCAGTTCTCTTTAGCCAGTTTGGGCGGTGTGCGAGAGACGTCCACCGCAACAACATCGCGATGCATATCCTCATTCACTCGGAGAAAATATTCTCTAAGGTTGTACACCTCGCGATTGTAACATTCAAAAAGCCTCAGCCACCACATTTTCGCGGGATGTACAATCTCATCACCGATGAACGAGGATGATTCATTCGATATGCTGTTAACAGTGTACGAACTCTCCTGTCTATGGCGTTCAATTCAGTTTGAGTCCACTTGAGTATGCCGAAGGAGTACATCAGAAGCGGCATGACCCAGCCATTGTAGGCGCGCACCTTGTTGCCGCCCGATAAAAGACTGTTTAATACCTTTTTCAGGCGACCAAAGAAAAGTTCCCGCAATGACTGTTTCATGTCAGTCTCATTGATGCCCAACGCCTGTGACATACCCAAGTATTTATAGGTGTCGGTTACGAGTAATGATGTCAGATGAATCGAATCAGAAAGTATAATACCTTCGGATTCCACTACCCGCCGTCGCTTTACATGCATGACTGCACATTTATCCACCGCAAACTCCATTGTAATGGAATCACTGAAGCTTTTGGTAATCTTTAGTAAATCCATCAATTGTGAGCTTGATGTAGCAACCAATTTTAAGTCATCCATGTAAAGCAAATGTGATTTTATCTGACCTCCTCCTCGTAACCTATAGCCTTGTAATGGTCACTGCCATAACCATAGTAATCCTGGTCAGCGGCACAAAATTGTAATGATCCTACTGCCCGGACACCAACTTGTAATGTCCAGTGCCGGGACTATAGTATCTTGGTTAGATGCAGCCAATTGTAAATAATTCTACGTCACGACACACCCGAATTGGCCTTTTAGAACGCTTATCGTGATACATAGTAATCCGCGATTCTATAGAAAAATGGGTTGTGAAAGATCTATTCCTTATCATATTTTAACTACAATAGAATTCATGTATATTTCAGTCCTTAGTTCCCCAACCTGGAATTCACATACTCATATGATTGTAACTCATATTTACTTCAACATACCTCTTAACAGATTTGTCGCTATTCCGACCTTACTCCGTAGTCAATCCACAGTTCATCACCTTAATTTATCATACTAAAACTCACAATATAACATACAAATTCACTTATTTTACTTAGTGGAATAAGACCGGACAAACTTTTGACAACTAGCATTTATAACGACGTTCGAAGTTTGACAATACACTACGCCCTTCGTTCAACAACTTAGCACAGAGACACCTACCACATTACGCTTGTACTACATGTAAAATTAGAACCAACAAAACTAACTGTCAATCATTCAATACTTCAAATTATAATTGTTTTCGAGGATACCAACAGAGGTCCTGTTATTCAAAAAAAATATACAAACATTTACTATCAGTGAAAATTTATAGTTAAGTTCAACTCATCGTTGAAGCTTCTATAAACCTTTATTATTTCTGTAATATAGTGTATTCCCCCCCCCCCCCGTGTATAAGAAATGTGGCCCCGTGCTCGCCACATTCAGTAGGACTCGCCACTAGTACCAACATAGTCCTTCCTATGCCTAAGTAGGTACTTAGAAGATAACCACAATATCTTCCCCCTACCACACCGAGACATCCATTATACAAATCCTCAATCCTGTATTCAGGATCACGCAACCTTGACTAGGCACGTGCATATTCTATTGTCATTTTTCTTTTGTTTTGTTTCTAGTATGGGTGTACTGTAATAATAACACAGTATTACCGTTCAAAACGTCCCTTTAGAGACGAATAAATGCAAAGGGTAATTGCAATAAACATTTACTTTAGTTATTAGCGGTAAGGCTAGTTTGCACCGAATTAATTCTTTAACACAGTCTTTACATAATATTAAGTAAATAATAGTAGCCACTTCACTTCAGAATAGTATTGTCTGTAAAGACACATCAAAGATTATACGATCTCACTGATCACATAGTCAAACTACTATAATTCAGTTCAACTTTAGCTTTTGTTTCATCCTAGCGGATGGCAAGGTTACTATAAAATAGCGGTCGAGCGGCCGTATGCATTCAGTACAGTACACATAACAACAGTTTATACAGACCATGATTAAAATGTCCAAACATCATTATTTGGCCGTTGGCAATAGTAGCGACTTACGTGCGAGACCCTGCTTGTACACAAAGAACAGTGATAAAATAACTACCTTTTGTAGCTAATCTGATTGGATACTTTCGACCCTTCAGATTATGATAGCTTTGCACATGATTCTGTTATCAGAAAGATTTCACTAGTGTGAATGTACAAAGTACCGATGCGTTGTTGGTCAATAATGAACCAGCAAAGATCTATATGCAATTAGTAAAGATTATATTAAGGACACTTAGGACAAGTCAATCACTGCACATTTACCTTGAACAATACTTGTGACCTGTAATGAGTACATTGGCTCGCTCTGTCACACACTTTTCGTCATGTTAACACATCCAATGGTTGTTATCTCACCATAATCTTAGCGTAATTATTACACAATCCTGTCTCTATTGTCCCAGTAAATCCTAACAACGTAAATCGACATGAAAATTGGTTTGCAAAAAATTAGCGGGAAAACTTTCATTCTTCAGTCACAAGATGGCGGTCATTTACAAATCTGCTACGTTGTAATTGAACCAATTGCCTATCTAATTTCTTAATCAGATTATTATGATTTACAATAATAACAACTTAGATCACCCCTTTACAAACGCGATTCTACCTACCTAATATATATATTCATATGTTTACTATTAGTGTGTACCTACTCACCTACCTGACTAAACTAACCATGTATCAACAAACATTTAATTACGTTAAACGTGAAATGTGTAAGGCTAATCTATCTGACTAGGGCGCAGGTAGTAAGCCTGACTTTGAACTATCACTAGTACCCCCTACGAGCAAGAGACCACGGCCGAAGCCAAGGATGTGTTCTCTCACAGGACAAGGACATAAAAGTGTGTATATATACATATATAAAGATAGACAGGACTGATCCGCTCTGGAGAGCGACAACCGCCTACCCTCCAGTCACAAACCATCCTGGAAGCTCACGGATCCCTTTCAGGCAAAATCCGTGTGCTGAGCGCTTCAGACTATCCTCAGCATGCCTAGCTGAACAGAGGACAAGAGCTTCGTTATCACCGTAAGGTAGCAACTCAAGGCAACCACTTCGATTGACTTCCTAAGCGGGGGAACCTAGCTAATACCTATGGCCTCAACCGTCCCTAGCCCTACCAAAGTCCCACAAAGAATCCCTATATAAACATTTTATCTCATGTATGGCCCTGTACCGCAGACTCACAGTACAGCTGATATTCTGAATTGAACACGAGATTCAATTCTTAATCCCAGAGATAAAGGTGTCTTGTCTGGTTCATACGATAAAATGTTCATTTCGCGAATCACAAAACTTCTATAATTGCGAGCTTACCTAATTCCTCTTTTCACTAATTTAAACACTATAGATTTACTAATTAAACTCAATTATTCACAATCAAAGTAAAAAAAATCTTCACGACTTTAAATGTAAAATTCTCAAAATTCCCGCCAAAGTACACTATACAGAATACCTTTCGCGAATCGACCAACCCCGAAGCCAGCTCATAGAAAAAGTGTCCTTGAATTCCCTCGTAGACCTTGCTTCCAGGTCTCTAACACCCCCACAGCCAATCAGAAGATTCGATTTTCCCGCCAAAAGTCACAATTCATGAATAATTGACAACAGCGCTAGGTTTTTTATGGCGCCTGCGTTATAATTATGAACTAACTTAAATCTTCCGGGAACCAATGGCTTTTTTTAAAATATTTATAAGCTATTTACATACTTACACTCATTGGTTCTAACTGTCAATATTTTCACAATAATATTAGATTAATTTCATGTTTGATAAACATCCATTTTATACTCAATAATAGATATAGAAAATTATTCAATAATCATTTGACCTTTAAATAATAGTAGCCAATCACAGCCACTTCCCGCACTTGTATGATTCTGGAGCACACAGATAATAAATAGTATTTTTATCTCTTTTCAACAGTACTTTATTGCATTAAATATTATAATTATTGTCTTTTGTAAATAATTAATAAGTTTTAACTTTATCCGTTTATTCTTTTCTTTATTATTTTTCTTTATTAATTTTATTATAAACAATACACAAAACTATTATAATATTATTCTTGTGTAAATATCCATAGACTATTTTTTTAAATTCTCTCAATCATAGTCCCGTCTATACTGTCTATATTAAACTACGTTTTAAATTTATTTGTTCATAAAACATATTTACTTGCCCTTTGCAATTTAACAGAATAATTTCTTTATGAATCAATTTTTCTTTAACCACATACCATAGTGTACATTTATCCATTATTTTATTTACGTATAAAAAATTCCTTACTTAATCAACTAGATGGCGTTTTACGACATTGAATTATTTTCGTTTTATAAAAAACCATGAGATATTCTATTTACTTGTAGAAATTTCTTACTTAATCACTAGATGGCGTTTTACGACATTGAATTATATTATTTATTTATTTTTTTGTTTTATAAGAACCTCGAAACGGCGTTACAGTCCGTTACAGCCTAGCCCTGAATTCTCCAGTAAGGTACTGAGAGGATTCAGTGCTAAGCAAAACCAAAGGGGACTCAAACTGTCACCTTGGAAAATGCCACGCTTAATACTTATTGGTTCACCGCTACCACACATCCCTCGACATCCTGGATAGTTAAGAACTGTTCTCTATTGCCTCATACATGATGCCAAGAAGGTGCAAAGAGTTGTATTTACTTTACACAACTCCAGCACCCTCAGGAGCCACGTATGGGGTACAGAGTCGAACGCCTTCTTATAATCTATCCAACATATCGATAGATTGTGTTTATAGATGTGCTTTGTTATTTTACCCCACAGAATAGAGGTAAGAAGTTTATAGACTGATGGCAAACACGTAATTGGTCTATAGTTACTGGGGTTCGAGGGACTTCCTGTTTCATGGAGCAGGTGGGTAACTTCAGTAGTCATAAAAGTTGACAACGATCCCTAATCTACGGCTGCTTGAAACTGAGTTGCCAAACGAACATGTGAACTACCACTTAATCCAGAAATTAAGCAGTCCGCCCGGCCCTGGAGATTTCCAATTAGAAAGTGGACGGACTGCACTGGCCACGTCTGATTCGTCTATAATGAAACATTTCATGTCTGGAATTCCTTCACATGCTCGTTCAACATTACGGGTCCAGTCGCCTTCGACATGAGCAACGGGCACCGACCAGATGCTGCGCCAAAACATGTTAGTTTCGTCAGCATTCGGTAGGCACCCGCTACTCACATCATTGTTAGGTCGATCCCAATTTCTATAGACCTACCTCTGGTCTCTTTGGAACGTACGATTTACGCTAAACCGATCCCCACGTTTCTTGTATCTTCGTACTCGGTTTGCCCATGCATAGATTTATTATTATTTCCTTTATTCATTTTAACAAAACATATAAATTACATTTTTAAATACATCTACAAAAAAAAATTAATATATTTAAAAATATAATAAATAGTGTCCTACCGGCATCGGGTACAGGGACCAAGCTACCGGTGGTTAGGGCTCCAGGGAGAGGAACTTCCTTGCTATACGTGCCGTGCCTAGCAGAACTGCCTTCTGCATCAAGCCCTTGAGCCAGCTGTCTAAGGCTCTTGGCGATAAGTCCGTGAACTGAGATGACTATCGGTACAATAATAGCTGAGTCCACATACCACATGTCGACAATCTCATGGGCTAAGTCCAAATACTCAATTTGTTTTTCTTTTTTTGCCTTCAAGAGATTCTCGTCATGCGGGATAGTGATATCAACTATTACTGCACGGCGCTCTATTCGATCTATTATCACTATATCTTATTGCTTATTGGCAACAATGATCCTATCCTAGGTGATAATAGATCGATCCCGGTACAACGTGATATGTCCATTTTCGAGAAGTCAGCGGGTGATCTTCTGGCGTATGTTAACCATATTTGGGGTATACTGTTTATGACAGGGTGCCGGTCTCATTCGTCAAGCGCATGATCCGCAACGGGGCGCTTGACGAGTGGAACCGGCGCTATCAGTCGGGGACGGTAGCCAGCGGCACCAAGATGTTCTTCCCTGACGTGTTCACCGCGTACAAGTTTGCCCTGAAAAGGCAGCTCACCTATGAGACCACACAGGTCCTCACGGGGCACGGTGCGTTCGCCTCGTACTTGTACCGATTCAAGTGCAGGGCGAGCCCATCGTGCATCTGTAGTCCGACTGAGGACGAAACGGTCTCGCACCTCCTATTTGACTGCCCTGCGAACGGGGTAGTTAGGTACAATCTAGAACAGAAAATGGGAAAAGAAATGAAGGCAGAGGTGTTGGGAGAGATTTTTAAAAGTAATAATTTGAGGGATCAATTTCTGGAGTACTGCACCCATATAGTTAAAAATTGCATAGAGAGGAACAGAGACGGGTGACGTGTTGGACGCCGTATGAAAAGCGCGCAGCGCTGCCAGCTTACGGCGGTTCCAGCACGTCACCGAACAATACGTCGTTCGGAGAGGGGTGCAGTACTCCAAGCTGAGTACAAACGCTTTTAATTGTTTTATTTATTTTAAATTAATGTGGAATTTATTATTGTGGTTTTATTTTATTTTATTTTAATTTAAATTTCAATGTAATTTTAAATCAATTTTAACTGTATTTTCAATTTCAATTTCAATTTTAATTATAATTTTACCTTTTATTTTATTTTTATACATTTTAGCAAATTATACACCTTTTTATAAAAATCTTTTTAATTGTAAATATTGTTTTTTAACCATTGTATTGAATTTTAATTGACTCAAATTGTGATATTTATTGTAATAGTTGTAAGTTTTTAAATTGTATATATTAATTGTGTTTTTATCAATATGTATTCCACAAATGTATTTGAAGATTATTGTACTCGATAAATGTAAATATTTTAAATAAAAAGTGAAACCCCCAAAAAGGGGGACAGCTTCAATTTTATTACAACACATTAGATCAGGATGTAAAAGCCTTCGTTTTGCGAGGGAGTAACTGAGAGTAGGTCCCAGCTTTCGCGGGCCACCCCACTGCGGGTGGACAGGTAGGCCCACTAGGCACACGACCTATAAAGAAAAAAAAAAGACATATTTGGGGTGAGGCTATGGACAAGCACGGCGAGTCATAGGCAATTAGCCTTGACATCGCCAAAGCTTTCGATAGAGTTTGGCACAAGTCGCTTCTTTCCTAGTTACCAGCCTTTGGTCTGCCTCCTAGACTGTGCGACTGGGTTGCCGGCTTCTTGCAGGAGCGCCGTATTCGCGTCCTTTGTGATGGACGAGCCTCGAAGTTCTTGCAGGTAAATGCCGGCGTACCACAGGGATCTGTCCTATCGCCAACTCTCTTTCTTCTGCATATCAATGACATGCTGTCGACCGGCAGCATTATAATGGCAGCATATGATAGCACCCTACACGGGAGTTATCATGGACGTCCTGCGGATAAGCAGACGCATATCGCGGAAAAAAGGCAGCTTCTTGTCACTGAGCTTGACCGGATCCTGAATCACATTTCCCAATAGGGCTCTGAGAACTTGGTCGTGTTCAATGCCAAGAAGACGCAGGCATGTGCGTTTACAGCAAAGGTATCTTCTTTCCTTCCCCTTCCCACTCTTCAGAGCACGCTACTGCCACTGCAGGACAACCTCAATATCCTCGGTATGGATGTTCGCTGCAAACTGAACAACAAAAACTACATCGAGAGTATCATCAAAGCAGCCTCGCATAAACTCGGAGTCCTGAACAGAGTGAGACGGTTTTTCGCGCCGGAGCAACGGTGTCTTCTTTACAAGACACAAATTCGTTCCTGCGTGGAGTACTGCTCACATCTCTGGGATGGATCCGCAAAGTACTTATTAGATGCTCTCGACAGGTTGCAGCGACGTGCGATCCGCATTATCGGAAATCCTGAGGTCACGAGTACCCTCGAGTCTCTGCAGATGCGTAGAGATGTTGCTTCTTTGGCAGTTTTTTACCGTCTCTACCATGGTGAATGTTCTGAAGAGCTATTCCAATTAGTCCCACCCTCCCCCTTCCTATACAGGACGACACGTGCAGGACTTAGATGTCACCCCTATACGGTGCAGAACATTCCTTCAAGAACCAAGCGGTTCGGTGACTCTTTCCTTTGTCGCACCATTAAGACCTGGAATTCCTTGCCAGCTCACGTGTTTCCTTCTTCCTACAGTCCCGTGTCCTTTAAGCGGGGCGTGAAAAAGCATCTGATGAGGCCGTCAAGCTGAGTGCCACCATTGTTAACATGGCACGTGTATATAAAGGTCCCTCTTTCTTGAGACTTTACCTTCAGCTTACCATCAGGCGAGGTAAAGTCAAATTGACGTGTCCTATTTATAAAAATAAAAAAAAGTACGGTACCTTTGATTCCACAAGGTTATACTTCAGGGCAATTATTATTATTATTAGTATTATTAAATGTAACTGAACCAAAATAAAAGAGAATACAGTCAAATTTAGTAGGCACCTATGTTAAAGAGATAACATCTTTCAAGTAAGTTTAGTAACTATTCCTCTTCCCAGGAGGTCTTTAACGAGACACTTCAGTAAACTAAACTACTCTATTGTCTTTATAATGCTTCTTTGTAGTATTTTAGCCTTTGAACTAGTTCTTTATTTTTGAAGTACAGGTTGAATACTATTTTGAAAAGTGCTGAAAACAAAAGTTATTATTAGTAATCAGTTAAGTGTCAAGGCTTATGCAAAAGTTTAAAGAATTGTAAGTAGGATTATACTTAATAATTAGGATAGTATAAATAGCCAATATAAAAAAATGACGAGGCTTCTCAAGATATCATTTATACTGGAGATTGATGGCACTTGGTGGAATATACAACACGTATTGAATAACAATTTCACTTGTACTTTTCCACAGTTTATTTAGTATTTATAAATATAATAGTTTTATAATAGTTACACCTTTGAAAATGCCGTGAGGTGAAACCGGTCAGGTTAAAAATAAATTCAAATTCAAATTATTTATTTATATAATACATGTGAGAATCAGATGGTCATAAAATAAACTGTCGAAAAGTACAAGTGAAATTGTTATTCAATATCTCCACAAGGAACTAGTGCTAATTTCGAATATAATTCAGATTATTTCAAGACTGCAAAGGTCACATACTATTATTAGTACCTCCATGATTCAGTTAATTATAGTTGTTAAGGGAACGAATGACGTCAATGACCGTTATGATAGCAGTTCAACTATTTTTATTACAAGTTACAAGTAGCTTTTTATGATTCGTATGGGAAAATGGATGGCTCTATCGCATATAGACATATATATATACCCGGTTAAACTCTTAAGTTTCTGATCTTTTATTAACATAATAAATTTTGAAAACGTAAAAGACATTCTGCACTGTAAAATATCTGGTGTATGTGTAAATAAATCGATTACAAAGTTTGAGAATCACCGCCCGGCCGTTGTGGAGCGCAATATATTCGGCTTAATAGTGTAATTTTGCAGGCTCTTGCAATATCTTGTGGTAAACTCAAGCAACCCTCTACCGACCTCTGACAGACACCAGATTGCATACAACACTCTCATCGTTACCAGATGAAAATTATACTCCACGGTAGGTAAATTGTTTGTAAGAGTTTAATTAGTGGATAGTTTTAATTATTCTTATGTCACAGTGATATGGAGACAGAATATATTTTTTCTTTAAAGAACTATCACTAGTTTTTTTCGGTTTAATCACCTTGTAGTTATCTACATAAAATGACGAATGATAGTAATGACGCGAAAAGAAGCGTCTGTCACTCACCCACTGATCTCAGTTTGCCACTTCTATCTAAAAAACTAAAACTCAACAGAATCTCAATGTATTAGGTGGAAGTAATTGAGAAATTATACAATTCAAAACAACCTAAGTTTTTTTAAATTTATAATGTACATTCCCTTACAGGTACATTATACATTACCAGATGCTATAGCCCTTTTTGTGAATATTTCACTTTGATACCTATTTGGTGACGTGTTATCCGGAGATTGAAGGCACAGAGCAATAACAGGTCGTGAGTTTTAAACTATATACATTATTTATAGAGGGTTCTACTGACAACAGACGGTACCCCTAAAATCAATATAGAAAAAAAACCCTACCACTCGATTCTTGAGCCCAATCAAATAAACCGACTGAAAGTTAAAATGGAAAAAGAAAGAACAGTTTTAGCAGAGAGCGATGAATAAAACATTAATTTGAAATAAACCTAGGTATTGAAATAAAACCACTTTTAAATGGATCTCATCGCGATATACCTACGCACAAACCTCAGATAGAATCATGTAAACGTATGTAGTAGTTACAAGTTGAGTTTACAACCCAACCAAGGTTATCGAAGGCCTTAATTTCACTCAATCAATCAATCAGCCTACTGCAGTCCACTGCTGGATATAGGCCTCTCCCAATGTGCGCCATTTCGTACGATCCTCCACCTTCCCAGCCACCTTTTTCAGGTGTACCTATTTATTTATTGAAGTAGTGGTATGGGTAGTGGTATGGGTAATGGACTGCTGAGACGAGGTCTCGGGTTCGATCCCAGGTTTTCCATGGCACACACCAATGACTTTTCGATGTTTTTCGAAGTTATGTGTGTATTTATCGCAGGTTTATAAGTGCCCAGTTAATGGCAATAGGCTCGCCACCTATTACATTGGGACCTAAACATAAACCGGCGAAATGTGGGTGCTAGCACCTCTGCCTACCCCTTCGGGGATAAAGGCGTAAGTTTATGTTATTAAAACACGATTGCAAGCGATGCTACAGGTACACATGGTACCATGACACCTTAAGATATAGGAACACCTGAAAATGGCGTTGAGCTAACTGAAAAATGGGTAAAGGTATTCATCACTGTTTTTTATTGATTTCTCATATTTGGCATTACAAACTTATTAACACCCTATTCCATGTCCTTAAGATTGAAACCTTGGATAGATCTTCTGCGACGACTTGAACCTGTAAAAAATTATCAAGATTAGGATAGAGATTGATTATCACAACTTTTCATGGCTTTCATTAATTTTATCAATTTTCTTTATAATAATTTATTAATTTTAATCAAAATTAGCTATATTTAAGAACAAAGTGGATGAGTAATTATACTGTTGATTAATGGCACTTGATGTAATTTCAGCGTAATATGTGCAAAATGGATGACATTCCTACCATACGGGACAATGTCCTCTTGTTGGGGATACTGCAAAATTGTGCAAAGTGGAGAAGGTAAATCGGGAAAGCAGGTGAACTCCGAAGCAACCGAGATCCTCGCTAGTAAAATGATGATTGTAAGAACAAAAAGACACCTAGACAAGTGTGTAATTTTTCTGATCAACCCATGGGTTGGTTCGGGTCGTACACTTGACTAAATTAACCAAATCCTTATTTTTTTCAAAATCGGGATTAGGTAGGTCTATCATTGAAGCTATAATAGCCGAATATGAACGTTCTACTGAGAATGAACGAAATTGACATTATTTTCTGTCTATTTTTTCAGATTGGTTTCTCTTTATTCATCAGGGATGGTCTTGACTGTAAGGAATCATTACATAATGAATCGTTTTGATATTCCACTGGGTACAAGTCAAATACAAATATTTTACGAACCATCACTATCACCATCAGAGTCGTGATCCTTACGCCCTTTATGATCTTCTGTAAAAGGATAAATAAATTAATGAAGGTATTACTAGTAGTAGTAATCCGTGTCGTGACGGAGAAAGAATACAAGTATCATCACCATATCTCATTCGAAAGGTGTCGTAAAAGGCGACTAACGGGAAAATATGCAGACAATGTCTCTGCGAGAGAAGAAAAACTCAAAATAAAACCCTGTACCAACCCGTCTGACCAGCTTGAAAATAGTAGGCTGCAGCTTCCCAATACTGGGAGAGGCCTATGTCTAGCAATTAACTGCGATAGGATTTATTAATGGATTATTAGTAGTAGTATTATTAGTTTAAAAATAAGTTGGTTTGTGTTTTCACATGTAGCAGCTAGTGGAAATTGTAAAACGGTTAGGTCGGAATACGTGAATCCGAAAATTACAAGCTAATGTATCAACTCTCTTTAAGATATTACTATAAGTACTTAAATCCTCCTAGTAGTTAGTTAGTTAGTTAATAAGCTAAAATAATTCAGTAGGTGAATGGTGAATAAAATACCTTCTGGCTCAAAATCTTCAGCCTTTAGCCCTCTGGTGCTATGTAGTTTATCATGGTCATCATCTGAAAACGAATGAATAAATAATTGAACGTGATACATTATGTAGGTACAGCTTCGCAGTTTTATAGGGTTCTGCATAACATCACTTTGCAAGCCGTTTGCAGTTTGTCTGTCAATTTCTCGGTCCAGCTTGTAAGTCAGTCTGTAAAAAAAAAAGTCACAACGAAAATTTCCCTGAGCAGAGAGAAATCAAACTTCTATGTCGGAGCAATCATAAAATACGGCGATTTTTGCAGCTGTTGATTATATTTTAGGGCGATACTGTTAAATAAGATTGTATCATTTTTACACCAATTTTAAATAAATACTTGTTAATGTAACCTCTTCGAATAAAGGTACTTTAATTAAGTTATCACCTGGACCTAGAAGTGAATGGAATCTTTTTTCACAGCTGATAAACTGACTGCGTCTTATGTCGTTATAGTGACAACAATTTTCATGCGGCTCATCATCATCATCATCATTTCAGCCGAAAGACGTCCACTGCTGGACAAAGGCCTCCCCCCAAGGATTTCCACAATGACCGGTCCTGCGCCTTCCGCATCCATGCCCTTCCCGCGACCTTCACCAGGTCGTCGGTCCACCGTGTGGGAGGCCTGCCTACACTGCGTCTTCCGGCGCTTGGTCGCCACTCGAGAACTCTCTTGCCCCAACGGCCATCTGTTCTACGAGCTATGTGCCCCGCCCACTGCCACTTAAGTTTGGCGATTCTGTGTGCTATGTCGGTTACTTTAGTTCTCCTGCGGATCTCCTCATTTCTGATTCGATCACGCAGGGAAACTCCGAGCATAGCACGCTCCATCGCCCTTTGGGTGACCTTGAGCCTTCTTATGAGGCCCATAGTAAGGGACCAAGTCTCAGTTCCGTAGGTCATCGCTGGCAACACACACACATGCGGCTAATCTGAGCCTATTCAATCCAGTTAGTCTTCATTGCTAGTTTCATGGATATTGAAGTCAAACTCAACTTTAATGATTCAGTAATGCAAATCATTATTTTGGTCTATAATTAGAAGGTTGCGATAATCTAATGGAAGGATGTGGAAGGCACAGGATCGGACAAAATTGCGCACATTGGGAGTGGCCTTTGTCCAGTAATGGACTCGGTGGGCTAATTGATTGATTGATTTAACATTCCTTGATGATCCTTGTACAAGTTTATATAGATACCTAGGTGTGCGACTCCTATTTGCCCTAGTATTTTTTATTAAGTATCGCTGAAATGGAGGTAGGTGGGTGAAATTTGACATAGTTACCTACATACCAGTCTTAAACTTTGGAATAAGTACAGACAACAGGTCACAATAGTGTTTACTTCGATAACTTGCTTGATGAAATCTTTCATAAGTACAATTTCGCCTATTCTCAAAGTATCATCGATTTGACCGGTTCTTTGACAACGATCCCGACCAACCTGCCCACAAGTTAATCCGTCTCATAGAGATTAAACCTACTCCTTCAGATTAAAATGACAATAGTTATCTACTTATAGGAGTTTGCTTTTGAGCACTATAAACGGACATTGGATAGTATGAACGAAGTATTTATATGATGTTAAAGTTCCATGCAAAAAGATTCTGAATAAATGTACGTTAGTGGTCAAGAGGTCGTATGAACGAGGGGTCTTGGGTTTGAATCCTAGCCCTTAAATTACCGCTGCAAACTCCCTCCTAATACGAGCAACTTAGTTTAGTTGAAGGAATTAGAAAGTATATTAGTAATCGGCGGTTAATAATATTAGGTCGGCTACTGCTGTCATTCTCTTTAAATAAACTTTTAAACGTAATAGGATAGGAATTTCAACGATCAGAGCTACAACATGGTATAGGTAGTGTTCGATATTTATTTCAACTTGATACCTTCACTCGTTCTTGAGAAAAAGGTCTTGACAGATTGACTGACAAGGAAGTGATCTTATATTGAGGGATTCGTTTTATTTGCTTTGATATACGAAACGGTATTAAAGAAAGAAGAAATCACTCAAAATGTATGAATGTTAATTTACCGTCATTGTTGTCGCTACTCTCTGCTGACTTTACACCTTTGTCAGCCTTTTCTGCGCTCTCTTCTTTTTTACCTCCGTCATCGTCGCTCTCACTCTCACTTGAATCTGGTCTAGCCTTAGGCTTTTTACCGTGACTGTCAATGCTTTCATCTGATGCTCTCCGATTTGCTTCATTCGAACCTAAAATCATGCAATGATAAGTTAATTTCGGTATGTATTCAAGTAGATGTCTGTTCATGAGTGGGAATCTACCTATCGGAATGGGGACAAAAGTAATTAATTAATGATACGTAGGTAATATTAGGTATAAGATATTATGTATACCTATCTCGTTTTATCCGTCTACTAGGTATCTGTTAACATGAAGAGCATTTAAATGAAACTAATGAAAGAAATATGAAGGATTTTAAATATTTGCTATTTTTATAATATAAAATTATTTCGGTGTAGATTCTAGAATACCTATCATAAGAAAATTTTGGGCACCCTAAGAAAAAATACCATGTTTGGACACTCGCTCTCATTATTATACAATTATAAAGATGGTCGCGTCTGTACATTGGAAATACTTAAAAATAATTGGGTTATATCATGTTATCAATACTGAACACATTTTTTAATTTTCAAATATAAATGTACATTCGGATATTTGCACTTACTTTTGCTTGATTTTGTTTGACTTAATACAACTAAAGATAACAAGACCTGGAAATTAGAAATCAATTGAATTAAATCTCAAGATTAAGGCAATCGAAAATATATTATACAAAACTGATATATTTATATTACCGTCAAAATAACCCATGTTCTTAGACCGGTTTTACCTAGCAGCATGGTGAGGCTTAAAGAGATTTCTTACTAAGTAGAAAGAATTTTTTATTACTTAATAATCAAAACCAACAGAGTTCCGCTATGATTTTAATTTAGAGTTGTATCAACATAATGTTTTATTACTTCAATATGTTATTAAGTAAACACAGACTGCAATAAAATTATTATTAGCTGTGGGTCTCCGTTTTAAATTGACACTCAGCGATCTTTAAACAACCATTTCATATGATTTAGACAGGTACTTACCTATTCTTTTATTTATTAGGTATGTATATGGTACCTATTTATCCATAATCAAATTTTATCCATAAAAATTGAAGGCAATACGAAGAAACAATCCAGCAAAGAACCGCTCGTTCGTTGCGAATGTTACAATGCAGTCAATGCACCGCGTTATAACATCGGTCAGTAGGCATTATTAGAGGAACTGGCGCATCTAATTTATGAATTGCAGATTACATAGATTGAGAGAATTATTTAATATTTATTCATCCAGTAGCGTAACAAAAAGAAGTTAACAAAAGTCTTCCTTAACAGTCATAGGGGTTTGTGTTAAATCACATCCATTTATAACGTAATATGAGCAGAGATAATGTGTGCCCCGGGCGAGACAAATTTACAAACTTTTTTTGTTGAACAATCTCTTTATAAATATGGAATGCTTAGGGAATACAGGGAATTCGATTTTAAGTACTTATTTATAAAGTTTAGTATTTAAATTTATTGTTTACCATTGGTAATTAAATAATAATAATAATAAATAAATATTCCACAACATTTCACACAACGCTATCTAGACCCATGATAAGCATAGCTTAACTAGCTTGTGTTATGGAATCTAGAATGCGGATAAACATACTTAGATACATTTTTTTTTTTTTTTTTTTGTAAATACCTACATACATATTATACATAGAAACACCCAGACCAATGCAAATATACATATTCATGCATACAAATATTTGCACTGAGCGGGGATCGAACCCGCGCCTCCTGCGTGGCGGCCGCGTTCACTACCGCCACGCCACCTATCTAATCACCTATCTAATTGTTCTAGAATAATATGAGAAAATGGAATCGCAATCCCATGAACGACAAGGTATAAGATACAAACGACCAAATAGATATATATTCTACTGCTGGAGATAGGCCTGCGCCAAAGCACCCAATCTCTCAACCAACTCAGCTGCCTTTTTCAGATCATCAGTTTAAGTATATGGCTGGAGGGGCATCATCTGTTTACCGATTTACTCCACCAAGGCCTGCACTCTAGGATTCTTTGGCGGCCATCGGATTCTGTTGGGGTGCATGGAAGGTGACTTCACCTATTACCTCCACCCCGCTGCGCATGGAAAACCCACCCACTCCACTGCGCCATCTACTAATCAGAGGAACGTGGAAGGCTTTCGATCCAAATAACCCTCAACAGGGCACGGTTGAAGTCGACCATCGGCGGTAGTGTCTCCACCACCATGGGAGGCGCTACCGTTAACCCAGCGTGCACCGCGTGGAGGCTTCTAACCAAGCCCCCTTTATATGTATAAGTAAGTACTTAGTTAATGAACAACTCATAAAGTTACATAAATAAAATCTTGTGTGCGTGTCTAACTGCAGTTAATTCGAAAAGTGTCTCAGCAATTCGGATTTGTTAGAAATCCTCGCAAAAACCGACAGCTTAAAATTTACATGAAAAGTACGTGGCTTAGCGCGGCGGCGGCGGCATCGGGGACGTGTTTTTACCTTGGGCCTTAACTGCTCACTCCTTATTCGAAATTGGCTTTAAGAGTTATTGGCTAAAAAGATTATAAAAATTTGTTTGGAGGGATTGTAATTAAGCCTTTCTGAAGTCAGGTTAAAGATCTTAATAGGTCATAAACCCAATGGTCTAAAAGTATCTACCTAACCTTTTCTTTTCCTGCGAAAATCCCCACGGATACCACACCTGTCGACCATCAGGGATCCCTCCAGGGATGTAAGATTGGCTAAGGCATATCCCTCGCACAACCAGGGTCATCTCTAGTTTCGATAGAGCTCGCTCGGATGTGCGAACAGTGTTCCACAGTGGCAGTAGCAGTACAATGCCCTCGCACTCTGCATCTGTACTACGAGCTACGAGCATGGCGCGCCGAACGAGATGACTCGCACTCTGAGGGTAGGTATACGTATTAGTAGATGCCTATCAGTTTTTAGTTTTTTATTGATTTATTTTACGTATGTGATATCACATCTAAGTATATCTATTTTATAGGGTATAGGTACCCTAAAACTAACTACATTTTTAAATAAGTAGGTACCTATTGATTATTATTATTCTTTTTATAGAGACTAATTTATTTAGCAATGTAATGTTACATTACCTACCTGCCTATGTTTTCGCCTCTCAAGTAAGCTCAATGCAGGTGTGTTGTTTGTGCCTCAAGATATTTTGTCCGACGCATTAGCCATTACGTCCCTGGATAGATACTATAGGTAGGTACTATTGCTAGAACCTTCCTTATTTTTTGTTGCTTAGGTAACTACATGCTTTTAAAATCTTACGTAGGTATATAATATATATACGTATATAATATATATATACGTATATAATAATCACCTCTAGGTGATATTTCATGCGCTCAAATATTTACACTGAGCGGGAATCGAAACCACCTATGACTGTACTGATTTAGAATGAACGGTCTACCGCTAGGCCACAGCGTTTATTTACATGCAGTAACACTAAAATTAATTCACACTTATATTAATTAACACTAATATTACTTAATTAACAATATACCTATGTTTATTAATGCTGATAGTCAGATCTATGTGTGCCTCTACCGCTCCCATACAGGAGATGCCGAGACAACTCGACTCTTCGAATACCTGAGTCAGGTAACAGATTTTTTTTCTATATACAACTGAGGTGGCAGGCTACCTCACGGTCCACCAGGGGAGTCACACTCGAGCTGCCGATCCTGTTGAAAAAGAGTTTCTATGCCGTCAGTGTAGAAGACAAAGCAGGAACAGCCTTTGGTCTTCCCACTGACAGCACAAAACCTCTCCAGTGAGCTCTGGCTGCTCTATCCTACTCACCGCCGGTAACACAATACAAGTTATGAGTTATTATGGCCGCGGTATTCTGTAGCGGAACTACTTCCCGAGTCGGACTGCTCAATTTGACGGGAATACCGTCGTGCCCTACCTCCTACAGATGATACGCAGGAGCGGTTTCCGAACGATGAACTGGTATTTTTAGGGGATTTTAACGCCCACCACGAGATCTAGTTAGACTCCACCAAAACAACCCATGCGGGAATCATAAACAGTCTGCGTACCGCGCTTGGGCGAGGGCGCGTGCTACGTGCGATTCCAACGTGGGCCACTTCAAGGCGGCATACAACAGAGCCACAAAAGTCTGCAAGAGGGCTTCCGTCAGAGCGCATAGCGCGGCTTGGTCAGGAGCCGTGGCGTATCTCTCGGGCAGCCGTGACTACTGGAGACTGGCCAAAGCCGTTCAAGCCAACTTCTGTCAGCCTTCGCTGCCCCTGCTACAACCCCGATAGATCCCTGGTCTATGAGCCGCAAGAGAAAGCAAATTTATTGGTTAATCAGTATGCAGCCACTGACACTGCCCATTAGTGATCACGCAATGCCTGATATTCATATCAGATAACGCGATATCCATGCAGTACTGCAATCACTCGATGTTCAAAAAGCCTGTGGTGCGGATGGTATTCCGGCAGTGGTTCTGTAAGAATGTGCAGCGAAGTTGTCTCCAATACTTGTGTGGCTGAACCGGCTGTCCTACAGCACGGGTACAGTGCCTTCGGCTTGGAAGGAGGCGAATGTATAGCTGATCCTCAAGAAAGGGGATGATCGTCCTGCGGATAAGCAGTCGGATATCGCGGAAAAAAGGTAGCTTCTTGTCACTGAGCATGGCCAGATCCTGAACAACATTCCTCAATGGGGCTCTGAGAACCTGGTCGAGATCAATGCCAAGAAGACGCAGGCATGTGCGTTTTCAGCTAAGGTATCTTCTTTCCTTCCCCTTCCTACTGTTCAGAGCACGCCACTGCCACTGCAGGACAACCTCAATATCCTCGGTATGGATGTTCGTTGCAAACTGAATAAGAAAAACTACATCAAGAGTATCATCAAATCAGCCTCGCGTAAACTCGCAGTGCTGAACAGAGTGAGACGATTTTTCACGCCGGAGCAGCGGTGTCTTCTATACAAGACACTATTACGATCCGGCGTGGAATACTGCAGCTCCCATCTTTGGGATGACTCCGCAAAGTACTTATTAGATGCTCTCGACTGGTTCTAGCGACGTGCGGTCCGCATTATTGGGAATCCCAAGGTCATGAGCAATCTCGAGCCTCTGTAGATGGGTAGAGATGTTGCTTCCTGCTGGGCAGTATTTTACCGTATCTGCCATGGTGAATGTTCTGATGTTGCCTTCAGCTTACCATCAGGCGAGGTGAAAACAGAAAAGGACACGTCAATTTGACGTGTCCTTTTCTCCACTGACACTACTAATATGACAAAGCTGCTAAAGTGTATTTATGTTTGTTTGGTTGAACGCACTAATCTCAGGAAATACTGTTTTGAATTGAAATATTATTTTTGTGTTGATCAGTCCGTTTATCGGAGGTTATAGCATATACCTACGTATATACGCATATTATATACTTAGTTAGTATATACGTAGTACTATATTATCTATTCTGTGGTTATAAGCTATATGACCTCACACTGCTGCCCAAGGGAGCGGAGCAGTAATCCTAATTGTCAACAAATCAGGCAAATTTCGATTTTAGATATTAACTGAAAATTGACACGGACTATCAAAGGTATCCACGGGCGAAGGTAGCTAGGTAGGACCATAGATTGGTAGGACAGCTAGTAAAATATGTATATGTGTAGGTACCTATTTCACTAAATAATAAGAAACCATCGTGTCGCATTGTTACCTACTGCTTAATGACCACTTTTTTGTCCTATTCAGTGGGTCTCTCTAGTGAATACCTATAAGTAGGTATTTAACGTATTACTAGCTGTTGCCCGCGGCTCCGCTCGCATGGATGTCGGTTAGCCCCTGGTGTTGAGACAACGGTATTCTTCTAAAATAAAAGTAGCCTAAGTTACTCCATTACATTAGCTACCTGCCAATAAAAGTCCCGTCGAAATCGGTCCAGCCACTTCAGAGATTAGCCGGAACAAACAGACAGACAGGCAAAAAGTGTAAAAAATGTTATTTTGGTGTAGTTATATACTTTTTTTTTTTTTTTTTTTTTTTTTTTTTTTTTACGTGCGGGAAATCCCCACGGATACCCGCCCCTCCGGAGCCGGAGGGGTGGGTTATGTCGGACTCGAACCGACTAAACCGCACGCCGTCTGTGGGTCGTGGTGCTAGGCCGAAGGTGAGGTTGTCTTGCGACATATCCCTCGCACCCCGGCTGACCCAGGGCCATCCCTTTCGGTCTGGCCCTCCTCGGGAGGTGGGGACCACGCCGTCCCCGACTCAACCCCGGTGTGGGGAGGCGCGCATCGTCCTACGATGCGCGCCGCCGCCGTGGCCTGCTTCTGCTAGGGTGACGGGTGGCTCCACCCGTCACCCTCAGGCCCGCGCTCATGGGGGGCGGAGGTCTGTAAGCGCCCTCCGACGCCCGAGCCGCCTTCGGGCGCGAGCAGCGATGTCAGCGAGTCTTTCTCGCTCACCGCGCCGCGCCCGCTCTGCTGTCTCCTTCGCGAGCATGACCTGCTCGCAGAAAGAGGCGCTGGCCGCCCACGCATCCGCGCAGCGGACCATCGCCGCGAGCAGGGTGGAGAGCGTGAGCACTCTCACCCCCAGGGCCGCCACAAGCTCCCGCCTCGGCGTCTCAAACGCCGGGCACTCGGTGAGCGTGTGCAGCCCCGAGTCCACGCTCGCGTCGCAGTGATGGCACTCGGGCGTTGGCTCAATACCCATCAGATGCAGATACCGCCCGAAGTAACCGTGCCCGGTTATCATCTGCGTCTGACGGTACGAGAGGCTCCCGTGTGGCCTCTCTAGCCACTCCCCCATGATGGGCCTTACCGCCGCAATGACGGCGTGCCCTGCGCGTGGTTGCCCAAGTCGTCGCTCCCACTCGGCCACCATGACCTGGTGGAGCCGGGATTTCTCGGCCCGAATGTCCTCGGGCTCGGGATCGAATCCCCGCTCCCGCGCCTCCTTTCGGAACTGGTATAGTGCCGAAAGGGCCCTCGCTTCCAGGATCCACGGTGGCGATCCGGCCAGGAGACTCGCCGCTTCGAAGGATATCGTGCGGTATCCCCTGATGGCCCTGGAGGCCATCGTCCTCTGCGCCGTACGGAGCAGAGGCAGGAATCTGGCCCCCAGGGTGTCCGCCCACACGGGGCACCCATATAGGGCCATGGACCGCACGACACCCGCGTAGAGTCTCCTGCAGGAGGTCCCTGGGCCCTTCAAGTTGGGCAACAGCCGACTCAGGGCATTCGCCGTGGTGACCAACTTGGGGCGCAGGCTTCGGAGATGTTGTCCGAAGTCCCATCGACCGTCAAGCACGAGCCCCAGGTATTTCAGCTGGGGCTTGATGTCGATGGGAGTGCCTCCCACTGTAAGGCTGGCTCCCGGGCCTGGCCTGCGCCGAGGACCATGAAAGAACATGGCCTCGGACTTGTGCAGAGCCACCTCGAGACCCAGCCGCCGGATCCGTTCGACGACTTGACCAACCGCGGTCGTGGCCCTCAGGGTCGCCTCGCGGTGCGTGGCCCCGCTCACCGTCACCAGCGTGTCGTCCGCATAACACGTGACGGTGGCACCGTACGCGAAGTCACCGCGAAGCACCCAGTCGTAACCGATGTTCCACAGTAACGGCCCCAGGACCGATCCCTGTGGGACACCGCACGACATCTCACGCCTACCGACTCCGGTCGAACTCGGGTAGACGACGGCTCTCTCCGTTAGGTAAGCCCCGACTATGCGGCGGAGGTAGAGAGGCACACCGTGGTACACGAGTGCCTCCCTGATGCAACTCCAGGGCAAGGTGTTAAAGGCGTTGGAGATGTCCAAGGACACCGCCAACATCACCTCGCCCCGGGCGACCGCATCCTCCGCCAGAGTCCTCACACGCATGATGGCATCCACAGTGGAACGCCACCGGCGGAACCCAAACTGGGTATTCGCCAGGTCCGGCCCCACTCTAGAGAGATGCTCGACGAGGCGCTTGGCAATTACTCTTTCAAAGAGTTTGCCCACCTCGTCGAGCAGCACTATGGGCCGGTACCCGGACGGCTCGTCCGCCGGGCGTCCCTTCTTGCGGATGAGGACCAGCTTCCCCGTCTTCCACATCTTCGGAAACTGGCCCCGCTCCATGCATGCGCTGAGGAACCCTCTCAGTCGGGGTTCGAGACCGTCTTCCCCTAGAGCTAGGACCCACGCGCGGCCTGGAATGCCGTCGGGTCCCGGGGCGGTGTTCTTCTTGGCCCTCAGCCTTCGCACCGCCAGCTCTAGTTCTACCCAAGTGACCTCGGGCACGTCGTCGCCAATCACCGCACTGGGCGCCGTACTGGGTGCCGTAGGCGACCGAGGCGGCGGAGCCATCTGCGGCGGAACATGTTCCGCTCGCGCCGGGAACAGGGAGTCGACCACTCCTCCGAGCAGAGCCGGTTCGAGCACCTGGGTCAGCGGAGGGGCCCGGGGGCGCAGCTTTTCTCTTACCATAAGGTAAGGCCGCCCCCATGGGTCCCGCTCCAGCGTCTCCAGGAGCTCCCGGTAACAAGCGGCCTTAGACCGCTTGATCTCCGCTCGGAGGGCATTCCGGGCCTCCCTGTATCCCTCGTGAAGCTCCGCCAGTCGGGGCTCCGAATCTGCGGTACGGCTACGCCTCCTACGGAGTCGAGCCCACCGGCGGTGCGTGATCACGCAGGCTTGACGCAGCCTCGCGATCTCCGCATTCCACCAGTAGACCCGACGCCCCGGATTATAGGCTGGAGCCCTAGGCATACCCGCATCGCAGACCCGTGTCATGGCCTCCCGGAACCAGGCCGCTTCATCGTCTATGTCGACAGGCCTGTCCGGCGCAATGGCCCAGGCCTGTACGATGGCGGCCTCCAGGAGGTCCTCCCGATTCAGTCGCCCCAACACCCAGCGCGGCTCGCGTTGGGCCGATATGACCGGCGCATCACCCGCAGGAGGGGAGACATCGAACCGAACGTATCGGTGATCCGATAGTGTCTCCACCTCCACGGCGACACGCCAGTCCCGCACGCGGAGTGACAGGGAAGCGCTCGCGAACGAAAGGTCTATGATCGACCTGCGCTCCCCCGCCACAAAGGTGCCCACATACGTGGCTTCGGCCCCGCGATTCTGGAGAACTAAGCCGAGAGAATCGGCCCAGCTCTCCAGAGCCCTGCCCCGCGCGTTCGTGCGCCGGGAACCCCAAGCCTGAGACCAGGCGTTGAAGTCCCCGAGCACAAGAACCGGACGAGGCGTACAGGCATTGACGACGTCGGTCAGCCGCTCCAGCGACCGCCGATACTGCCCGATGAGTCGGTGTGACCCCGGCGTGAGATAAACGGCCACGACCGCAATCTCCCCTACACGCGCCGCTACGATGCCATGCTCCCTTGCGATCACTACAAGGGGAGGGGCACCCGCAGCGGCGTTATGCACCAGTGCCGCCGATCCATCCAGGTCGACCACCCAGGCGGGCCCGAGGGGCCGGTGAGTGTATGGATCGGCGACAGCGGCGACGTGTATGGACCACTGTGCCATGCTCTGGAGCAGAAGGGCCTGAGCATCGACACCGTGGCCCACGTTCGCCTGCAGGATGCGGAGCTGGGGATCCATTATGGAACCATCTCCGCATCCCGCACCGAACCGTTGGCGGAACGCCCGCCTCGCGGCAGCGGCTCCCCGCGGGTGCAGGCCTTGCTGCCAACCCTATGGTCGGCCGGCTTGCCCTCCGCCGCACACCTGAAACAGTGCGGCGGAGCTTCGCAAGTACCGGCTCTGTGACCGGGTTGGCTGCAGCGGAAGCAACGGTCGCCGACCGTCACCTCCGCCTTGCACTGCACACCCACGTGGCCGGCCGACAGGCACCTGAAGCACCTGTCCGGCCGAGCCTGCAGGAGCCGTACCCGGACTCCCACAACGCCGCCTACCGCGAGGACCTTCTGTTCGGCAGCCTTTTGAGCTGCCGCGATGGGGCAGCCGACAACTGTTGCCCCCTGTCCGCGACGGCCGTAGCGAATCGCTCCGACCTTAACCGCCTCCAGGGGGCAACCCCCGGCCTCCGCCACGGTGGCCCGAATTTCTTCGGCCGTGATGGAGTCGTCCAGGTCCGAAATGCGCAATTCTGCGCACTTGGTGGGCCTGGACACCCGGACGTCGGCCGCATCCAGCGTCTCCCTCAGCCTAGCCGCGATGGCATCGGCCTTGGGACCACTGGAGGCGCCAGGGACGTGGATGAGGCGGGCACCGGTCCGAGTGTGTGTCACTCGGAGGGTCCCCGCCACATCGAGGGCCCTCATATCTATGAGGCCCCTCGCCTGTTTGACCAGGTCCACGTACTGCACGCCCCTCTCCGTCGCCTCCGGTGTCATCGTTAAGACGACAGCGGTGGTACGGGGGACGCGCAGCCTTCCCGGCGCTCCCTTCGCGGCAGCCTGGGCCTTCTTGGCCCTTTTGGCTGCCTTTTTGCGGGCATTCCGCCTTTTTTTGGCCTCACCGACCACCTCCCAGCCCTCTGCCGGTGCAGAGCTACTGGAGGCAGTCGGGGCCGAAACCGGTGCCAGGGCCGGGGCAGGGACCGAGGACTTCTTGCCCTTGCCCTTCCCCTTTCCCCTGCCCTTAGCTTGGGCACCCCCGGCTGGTGCAGCGATAGTGGCCGGAGCAGCCGGCGCAGTGGGCGCGCCGCGGGCCGACTCCTGCGGGGTCCCCGCCGCCATCGTACGGATGGGGCCCCGCTTGACCGCCGCGGCGTATCCGCCACTCGGCTGCGCCAGGGGCGGACGGCGGATGGAGTCCATTATGGCCTCCAGACAAATCCGCGTCCGCTCCTCGTGCGCCGCCTGCCGCGCTTCCATGGCGGCCATTGCCGCCATGCAGGCCTCCAGCGCGTTCGCGGACCCTGCCGGCACAGGCGCCTGCGCCTGCCAGGGCCGCGGCTGGGCGAGCCGCAACGTCGGCCTCGGCTGCGCCGGCAGCGGCGGCCGCGGGACCGCTAAGCGCGGCGGGAGCGGCGGCGGCGGCAAACGCGGTGGTGCCGGTGACGTCGGTGGCGCCGGCTGCACCGGAGGAGAAGGCGGCGCCCCCGGCCGCACCGGCGACCTGGACCGAGATGGCGGCGATGGCGGTTCCGGCTGCGCTCCGACCCTCCGCCTCTCTGTGCGGGCCACACGGTCTTGGAGCGCCGCCAACTCAGCCGCCATCTTGGCCATCTCCCCGCGGTATTCCGCCGCCTGCCGCTCGGTTTCGCCGAGCAAGGCCTCCTGACGCCTGCCGAGGTCAGCCCGCTCCTGCTGCGCGCGGCCTAGCTCCGCCCTGAGCAGATTGTATTGCTCCACTAGGCGGAGCGTCGACCGCATGAGCCGGTCCTCCTCCGGCGTCATAGCCCCAGTTCGGGCCTCGGCAAGGCCTTTAAGGGCCTCCACCACCTGGTTAGAGGTGGTGTCGCCGGCACAAGGCAAGGGCGTCGCCGAGGAGGAGGAACTCGGCGGCGCCATGACACCCTTCGGGACTGGGGCTGGGGCACGCTTTTGAGGGGCAGCCCTCTTGCCACCCCGCGTCTTTCGGCGACCGAGCGCCGCAAACTTGGGCGGGGGAGAAAGGTATTCTCCCTCCTGTCCGCTGCTGGACGTGGACCCGTCGGTCATGCTGACCTCCGGGTCCGGCTCATAAGGCCGAAGGGGAGGAACCTGGTTCCTCTTTCCGGCTGAGCTCCGGGTTGCTACGCCCGGACTGCTAGCCCTGCTCTGGGCGGCGGTGTCAAGGTGGTCTGACACCGCTTGGGACGCGACCTCCGCGTCTTGGTGCTGCGCGACCTCCGCGCAGACTGTTTCGCTTGGTAGGGGGGGGGTTTTGTTTTCAATAAGTTCTTCCATCATGTCCCACGAGTAGAACCGCTCTAATCACACTTCCTGGGTGACGGCCATTCCAGGAAGCGGGGTACATACTGTGGAGGTCCCCAGGTATCCACAGGTTTTAAGCGACTTCGCTGTCGGGTTTTCAGACTTTTCCTTGTCGCGGGCCAGCCAGTTAAGGCAAGCCCCACGGCCTCCAGGATATCGGCGTTCCCGGGTGTGGCTAGCACTCAGGTCGTTGTCGATATCTCGGAGGTTACGCGATGCGGGGGAGTAGCCAACTCTCCCAACGCCGACGGAGGCACGAATGCCCGTCAGCCCCTGCGCGAGCAGTGGGCCGACCCGTCCCCGGATCCTACGGATCCCGTCGCCTCTCCCATGTCTCCTCTGCTAAAGCAGAGGGGTACTGGGAGCGACGGCTAGCCCTGAAAAGGGCTGTTGAGGTGGGAGGAACCCTACGGATCCCTCCCCGCGGGCCTTGCAGGCCCGCCATACCACGACCCCCTCGTGCAATGGGGTCAGCTAGCCCTTAAAAGGGCTGTTGGAATGGAAGGGTATCCTACGGACCCCTTCCCGCGGGCCTTGAAGGCCCGCCATCCCACGACCTCCTCGTGAGGTCAGCCGTCGGGTTATTTGTCAACGGCCAACAGAACTCCCAAGGTGGGAGTCTGTTAGCCGTTGTCCAGGGTGCACCAGCCCCCCCGCTTCCGCTCCCCAGGACCGCGGTCCAAAGGGGGAAGAAACGGAGAAGCCGACGTGGAGGTTACCCAACCAGCACCCCGGTGTAGTTATATACTATATCAAATTCATATGCATGTAATAAAAACGGTTATTTCAATATTAAAAACAGACACTATGACAGACTTGATTTATGTAAGCGGATCCTGGACTCCAAATGAAAGTTTTGGACGCAACGGGGATTAATACTGTGTTGATGTTGAATAGAAGCTTCCTGCGACTGACGCACAGGACTGGCGGGTTGTATTTACCTACCTACCTACCTACCTACCTATATGACAGGAGATAGGTAGGAAAGTACCTACCTATAATAATTTCATAGTCGAATGAACTGTTCCCGAATATTATTTAAATAATTGATATCTAATGTTATTATTAGGTAGTTTAGACAAATAATCTGATAGAGATAAAGTCTGCGAAAGCGTTTGTATATGTGCAGAGCTTAGATGGAAGGCATTTCGGTTGTAAGTACCTAACAATCGTGGCTGTGTCTGCGAAGTCGCGTGACGTTTATGCGAATGAGACCATCGCATGACTTCTATAGGCCATAACTTTGCGTTATGAATGTCTTGGAAAACTTTTTGTTTGGTAAAACTTTTATAATGATGTTACTTACTATAAACCATGTAAATCCTATACCTGTAACTTTGTAAATAAGGAAATGATCCACAGGGTACAGGGCTTGCATTGTGCAAGTGAATACCTCAACTATTTTCAAATCATTCAGTTTTATTTAATTATCAATTCTAGTTGATAGTAATATTATCCTTATCAATATTAGTTTGCAATTAAGGTAATGTATTATTTTGTGTATCATCTTCCATTTTCATTGGTAAACTAAGCTTTATACTGGATACAAATCTATCCTGTACTACTTCTAAGTCTCTATGTAATGTTATGAGCTGATTTTCTCTGTCTATTATAGATTTTTCAAACTCTAAGAAAGTTTCTTCTTTCATGTTAATTAGTTGTGCATGTATTTCATCTTTTGTTTCAAATAATAATGGATCTAGTAAAGGACTTGCTAATGATATTCTCAATTCTTCCCACATTTGGTGAACAGGTGATAAGTGCACCAGGTTTGTAGGTAACCGTAGCACTTCATAACCATTTGCTTTTATAATTTGGTCAAGAGAGTATGTTTCTTCTGAAGGAACAAATTTTTTGATCAAATCATACAACTGCACTTTGTTCAGTTTGCGATGATATGGCACATTGTGCTTTTCCAAACATTTTATCATGTCTTGCTTTGTATCATACATAGACAGTGATTTAGTTTTCAGGGATTCATGGAGAGGACTATTATCAAATATAATAGCACTAGAAGGTACTAATTCTGGAAGTAAAATATCAATAATCCATCTGGAGAATTCTTCTATACTGCCATGATTGCAGAATAAACCATTTTTGTAACCAGATTTAGATATTGCATAGAATAATACATATTCTTGAGAATTGTGTGAAGTACTTAAAATACTTTGCCATGGTTTCTTTACTGTTAAAGATTTAGTGATTACTCTCTCATCTACATAATATATGTGAGCATTCTTTGCTCTCAATTTTTTTATTTTATCAAGAAAAATATACCTTTCATAGGCACAATTACCATCTTCGATAAGAAATGTTTTATTCATTATTGTTCTATTTTCAATGCCAAATACAGATAATTTCTCTTTTAACTCATCAACATTTGTTACTTCTGTGTTATTTACTAAATGTTCAAACAGTAGCTGATATGTAGGAAACTGGTTCGTAAAATAAAATTTTGTTATTAATTTTAAAACTTGAATTAATGTGTCACAATCCATAAGTTTAATATTAGACATAATTTCAGAATGCTTCTTGTTCAATATTTCTTGCAGTTCGTTTGAAGGGGTTTCTGTATAGTATGATACCCTATCTATAAAGTCTTGAAGTGGACGCACTAACTGATTGCAATCAGCTTCTCTTTTGCATATTTGCAACATTTTGTATAATAATTTTTCATGCGGCTCACCACCACTATCTTGACTCTCTGTCATGGTTTTTTCTTTTTTTCTTTTTCAAGAATATTAGCAACCGATGGATTTTGATGGTGATGACATAGGAATTAGCTGACAGTAAAGGTTTATTCAGTAGGTTTAAATGCCATGGAGAATATATGGCTTTATAAACACATAAGGTGACGTTCTCAATTATTCAATGTAATGTTAATTACGGATACCTATTTTGCATCACCCAAAAAAATTATTACATAGGTAGTGGTACTTAATTATTCGGTGAAAAAGGACAAAGGTCTCCAAAATTGTAAGATGTAAATTCGCTTACAGTAAACATGTTTCATTCAGGGCTCTGATGTTTCGTAATTCAAAGTTCAAAGCTGGCGTCATTAGAGTAAACAATATTATAATAGGTACTCGTACTGTATTTATATCTGATCTTTTAATACATAGCTTTAGAAACCAAGCAAGATTTTTTTATTGTTGTCGTTGACAATATTAACAATTGTTATGACAGATGACAGCAAAAATGACAATGACAGAAGGAATATTTTTTTAAGATTTCTGGCACGGTTGCAAGACCTTTAAGCCAAGTCATTATTTTTGTTAATGATGATGAGTTCGTGATTTTGTAGATGATGATGATGATGACGATCAATGATGATTGATACCGTAGTAAAGTGGTAGAGACATTACTAGAAGTTTCTAGGGACATTTGGAACCAACACAAAAAGTAATAATTTACTGTAATATATCACTTTTCTACTCTTAAGTGCATTGTCAAAGACGTTAATTCTAAAAATCCACTACTATTAAATACGTAAAAACTCGAATTTACACCAATTTCGGAAAATCAAAATGCCAAGAACTTGAGATAGAATAATCAGTGCTAATCACTATGTGTTTGGAGAGTATTCTTTTAACGCTACCCTCGTTTATTGCCGTTCGAGGACATCTCAGTAGTCATGCTCTTCGAACCCACCCGTTGTATGTGTGGCCACCGTTTAAAGTTAAGACTTTGCAACAAGTACCTATGATCTGCTAAGGCTGTTGCAATAAAGCCGCATTTGCTGCGCAAGGCATGTCCAATTGTCCAAGATTGCTGATTTCCAGTGATTCTGTCATCTCTCACCGTGGATGTTGCTCGCCTCCTGTAGACAACCAAGAACATCTGTTACTGTCAATCAGAGAGCAAGCTGGCATTTATTTTACCTGACATGTTACATGCCGCACTGCGAATCGGAATCCGATCTGATGAGCCGCAGGTATTGGTTTTCAGGTACCATTGGGCAAAGATCATTCACTACCTATACTGAGCCGGCATGAAAACACCAGATGGGCGGTGAATCGCATATCTCGTGCCGGAACCTCTTGACTACACTAGAAAGATACGTCTTAGAAATAATAAGTTAAAGAAACATATACCAGCCTTTGAAATTCTTGTGTCCGAATTTCTCTTTGGCATACATATTTATTATACTTGACAGTAAAGAAAATAGTGTTACAAAAATGGAGCGATTGTATTTCATGAAGGAACTTCACGACAAGGGACATCAGCCTGATGGCACAGTAATTTGGGCAGTACCTACCTTACGGGTCTGTGACTTCTACAGCTTAATCCAATGAGCTAGGTTAAGCTCGGTCATTAATCAGCTGATCATCATAGACCGCGAAGTCTCCACAATTTATTGAGACAGCAATCATCTCATTGATTGTCATCACCGTCATCATCATCAAGATAATCAACTCATTATAATCATCAACAACGATCATTCCATCAATAATAAACAGATGACAAGGCAACGTGGTCATAATACCTTAGCCTATTCTGAAAAGAACGAAAGATACAAAAAAAAGAATTCAGAATTCAACGTGAAGTCAGAATCAACCAATCTCAAATACAACAATGGCACCAATGGATGACACGACATTCAGAATAGTAGCCTGCATTCGTTTCGGCGCTCTCTGTGTTTTTCCTCATTGCTGCCACTGTGGAGAAACAGTAGCCAACCTCGGGCATCACGGCCTATCATGCGTCAGGAGCATAGGAACAATGTCATGTCATGCACATTTAAACGAAATTATCCGCCGGGCAGCGTCCCAGCCATACTTCAACCAGTTGGTTTGGTGCGCGAGTATGGTAAGAGACTGGAAGGTATGTCTTTGGCGCCTTGGAAGATGGGTAGGCCTTTGGTGCGGGACGCAACATGCGTCGACACCCATGTGCCTTCCCATCTTCCAAGTACGACGTACTGCGCATGTGCTGCTGCGGCATCTGCAGAGACCCTCTAACTGTGAAAATGTGATTGTATTACAAGCAGTTATATATTTGAGCCGTTTGGAATCGCGACGCTGGAGTCGTGAGCTCCGAGCGCGCGTTTGCTTTACAAAGAAATTGCGAAGCGACTGGTCGATGCTTCACTTGACCAAAGGGCTGGCCTTTTTTTACGCAACGGATTGGCATTACCGTCCAACGGGTCAATGCTGCCAGCCTTTTGGGCACGTTACCAGTCGATGCCTAACTTTGACCTCTTTTATATTCTTGTAAATATGTAGTTTATATATTATGTTATAGTTTTAGTTTAACTTTTTTTTTAATCTTTACAAAATATGCACTTAATTTTTCCATTCCATATGAAATTGTCGTTTTATCGAACTGGCCATTTTGATCTCAAAAATCCAACGTTTGGTTAAGAGTTCCAAATTTAAATTCATTTTGTCTATTTTTGTTTCGAATGTGATACTTTATTCATTTGTTTTCGCGCTATTTACACGCGCACAATATGGAAAACTTATAATATCGAATTATTTTCGAATACGAGTTTCTTCGCTGCACCAGCCATGCAGAAACAGCTTGAAGGATTTAGGGTGTGCACGGAGAAGCCACTGATATAGAAAACACAATACGTTTTTGGATCTAACGCTTACGTTCTGGAAGTTTTAACCTCCACAATACAATGTCAATAAGGATTTGTAAGTGATCGTGGAAGCAGATCCATCTCAAACCACGTCAGAGTTAGCTGCAGGCTTCAGTGTGAGTGACAAAATCATTTCGAATCATTTGAAACCAATTGGAAAAGTGAAAATGGTTGAAAAATGGGTACCGCATGAACTAAGTCAAGCAAACCAACAAACACGGACCGACTGCTGCGTCACGTTACTCGACCGTCACAATGGGGATGCCGACGCAAAACTAATTGCAGATGGTAGCAGGGGCGAAATGACCAAAGAACAATAACAAACTCATAGCTGTCAGATTAGAAGAGACTTGTTTTTTGTTATCTATCGTTTTTGAAGTGAAAACTTCTTTAGCGGCGTTGGATGGGTGTAAAATGTTAAGGAAGCGTCAGGATTAGTTGACCTATGAACCGTAACCGACGACTGACGTCATACAAGATTAGGTAAAGACTATCTATTTTGCAATTTACCATAGATAGCGTTGTAGTTAAACGGTAAACACTTCGACTGTAAGTCCTTATAGTTTCAGATAGTATCGGGTTCAAACCACCTGGCCTTCTGAAACTTTTTGTGATTATTTTTTCTTTTTGTAATTTATTACTTTTTATGATATTTTTTTCTTTCTGTAATTTATTACTTTTTGTGTTTATTATTTCTTTTCATAATTAATTAATTTCTTCTGACAGAAAATTAGCAGAAAATAAGCGCTATATTATAGGTATGGTATGGTATGTTCTTTTTTATCTTTTTCTATGTATATAACGAAGAAAGAAAAAAAGAAAATGTTTTCACTTCTGCCGGCACTCCCAGAGTGCAACCCGTCTTTTTTTTTTTTTTTTGTGATCTGGACTTGCTATATATGTATTCAACTTGGAATATGCAACAACTCAAAGCAGAATTAGAAGGTATCTACAGGGTCGGTAGCACGATTGTGACGCCCCTGGTGTTGCAAACGTCCATCGTCCATAGGCTACGGTAACCACTTTCCATCAGGTGGGCCGTGTGCTTGCCTGCCACCTAAGTGGCATAAAAAAAAAGAATTGCGGAAAAAAAGCTAATCTCATCGAAAGGTAATCTTTAAATTTTACTGTCTTTTCAAAAGATATCGTGTTATTTATATAACTCTTATTGCAACAAAAATACTGTATCTATCTTAAAACACTGTATCTATCCAACTATTATGGGTTGGAATTGTTCCTTTTCTTTAATTATCTGCGTTGCTGTAACTAGGGTTGCCAACCATACTGTTTTAAACAGTATAATACTGTTTTTCACTAAATTATACTTTTTACTGTTGAACAAAAATAAAGTATACAAAATACTGTTTTCAGTATCAAAATGTTAACACATTATGTTTTATTAGACAATGGGATGTTTTCAGCCATTAAAAACTCCTTAGAGTCTTATCAACTTCCTTTCAGTCAATTATCTTGTCTTAGCGCTGACAATACAAATGCAAATTTTGGTCATAATCATTCATTATACACAAACTTGCTAGAGGTTGTGCCAGACTTAATAAAAGGAAATTGTCATGCCCATATTGTGCACAATTCAGTAAAACATGCTATGAATTGTTTAAATTATGACATTGAGAACATTATATTAAAAATCTATAGCCATTTTTCAGTTTCTGCATGCAGAAGAGAAGAATTAAAAAGATTTGTAGCGCTTGCTGAAGGAGAGTTTCATGAAGTAAAACGACACATAGGAACTCGTTGGCTATCTCTTCTACCAGCAATTGATACAATTTTACTTAATTGGACACCAATTTGCAACTACTTTGTTAGTTTGGATGTTGACTGTCCAGTGGTTATAAAAAAATTGTTAATGTTGGATAATAATATAGAAAATAATGTAGTTCATAGTTACCTTCTTTAAGCAAGTCATATATTAAATGTTTTCAACAAAACAATCAAAAAATTAGAAGGAAATAATGTAACTATCTTAGATGTTTATAACATTATGACTGGTTTAAAGACTGAGCTAGTTCAAAGGAAAAATGATAAGTATTTTGGCCATGAAACAAAAAAAGTATTAAATACTATCACAGAGTCTGCCCAAGAAGTTTATAATAGAACTATTAATAACTTCGTACTTTTTATTGATAAGGCTAATTTGTATTTAGAGAAATGGTTCGATTTTAGTCAGACTAACTGGCTTTCTTTAATTAGCTGTTTGTCATTGAAGTCTTCTGTCACATTTGATCATTTTGAGAAAATTATAGATAATCTAAATTTGTATAGACTCAATATTGGTATGGATGATTTATATTCAGAATTAACAAATTTCAAAGTAATTTATGAAAAAATATCAGAAGACAAAGATTTTCTTGAAATGAGTACTGACCAAAAGTGGAGCCATTTATTAGTAAACACTTCAGAAGAATTTAAAAACATAACTAAAATTGTCTCATATCTACTTTCTGTTCCCGCCACCTCAGCATTTACTGAAAGAGTTTTTTCAGTAATGAATGCTAAGTGGCGGGAGGATAGAAATAGAGCATCTATTAATTTAATAAAAAATGAGCTCCTCATTTATTTTAATTTCAGTTATGATTGTGATGAGGCGTATGAAGTTTTTAAAAAAGATTGTAAATTAGTAAGTTGTGCGAAAAGTTCTAAAAAATATATATTTAAAACAATAAATAAATAAAATACTGTTCATTTTTCTAAAGTACTGTTTAATATTCTTCATAGACCTGAATATACTTTATTTCCTGTAAAAAAAGTTGGCAACCCTAGCTGTAACTGTCCTGAAGAAAGCGACATTATAAGTATGTAACACTTTCTAGTGATTATAAACAATTGAATTGGATAAGATAACTCATAAATAAAATCGCAAGTTCATTAGCGAACTTGTGATGAAAAATGGATCATATACAATCATCGGATCACAGTGGTTAAACCCTGGAGAACTGGCACCAAGCGAAAGTTGATAAAAAAATGGTAGTGATTACTGTCCGGTGGACCAACGTTGGAGTCATTCACTACACCTTCGTAAGATCTGGTCAAACGATTACGGTATATATCTGTATTTCCAACAATTAGAAACCATGATGGAAAAGCTAGCCTTTAAACAGCCAATATTGGTCAATTGCTCAAGCCCACAGCTGCTTCAGGATAAAGCTAGACCACACACTGCACAACAAACAGTGACGACACTAGAGGAGCTATTTCCATATAAAACTCCAATTTCATTGTAAGGACCTAATCTATAAAAAAAATAGTCGCTGAATGTGTTGCTAAGCGGCAATCTCGAGAGAGGCAGCTAAACCGATTTCGCTAATTCTTTCTTTATAATATGTCTTGCAGTACGAGGACGGTTCTTACGCAAAGAAAAAAATAACGAAATTCCTGAAAATCTGTGAACATTACACTTTTCTTTATAAAAGATTGGTAATAAAACTTAAAAGTCAATTTGAACTATTATCCCACATCATAAAGTTCAAGAGTTAGTGAAGAGGTTCCAGAAAGGCAAAACAATTAAGTGACGCATTAAGCTTAGGCGTACTACCAGGTGCTACGGGGTTGTGTTGTGTATGTCATGGGCGAAGCCGAGTGGTAAATACCATGAAGATAAATACCCATAATTTAAAAAAAAACTATAAACAGAAAATTTGACAGTGACTGTCAAATTCTCTGTTCTTCAAATGTCAATGTCAGTTGTGATTATCCGTATTGTCATTCTTTCTTTATTGCTTAAAAATTGAGAGAAATCCTTGATTATTCTAAGATTCTTCGCTTATGAAAAGTATCATTACGTTTATTAATTAAGAGGTTCATGCCTCTAAATTTTATCACTCAAGTGACTTTTTTGTTAGCGCCGAATGCGCGGTACTGAACATGACATCTGTTTGTTTTGATCATAAGTTATTGTAATTATTGTTTTACACCAGTAAATTACTTGTGATGCAATAATGGAAGGTGGTGAGTGGAGAAGCAACATTGTGGGCCAGCTACAGGCCAGAAATAAAATTGAAACAGTTGCGTTTCAAGATATAATTTCCTTTCGTAAGTGACTTAACCTATGTACTTCTTTGTGTTGACATTTTAACTATAATCTCAAATAGACGCGATTTATCACTAGTCTAATAAACTATTGTTCCTTGTAATGATAGCTTGTGATCTGTTGCACTCGTTAACAGAGTCGTTAATTACTTTTGGTTCAACTAGTTTGTAACATAACATTATGTTTCAGAGTACCTAGAAAATAATTACAGAAGACATGATTTCATTACAAAAATACTCTTAGAATACTACTATACGTTTGTTGACTATGCCCTCATTTACCTTTGATATGATTAGATACCACTGCTGTGACAATGAGCATACAATAGATGTTGAATATTTATGTATACCTAACAATTTAAACAAGAGTTCATACCTAGTCATCTTAACATGTCAATGATACCTACATGAAATAAAAATTTCTTTTACAGTTTGTGTATGGTATTCATTCTCTTATTTAGTATAAGAAAAACTCTCTTATCACTTATTAATTACTAGCTGTGCTGACTTGGTCAGTGTGCATATAGATCTGGGTAAAATTTCTTATGCAAAACCTAACATAAAATCAACCTAATAAACATGTGCTAATACATAAAAGACTTATGTAATCTTATGTAATAAGGATTTTATTTTATGTTTCAGAAAGCAGATTATTTGATAATGTCAATACTTTAAAAAATGAAAATCTCCAATTAACCTTGCTCAATGAAAGGATACGGTTCTCTGGGACCGACAGTGTTTTATCTGGGACAGGTCAGTATCATATACAATACAATAATAAAACACATATGTATTTTTACAAAACTATTCACTCAGAAGTTCTGTTTTACCTAACCATCATTGCAAAAGTTGACAGTTATTTACTTATTATAAATTAAGTTAGTGCAAAAAGATTTTTTCAGGATGCGCGTATAACACTTTAAAAGTTCAAAGTTCTTTATTTGTTGAATATGGTACAAAAAGTGATGTTTAGATTATAATGTAGGCTCTCATATTCGGCCGGTTCTGGTATACAAATTTTACATTTTGATTTAATTAAATAATTATAATTGCAATACAATACAAAATAGTTCAAATCAGTATTTTTCAGTTTCATTAAAAAAATCGTCAATATTATAATAGCATGTAGCATGTCCTTTAAATTATTTTTAAACTTTTTAAGCTTTAAATGCCATCATTCTTTGATCCTTTACCCAAATCAGTTGGGGTTGGCTTTCCAGTCTAACTGTGATGGGGCTAAACTTCAATATTTTCCATGAAGCTGACCTCTACGAGCAATTGCCGAAATGGAAGTTTTGCAGTTAAACTTTATATGTATTACCACTAAATAGTAAAGGTTTTTCCAATTGCTATGTAGTTAAACTAAGAAGGCGCTTGGCAGTGGTTTAAGAGTACATAAGATTTATAAACTTGAAGATATAATTATTTATATTTAAAAAATAGGGATCAAAAATATTCTATAAAAATTTCTATTAGAATAGATATTTAGTAGCTCAGTTTATGTCCCCTTATGAAGGTACTGATCACAGGTTCAAGTCTTGTCCAGGTTCTTAACTGTATTTAAATTTTATTAGAAAAGGAAAAAAATTATAGGAATGGTTAACCAAAAAATTCATACTTTAAAATTTAGCACTAAATATTTATATAATTTGATTTCACATAAATTACAGGAGCGGCTAGCAATGAAAGAATACAGGCTATGGAGCAAAAAATCCTTTTACAACAAGAAGAGCTAACATCTCTACATAGACGTCGAGGAGAAAATGCTCAACAAATCATGAGCTTAAATGAAAAAGTACATGATTTAGAAAAGCAACTTCAAGCAAAAGATATTACGTAAGTATTCAGGGTCTGCTCCATGTATTCCTCAAAATTCATATTAAGGGTTTTGGTGAGTGAACACCAGATCTTGTTTGATAAAAGGAAGTATTAAGATAAGATAAACTGTGGAATGAACTGCTGTGATTTTTCCAAGTGACTACAAAATGGGGTTCTTCAAGAAGATGCATACAAGGTTGGCAGCAGGAGTGTGATGCCCTGATGTTGTTTATGTCCTTAGACCATGGTAACCACTTTTCATCATGTGGGATGTGTGCTTGTCTGCCATCTAAGTGATATTAAACAAGCTATGATTCATATATATAAACAAGAAATAATAACCTCCCACCTATTCCATCAAACGCCGACCAACGAATTGCAACTTGTCTAGAGGGGCTGTACTTGAAACCTAGGATTCTTAGTAAAAAATCTTAGAAGCAATTTTCTATCAGAAATCACTGTGTAACATTTTATATATGTTATAATCATATTTTAGTATTATAGATATTTGATAACAATACATAATAATATAGTAGTGGCCCAGTTATTTCATCATCCTTGCTTTGGATCCCGGTAACTTCCGAAGCCTCGGAGTTTGTTCAGTCTGCGTGTTTGGCTGAACGACTGCCACCTGACCAGCACAACCCAACGGCGAAATTAAAGTTAAACCAGTTGTTGGAATTTTTAGGGCTACAAGTGGCCTGGTTACCGGGAGTAAATTCGTAAAAACTTACTTTAACCTGATTACAGAGCCAAAAAATAGATAATCGTAACGTATATCGTGCTAAAGTTTGAAATTTTATACTTTTGAAAGGTACATACACTAACTAAGTAAAAATATATATTATGTTTATATTCAGGGCTCATTAAGTAAATACCAAAATGTATTTTCTCGTTTAGTATTTCAGAGCATACAGCAGTGATAGCATCTCTACGAGCAGAAATACAAATGTATGAAACAAACATGACAGAATTGCAAGGACTGAATCAAGTTTTAAGAGATGAACACCAAGCACTACAAATAGCTTTTGCTTCTATAGAGGAGAAATTGAGAAAAGCACAGGTATTCCACAATTATTAGATTTTTTTTCTGGAGAAGTAATCCCGTCAGAATGTAAAGTAACGTTAGATTACTGGTAACTCGACGTGTTCCTATCTGGGGGTAACGAAATAGGCTAATGCCTTGTTTTGTTTCGGTTTTGCCGATGGCAATGGCGCAGAGGCTCGCCGAGAATATCAACATTGTTTTCCTCACCGCCGTTTATACGAAGTCGTCATATTAATGCGGTCTTCACATCTCGTCCAAATAAAAAAAACTTTATCGGCGATATGAAATTACTAACTAAACCGGCTTTCGTGACCAAGATGTTTTTGATTTTTTTATATCGTATGAATTTATTTATTACTTATGAGTGATTTTTCTTCATTTATTATTGCAAAACAAAATTGCAAAAAACAGCCATGTCGGCCGGCGCATGAGCGCCTGCGCTAGTTGCAGACACGCTGCCTACATATTGCCACAAGACAACGGACGATACATACGGATTCTTTGGAATAAAGCCGTCGTTATCAACCGCGCGGACTTCATTGGTGGATCACAGGCTGGTTAGGTGCGTCGACAGCTACACAACAATGAGGTATTTGATAATCAAAAAAACAAAAACAACGAATAAAACCGAAGCAATTCCACGAACGATTTTACGGTATTCAGATTATAACAAAACGTACTTACGCAGGTCAACGTTGTAACTAACCAATACTACAGCACAGAACAAAGCCGTTCGACGCTTCTGAACTTAGGTTAAGTAATAAACGGATGACCTTTTGCCCGATGTGCCGATCCTAAACAATGAAAATGTTGGCGCATCTGTACCCGCGCTTATTAAAACTCGCCTTTCTTCGTAAATAATATGTTATTCCATGGAAATCATTACCTTTTTGGAAAGCTGAACAAACGCACAAGTTAATTCCGTAATTTGTACGCTCACTGCAATAGTATTTTTTGTGAGCAAATAACAATTGCCAGAGAGCAAGGTGAAAATTGAAATATAGTTTATTCATAAAATGGTCCAATTTTTAGTTTTTATAACTATTTTAGGTTAGTAAAACTATCACCTACTAAATTAGTAGAGAGTACTAAACTAGAGGGAATATAAGTAATTTCGATAATTTCGGTTGCTAATATTCTTTTTAAAGGATGATGTTATTGTATTTACTTCAACAAAAACTATATGGAGCTTTCCTAGAGAAATTAGATCGCGTTATGATTCCAGTTCTTTGGGCCCAGGGGCGAAGCCCCGGCGTGGGGTTGGCTATTCAAATCATAACCATTGCGTTACATGTTATTGTATTTAGTTCAACAAAACAAACTAGATGAAGCATTCCTAAAGAAATTAGATCGCGTTATGGTTTCGTTACTGACAAATAATATAGGTGAGTATTAGGATTTTTCTTTTATCTGAATTATAATATATTGCACTATTGCACTAAAGACACAACAACAACTGCTGACGGAAAAGTATGTGTACAGGATACGACACTGGACTTGCACTCCGATCACTTCGCTCTAACACATACTATGTGTTAGAGCGAGAAACGTACAATGCGCGAGTGCCGATGGTAGGTACTATTACGCGTGCTGCGAAAGAAAGTGACAGAAACAGAAAGTGTCACTTGCGTCCCGCTTCACAGGGACAAAAATGGAACGTTCGGCCTAGGTAGGAGAAAAAAAGTCATTTATTTCGAAAACTATTGATTTTCGGCATCAAATTGTAGCATTTTGGGACGTCTAACACCCCCTGACAGGAATACGTCGAGTTACCAGTAACCCTGTGTATAGAAATTACACAACATAAAACAAGTCTATCGCCAAATGGGTTTGTAGATGTACCTAATTCAATATATTTAGCGATGTTTCCATCATCTGTGCACCAATTTTCATTGATATTGTTTCATGGTAACGACACAAGACCGTTTATCTTCGATGATAAACTAGTTTATTAAACAGTTTATTTTTCGACTGGTTTCGTTCGACTGCAAAGAACAAGTTCATGAGTGAACTGTGAAAATAAACAGTTTAGATAAACGACTTTTGATTGACATGTGCTTAACGATCGACGAATTTCAGTACCAGTTAAAATTAACTTCTCTTTTTTTTTTACTTGGAAAAACATAACCAGGTTAAGTATTAATATATAATTTAAAATATGTTTGAACTATTTAATGTGCTTATGTAATAAAACTTGCAGAATTAGCTAGCTATTAGAATTAGTTACAAAGAATTATTTATAAATTCAAAACAGACTACAATAATTGTGTAAACAAACTAAATGTTAAAATTAGTTTATAATATGAATAATAATAGTAGTTTATGATACTGTTGCATAATAAGGGTTCTTATAACACGAGTGTGTTTTAAAAAAACGAGCCGTAGGCGAGTTTTTTTATATTATCACACGAGTGTTATAAGACCAAGTTATGTACAGTGTCATACACTACTTTATCTACTCTCATACTATAATACATAAACTAATTTATTTTACAAACCAAACCAAACTTTGTTTAATGTAAATGTATAGAACAAAAAAAAAATGTTCGCGCCAAGGCACAAACTTCGATTGCGCATGCGTGTTTCTTTTTTTTTCTTCCGAAATGGCGGATTCAATTTTTAAAGTAGAGGTTCAGTCGAGATGGAGGTTGTATAGGTGTATCGTTATGATTAAAAAGTTATTTAATGATATAGGTGTCCATACAAGACCTGTATCGTAATAAAACTTTTTTTTCGGCCTGTGCGTAATGTTTGTCATAAGAGTTCTAATTTCAATTTTATAATCTTTGTATTATAGTATCAGAGTAGATAAAGATATATTTTATTATATCTATTATTATGATTATGTAATTTAATTAAACTATACATCCACACAAAAATCGTATAGGTAGGTATAACAAAGTACTCTGTGACAATAAGTTGAAGGTCGTCCATCGTTAGCACGTGCCGAAACTGCTGAGGATGAAAGGCCATCGTGCAAAGCTCTGTTTAGTCGGACCGTCGCGTCGTCGTCGCGCGTCAATTGTTTGCGGTTGGTAGGTCCGCGTCTACCCTCCATCGTCGGTTCGTTCACAGTACATAAATCTGGGGGCATGGCAGTGCCCCTGCCAAGACGAGCCAAGCGAAGCGCAAGGGCACTACCTACCTTTTCTCGAAACGCTTTGTCGTTTTTTTGAACTCTCAAACTTTGCTTTGGATGATGCTAAATAGTTAAAATTTTCAAGATAAAATGCCATCGTTAGAATCATTAAACATACAAAGTTTGAATATCGTAGCTATTATACTTTAGATTTAATTAATGTCTCAAAACCCTTAAATTCGTCACTGACTCATCATTCACTGATCATCAAAATTGTTAGGGTACTTCCTGAAGTCCTAGAAAGCTGAAATTTGGTATGTTAGCTAATATTACTGCAAAGACAACAAAAAAATGAAAAACCTAACCTAACCTATTCCTTGGGAATAGGAGGTGGAAGCACAGATTACCTACTACGGTGGAAGTTTGTATATGAGACTTGCACTACAGTTTGTGCTACATAAGTCAACATTACTTATAATATTTCTTATAACAAATAAAAAATACGTACCTACGTCATAATTTTTAACCAACTCACAAAAATAAATGAAATTCCACCAAAAACAACGGCCCTAGCTGCCCGCCAACTGAGGCAACTTGAGCGTCGGAAGTCGATGAATGACCTCCGTCCTCCGTCCCCCATGAGTGCGGGCCTAGGGGTGACAGGAGGAGCCGCCTGTCAACCCAGCAGAAGCAGGCCACGGCGGCGGCGCGCATAGCGAGGGATATGCACTAAAGCTACCTCATCTTCGGCCTTGCACTACGACCCACAGACGGCGTGCCGTGCGGTTTATTCGGTTCGAGTCCGACATAACTTCCCCCTCCGGCTTCGGCGGGGGCCGTGGGGATTTCCGGCACGTTAAAAAAAGTAGGTAAACCTATATTAACTCATTTGTACTTAAAACATTATTTACATGAATATGATACATATAAACACCTAGACCAAATATACATATTCATCTATACAAATATTTGCAAATATGGATTAAACTAACGATCACTGACTGACGAACGCTCCACCATTGCTTCACAGAGAGCGTCAATACTGTGATGTAGAAGTGATTACATACATACTGAGCTAGACTAGACTTGAACGAAGGCAGACAGTTGGGGCGCGCTTATCGAGAAGCGATAATTTTGAGAGAAAATATTTTCTGACAACATAATTATATTTTATCGCCAAGTATTGACCGTTTACTTTTTGTTCACATTTTCGGTATACAACACTGGAAAGACAAAAACCATTCTTTTGAAACTTCATTCATCGAAATTCCATGCAACCAATCGTTAGGCCTTTTTCTGATTACAAGGACAGACAGAAACATAATTTACACACTTTTGTTTTATTTTTTAAAGCATAGCGCGCCAATGGTCAAAGCAGGTTTTTATGAACGATATAAGGTAAAAGCACCAATGGTAGACACTTTAAGGGCAAATCGAACTTCACTCTAGAAAATTATACATATTTTTTAGATAATGGTCGTTACGTCTTTTTTGTATTGTTAAAGCAGAATTTAGACATTAACTTTAGCAGATAAAATCTTTAAAAATTAACATATTTTTACTTTAAATACAATTATTATACACATGGTCATAAACACAAATAGTCGAAAATCACTTAAAACTGATTGAAAGTTTAGCCATAAAAATACGGCAATAGTCTACGTAGGTCAACCAGTTACATATTTATAATATCCGTACTAAAAATATTGATAATCATTATTAATAAATAAAAAATCATACCTATTAAAAATCACTACCGTTAGCAAAAATCTTAAGAAACAACTGGCGCTAATTTAATATTTACTCACGACAGTGGTGCGAATTTTTGAATATGTATTATACAGAGTGGAAGATTTTAACCTTACCTAGAGGGGAAGTACTCTAAATACTGCAGATAGCGAATTTCGCTCAAAGGAAACATTCCTTTTTTTTTGTAGAAATAAAACGGCATTTTTTTTAAATTCGCTTGCTTCACCCGGTAACCGAACCGACTAAAATCTGAAAAAATAACAATTTCTATTTTAATTAATATTTATCATATATAATTATCATATATAATTATCATATATAATTATCGTATTATTATCATATATCAACAGGGTTAATCATAACGATCAAATCTCTCTAACAAACATGGTAAATGAAATGAAAAGAAATCCTTGAAACCTAAACTTATTAATTAAATTTGATAAAAAAGCTCTTTAACTCAAAGGCTCATTTGATATCATCCTAACAATGAAATTCGATATTTAAATAAAAATAATTTTTGTTTTCGTGCCGCCGCTGATCAGTAGAAGATTTACATCGTACTCAAACCGACTAAAACCGCACGCCGTCTCAGGGGTCACTTAACATCTTCTGTAGTGTGGCGGTAGAGAACGCGGCCGCTACACAGGAGGCACGGGTTCGATCAGTTCAAATTTTTGTATGCATAAATATGGGTATTTGCATTGGTCTGGCTGTGCCTCGAAGAGTATGTTCCCGGTTGCCATACGAACAGTATGGCAGTCGTTACTGGTAGTTGGAGCCCTAAAAAGTCTAACAACTGGTCTAACTGTAATGCTTGGATATCACCTTTGGGTTGTGTAGCTTAGATGGCAGTCGCTTCACGGAAAATATCGAAGCTAAGCCAAACCCGCAGTTCCACTAGTAAAGTGAATCCCAGTTTCCGAGTTGAAAGCGTCAAATGCGACTGGGATTAACGCTAAGATGATGAAGAAGAAGAAAGTCACCACCAATACGCCAATTCTCTCGCCATACCCGTTGCCCAGGGTAGACCGCTTGGAGGTTCCCAATCTAGCATCCTAAATTACTATCAACCCTACCTACATACCTCATGCATTTACTCAATAAAGTTACATTCTAAACCGGAAACAAAGTTCAGTCATTTAGTATCTACTTTTTTTAATAAATATTTGGCGTCATGGATAACTTTATTGTTGATAAGGTTTTTGATGACTCCTTGAGTAAAAATGCTGTACCTGCTGGCACTGAGTTTATAAATTAGGATTTTATGGACTTCCTTTCATTTAATTTACTATGTTTGTTAGACGAATTTTATTCTTATGATTGACACGACACTATCGATTGATGCCATAAAAATACAGAATGTTACTTTTTGGGATTTTAGTCAGTTAAATTATCGAGAGAGGCAAGTGAGTTTTCAAAAATCTAAGAAAGCAGTTTGGTTTCTTTTTAAAAATAATGGAATGTTTCCTTTGAGTGAAATTTGCTATCTCCAGTATTTAGAGTACTTCCCCTCCAGGTAAGGTTAAAATCTTCTATATAGTCAAGTAAACAAAATAGTTACTTTTCTTACAATAAAGGTTTTTTTCAAAAGTGTCGACTATTGGGTCAGTGTCGATCATTAGGTCTTTTACCTTACATGTTTCAAATTCAAATCACTTCAGCCCTCTTAAAAGTTCTTAACAAGCAAGAACTATTTTGCTCCCACTTATAGAGGAACAAAGTGACACTTTTCGAATAGAAGGGATGAAAACAATCTTTTAGCGAATTTTTATAAAAGCGCATATTAAACAAAAGCTAGGCTAACTAACTAATTCACTAGTGGTTAGATTTCGGTTTTTAGTTTTTAAAATGAGTTTTATATTATAATAAGAGTATGGCTTGCACTTAAAATGCAAACATCCTAAATTTCTTATTAATTAATTTTTAATTTTTTTAAATAAACTTTCTACTTTCTTTTAAGACGAAAAATATTAATAAATTGAGTTTTGAATAAATCGTAATAAAAAGACGCATAAAGATTGTTTACGTTTAGTTAAGAACCTAATCGAATGGAGTATAGGTACCTACATACATACGTGCTTAACGTAACCGTAAACGTAACCTTTTTACAACACATAGCATAAGAACACAAGAACCATAAAACGAAACAAACTCAAAGAGCCCTAATATTACAACACACAGAGATGATTTCTTCGCAGTCATTACTTCACACTAAACTTTTTGAAACTTCTTTTCGAGTATCTCGGCATTCAGACCCGTTTTCGGTCTATAACGAGTACTTACTACTAATAAAATGTTCAAATATGTATATAAAACCACTCTTTTTCACTAAGCAACAGCATCAACTATTACGTATACCCATTATAATATGTAAAACTTCAAGTCAGTATAAAAGCTTTACGCGTTTTTACTTCTTCTAACCAGCTATAAGATACACACTTATCGATGATGTGTAAAACATATAACTCAAACCTTGAGACAGACACTTGCAAAACAGTTTTCCACATTTCACTTTTTTTTCATAAAATTCCATGTGAATCTAAGCAGTCAATCAAGAAATCTCATTTTCTGTTTGACTGTCTTGTAATAAAAATTTGTTTTCCTGCAGTGCATTTAGTAAGTGTCCACCATTGTTTATACTGACTGAAATATTTTTGGCAGAGTACTGATAGTCGTTATTTTTTTATACACTGGAAATTTAGATTTTTATAGCATCATTTAAAATTTGGCATAGATCCAGGTTGACTCTAGTTTGGTTTCATAATAATATTCAGCGTGTTGCATATTCCAACACACAATATTGAGATATGATTGCATTATACGTAAGTATCTAGGTACTGTTGTAGTAGTTAAAAAAATATTATCTAAACTACTTATATAATACAGGCACGAAAAAGGTTTTAATTACTTTTAATTAAGGAACCAAATTGCCAAGTGCGAGAAAATATTACTGGCCACCTCCTTTTTCTATAAAATATAAGTATTCTTTTCTTTTTTTCTTTAATGGAGATCGCGTTCGCGCTCTTTTATAACGAGGGAATTTGTTTTTCTTAAATTACTTCATTATTTATCTAATCATAAAATTAATATTATATTATATACTTAATACAAGTGTAAGTAAGAATTAGTTGTATTTTGCCTAATCTGTATTCTTGTAATATATTTGTTATGCACTTTTTCTTGCTAATAATTACTATACGTACCATTGTGAACGCTTGCTTATTATTGAATATATAGGGTCACTGTTATTGTCGTCAAACTTTTAATTTTATCTGCACTGTTTAAGCAATGATATAGATTAGGCTATACGAAAGTAATAAGCCTGTTGTGTATTTCGCAACATAAATATCCTTAATTTCTATTTCTGAAAATTCTTACCCCTTTAATAGACAGCCATTTCATTGACAATGTACCTAAAGTGACTAAACGGATATTTTTTAAAACATCATTATATGTAAAGCTTATATTAACAAGAGTCAGACCACTTAAAATAGACACTCAATGCAAGGTAATAAGAGATTGCTAGAGAAAATAAAATATGGCTTCCGTCATCCAATATGGTAGGCTTTTGACATCGCGGTAATATTGAGATAACATATCTATTTCATTTTTAATATACGATCATTGTATCAACCTGTATATTTTACGATACCCACGTGATAACAGCTCCATGATATACTCATAGCTGATTCTCTAGCAACATCACTTACATTCAGTCAGATAGAAATTGCCGTGGTAGTGTGTCAGCTATTGATCTCAAAAATAATCTCCATAATAATCTTTTGAAAGTATCAATTCTACATAAGCACGCGTTTTTAATATGGAAAAGTAGCCCTAGTGAACATGCGTAAAAGTTTCCATAGGGTAATAAATAAAAATTAATATTAGATATTGGTTCTTTAGTAAGCAAGTGACAACTAATAGTGTATTTTATTTCGTTGTAGGATGAAAATCGTACGTTAGTAGAACGATTAATCAAGTACAAAGCTAAGGATGCAGATAAAATGAATGAAGAAAATGAACATTTCCTCAAGTAAGTTATTCATAATATTTATGAAAAATAGTAACCAGTGTAAAAAGATGACTAAATTCTTCAGCATGTTTATTTTTTCAGTTCGTAAGGTATTGTTGTTTATTAAGGCACATGAGTCACCAGAAAGCGACTTTTAAATTGTTTTGTTCTCAAAACAAACAATTAAATGAACCTTTGATTTAATTATGGGGCATTCGGTCGATAGCGTATAATAGCATTTCAATGTAATTGTAATTGTTTTTGCCTGTGAGTATCATAGCTGCAATGATTATAAAAGTGAATGTCGCTGCTACTATGGAATTGATGTGCACTGCACTGTAGAATTTTTGCTACATATAAACCGGTATTAAATATTAAACTCGAATTACTGTTTTAAATGCTAAAACAGTTTTTATAAATTCATCGTATCAACGAATACGCCTTAATTTAATATCGATTAATACGTAGCAGGTAAAAGTAGTTTGAGCACTTGGATTAATGTCTATTTTGTGTAATAAGAATTGTATTTTATATTTTGCAAATATGTCGTTTATTAGTGTGGGATATTTGTGTGTGCGAGGCTTATAAAGCTTGTATAAGGACCCGTAATATTTTGTTTTTGCTTTTTGTCTAATTTCTTCAACAGGTCAAGCAACCCTAGCGCGTTTTTCATCAAACCGTTTGCTAGAGTTAGTTTCGGGTGAGTTTGACATAATGTGAATGATGATGTGGTGGTTTGAAGGCATTGTGGTGTTCATTATTGAACATATTATCTCTTCATAAAGTTAGCCCATATATTTATGTCCTAACTGCACTCTGAAACTGACTCATTATTTCTTTTTCTGTCTTGATTTCGCAACTGTATGGAGTAATAATGAATGTATTTTTTTAAACGTTTTACTTATACATAAACAAATATTACCATTGCATCATGTATAATTTCAAACTTGAGTGGACTGTCATTATGGTTTTGTTCGTTGTCATTGATAACATACTCATACAGTACCTATATATAAATATTATTTACGTCATTCTATTTATTCACGTAAATTTTACAAATTCTCGTGTGATCGATTTCGTGTGCATGCTTTCAGTTTATGCCATTTAGTCTGTGAATTTCGATTGAAGTAGAATAGTGAATATGATTCTATTAATATCTACTGTACGTAAATCTGTTCCAGTCTCAATAGTTATAAACTATGCGAGAATAGATAAAACTAAAATTGTCCTCGTTTTAAACAGATAAACTAAATCTAAAATAGAATAAGTACAGAACCGTCACAACTTATATTTGTACCCATGAATGCATGTTCGAAAAACATACAAAGCTCTTTAAATGTTTCTCGATATCTTACATTACTTATTACACCTTTGAAATTTCTGTATTCATTTTCACTTCAATCTAAATCTAATCTTCAATCAAACGGTTACAGCAGTTAATTTTTATTTGTTATGATACGTTTGATCTATTTTCATATATTTGCCAATGTTGGATAGGTATCTGACGTGAATCGCGTGTCTTGATATGATTAACTGTTTTGAAAATAACTTCTAGTTAGGCAGTTACTATTTCAAATTTCACTGGTAATAGCTACTGATGTACATTTTGCACGTATATAGACTTGGTGGACTTTTTGTTTGTTAATTATATAGTAAACTGAAAATCTGTGTGGCTTTTAAGAATGTTTTCTGAGTATGGTTGCCGATTTGATTTATCTGTTTCGTAGATTGTCTTATAAAAAAAAAAACGAATTATAGCATGCAGCTCCGCCCGCGTGAAAGTGATCAGATAGACTACAGGATCCTATTTCTGAGAATTTAGCATATGCACTAATTTTTGTCATTGTGTCAACATTCATCTAAATCCGTTCACGCGTTTTTACGTAAAAGAGTACAATGTTTTTCAAATTTCATATTTTTGGTAATACTAATAAGATGTCTCTGATGAAATTTCTAACGTATTTACTTTTATTAAATACAACATTGGTATAAAATTCGATCTAATTGTAATAGTATACAATGTTTATAGATTAATGTAACGAAAACAATTATTAACGTATTCTTTTATGTCATGTTTAATGCCATTAGCAGTGCCAATATATCCCAACAATCATCACAAACTCTACGTAATAACTAAATTCAAAATCAATTCTAATAAACTTTAAGAAACTGGCCTTTTATAAATAATCTATTATTTTTTTGATACGCCTAGTTTATGGAACAAATTACATTATCGTTTTTTTTTTCTATTTTAGTCAAATTGGCAATCAGCCTTATACGTGTTTTAAGGCCTCCATATAAAAGTAAGAATTCATTTTGGAATGAGTAATTAATTATTTATTTAAATAGTTTACTATGTAATGAAACAATACTTTTTTACGCTTTCATCAAGCGTTTATAGGGAATTCAGCAAAATGCTTTGGACGCATTCAGCAACATTAATTCAAATTAGTCTATATTAATTTGAAATCATGTTTGCTGATATAAGCATAAGTGCATGGTGGTAAATATTACAAGGTATCTGGGTGGACAGACAACTCATATTAATAAGAAATTTAACATGAGTATATTGCACCTGCAACTATGGCTTCCTAAAAAGCTATTAAGCTAGCATAACCTGTGCTGAAGAACTCTAAAGCTTTCTGATGTAAGGTTTATTGTGTTATTTTAGAAAGAAAAGCGATAAAGTACGAAAAGAGCTTGAGGAGGCGGCGAGAGAAAGTGGGAGCCGGAGTAGTGGGTCAGGTGGCAGTTCTGACGACAAGATATTGGACTCAATGCCGTATTATGCAACTGTACTACCGAGAGAAGTGGCGTTGAGATTTGTAAGTTTATGGAAAAGCGCGTTGGCTGTTTTATTTCTAAAATGTATAACTACCAGGATAATATTGAAATTTACATCTACACTACTATTATAAAGAGGAAAGATTTGTATGTTTGTATTGAATAAACCACAGAGCCGATTTAAAAAATTCTTTCGCCATTGGGAAACTACATTCACCCTGAGTAACATAGGCTATATTGGATTTCCACGGGAACGTTTTTACCACCCGTGCGAAGCCCCTAGATTATAATCTAGATTACTTTCAAATGAAGAGCAGATGTAATAAAATTATGGACAGGATATTTCATAATATCGTTCTACTGATTGAAATTGTTATGACAGGATGCGCATGACGGTGAAGTAAATTCTGTGAAGTGGAGCCCTACAGATCGTATTGTCGCAACCGGAGGTGCAGATAGAAAAGTCAAATTATGGGATGTTTCTAAATGTGAGTCCTATTATAAATTGTATCATGAATTTAAAGAAATACATGTTTTCGTGTTATATTTCGTGTTATGAAATTGGTTTTGTGTGCCGTATATACTTGATACCATGAAACATTCAGTGGGACACAAAAATAAAACCAATTGGATTTAAGTATTCGATGTGGAGCACGAGTCATCTGAGATAGAAGCTGCCGCTTAGTCCCCTGCGGCAGACGACTACTTACTGTCTACTTAATGCGTAATACGCAGTGTAATCAACCGACCATGGTTATACCTTGGCACACATATCATAGACCTATGTCGCGAGCTAACGAGACCGTGACGAGTTCGGATTGTTTTGCAATAATCAATTATTGGTGAATTTGAGTTCGTCCACCGCTCTAGCACCTCGTGCTTTCATCGAAAGACAGACAAGAAACGTTTACTGCGCTTATCGAGCACATTTTGACCAGCACATTTTAGGTCTAAGATATATAATATGTCCCGTGGTATACATATGCGTGATGCCCTGCAGGTGTATATACACACGATATTCTGGTTTGTTTACCGTGGCACCATTCGATAGTATCATTGATGGTACAGTGGGAATTTTAATTTGCCGTGGTGCCATTAATGGTACTACGAAATTTTTTATATGCTGTGGTGCCATTAATGGTACGATGGAATATTTTTATTGCGTGGCACTATTAAAAGCTGCCGTAGTACCATCAATTGGTACACACCTGTTAATACTATTATCACTGGACAATATCGCATTTTTTTCCAAAAACATTCTAAAAAAATACGATATTACACTAATATACAGCAAAACAGAAGGACGAATAGGTGCTAGTTTCTAACTCAAACTTTTATTTACTCCCTTAATTATTTTTAATTTACTTTTTCCTGTTGATTTAGATTTCAAAAGTGAATGTACAAGACGGAACTTAAATCCGTGACCAGTTCCTTACAGGGGGAATGCTCTGACCAACTAAGCTACATGAACACATTTTGGACACTCGACATTCTCCTACACAACCATTAAACCGATAGGAATAGTTTGTGTTCTAATTGCTTTAAAACGTACGTTTTAAAGCAATTATGATTAAATAACTTGGGCCCTCAGTTCAGACGTTTGCATAAAATGATATAGCATAAAGTCAAAACGTACTAATTCGGGCTCAATCATTTTCATCTAAGAAATAGCTTATTCTTTCTAAGAAATAAAAATAAATATTTCGTTTGACAAGGTTCTCAAAATTAGGCCCTCATTCCATATGCACACTGACTAGCGAGGAGGGTAAAGTGTTTAACCTTATTGGGTCACCTTACGGCTCACCTTGATGAAATTTGGTACAGAGGTGGATTGAAGCTTGAAGCTTACCTTTAATCGCGAAGGGGGGTTTTATGGGCGGCGAATATGTAATGAAAATAGAGTAACGAGATAAATGCTCAATAAAGCCGCGGGCAACAGCTAGTAATAGTTTAAGTGAGATTTTTTATTTTTGTTTATTTTGTGAATATTCCACGGTTCACAATTAATAATATTTGCCATGGTACCATCGTAGTAATGGTACCACGGTTAACAATAAGTAATATTTGCCATGGTACTATCGAATAATGGTACCATAGTTAACAATAAATACTATTTGCCATGGTGCCATCGAATAATGGTACCACGATTAACAATAAATAGTCATTACCATAGTACCATCGACGTAATGATACCACGGCATATAAAAATAATGGTACCACGGTAAACAAACGTCTTAGATAAATGTACACAAAATCTCTTTAATACTTTTCAATATTTTCAGGTATGATAGAGAACAAAGGGACCTTGGTTGGCTCGAATGCCGGTGTGATGTCAGTGGATTTTGATGCAACTGGTGCGTACATTGTTGGGGCTTCCAATGACTTCGCGAGTCGCGTGTGGACAGTAGGCGACCAAAGATTAAGGGTGAGTCAGATTGACTTTCGATTTTGTGTTGATTATTTTAGGTTCCCTCCATTTATTTGATAAACTTGTCTATGCGAATACCCGGACTAGACATAAAAACAAGTTAAACCCGGGACTATCTACACATCCGAGACTACAACAATTCAAACCCAGCTAAAAATTGGTAGGATGGTTCAGAACATTTCTTATGATCGGTCACAGTCAGCTTTGATTGCCTGACGTTTCGACCAGGTTACAACCTTGTAACCTGGTCGAAACGTCAGGCAATCAAAGGTATGTAAGTACCTATACCATGACCGCGTTAATTCCCGTTTCGTAAATTATATATCATGGAACGCGAGAGTTTAAAAGTTAGGTAACAAACTTACTGATAAATTAATGGTATCGGTAAGCACAACATAATTTATTCACTATCCCAAGTAATGGCACTATTATAAAATCAAATCTCTAACAAGCAGGCATATCCTGGCTACGTATAATTATGGTACATATGGGCGATGGTGTGCAAACGACCAAAAGGCAATAATAGTATCCGTCAGTTCGGACATTATTATTGAGCTTGAAGGCGGGGTCACGAACACGATCGTCTATTAACGGATTGTTAGCGCGCGTCGGCGCGTCGTGATCCGGCTTTGATCACTTCCGACATTTCACGCAAGTATCCCATCCGATTCAATATGAACTAAGTATAGAACGAAATAAATTATTTGAGTTTATCTAATAAACTGACACATTGCATATAATTCAATACTGCATATATTATTTCGATACCTACCTACTATTTAATGCTCAATATGAATGCGGATAAGATATTCCACCTTGTTGGCAAACTTTACAGAGCAACATGATCGAAATTATAATCGAAATTATTTGTATTCGCGATTTAAACATTTCTGTTATTCCTGATTGGCATATTACTTGCAAAGTGGGTGAGGATTGATCTCGGGGATTCATCTTTGTTTATGAGTCTCCATTGATAAACCACTCTGCAGCGGTCATAACAGATTAGTTTAACTATAGGTGCCGGGCATGCAAGGAGCATTCTATAAATTTTATTAAAATTCTAAAATAAACTTCTGTTTCAGCGCTAGACACGCGTTTGCACTTAGCGCAACTTCAGAATATAAATACTGTATAGGATAGGTACTGCTGTACCATACCGAAGAGTTTTACGACTTTATCTATTGAATTCAATAAATATAATAGATGCCAGCCGCCCACCTTGGCGAATATTTCGCATGCTCTCATCGTAAATCCTTGCATAAACATACAATCAGGACTTCAACGTCAACAAATTGGAGAGCCCGCCCACTCATTTACTGACCGACATCGAACTCGAACCGAACCACTCACTGGAAGTTCTCTTTAACGGTAATCCATTTACGGTACACCAAATATCTTATTACAAATGAATGATAACATTTTATGATTGATTTATTTGAAGTTCGCTGTTTCCGATTAACCCTGCAAAATTTTGATAAAGTTGTTACAGTTTGATGATAGAGCTATAAATATTTTTATGCTGCGATAAACACACTGAATCTGCTCTGAACTTATAGGAATTTATTTGTGTAGTTGGTTCTTCCAGACCATTATTTCATGGCGTCATTCATCTTGTTTATTTTTATATTGGAAATGCCCCTGCGTGATCGCGGTCTCATAAAACTATCTGATGCAAACAGTTCTCAAATTGCTCAGTGAACATCCATAACCGGCGCCAACCAATTGCCTTATAATAAATCCAAATCGATTTCATTTCGTAGCACCCTATTTGGTGTCTTAACTGTGTTCTGATATATGAGCTGATACAGATTATTTATTTGTTCAATCGTATTAAAAACCTGTTTCACCACTTTTTCACACCTCGATATTAATTTTGCCATTTATTGCGTTGTCACGTCGATGATTATGTGCTTATTATTTTAATTTATTAGTAATGATGATTAATTAATGATAATGCCTGCTATAGGCGAGATCCTAAATACATTACGAGTTCAGATTTTAATGGGAACCAAATTAATTTTCATGCATTACTAGATAGCAATGATGGTATCATATCTCAAAATTCTCGCCTTATACCCAAAAGGAGTATGAAGGTAGATTTAGCACAGCAGGCAGCAGTCTGGTGAAAATAAATCTATTGTCATGCATCCTTTTTCCATAATGACGCTGATTGTCGCGACTTTTAGTCATATCACCAGTTCTATCAATTACAATAGGGTATTTGACAATTTTTGGAAAACCATTTTAAATTATTCCTTAGCATATAATTGGCACACTACATCGATATTTCAAAAAAAATCAACGGATAATAACAAAAAAATCGATGTTAAAGTTTAAATTTTCAAAAATGCGCGAAAAACGCTGTCCCCTTGTATGGAGCCGATTACGTGACGTCACATGCAAATAAATATTTTGTATAAACTAAAGCAGTGAAGTCAAAGTAAATAATAAAGATTTTCTTCAAACTTTGTGAATAATATGGTGTATAAATGGTGTGTAGTTGCACAATGTACAAATACGTCTATAAATAATCCACAAAACCTGTTTGTTTCTGTTCTGTTCTGTTCTGTCACAAAGCCGTATTTACTTGCGTGTGACGTCAGCAGTGCTGTGATCGATCACAGAGCCTTTTCGTTACAGATAAAAATTCGAAAAATTATTAGATATTTTTAAGCGAAATTCTCAAAAAATATGCTTATTGTAGTTTAATTTATAGTTTTAAATGTCTTTTTACGCTATTATCTGATAGGTTGACCATTATTTGTACTATTTTTTTAATGTTGTCAAATAGCGTAAACAAACGTTAAATTTTAAGTTTGATTAAGACCTTTCAAACAAAAAAGACCACATCAAAACATCGCAAATAACAAGATTTCAATTCAAATAACCCAAGTTTTTTTTACATACCTATCTCCAATGTACATAAAGGAGATACGGTTGCACCTTTGCATACAACTTTATGTGAAAAAGTGCGACCATATCTCCTTTATCGACTGTACAGGCACGCCTAATTTACAATTATATAATTGTATAGACTATAGATGTGTTGTTGTTGTTGTTGTGTCTAATTTACAATTATATAATTGTATAGACTATAGATGTGTTATTTGTGCCCTGCTAAGTATACAAATAAATTCCCTGTAGGTAAGTATAAGTTTACTTTTCTACCCAGCCCTGTAATATTTCATTTGTGTTGCGATGCTGGGCGCGAGATTTTATCTTTAACTATTGCTTTTATAAGCACCTACGATCATAACAAGGTACCTTTCTAACCGTGGAATAGGTTCCCATGGGTTGAGGGAACGAGATCAAAATTCATCGCAGTCTGAGCCGCGGACAACAGCTAGTACACAATATATGTATGTATGTATTAGAGGAGGTTATATAGATAGCTACGTTATGTATGCACCTATTTATTATGTTGACAGCTGGCATTGTCCCATGACCGATGCAACTCGATTGTTCAGGTTATCTTGTTTTTTATCGAAGGTTCGCGATTCCGGTGGCCGCCGTCGATTCCCTTTTATGAATATTTCATATTATTGTAAACAACTTTATCTGGCGTACAATGTTGCATTCTATATTTGTATTTTATAGTTCTTCGAAAATGTCACATGTAACGTCGGCTACCGTAAAATTGTCCGCCCCTTGCGTTTACGAGGAATTTACGTTTTATTATTTTTATGCTTATTGCGCAAGTCTTACTACAGATGTTTTTTTGCTCAACATATGACATCACAATTGAGCTTGTCGGATATAAATTTGTTTTTTCCCACGATAGTTTTCATGATTCAAAGGCTGTTAGTCGTATTAAATTAAACAAAATGGTTCTAGACGTTGTTTATTGCCATATAATTTTTACTTAACTTTATTTTTATTAATGTGCAAGCACTTTTGCATGCGTGGGGCACACTAAAAGCTTTTTACTTCTAGATCTAGCTAATGGGAACTACTTGAATTTCGAATGTTATATTTTTGAAAAGTTGCAACATTCTTATTAATAAAAAAAATTGGCGGGAAATCATTTGCCAATTATTTTTTATCACACACCAAAGTAGTAGTACGCAGCGAAAATGGAATTAAGTCGAAAAGATTTCAGAGCAACGATTTTTTTTTTATTTTAAAAATTCTCTCTCTCCCAAAGACTGTGCCGCTCGTCTTCAAAATGCTTTTGAGAGAGAAGCACTTAATTAGAGCACCGTGAGGCGATGGTTTGCTGAATTTAGGAAAGGTCGGGTTTACCTGGAATTTGGGAATCTTTGTTGTCGATGCGAATGCCATGCGAACATCTATGGCAGTCGTTACGGGTAGTTGGAGCCCTGATAAAATCCAATAACTGATCTAACTGCACCAATGCTTCGATATCGCCTTTGAATTGTGGAGGTCAGATGGCAGGTGCTTCACGGAAAATATCGAAGTTCGCCAAATCCGCAGTCAGACTGGTAAAGCGGACCCCAGACTCCAAGTTAAAAGGACTCCAATTCGACTGGGATTAACGATAGGATGAAGATATTATTAAGTAATGCTTACATTAAGTCTCCGATTGACAACAATAGGCTCACCCGCTAATACGTTGGTACCGAAACAGCGGCAGAAATTTGGGTGCTGTTTAAAGCCTTTAGTCGTATTATGTCCAATTCGCAAAATGTCCAACTGTCCAACTCTCAATAGGTCCTGTTCGCAATTTGTCTAATTCGCAATTCGTCCAATTCGTAATTAGAGATCCTCCTTGATTACGAGAAGCGTTTTATTGAAGTGGATTTTGTAAACGTGTGTCAGTATATGGATATTTGAGCTATGTCGCGAAGCGGGGGCTCCTATTTCTTCTTGCTTTAACACAAGAAACCTAACACGAAGGGTAAATGGCGGAGGTCTCTGCGAGATCTCCGCCATTACTCTTCTAACCTATATCTATCCGTGTCGGGGCGCGCGGATTAAGTTGTGTTATTTTGCAACTTGAACGTTATGAGACTGAAGCGTCAAAACGCCTCCCGTAATCAAGCACGATTCCTATTTTACGAACTGGACCAATTGCGAATTGGACATAGTGAGAATTGGACAATTTGCGAATTGGATGTTGTGAGAATTGGACAATTTGCGAATTGGACGTTGTGAGAATTGAACAATTTGAGCCCGCTGGACATTTTGCGAATTGGACATAATGCGACTAAAGCGTTTAATGCACCTCTTACTGATTGTGTATTAGTGATGTGTTAAGTGGTATCATGTATAGAGATGTGAGTATAGGAAGATATTTAAAACGATTTTTTCGAAGTAGTTAACATCTAATCTTAAAGTGCTTTGGAATGTTTTCGTGGAACATTGTTTTAGATGAGAAAAAGACCATTAAGGTCACTTCACAGTTACCGACACCTTTTTTGACAGATTGACAATTCACATGTGATGTGACACCTCTATATTTCATATATTTTCCAATTTTTTGTTCTGTCGGCACTCCTGGAGTAACAGAGTTAATTTACTGAAATAGGCGTGAAATTTTCTAAAATTTAAACTATCTACGCATTTTCTAAAGCTTTTTTCCCATAAATACCTTTTATTGATATCGGTAAAGTCATTCTCAAGTTATGGCGTGACCAAGGGAAACAGGACTTCATGTTTATGGATATAATTTATTGCTTGTAGTTTGCTTCGCACTATAAATGCTTGTAGGCGAGGAGCCACCCATTCCGAAAACTCCGTGAGCACGCTTACAAAAATTTTAAATTAAAAAAAAAGACGGGTTACGCTCCGGGAGTGCCGGCAGAAGTGAAAACTTTTTCTTTCTTTCTTTCTTTCTTCGTTATATACAGAGAAAAAGATAAAAAGAACATACCATACCATACCATACCTATAATATAGCGCCAATCATAGAACCTATCACTAATTTCCTGTCAGAAGAAATCATTGAATTACAAAAAGAGTCGAAGCGCTTACCGCTAAGCTACGAAGCTTTTTACCGTATCTTACAAAATAAACAATCTATAGCTAATGTTGTATGACGTCAGTCGTCGGTTACGGTTCAAAGGTCAAGTGATCCTGACGCGAGTTTAACATTTTTTACCCATCCAACGCCGCTAAAGAAGTTTTCACTTCAAAAATAAAACTTAACACTCGGACGAATAAGATCGCTTGGTCGGCGTGGATTTAATCGGCCGAAAACATTTAAATAAATGATATAATATTAAATTTCCATAATTTTCTTCCGTCATTACGGGTTTTGATCAATCGCATAGACAATTTTGCGGGAAATATCATAATCTTTGAGAAAAAGTCCGGCCGACCAATGATTTTTAGCCGGAAAGGTCGCGCATATCTAGTTAAATGGTGTGATAGGGGGTAAAATGTATCTATTATCACGGAAACCTTTTTCAATCATTTTACGCGTTTTGATGATAGATTCATAATTATCTTGGTATGCGTGCTTACAAACTGCCGTAAGTATCGCGCATACCAGGTTTTATTATGTGGTTAGCGATTATACTGTCATGGATTTTACTTAATTCAAGACATTTCTATCGGAGTCATGTCTTTCATCTACCTCTAGTTTCTTCCTTATATTTTTAACTATATACATGTATCAAAATCCGTTATGACGCAAGAAAATTATGGAAATTTAATAATATATAATTTATTTAAAATGTTTTCGGCCAATTAAATCCACGCCGACCAAGCGAATCTTATTCGTCTGAGTGTTAACTTTTATTTTTTATTTAATATTTTTGTAAACGTGATCACGAAGCTTTCAGGATTGGTGGCTCCTGGACTATTGCATAACTTTGCTTTTCGTATTTATTTAGATGGAAAATGCCAGACTGCTAGTTAGCTAGCTTGACTGGAGTTATGACTTACAAATTATATCTTTTACATAATGAAGAAAAGATGCTCGTAAAGAATTGTTCATAACTAGCTGAGGACCACGGCGTCTACCGCGTGGATTTTTTTTAAATTAAAACTTTCGTATGCCTTAAAGAACATACACACATCAAAAAAAGTTTGAGATCACTTTGATAGTACGAAACCGTTTTTGTTACGTTAGAATAAAACGTTTTTTATTATCTTTTCTAAGATTCTTCATTTAAAAATCAAATCTTTTAATAACAAAAGAATTTAAAATATCAATTGATTTTCTGTATAAAAAGAGATTAAATCTTTGTTTACACTCATTCAGAAATTTGACCATCTAGATTCAAGCGTTTTTTTCTGACTTTTCGAGAAGGAGTTCATTCAAAAAGGTGCCGAGGGGATTATCAGAAGTTTTACTAGCAAGAATTGTTACTTTGGGGGAAGAAGGACATTCTACGAGAGAAATAACACGCAGAGTGTCGTAAACATGTTACGGAGGTATCGCGGCGTGGATAACTTTGCTGATCGACCCTGCAGTGGTCGGCCAACTGTTTTAACTGCTGCTCAGAAGCGTTACATCAGATTGCTGACTGCCCGAGAACCAACAATCAATGCCACTAAAATAAAAGCTGAGTTGCGGGCTGCTACTGGACTAAAAATTAGTACTCAGACCATCAGGAATTGCTTACATCAGGTTGGATTACGAGCGAGGAGATCCTGGCGAGCACTCCTGAACTCACAGCAACGACAGCGACGCAGATTGCAGCGGGCTAAACTCCACCAAAATAAAGAAAACGACGAGGAAAACATTTGGCGGAATTGTCTCTTGGTTGACGAGTCCAGAATTAGCACTCGTCCAGACAACCGACGTCTTGGTGTCTGGAGAAGTGGGGACGCTGAAAGACAAAGAACTGCCACCGAAACCGTTCAACAAGGCGGGACATTGGTATCCTTTTGGGGCGGTATAATGATTGGTGCTAGAACGCCGTTGATACCGTGGCTTGATGACTGCAGCTATGTAACAAACCATTGCTATTGATGGAATTGTCAGGTCATTTAGAATAAACCATGGCCTTTGGTTCGTAATGGTTGACGTAATGCACCCGCACACCGAGCTCAACGAATCAACGCTGCTACGCGTGAATACAACATTACCAGTTAGACTGGCCTGCCAGCTCGCCTGACTTAAACCCGATAGAGCACGCGTGGGATGCTGTCGAACGAGCTGTTTGGAACCGTCAGCCACCTCCCCAGACAGTACCAGAGATCAGGGAAGCCGTTATTCAAGAATGACCCCAAGAAATGCTAGATAACTTAATTCTCAGCATGCCAAGAAGGATTGCCGCTTGTGTTCGAACCAGGGGAGGAGTTATCTTGTACTAAATAAAAATAATTTCATAGTAAATGTTGACAATATTTAGTTAAACCTATTTTTCTTTCAATAATTTATTAGTCGAAATTGCATTAGGACTATTAAATTCAATTCTTGTTAATAAAAATAAAAATAAAAAAGATTTTTTTATTTCAAAAAGTTAATCTTTATAAAAAAAGAAAGATGTTACGTATGCAACATTCCTTTAAAAAGTATTCCATCTTTTGCCAGTGATCTCAAACTTTTTTTGACGTGTGTAGGTACTTAGGTATATAAAAAAATAGCCAAATTTGTCGAGTCGTTCTCATGTTTTGAGCTTATCAACATTTTATTTTTATCTATGAGATATTATAATTATTCAGCTTTGTTCTTAACCAGCTGATACCCATGTGGATGTGGATGTGGATTATTGCACCTTTTAGTCATATTTTCGATTCTACTCAACCAATGCCGATTAAAAAGTAAGATTTTAAGTCTGAACAAGACGTTTCAAATAACAAAAACCGTGCTAAACTCCATTCAGTAGTTTTAGGGTCCATCCCGAACCAACAGACAAGAATTTAAAAATAAATTGTGTTTACTATTGTTAATACATTCAACATAACCCTAGTATTTTATTAAATATATCGAATACACAGACACGACTTTCAAAATTATATAGAAGTAAGTATACCTAGATAATAACCACTAAAACGCTAAACTAACCGTTCACTTCGCTTTGCTATCCGTATTTATGTATAAGAGAAAAACGACCTGATCTAGGCTTAAGTTACGGCTTACATACAATATCTCTAGTAGGTACTTTAGGAAGATAAAATATTATAAAGCTTAGGTATGTATATAGATAGGTGCTTAAAAGTTTTCAAGCGACATATAGTTTGTCACATGTGTTAAAACTTACTTTACCTATATATGAATAGGCGAAAAGTATTTATATTACATTGCGTTAACGCTTACTCTATCACTGTGGTTTTTGACACTCAAGTTTTGTCTAGTTGTCGGTTTGTTTTCTAATCTCACCTATTTGCTTAGCTTAACTTTAATTAATTTGATTTAGATTGGAAAAATCATTATTAAAACTAAGCTGTTTTTAAATAAGCTCGAAAGTACCTCCGCCCTATAGAATACCGCAGCGATAATGGTAACACGGGCTGGTATCAGCAACTCCACGACAAGGCGCGGTTTTTGCGTGAGGGTGGGCATTCTATTGAATCCACCGCAACTCATTGAAGAACGCCAGCAAGCTATTCACGCTGCTGGCAATCTCCCAGAGCGTACCTGTGATTCCGAAGTACTTAACCCTGTATGTGGTGGTTGCAGGGCAGTGTAGGAGCACGTGTGCCGCTATTTCTTCCTCTCTCATGCAGACACTGCAGAGAGGGCTGGCGGTGATTCCTAAATTAAAGAGATGTTTATTGAAGAAGCTGTGCCCTGTGATGACAGCTGTGGCCGTGCGCCGTTGCCGTTTGGTCAGTTGTCGAAGACGCCTGGTCAGTCTATTTTCAAGCGCTGCTTCCCTCGCCTGTCTGCAAACTTCCAGATTTATCCAATAGCTGCTGTGTCGATCTCTCACTTGTTTGTTTACTATGGTTCGTAGGTATGCAAAGAGGATCGGTATTATGGGCTCAAGTCCCATTACGACTATGTCAGATCCTCTCCTGGTAAGTTCATCTGCTGCATCATTGCCGCGCGAGCCGCTGTGGTCCTCGATCCATTGCAAGGTTGTTGAAGTATCCTATTTGGTTTAATTCAAGATGGCACTCCAGTATTAGTCCCGAGTTTATAGTGTGGCTGTTTGAAGCTTGTAGCACGGCCATGCTGTCGCAGAGTATGCGTATCCAGTGGCCTTCCTCTCTCCTGGCCATTACCGCTGAAGCTGCGAGAGTAATCCCCGTGCATTTAGTTTGAAATACTGTGTTATGGAGCCCCAGCGGTGTTAAAATGGATATATTAATGTCCTCCGAGAAGACGCTAGCCCCGGTGCCTGTACCTGTTTTTGATCCATCTGTGAATATGCGTAATTCTGTTAGGCAAGCCTCACAGCGGTAGTCCACATGGAGTTGGATCTTGTATTTTTTGTTATATGATCTTTATTCTTGTCGAATAAGTTTTGTTTGGGTACATGATCATTTGCTGCTCCTATCATAGGTATCCCCTATGTGAGGTCTGTGAGCAGTGAGGTGTGTCGTATGTTTTCTCGCTCCATAGGTTGAGTGCCCTTAGGCGTATAGCCGCAGCTGTTGTTTCTTGGCGGATAAACAGATCCAAGGGTGGGAGTCCAAGCATGGCTTTCATTGCCGCGGTGGGTGTATATTTCATGCATCCAGTGGTTACCATGCAGGCTGGTCTTTGGGTCCGTTGTACTTTAGCCGATATTGTGCTGTTTTCGGTCCTTGGCGAACAAACGATATCTTGGGGCGGATCATCATCATTATCATCATCAACCTCGCGTGTCTCCTGGTTGCTCGTCCCGCCTAGCGGGGGCGAACCCAGGGTCCGCTTTCCTACTTAATCTTTTCTGGGGCGCTATCTTGTGGCAGATCACTGTTTCGTAAAGCCACAGGATGATTTTCGGTGTTTGCTCCCATATTTTTTTAATCATTCTTCTGCACGGCCAGAAGGTATTCCCGACCTTTTCTGATTTATTATCTAGGTGGCTACTCCATTTTAACTTGCTGTCAAAAATAACGCCAAGGTATTTGACCTCCTTTGACAGTTGGAGTTCCGTGTCGAAGAGTTTGGGTAGTCGGTATTCGCCTAATACCCTTTTGTTCCTGAACATGACTAACTCGGTTTCATTCGAATTCCCCGCACCATTTTTCTATGATGCGTAAGGTTTGTTGGGTTAGGTTACAGACCGTTCCCGCTACCTTTCATGAGATAAGGATTGTTAGGTCGTCGGCGTAGCCTATTGTGTAGTCTCGGTTTTTGTTCAGCCTTGTGATTAATCGTCTATTACTAAATTCACAGGAGAAGATATAAAACTCCACTCTGCGGGCAGCCTTTGGCTATCAGAGCTGTCTGATCTTTTTCCCCAAGCCAAACTACTCGTTTGCTTTTAGCATGTTTGTTATCCAGTCTGATAGTATTGGTTCCGCTCCATGTTTTGACAGGGCGGCCTTAATACTGATGAAGCTAGATTTGTTGAAAGCTCCTTCGATGTTAATGAACGTTCCTATCCGGCTGACTACTAGATGGATGGCTAATTCCGTAGACTTACCGGAGCTGTATGCGTGCTGGTTTGCATGTAGAGGTTGCTGTTGAAACACCATCTCTCAGCTCCCTCTCGCATAGGCGTACCATGGTCTTTAGCATGAAGGAAGTCAGACTGATTGATCGACGTGCTTTGGGATTCATGTTCTTTTCTGGCTTCGGGATGAAAATGACTCCTACTTCCCGCCATCCTTTCAGAACGTATCTGTGTGACAGACAGGTTTTAAAGATATGCTCCATACTGCTCGCGACTGGTTTTTTGCCCCACTGTAGCATAGCAGGGATGATCCCGTCGGGGCCAGCTGCCTTATAAGGGTGGAAACTACTGATGGCCCTCTGGACTTTTTCCAGTGTGACCACTTTGGTTGCGTACCTACTGCCCGTCTCAGGCAGTAGGTCTTATGGTTTCATCTTGCGTTGTCTGTCAGTCAGTGTGTTGTCCTGTTTTGTAATGGCGGACAGTGCCATCGGTTTTGTCTGTGCTAGGACTTTCCTTACCCGGTTTGCTTGTTGGCATGATTCTATGTTCCCAGGTAAGTAGTGCCCTTGCGCTTCGCTTGGCTCGTCATGGCGAGGGCACTACCGTGCCACCAGCTATATCTAATTCCTTCAGCATAACTTACCTTAGACTGTCTTGATGATATACAAATTCTCGATGTCAATCAGTTTTAGATATCACCGATATAGTCGGTGATATTTAATAGATAATTATGAAATATAAAAAAAAACTAATTGAATGCTATGACGATCGACACCACTCGTATAACGTATGTTAGGATATAAAGCTTATGTGATGAACAAGTATCAACTGAATTCTGATAAAACTAGGTATGACTGATCCGGAAAACAACTACAATGCCTGAAAGGCAAAGACTGGAAGGTCGAATACAGCAGGACCTATAACCAGGGCGGCAGGAAACTGCGGTTCTGTTGTTATTTGTTTGCACTATCAGCCTCATTATGCATAATAAGCAAATTTGGGTCCATTGTAGTAAAAGATATACACTTCTAAGTCAACAGAACAAATAGTCATACCATTGCCTTCTAATCGATGTCTACTTTACTATTCCTTTTTAATGGAAGACTAACAAATTACCAAAATGGCCTCTTCAGACAGGGATAATATTCTCGTACATTTCGGTTTGAAAAATCGTACGCTACTATCACCAGCAAGAATCGCCATACCATCATCATATCAAAATGTTTAAATACAGGCAAACACTCAATCCTCATCTACGATTATATCATACGAGATTCGCAAGTGCCTTACCACCAAGCGATAAAATACCCTCGCGCATTGTGCTTATGATAGTAACTGGCACATAATCTCGAAATTGACCTTGGCTGTGTGGTTCCGTAAGAGGCAACTAAGGGAACACCAAATCATGGGCACCGACGTCCTTTGTGATACTTTCTTTTTATAATGTGCTCGTCAACCCGTTTGCCAAGCGCGGCGAGTATGGCATGGCTCCGGTAGCGGTTATGGTAACGGCGGGGCAGGGGGTGCGAAGAATCCCCGGCAGAGATCCGGCTACCACCCCAAACGGAAACTGGCCCTAGTAACACACAATCTTAGCACGATGAGGACTGACGAGAAGCTGCTCGAAATGAGTAGGTTGCACTGGGACATTTTTGGGTTGTCTGAAGTGCGAAGAGCGGGGGTGGCACGAAAACCATGAACTCCGGCCACCTACTTTACCACCGGGACGGTGACAGAAAGTCACTGTATGGTGTCGGGTTCCTCGCCCACAGGTCCCTTATTAACAACGTCATATCCATCGAGAGTATCTCGAGTCGGGTGGCATACCTGAAACTCAGAGTATCCAAAAGATACTCGTTGAAGGTCATCCAGGTATACATGCCCACCAATTCATACTCCGATGAAGAGGTTGAGGAAGTGTATGAGGACATAAGTATGTAGGTACTGTTGTTATAGGGGACTTCAACGCGAGACTGTGCAAACGAAGCGATGAGGAGTTGAGAGTGGGCCTTTTGGATATGGGCGGCGGATTGACTAGGGCCATATTAACGGCCTCTATGGAGAAATAGGGACTCTTCGCGCTGAACTCGCTCTTCAAAAAGCCACCCCAGAGAAAGTGGACCTGGCTAAGGCCCGCTAAGATGGCGTATGAGATTGACTACATCTTGACGACAAAGAGGCAAATATTCTATGATCTCTCTGTGATCAGCCGTGTAAAAACCGGTAGCGATCACCATATCGTAAGAGGCATATTGAATATTAACCCTAGGCTAGAAAATCACGTCTGATGAAGTCTATACTCAGACCGTCATATACCGGTGTCCAAGACTCCGAGAGCTTGAACTATCCAATCGCTTCGATTGTCTACAGGATCGCGATTCAGTGGACGAGGTGAAAAACGTACGTGGAGAAGCTGTCCAAACGGTGAGATCTAAATTATTTAGGTCTCGCCCTAAACAAAAACCTCTAAAGATATCGACCAGGACCCTTGATCTCATGGCCAAACGTCGATCTATGCCGCTACAGACCTCCGACGATGCTGAGGCATATAAGCGCACGCAGACGCATACAGAAATCCTTGCGACACGACATTCGCTCCTATAATACCAAAAACATTAAGGTGACGATAGAGCGAAACAAGGGCTCCAAAGTGTTTGTGAGGAATGCGTCCGTTGGACAAAGCCGGTTGACTAATCTGAAGACGGAGGATGGCAGCATGGCAACGACAACGGCAGAGGTACTTAGGGAAGTTGAAAGGTTTTATGGGCAGCTATATACGTCTGTTACACAGCCCGATGGTATAGCTTAAGATCCAAGAGCCAAGCTTACCCGACATTATTCCGAAGAACTCCCGGACATCAGCCTGTACGAGATTAGGATAGCCCCCAAACAATTAAAGAATAACAAAGCGGCGGGTGAGAACGGAATTACAGCAGAAATTTTGAAAACGGGCGGCATGCCGCGCCGGTACTAAAGGTCTTTCAGAAGCTCTTTAATTCCATCCTACATAACGCCGGAAGCGTGGAACAGAGGCGTGGTGGTCCTTTTCTTCAAGAAAGGCGATAACACTTTGTTGAGGAATTATAGGCCCATTACGCTTCTGAGCCACAATTACAAGCTGTTTTCAAGGATTATTACGAACCGTCTCGCCAACAGGCTTGATGACTTCCAACCTCCCCAACAAGCCGGCTTCCGAAAGGGCTCCAGTACCTTAGACCACATCCACACGCTGCGGCAGGTTATACAGAAGACCAAAGAGTATAACCGGCCTCTCTGCTTAGGATTCGTGGACAATGAGAAAGCCGATTCGATCGAAATATGGGCCGAGCTACAGTCTCTCCAGCGGTGCCGGAAAGATCATCGGTATATCGAAGTATTGAAGTGTTTATACCAGATCGCCACTATGTCGGTCCGAGTACAGGAACAAAGCAAAAAGTCTGTTCCACTGAAAAGTGGTGTTAGACAGGGAGACGTTATTTCGCCGGAACTGTTTACCAAGGCAACGCTTGGAAGACGTCTTTAAGCTACTGAACTGGAAAGGAGGTGGCATCAAAATAAACGGCGAGTTTATCGCTCACCTTCTGTTTCCCGATGATATTGTCATTATGGCAAAATCGCTTTAAGCCTTGAAAACCATGCTCGAAGACCTCAATAGAGTATCCCAACAGGTGGCCTCAAGATGAATATGGACAAGACAAAGTTTATGTCAAATGTCCATGTTGCGCCTCTACCGGTTCATGTTGGGGACTCACTCTTAGAAGCTGTTGACGATTACGAGTACGTCTACTTGGGTCAACTGATCCAGGCAGGCAATTCCAGCTTCGAAGACGAAGTAAATCGACGAATCCGACTCGGCTGGGCAGCGCTCGGGAAGCTACGAGATGTCTTCTCGTCCGACATAACTCAGTGCCTGAAGACGAATGTCTTTAATCAATGCGTGTTGCCCACGGAGGACAGAATATGATTAAGTAGCGGAGATGCCATAGAAAAAATTCTCTTAAGAAAAACGCGTGACCAAATACCGGTGGGAAGGTAGACGCGGGGGGCATGACGTCATACCTCGGCCCTGTCTAAATCTAGTGCGTCATAGCGAAACCGAACAGAAACAGACCTTGTCATTTTTGTTATATAGTTTGACTATTCGCCACTAAGCGCTACACAGAATTCTAGAATAATCTATTATAAGGCCATCTTCCGGATTAAGCAAAATCATTTATGCCCCCTAAATGATTTGGCCTTATACCGACAGATGGCCCAATTTTTTTTTACTTTAATTTTCAATTTCAGCTAAATATTTAATAAATAAAAATAACATTTTTGAAATTGCTAATGAACTCAGGCGAGATTATTTTGATCAAATTTTCATAAAATGAATTGAGTTATTATTACAACTATACATGTAAGACAAGGTTACTTATTTCTTCTCTACGCTAGATGGTTCTGAAAACACATATTTTTCAAAAAAAAAAATTAAAATATAGTGGACTTACTGATGAAATGTTATACCATTAAAATGTTTATCTTTACACTTTATACATCCTTTTACTGCACACTTCATTCTTAAACCAGGTTAAATCTATTTTTATCGTTGAACTTTTGACCTAAAATGACAACCAAACGCAAGGACGTTTCACTAGAACTAGATGGTGACATCACAGACCAATTGAGTCGTTTTGACATATGGAAGGCCTTACGATTACCTTGCAACATCTCCGCTATTATTTTCTTCTCCATGGTGTTGCCAGTGACTGACGGATCTAAAACGTGATCCCTCACTAGGTCTCTTAAGCTTAAAGTCGTTCAACGATCTATGGAGAGGGCTATGCTCGGTATTTTCGTACGTGATCGCGCCAGAAAAAGTAACCGACGTAGCCCAGCGGATAAGCTCGTTCAAGTGGCAGTGGACGGGACACAGCGCGCAGCACAGATGGCCGAGATGGAGCAAAAAAGTTCTGGAATGGTGAATGCGTACGGGCAAACGTAGTGTAGGACGCCCAACGGCCAGGTGGAAGGACGACCTCATCAAGGACGCCGGAAAGCGCTGGATGCGGGGTGCTTTAGATCGGTCGTTCTGGAAGTCTATAGGAGAGGCATATGTTCAGCAGTGGACTATGTGTGGGTAGCTGCTATGATGATATGATGATGATGAATCGAGATTCATCATCATCATCATCATCATCAGATAGGATTTTTTTTTTTAATTCTGTTTAGACGGACACTACAAATATTAAATTGCGAGACAACTGTCGCCAAAGTGGAAGACGAAGCAACTTTTTTTTATTCTTTCGATAATCGTATCTTGCAGGCGAGGAACTTTTCTCGTCTAAAGAGATATCAGGATATTTACCATGCATTGTTTGAACTTTCCGATATTTCGGCACGGTTACAATTACGGAGTAACTAAAATACCTACTGGCGTTAATAAAAAATTGAAAAAGTTTTGAAATGCATTATATCGATCAACCCTCTGTGTGTGTGACCTTGACAGTTAAAATACCTGTATTGAAAATTCTAAAAGTTTAAATTTTATTATTTCAAGCACTTGGTTTTGATCTATATCTAGAAAGAACTCTTGCTAAGGACAAATTCTTTAGTAAGTACGGTGCTACTAATGGACGTGCATGGTTGTTGGGGCGGCACGTGTCTGTAGTCGCGTGCCGACGGCGTCATGCTCTGATCTTATCTGTCGCACGAACTTAAAGCCGTGCCCCTTCACACGTGATGGTGACAAGCTCTAACAGATCCCATCGCATTGACGTGTGCAGTTTTAAGAGGACTTGCTGGTCAAATCTAACCTCGGCATAGATTTTATTACTTGTCAGATTTTTGCATTTAACGAGTATGTCTAGTAGTTTTATCAAGGAACTGGTTGTTTATCTTATTGCGGTTCGTTGGCAGTGCAAATTCTATATTATTGCAATTTTATTTACCTAGGCATTGCACACATGAGAGAAATTTTAAAAACAATTAAAACCCGCCTAGTATAATAAACTCAACTTTAATATAAGCATGGAAAACAGTGTTATAGCAGCGAAAATAAAGACTGCCAGAAATCTAATCCAAATTCAAAATAATGCTTGCTTGCTTTAAAGATCGTACCTACTCGCATTTCGTAAACATACATACATTGGAAACAAGAATTCCGCATTAAGTATGCAATTGTATAACTTAATATTCTTAATAGTCTTTTACTCAGTATTTTGCGTATTGGTACTTGAGTAAAGAATTAATTATAAACTTGAGGACTGCAATCAAAGGACGTCGGTATATAAAAGTAAAATCAGATAATATTTTGAAAACTTTATTTTATGTAATGACAATTTGGACGGATGAATCAAGGTAAAATGTTAGTTAAATATTACATTTAAACAACATTTTATTACATTTCAATCACATTAATAAGGCACTAGTAAAATAATAAAATACTTCAGTTTACATGGAATAGCACATTTTTGTAAGTCCTAAGCTTTTGTATTTTAGGTAGGTATTTTATTTATATAATTTTTTTTATTAAATATGTATCATTTATTTCAATCATAAATTACGTAAAAAACAAACTATCCTAAATTAAATAAATTACGATGTCGGGACGGCCGTCAATCCATCGTCTCTTGACTTAGGTCGCACGTTCGGTTATCTACTTAGAAGGTACTGAAATGTTACTTTTTACTTATCACTAGATATCATTAAATCAGGCTTAGACTACTTTAAAAAAATATGGTACAATACGTTATCGGACTTCCGCGAAAGGATGTCCGAGCGTAAAGTGAACGAATGAGCGACGTGATCTTGATAACGACTCACGGCTGCGATCCCGCCGACGACGACGTCGGAGATGGGGACAAGCGAGCGTTCATACACCACAACACACGCACTCAACACTACACGGTCACACTACGCGCCGCTACTCGCATTCGTCCACATTCGCGCACGCTCATGCGGTCGTCCCCGTCTCTGTGTCGCACGCTCCCACACTTTTGCGCCCATGCGTAGTGCATAGTGTGGAAACGAAATATTAACCATTAAAATAACCGCTATCGCAGTCCTGCACTCGATGAGAAATAGGCCTGTTGCCTTAAAGACATCACGTGCTCACGAGCCAGAACTTGACGGGGGTTTTTAAACTAATGAAATATACTACTATTGCGGGCGCTGATCACATCAACACGTCTACTTTTATTTAGAAGTGCCTCTGGTGCGCACGAGAGAAACTGGCATCATAGACTTTGCATAGAGCAGAGGGAGCGTTCGGTCCTGGAAGCAATTCGGCTGCTTTAGCGGCAGCACGTCGACGCTGCCAACTACAGGTCCAAGCTGCAAGTACGACTAGTTGGGCTGCTAGGAAAGCAGCTGCTGCAAGCATGGCACCCGCTGCGTTGACACAGGTGACATCAGTCTCTCTGACGTAAACTGAATCTTCAGTGATGTTCTTGGCGCGCTGCTTGTCAAAACCAAATTTGTCAGTGATTTGAATGGTTTGTACGAGGAGCATGTCATCGGTGGGGGCAGCAGGGGTAGAACGCCTCTTCCTACGTCCGTAAGACATGACGGAGCGGAGTTCGTTCGGGCCACCGTCGCACTGCACTGGTTCACACGTAGGCATGCACGGAGTTACCAAGGCACGGAACTGTACAACTTCGGAGGATGGGAATTTGAAGGCATCGAAGTTAGACAACAGCATCTGTAATAAGAGTAAATAATATATTTAATATTACTCAGGGATTAATATAACTATTATAGAATATACTGCTACTGTTAGATCTAGATAGAAATAAAAAAAAAAATCTTATATTTTTTAACAAGGTTCTATACTATTTTCTGATTACGATACCATTGATATAGTGCTTGTAAGATATTAATATAATATACTCATATTACATTGGACGTGCAAAAGAAGCAGACTTTAAACTGAATTGTTTAACTCGTTATTATTACCTTTCCACTATTGGCCGATTTGAAGAGAGGTCCCATAATGAAATGCTCAGTAGGACAGCCGTCACTATCGATAAGAGTAATCTCGCTAGAATCGACACCATCCATAGCTACAAGCTCACGGACAAAGATCTCGAATGGTGAATTGGGGTCCATGATTTCGAAGCGGAGTGCCTAAATATAAAAAAAAAAAATTTAAGGTACAGTAATAAAAAATACGAATATTTTCACATATCGATGAAACAATAATTACCAAAGGATCTCCAACTTCAGCAGATGCAATAGTGTCGTCGCCATTTCTGTCTGTGATACGCATAGCCACGTTGGGAGAGTCGACAATGACCTCTTCCGAGAGACCAGTGACAATGTCTCCATGAATACCAAGGTCGACCTCATTGGCAACAGTTTTGTTGGTTAAATCGTACTGGCAAGTAACAGCTAAACCAAGATCAGAGGATGTAACAATAGTATCGTGATGCTGAATAACCACATCATTCAAATATCTGAAAAAGAATAGCAATATTTTTAACATTGTTCCCAATACTTGTTAGATTCTAAAAATTCTAATTAAGTCATGATATACCTGCCAAGTCCATTTTGTTTAACATTGCACTCAATGTTATTATATCCCATGTGTAATTCAAATTCGAGACTTTGTTTAACGTCAACGACGCAAGAGTTGGGGCTACCCTTAGCGTAAATTTTACCGTCGAATAGTTTGGATGTTTGAATACGGGCCACCATATCTCCAGCCCGGCAGTCAATAGATACATTGTAACAAGATGATAGCTCGTAAGTAGCTGCTTCGGGCACCTCCAAGTAAGGATCCTAGTAACAGTGGAAATAGATAATATTAAAGTCAAGTTGTACATTTGTCATTAACATAAGAAGTTTGTAATTATGATATGCAAATTTAAAAATAAACTTAGTTTCTAAATCTTGTACATCTAAATAAAAAATCCCAACTACATATAACCATAGCTAAAGACAGATTACATGTATAATGACCATCTAACGTTAAGTAGGGTGGTCAAAATCATACTTTTTACAGCATAAATAAAGTGGATTCTGTAAAGTACCATTTTCATACGATAAAGTAGTATACTTTGTATCTTATTAACATTAACTTCGGCCAAATATGATATATTAGTGAAAGCTGAAGAATCCTTCTTGCCGGGACAATTAATTGACTTTAGTGGCACTACAAAAGTTCTTAGCAGTAAACGGATGCAGGTGCAGAGCCTATTGTATAACATACCTGAATATCAGCCAGAGTTGCCCGGGAGTGATGAGACAGACGGCAGACATGATCGCCTGTGTCACCATGATCGTACGAGTGGCAACGGAAAGGCGAGTTCAAGCAGAGTTCGCGACATTCTTCTACGGTTTGAACATCTTGATATACAGAGTCTACCGTTTTTAATATGCGACCACCCATTTTCTTAAACTCGCAAAGTTTCGTTGGTTCTTCAACGCAGTTGTTCTCTAAATAGTCGATGTCTAAAACAAAGTTGTGATCAAAAGTTTTTCATATGTAATTATCAATTTAGTACATACATATATTAAAATCTGCAGTTGGTGGGCATACCTTCGTTCGCTTGGAATGAATTCGTTCCTGCCAAAGTAATGCGGTCCATGTTAGATAATACGCACTCCCCAGTTTTGTTATTATAGTTCGCCGATCTGCAACAATGTTTCACACGGATTAACACCAGATCAATGTTATTTATTATTGATTGTGGGAATTTTATAAGTAGGTAAGTAGCTCAATTTGTAGGAAAAATTACACCTTACATCGTTTAATTGTTTATCAATCACGATTCATTAAAGAACTTCCGTTTTAATATTAATTATTATGTGTATTTAAACAAAAACAACAATTTTGAAACAGGTCGAAAGCAGAGATTAGAAAAGACACTGAGCGGACCCATGAGATAAATCTGAAACTGGATTTAGGTAAACCGTAATCAAAACTAATCCAATAAATAATTTGCAAAACGGGAATTAACGCGATCATGGTATAGGTAGGTCCCGTTTTGTAAATTATATATCATGAAACGCGAGAGTTTAAAAGTTAGTTTAATCCAATAAATATTCACGTTTCACGTTTTATTGCAATTTATGTATGTCATTGTGATAGTTCATTGTAATCTATAATAGTTTATATCTATAAAATATCGTGTCGTGTTTAGAATCTCTCAAGTACGCCATGTCAATAAAGATTATGCTTTTACTTTCAACGACAACATGAATTGTCTTAACTAAATTCATTCAACAAGCTCTTTTGTTTGTTTGCATATCGTTAAAACAACCTACTAAAAACCCGAGTGATTCTGAAAAGATCGAATCAAGCTTTAAAGCAGGCGGTACCCATTAATTTTTATCCGGTTTGAGATTGGCAAATGGGTACCGCCTGCTATAATCTTTTCAGAATCAGTCATACTTTTTTGTTATGACTATGACATATATATATATATATATATATATATATATATATATATATATATATATATATATATATATATATATATATATATATATCTCCACACCCACTTCTAATTTCCTTCATTTTGATACCCCACTCGATAAATTTGAGTGATCATTTTATTTTTACCGCATATTTTGGCGCCAAAAACCAACATATAGCTTTTGTTTATATTTATGTACCCAAGAACACTTGGGCAATAAAAACCTTTCATTTGCGACAAATATGACAAACATACAAACAAGATACGAGCGAAAAACATAACCCTTCTTGACACTCTGGTAAAAAGCATTTAGTTGCCTACTGTAAATAATTTATAATTAAATTTACCTACCATATCTTTATACATAGTAAATTATTAACTGGTTCATTGTTATTGTTCGATGAATACGAATTTATGAATAAAATGACTGCCATTATTAACATTTTACTTCAAGGAACCATATTGTTACAGTCTATAATTTTACTGAGTTATACAGTGACCACCCATATAATATTATCTGGTTCATCTAACACAATATTTTCTCTTGATGTACAATCGAACCCGATCAGATGACCCTTGCGCTAACCTATGGGATTTTCACAAGAGATGCGCGCATTTCTTCGTTATATATTATGTATCATGAGAACTTTCTGTTTCGTTGTTTATTACCTAGGTTATTAATGTAGTTTTTAGAACAAATTATGTGTAGCATTAGCATTTTGTTGTTATTATTTTTTGCCTTTACCTGACTGTGTAAAGACTCCGAGTTTATAGCAAACCACATTAATTTGATGTATCTTTGAAGTTGATGATTATGTGTATCCCGCTATCAGTGGCCGTTGCTCATCTTACTGTATGAGTTGCAACGATGCGTTGACTTTATCGTATAATAATTAGACTTCCCTGCAATTTGCTCAACTGTATCTTTCTAACATACCTAACGCATGAAGATACAGTCTTAATATAAATCTAAATGTATAATTTTAAACCAACAACTAAGGATGTATCCTTATTTTAATACAGTCCATTATAAATTAAAGTGATGACTATAAAACAATCGTAATTTTATAATTCATATGAATTAACGTTTATAAAAAGATAAGAACCGTCCGGTCCTTATCTTATTGTAATGATCTTTAATAAAAATCTTCTTAGGTGGTCGAAAATAAAAAAAATAATGACATATAATTTTATTGATAGGCTATTATTTCTATTGATCCTAATGTCTATCCTTAGATCATTTGATATTAAAAGTACTATGTATAAACTCGAATCTACATGCTAATAAATAATTTATCTTCGTTGTGTTCTAATTTAAAGTAGTGTAATTAGGCGACTGGAAAAAACTATGGCGTCTTGTGTGGTATCTTAACATCAAACTTCAAACAATAATTGTTTTAAGCTTTGGGAGAGTTTTAAGAGGGAAACAATATGTGTTTTATCGGTTATTGTATCTTGAAAGTAGGAAGCGATAGGGCAGACCGCTCCCACACCGCGCGGCACTCTGCCCGCCACGTCTGGCGAATATTTTGCCAAATGTCGTGACTGTCTACGATCGCGATGTGCGCCGCCCGGGGTGCGCCCGAACCGCCTGTTCGCTTCAATGGAGATACGACGATTTGTATCCAACGGTACACGTGTCGAACTTACCACGACCACGTAAAATCCTGCATTTAATTCTCTAATCGCAAACGTAACCTCAACCCTAGTTAAAAATTCTGAGATGATGGTGTGAAGTATTGGAATTTATTACAAGCGATATATCTTTACTGGGAACATAAACTGTACCTATTTAGTGACACGAACATTTCCACAAAAATCAATATCTAAAATTAAAATCAAAAATACAATGAAATTATACCTACTACATTATGTTAAGTTACAATCTCTTATATCCTCGTTTTAAGGAAAATGGCACTTTTATTAACCTTTCAATTAACAGTTTATAGAAATAGGCACAAACAACCAAACTGTGTTAAATGGCAATACTACAAACGCATCACAACGATGACTCAGAATTGACTACATAAAGTAAAGATTTCTATACGGAGAGAAGAAACTCGAACTGATTTGTAATATGTTTGACCGCTATACTAGAAAACACGTAGAGCACGCGTTCAGAAGCAAATTAGCGCTACAATCCGCAATCGTAACTGAACGCAGGCTTGACCTGAACACGCCAACGGATATACGTGTATCGAATGTGAGCGTCTGACGCAGTACACTATTTATGTTAATGATATCAAAAACCGTACAAGGAAATAAACACAATAGGACAGTCGTGTCTTGCTACATTAGACGCCTGAGTCGTAGGCCGTTCAATTGGCCTCCCTGTTTTGTATATAATGCTCGTTTGTAGAATTCTGAAACAGAACGACTACCAGGAAGAGGCTGTGACTTATCCAGTGAACTAAGCCGCTGAGATGTACCGCAGAAACCGCCATCTATGGTAACTTGGTGAAGGCTGATTGACTTTGTTATCGGATTAATAGACAAATTAAATTATACTCATATGGATATCTAAATTAGCAAGTTTGTTAAACAATAATAAATAGATGTGTTCCGTTTTCTTAAGATACGCTCATGCATGGTTAATGTACAATGTTAAATCAGTTGCTATATGATATATCTGATGAAAGGGAGCCGGGTCGTGACCTCGTGTATATATTTTCACATCTTGTTAGTTCAATTGTGGTGGATAACAGTTAACATGAAACTCCATTTACATTCTTTAAATAAGTTTTATGAATAGTTATGATAATTACTTTCCGGATGTATCTGATTACCTATTTAATGTATGAAATGTTAGGTATTCTGAGCCATACTTTTCACGCTTCCGTTTAATTTTGTTGGAAGCATTGAGGTTACATCTTCATTGCATGATTTGAAGAGGACATGGATGTAGTTATTGGACAAAACCTAATCTTTTTACCGCAAATATGAAATTTCAACGAATAAGCCGACCCCGGGCTCCGATGTGAAGGCTTCATCAGATGCGACCCGGATTAAAGCAACAATAATGAGGATGAGTAAAAAGTCATCGACAATTTTTTGTATATAATTTCATTATTTTATGGTAGTAGCCATTCGCCCGCTGCTCCTCCTACGTGGATCTTTCATCTCTGGTTCTACTCAACCGATTGCAATCAAACAAACGTAAAAATAGAAGTTTAGGTAAAAAAAGTTTAAAACAAGAAATGCAGCAAAATCCGTTGAGTCTTTTTTGCGTCCATCGCGGACAAACATTTCCAATGTACAATTTACATAATAGAATAGATAGATAAAACACACAAACTGTCAAGGACGCACAACAGATATTCACGTTTATTAATTTTCATTGAGCAGGAATCGAACCCAGAGCAGTCATAGCCTCTACGCCACATCCAGATGATCAAAAATGGTGATGATAAAAGTATTCAATAAATTTACCTCAGAGACGTTTTAAACTCATTACAACTATGTACCTACGTTGAATTAAAAAAAAAACCCTTGGCTAATTTTAATTGCAGCAACAGTTGCAGCATGCTGTCATTCGATCGTTAATTAACTCTTAGATTGCTAGTCTTTATTGAATGCAATGGTGCAATTCCTGTATTAAGTTATTTATTTTAGAAATAAAAAATTATGAAATCTTTAACATTTAGCAATTTCAGTTGCTTGTTTGGTGATATAATCATTGTTTTATCAGACAGGGCTATGTGAATCTGAATTATTTGTCACTGACCGAATTATTATTTATTACTAGCTGTTGCCTGCGGCTCCGCCCGCGTGGATGTCGATAATCGCTTAGTGTTGAGCCGACGCTATTGAGCATTTAATTCACCTCTCTACTCAACTTTGTCCTCGATTAATTTTACATTAATGATCACTGCTCCGCTCCCTTGAGTAGTAGCGTGATGATGCTATATGCTATTCTGATGTATAAGTTATATTATTGTAAAGTTTCATTCAAATCCATCCAGTAGCTTTTACGTGAAAGAGTAACAAACATCCATCCATCCATGCTCACAAACTTTCGCGTTTATAATGTTAGTAGGATGTTGATCCTGGTTGCATCCAAGGTTTTGTCTTCAGGGCGGAGTCCACATTTTTTAAGATTTGACTAGTTTGGTTTGACCGATCTTTAAGATATTTAAACACATTAACACATATGTGAGTGCAATTGTCGCTTGACTTTCCCGCCCTTTGACGGATGATTTTGACATGAAAATTTATGGAATATTGTTTTATGTATGTAAATACTTCTGCGCTAATATTTGTTAGGGTTTTCTTTGTATACGAATTACCTGTTGTAAATTGTAATAATTATTACATGGTTAGATATTGTTTACACTAATACTATTCTAAGTGTCTGTACGACCGCGCATAGGTCGTGTCGAGGGCAACACTGCTCGCGGGTCATTCATGATCCACTCCGCCCATACGACGCTCTACTTCGAAAGTTTATTTTAATCCTTTATAATTATGGTAATAGTCTTTTAGATTAACGTACACTAACGTGTAATATTATGTTTGCATATATAAATAACATGAAAGATGAAGATTTTAAAAATACATATTTGACCTTCATGTTGTTTGATATATTCTTATGCCATTCAACCAACTACTATAAATCTCGATGAGACGAGTCCGTGCTCCCGCAAATGGTCAAAACACGGAAAAAAGAGACATTACAACGCAAGCATGGCGGGCACAGCTTGTGGTGAAAAAAGGAAATCATAAGAGTAAAAACCTTAGTATGGATGCTTGGTGATCAAAAAATAATACCTTTAAAATAGGTTAAGTATGCATTGCTTCTTGATCTGTAAGTCTGCTAAACTAGTTCATGTTTGGTATGTTTTACCCCAAATAAAACTTAAAACCAAATATAAAAATCATATTAAATAGCCAAATAGGTATCTCTATGTAAAAAGATAGCCTTTTCAATAACTTCAATTGACGCATTATCTTTGGGGAACCTATCTCAGTAGAATGGATGCGATTTCAATACATTTACTGCATCCTTCAATTGTGGTTTGAGCAGAACATAAATCTTACGTTTATATCCACGAGAAAAATAAAAAAAATATATTTTTCAATACTAAACTATGACATTTTTTTTTCTACCGCGTCATAACAAATACATTTCTTATGATGGGATAGAAATTTAGATATAATAAATATATTAGGAAATGTATTGGTAAAACGCAAAAAAAATATATTTCGCCATTGATTTACTTGCCGTACACCTAAGTAAAGTGGAACCATGTAATTTATGTGTGGTGTCTGGTATTTAACTAACCTGCAAACAAACTCGTTTTCTCCTAGGCAGAGGTCAAGGCACATCTGCCTCGAGCTGACTGTATGTGTCTTTTTGCCGCGTCCTTTGAGATGGTAACCTCGTACTCGGTCGAAACACCACGCCCTTTCACAAGGACGCACACCAAGGCAGGACTTTTGTGCGTAAATCGTGAATACAGGGAATTGGGACTTCGTCAGTGCACCTGCAAAAAAAAAATAGCATTAAGCATCGTACTGTAAATATTTTTTTTTTCTTAATGCTATGCTATTAGAGACTACAAAAGTAGTGAAATTATTGGGTGCTGTTCAATTACAAAACCCACGGAACAGAAAAAACGATGGAAGTGTGAAGTAGGCGTGGCACGCGTGTCATTGATATGCGGAGATTTGCAAGCTCTTACAATTTCAACCTTCAGTCGTATCTGTCATCACGTGTATTAGACAGTTTTGGACCGTGTGTTATTTAATACTATTTAATAGAAATATGCCTTACTGGGTCATTTTGTAGTGCACCGATGATAGTAGGAGCATAAATATTCGAAATGGAGGCGTTTTATACCATCGATAAGTCAGGATATAGCAGAATTTATAACTAATCTTATTGAAATGCAAAGAAATAAAATAAAATAAAAAATCAACCTTACAACATATCAATAAAGCTTGTTTTTGATTACACACAATAGACATGTCATACTTATTTATTCTAGAACTTTCTTCGCTATTCATTTAGTGATGTAGTCAAACTTTATCGATATCTACTTTTTTTAGAAATATTTATAAACTTTTGTCAAATGGTTTTATTGTTTTTTTTATATCACGGAACATTCTGAACACTTCTGCATACCCATTCAAAGGATACGGGCGTGATGTTATGATGTGTAGTGGCATAGATATAGCAATAATATGCGTTTGCAGCAATTACTGCTGATTTCCTGGTTTATTTTTTTTTATAATTTAGAAAACGGGAATTAACGCGATCATGGTATAGGTACTTACATACCTCAGTCAGCCTGTGACCACGGCCGGTGTAACCTGGTCGAAACGTCAGGCAATCAAAGGTATGTAAGTACCTATACCATGATCGCGTTAATTCCCGTTTTCTAAATTATATATCATGGAACGCGAGAGTTTAAAAGTTAGTTTTTTTTTTTTATATAGGACACGTCAATTTGACTTTACCTTGCCTGATGGTAAGCTGAAGGCAAAGTCTCAGGAGAGAGGGCCACCATTATACACACGTGCCATGTTAACAATGGTGGCACTCAGCTTGACGGCCTCATCAGATGCTTTTTCACGCCCCGCTTACAGGACCCGGGACTGTAGGAAGAGGGAAACACGTGAGCTGGCAAGGAATTCCAGGTCTTAATTGTGCGACAAAGGAAAGAGTCACCGAACCGCTTGGTTCTTGAAGGAATGTTCTGCACCGTATGCGGGTGACATCTAAGTCCTGCACGTGTCGTCCTGTATAGGAAAGGAGAGGGTGGGACTAATTGGAATAGCTCTTCAGAACATTCTCCATGGTAGAGACGGTAAAATACTGCCAAGGAAGCAACATCTCTACGCAGCTGCAAAGGCTCGAGGGTACTCGTGACCTCAGGATTTCCGATAATGCGGACCGTACGTCGCTGCAACCTGTCGAGAGCATCTAATATTGAAGTGTTTCGTGATCTCTCTCTGAAACCCTTTATCGGATCTTTACAAAAAATAAATGGTATCATTCCGGAATAGTCTTCTTTCGAACAAAGAAGGAATTTTGCAAATTCGTCTACACATGACGAAGCTATGCGTGTACAAACATACAAAAATATAAACTTCCGAATTGAACACCTCCAGCTGGATATTTTCTAGTTTGTGAACGCGGCGCAACATGCATGCGCGATTAGCAAATAGATTTTGGTGATCTACGTTTTCTCATTTTATGCAAATTGAATTAATTATTTCAAAGTAGTGTATGAAACTGCTCGTAAAATGGTCTTAAAACACCCGTCTGATACTGTAAAATACTCGCACTCGTATTTTAAGTATCCTTAAAGCGATTTCACATTTTCTGATATTTGGTGTCTGACACCGATAGCCGTCGCCATGTGCTGTTTCCACATATATTCAATAAAATCGGTCCGATTCGGCCATTTGCTCGATCGCACAGACAGGATGAAAAAAAGAAAAAATATCGTAGCAATTATTTTCAACTTCTTTTCTACTTTATTTTATTTCCTTCGATATCGGAGCCGACACTAATATCGGATATCGGATGCGCCGGATAGTGTGAAAACGTTTTTATTTTGCAACAGTTACATAAAATATCTACTATAAATGGACACTTGTTTTATTTCAATTAAATAGGTACATACGTATAAGTCTTCAGGCTTTCACGGCCGGCGTTGCATGTAGAATATACTGCTTCCGGGCTGTTTGGCCGTGGTCGATGTGAAACTTGCGTTCCAGACGTTTCGTCGATCACTGCGGTCGACATCTTCAGTGGCGCAGGGCCGGGCGACGACAACTTCGGAGACCTTGCCTCGCCGGCGGCTGACTTGCGACTAATGGCGAACCTTGAATCACGGCTCTATTTATAGGCACGGTCGGAGCGGGGAATCGACTCATTCGATTCTGATTGGTCGAGCGCTGTGGCGCGGACGTACGCGATCCTGATTGGTTGTTTGCACTGTGATACCGAGTGGCTCTCAGTGCTGGGTACCAATCTTTTTGGAGCTGAAATCCCTCGTTTTTTCGGTTGAAGTTGTTGGGATGCTTGAATATTTCGATGGCTTCTCGAAGTATACGTGGGAAAAAATGTGTTGTGGTAGCTAGAACTTTCGTGTTCTGAAATTCGATGGTATGATTCCCATCCTCTTGGGTGTGTTCTGCAACCGCTGACTTGTCGAAGTGGCAGAGGCGGCAATTCCGTTCATGTTCCGACAGGCGGGTCTTGATGCTTCTTTGGGTGGTGCCCACGTATACCGAGCCACATGAGCAGGGGATTCTGTAAACTCCAGCTGACGATAGTGGATCACGTGGGTCCTTGACCGAACGGTGAAAATTCCGTAGCTGCGTCGTGGGCTTGAAGATCGGCTTGATGTTATAAGCTTCTAGCAGTCTTCCGATACGATCTGTAATGCCACGAATGAGGAAAAACCTGCTCCGATAGGGAATTTTCACCGTTCGGTCAAGGACCCACGTGATCCACTATCGTCAGCTGGAGTTTACAGAATCCCCTGCTCATGTGGCTCGGTATACGTGGGCACCACCCAAAGAAGCATCAAGACCCGCCTGTCGGAACATGAACGGAATTGCCGCCTCTGCCACTTCGACAAGTCAGCGGTTGCAGAACACACCCAAGAGGATGGGAATCATACCATCGAATTTCAGAACACGAAAGTTCTAGCTACCACAACACATTTTTTCCCACGTATACTTCGAGAAGCCATCGAAATATTCAAGCATCCCAACAACTTCAACCGAAAAAACGAGGGATTTCAGCTCCAAAAAGATTGGTACCCAGCACTGAGAGCCACTCGGTATCACAGTGCAAACAACCAATCAGGATCGCGTACGTCCGCGCCACAGCGCTCGACCAATCAGAATCGAATGAGTCGATTCCCCGCTCCGACCGTGCCTATAAATAGAGCCGTGATTCAAGGTTCGCCATTAGTCGCAAGTCAGCCGCCGGCGAGGCAAGGTCTCCGAAGTTGTCGTCGCCCGGCCCTGCGCCACTGAAGATGTCGACCGCAGTGATCGACGAAACGTCTGGAACGCAAGTTTCACATCGACCACGGCCAAACAGCCCGGAAGCAGTATATTCTACAGGTACATACGTAGTTTGAAGTCTTCATACATTTTTAATCGTTAATAAAAAACAGTTCAACAAGCTATAAAATCCCTCTTTTTTAGTACTCTTAGATTATAATTACTAACAGCGTTTGGAATCCTTTGACATTACGAAAACAAATTTCAAATCTATCGATATTGCCAAAATTTTATGTCACCGGTCTAGCGTTAATATTAAGGAGTTAGAGTGAGAGAGATAATACTTTAAAGTAATATCAACCGTATTCCTAACGCTTAAGGTTTTAAATAACATTCTTGAAATAAACGGACATCTGTTGGGGAGTAGTTGAACTTTTTCGGAATATAGTTAGAAAGAGAAGCAAGTTTGATATAGATACAAAACGTCGTAAATTCCTTTTTTATCTATATAAAAGTAATCACTAAAACGATTGAATAAGGTATGTTTTCATTTTGCAGTGAGCATATTTTAGGCTAGTTTGGTGTTAAAGATATACGACCAATCAAAACAATTGTTTACTAGTAGTGCAACGTATTATTATCTGGTTGTATGTGTGAGTTTGGCGACATTGGTTCCGCTATTGAATCTGTCCTATCACACTTCTAATAGTTTTTTCTGTTCTGTGACAAAACCTAATTCCTAAGTAAGAAATAGAGGTAAGAGGCGCTCGTGTCATCATTACATTCTTCATGCTCACGCACGTGTTCTGGATGAAGAAGCGTTCAACCTTAGCGAATTTGAAAATCCGCACACCGAGTCGATCGAGGCTATTTGTGCTCCCATAATTGGATCTCATCGTTAAGTTCCTTGAACTGATAGCTGAGGTGGAATTTCAGTAAATTTTATATGATCCTTAATCCATTTCTAGTAACCTCTAATATTATGACATAAAAGTCCTGGAAAGTTATAATAAAACTCCATCTTTATAGCTTCATTTACTTATTATTCGAACTCTAATAAATTATTTGAATATTTTATTTTATTTTTTTATTTTTTATTTTATTTTATTTGGAAAACTTACAGCTAGTGTACAGTGTGCAATCTTAAATAATAAATAGCTGAAGGCCATCAACAAGTTTTCACAGCTAAACATATTTCTTTGCATAAGGTCTAAAAGAAACAGTAGGTAGACAAAATTAAGTACCTGTCTATACATCGGTTAAAACCTAAAACCACTACAGAAATAATTAACTCTCGCCAAAGAACCTGTCCGCCAGAACATGCCTTAAACGTGAAACATTGGTATTAAAGAGGTCTAAGTCTAAATCACGACATAAGGAATTGAAACATCTGCTCACGCGTATTAAAAATGAGTTTTGCCTGTAGGTGCACTTGACGACGGGAACATGGAGTAGGCTAGGATTACGCAGCAGTTTGGATCGTGCTATAAAGCCTAGCTCTCCTAACAAATCGGGACAGTCCACAGCTCCAGTCACAATCTTGTGTAGATACACAACATCTGCGATGCGTCTCCGCTCATACAGAGGCAGTATGTGAAATCTCCTACATCGCACAGTGTAGTTAGAGGTATACCTTCGCGTTTTGTACTGAAGGAAACGAAGAAACCGTTTCTGAATACGCTCAATCCTATCAATGTATGTATTGTACACCGGGTTCCATACCTGGGATGCATACTCCAAGTGACTGCGAACGAAAGCGCAATATAAAATTTTGAACGTTTTTACATCCTTGAAATCGGTCGCGAACCTTAGTATGAAACCGAGGGCTCGCGAAGCCTTTTTAACTACGTTTTCAATATGCTCATCAAAGATTAACTTGGAGTCAAAAGTTACACCCAGGTCCTTAACAACGGTTATTCTTTTTAAAGGAATATTTTGCAGCTCATATTGAAAGGTGACGGGTAAAGGTTTACGTGTGTATGTGCTGACGAAACACTTTGAGACATTAAGTTCTAGCTTGTTAAGGTAACAATACTTTTGAAGTTCGTCTAAATCTTGCTGTAGACCAAGGCAGTCATCAATCTTTGATATCGGGCAAAGTATTTTCATGTCGTCAGCATAAAGAATGATTTTAGAGTAGCTAAAACATGAGTGGATGTCGTTGATAAATATAGTGAACAGCAACGGACCTAAAAGGGATCCCTGCGGAATTCCAGATGGTATCTGAGAAGCTACAGAAGTATATCCGTTCAAAACTACTGTCTGACAGCGGTTTTCAATGTATGATTTGAACCATCTGAATAAATTCCCTCTAATGCCTATGCGCTGTAGCTTTTGCAAAAGGGTGTCATGATCTATTCTGTCGAATGCCTTACTATAATCCGTATAGACCACGTCAACTTGTGAAGGTTCAGACATATTCCTTGTCAGATAGTCAGAACAAATGAGCAAGTTAGAAACAGTGGACCTATTCTTCAAAAAACCATGTTGAGCTTCGCTTAAAGACTGTTTAATACCATGGTAGATTGAGGGATAAACAAGTTTTTCTAGAATCTTGGCGAAGAGGCAAAGTTTCGATATAGGCCTGTAATTTTCTACAAGGTCTCTAGAGCCCTTCTTGTGTAGGGGGGTAATGAACGCTGTCTTCCAGACTTGCGGTATTACGCCTTCATTAAGAGATCGCTGGTATATTATCGTCAAAGGTAAAGATAGACTACGAGCACAGCGAGCTATGAGGAGAGCTGGAATATTGTCGGGACCAGCAGATTTATTTAAGTCGATGGCCTTTAGATGTTTGAGAACTTCAGTTTCATAGACCACTACAGAACTGATATCCGCAGTGGTACCTTTCAGATGACAGTACGAATCATCATCCGAAACAGGGTTATTGGTATCCGTTCTAGGCAAGAAATTACAATTAAAAAAATCATTAAACATGTTGCATATATCCTCCCCTTCACTAGATGAACACTGCTTATATTTCATGGTGGATGGATAAGTGTTGGACGACATTTGTTTACTTTTTATGAAAGACCAAAAGGCTTTCGGTGATCGGGTAATGTTATTTTCGATAGTTGCAATGTAATCGTAATATACCTACATAGCGATAAATCTACATATGGAAATTCAAATAAATTAATAGTTAGTATATATCTCTGCTAAGCTTTTCTCGGCATAAAAATACAGCCATTCTTATTGGTCTGTTTTATTTTATTGCTCCTTTGACAGCGTCTAGTCGAGCAACTAATAAAACACAATTAACTGTACCTTCTATTTGCGGTTGCAGCATGGATGTTTTTACTGAAATCATTATCTGTTTGTATTTTTATTGCAAGCCTTACAAAAGATACCAACATACTTTTTAAGAAGTTGTTTCGTGATCAAATCTTATTGAATAGAAAACAGACAATAAAACTTTTTATGAGGTCAAAGCGTGTTCTACTAACTCATGTCTAAATACACTCAGTCATGTTTTCCTTTTCGCGGTGAGAGTATTTTTTCCCAATAAGGCGTGATGAGTGAGCATGCCGTTATTGACATTCAAATGATATGTTGGAGCAAAAAATCGGAACGCTTCGCTTGTCTGTAAGCTCACACTTCTATTTCCGATAAATGAGAGTACTGACGCCATTACACTGCCACCTGCTATATGTCCCGGTTATACTATGCCATACGCTAATACGCATCATTTTGTTCCGTTATTGTTGGTTTTTGTAGAACTTGTACGCTTATTAACGCTATTCTGGCCTTGACGGAGATTAAAAACAACGTTCATTAAGTATATACATACTTGCTAACTGGTGTTGATACGATGGTTAATTATCAATAACATGAAAAAAAACGTCGTCTTTTGATTTTGACGGTTACTACACTGTCACTATGAAAATAGTATTCGTTTTCCTAAATAGCAGCGATAGTAATATTTAACATAGTAGTTTAGTAACATGTTTTTCCATCGACAAGTGGTAGTGTCCTCCAAATACTTCTTTACTCTATAATATATTATTTTATTAAAATGCGCTGCATAATTTACTTACCAGGTAGTTGATCGGCGTCAGAGCTGAAGAGAACACAAAGGCCAGTCTCATAGTTGACAGCGCGACAAGTATCATTAGCTTGGCACTGCTCTAGGCAGTCGGTCAGCATAAGTGTGCCGGGGATGTCGTCTAAGATGTGAGACGGTGCGGAAAACACGTACCTGTATAGTGATAACATAAACTTATTAACGCCTACTTAACCGACCAGTTTACAGGAAACACTTTCCAGGCGTTGTTAGTCATTTTTGTCGACATAACAATAGTCTTAATTACTTCTGCAATTATCGGTCAGTACACTATATGTATAAGGCTTCAATAACTGAATGGGTAAGATATATAAACTTGCGATTATTATTGATTGTTACTTACCCAGTGACGAGTTCAAATCCGATCATCTCCGGGTCGCATTCTTCTAACGAATTGGCGGGCGCAGAAGGAGCTGAAATTCCGCTGGGTGCAGAAGGTGGAACACCTCCCGATGCTGTTTCTGGCACAGGTGCTTCCGCTTCCAGTGTTTCTTCTGAATCTGTTTCTGTTGATACAGGTGGTGCTCCTGGATTTTTGTATTCTTCAGGAGCAGCCACCACTGCTGGTTCTGGAGCCGCGGATTCGATGGCAAGATTGTCCTGAGGTGGTGCGTCTACGGCAGATCTTAACGTCCCTTCGAACTTTTTAGCAGCTTCTGCAGCGCAAACCACTAACACTATACTGAGCAATAACCGCATTGTAGTGTATGAGTGGGGCCGTGGCAACATTCGTTATCTGTAACAAAAGAAAAGTGTTGCTTAAAAAAACTTTATAGCAATTTAAGCACTTAATTGCTTGGGAAGCTCTAGACTTGCAGTATATAAAGCCGTTCAGCTACACACGCAACTATTCTTCCCAGATAGGTTAAATCGCTCAATATCTTAAGGCTATGTTGATCATTGTTTATGTAGCTATCGATCAGATGCACTCTTATATACACTTTTGGGTTCAGCGCAACAATGGAACTCTTTAATTTTCTTCCATATTAATATACAAATGAAACTGTACCTTATTCTAATTACAGCATTTGCCAGACAATTACAGAGTTTTACTGAGTTTGTTTGATGCCTTTGAATTGAAATTTAAAACAAAATTATGTAGATATTAATAATGAGTAGCCAAATACTGCTTTTACCATCATACTATAGAAGTATGTGGGTAAAAATGGTCCTTAATGATGCAAAATCCTTAATTATGTAATAAAGTAGATATTTTAAAACTTAGATCGCTAATTGATCTAACTTTCAACCAATTATCTCGCATCAAATGTAAATGTCTTCAACGAGTAATGGTGTGCGCGAGAAAATAAAAGAAATACAATACGTGCGCCGTCTAAGGGCATTAGCCTAATTAACTCGCAATAGCCCCACAGCAGCAGAAGATATATAGTCTTTCCTCGTAACTACTATAGACGTATCATTACACAATCATAAAATCCAAGTTTTATTTTTGAAAAAAAAAAAACGCATGTTTAGAATCAGTCATGGGAAAATATTTTGACGCGCTTTCACATCGTAATGTAGAAAATTTTAAATCAATATATCTTGGTCCAAATGCCTTTTCAATGTAATTAATTAGCAAACTCTATATGGAACGCGGTTCTGGGCATACCTAATTTCAGTTTCACTAAACGATTAATCGAACTAAATCAATAAACAATTAGGACTTTGTTGTTGAAATTTCCCAATTAACTGGCGTTAAAACGGTAGACCACAAACTAATAACAATACATATTACTTATTATTTCTATCATATTAGGATACAGTGCTTTAAAGTGTCCATCCAAGTGAGTGTAAAATATATCTTCAAATAAAAGGTAGTAAAATAATTGTAAAGGCCTCCACTTTTATTCTTTTAGAGGTCTTAACACGAGTACCTAAAGAATTTAATGCTAATATACTGTCTACACATTACGAGAAATGAGTTCTTTAAAAACGCTATAATCTTGCAATGCACCACTTATATTCCGAACGCGCTATTATATATTTTATATTTATAATCTATTTTTAATAGGATTTACATTCTATAGAATTAGAATTACTTGAAATTGCAAGTCTAGACTCGTACTGCTAGTGCGGTACGAATCGGCGTATACGCATTCAAATGAAACCGCCCAAGGAAGCCTAATTCATTTCATGCGTCGTGTCTTGTGTCGCTCACGGCTTGATAGTAATATGAATTGCCCGTCCATTATGAAAATTAAATTACTTGCATAGAAACGCTTACTGAGTCATATTTTTGATGCATTATATTTTTATCACAATTTGAGACGTTTTAATATTTTGACGTGACAAGACCCTTAATACAGATTTAGATATGACACTCTTAACAACGAATTCGTGCTCAGTCTCTAACAATTTCCAAGAATAAACATTACAACGGGGCATGCAGGCTAGTCAAGTGTTATTTATCATGGTTTTACTGGCAAAGTTCAAACAACAAAGTATTAATAAATAGGGACAGGCGTCGGGCGTCTCCGTCAATAGCGTGAAATAACAGGAGTGTCGGTCGTGGTAAACTGTTGGTATGCGCATCAGTTAAGCTTGATCGATGCCAATTTATGTGAAAGCGTTTATATGTCACAGATGTATTTGAGATTTAGCGCCAAATTGACAACGGATATGAAATACGCGTCTATGTTTATTCACGTGTGATGAACTCATGTGCTCCTTCAATTGAGGTCCAACACGAATTGATGAAAACTCAAACCAACCGGAGACAATGATTTTATATATTTTTACATGTGTTAACTAATAAATGAATACATAAATAAATAAACTATGATTATCGTTCACACGTAACTACTAGCCTAGTGTCGTCAAGTGGGTACTTTTTCATGGGCTGTATGATTACTGTCGGATGGAGTTTTCATATTTTATAATTTATTTTATCACAATAGTAAGCTACATGTAGTGACTGACACCTTGGCTGTCATCAATTAATTTTTACGACTCTTAAATAATGCAAAAGGTATTCAACTTTAATAACATGTACTAATAAGGTATAAATATTGATAAACAGGTCTCTACAGTTTCTTTAGTAATAGATCTTGGAAAGTAGGTTATGTTTTAATTATAGGTATATAAATTTTAACATTTAAATGTTTACGTGACTTTTCAGTGTGCATACACTCAAACCTCTAAATCCTCGAAGGGGTAGGCAGAGATACAACTATGATTCTTGGTCCCACATAATAGGGGGCGAGCCTATTGCCGTCAAATGGGCTCTTAGTTATGAGCTGTATATTTACTGTCGGACGGAGAACATCTTCTTCTCTTCAATATATCCCTTAGTCTCCTTCTACGACACTCACAGGACGAGGTGTGCTCTTAGTTAATCTAGAAAAGAACACCAATAAGTTCTCATTGTAACAGAATTATATGTATAAACCATCTTGTGAATGCTACTGTATCACCAATTGACTAATGAGATAAATGCTTTAATCGGTAAAGAGTGAAACAACAGTTAGGCGGATAAACTTGACATTGGTGTCTTATTTTGCAGAAATTTATTGAATTACGCAATTTCTATAGCTATAATAAATGATTTTACTGTAAGAGCCGTAAAAATCACATTTGTAATTATTTTATCTTTTTGTACTCACCCGACCTTTTGAACCCACCCAAGCACTAGTAGTAAATTATTTGAAAATAACGAAGTGTCATAAATCACACTTTATATTTTCAAATTTCCTTCTAATGGTTAAAATCAGAATTGGGTACGGTTGTCACTGTCAGATGCATATTGTTTTGTTGAACATCATAGACAATTTGGTAGTAGCAATATTCTACTTTTTTGGTTTGCCTTCAGCAATTTTTTGTTTAGTGTATTTTTGTTTTAGAAATCGGTTTATTTTTTTCTTGTTAAAGGTACCTATACTTAAAAGTGACAGTGACAGTTATGGGAATTGACTAAATATTTTCATTATTTTATAATAGATCTATCTTTTTTCTTTCATATTATGAACCCATCATCTTGACTAAATAGACCGTAATAGCATTTAATAAAATACCTCATTAGATCCAAATTGATCGATTCTGTTCTTAAGTTTTGAGCTTAGTAATAAAAATATCAAGTCATGTTTATTTATATAGATATTTGTACAAGTGCAACAATAGTATTGACAAGTATTGTTTAGCATAACTCTAAATCTCGTACAGACAGATAGACAATAATACATTGACCTGTATACAAAGGTCGCGAGCCGGAAACTCACCATTGAGTTTGCTTTCTCTAAGTAGCTCACCCTCCTACTTTGACATACTTAGAATAGTGGTTGCTTACAATAGTCTGTCTACATAATAACGTCTTTAAATATACTAAAATCTTATCTATTTGTTATACCAACTAACTTCTCTGTTAATAATTATTAACATTATTGTTATTTATTTTATTTCATTGATTTGAAGATTAATTGGTCGAACTTAAGAATCAGTTAATATATCTATTTATTGGGAATAAATTGTTTTTGTTTTCAATAGAGACAAGAAAAAAATCTTCAGAAAATAAATACGAAATAATGAAAAACAATTGAAATTCCGCATTTGATTTTTTTTTATTTATCCTCCTATATTATCATCCTATATTATTTTAAACAGACATTCGGTCTTTAATATTACAGGAATTTTAATGAACGCTTAATTTTGGTTATTTCATCATTTATAGAAATATTTAACGTTGAATAATTATATTGAAAGGTAATTAAGCTGTACAAGCCTTTAGTGTTTGAGAATCTAATTTTACTATGTAAAAATGCAGTATATTTTATGGCTTAGAAATAAAAGGAAGTATCGTATCATAAAAGATATTGATATCGTCAATAAATTCCCTCATGATGGACATTGGCACTACGAATGTGCGGGCACGCTCAGGTTGCTTGAAACACCGATCAGATGGGGTCAGCGCATTCAATGAGCCGGATGCCTCCAACCTGCTATTTACGTTTCACCATACTAGTACTGGTTGGCACACTATGGGTATCGTCTTCGTTTTCTTGTGCACTTTATAAGTGAGATGCCTATATAAGTATTCTGTCGCACTGATCTTTTCTTTATAAGTAAATTCTACATAAATGTTACTGGTGTTAATATTTTCTTCTAAACTTGTTCTTATTATTTATGAATTATAAACACCTAAATATATTGTTACGTATAACATTGTTTTTTATCTGGTATTGTATTGTATTTTGTACCTACTTTATTAAAAATGTAATAAGTAGTTAAAGTCCATCAAATCTAAGAGGTACCGTTTGACGTTTCATATTTTTCAAACCGAAACAACTTTGTTCATACGTACATTATTCAGTTTCGATAACCTTTTTCATAAAACCATGAATTTAGAAAGATTTCATTATTGTATCTAAAAATGTACAATTCTTAATATCTAAATGTAATTGAAAACTTTCAAACAAAGCAAAATAACACATATTTACACAGTAAATAATTTCTAATAGTTATATTCTTGACCGCATTACAAAGTTACGTAGTTAGGTCACTGCACGTAGTGTTGCGACTCTTCGGATACACTTGTATGCAAAAAAATCGTTTACATATACGAAAAATCGAATGTATTATTTACAAATTACACTTGACAACCAAACAAATATTTTTTCATGTGAATGGGATTTATCTCACATATTACGATTACATAACTAAATAGTTATGTAATCGTAAAATATGAGATAAAACCCATTCACCAAAAATACGTATTTATAAATCAAATATATTTGCTTCTTTAAAAAGTTGTCGAAAGCGATTTGTCGATTTTTGATTTTCGCGCCCAAATAAGTCGGGGTTTCTCGCGCTAACGCTGTCGAAATAGTAAATGGAGTCAGGGATAGTGTTTTTTACATTTATTTTTGTGTATGATAGTATGGGTTTGCATATTACAGAAAAATAAACAAATTTTTAACAAGCACATCCATTGATTTTACAATTACAATTTTTTCTTCTAAGTCTTATTTCTACGTCTAAAACTAATAAAAATAAGGTATGTAGAACCCATTCACAAAAATGTTGTTGCCTGATGTTATAAATTAACGACGTTACTGCGCGACCGCATAATGCACTGAATACACAGATACCCTAAAATAAATTAATTTAATTATTTTTAGGTCAATAGGCAAAATCGCAGGTGTCCAAGTCTCTACAATTTTTTTTTTCTGGCAACACTGCCAACTACAAGCGCACGCGGTCCGCTCGGTCGGTTCGGCGTCAGCAGTCTCTCGCCATCTTGGAAGCTGACTGTGCGCGTACTTGCTTTCTCGTTTGTGTTTTACAATTTGTGACTTGGCTATTACTTTTCTGGACTGATCATTCTTTATCCGTTTACCTTGGCAATATTTATACTGGACTCCGAACTAAGCAAGTGTTTATTAATAATGTCGAAAAGAGGACGTACTTTGAACAGCCAGGCTCGTGAATTGGTGGTGAAATTACACGAGTATTTTGAGCGTGAATCTCAAAATGGTGGACTTCTACTGCCAGTTACACAAGTTCGGGATCGCGTCGGTGAAGCTCTCGGTATTGGTAGCCGCACCGTTGGCAAAATATTAAGTGAAAAATATGGGCCTTCGGGGAGTGACAGTAACGTACTTCACACACCGAAAAAACGAAAAAGAAATAAACCTGTGACAGGCATCGATAAATTCGATAGTCATGCTATTAGAAACCATATATACGGGTATTTTACAAGAGGCGAATTTCCAACATTGGCAAAGTTATGTGCAACTTTAAAAGATGCCGGGCTGTATAAGGGAAGCATAGAGTCGTTGAGAACGGTAATAACAGGAATTGGCTTCAGATACAAAAAAGTTGACAAACGAAAAATTGTTATGGAGCGACATGACATAGTTATGCAGCGACTAACATTCCTGCGCGAAGTTAAACAAATTATAAACTGGGATAATGTAATATTTTTGGACGAAACTTGGCTAAATTCCAACCATTCTGTGCCGAAAACATGGACTGATGATTCTGAAGCTTCGTGCTCGAAGGTGCCGATAGGAAAAGGTGGACGCCTCATAATATGCCATGCTGGGTCAGCGTCTACAGGCTTCGTGGAAAACTCTTTATTAGCTTTCCAATCCAAAAGCACTAAAGAGTATCATGAAGAAATGGACGCAGTAAGGTTCCGAGAGTGGTTCTTAAATTTATTACAGAATATCCCTCCTAACAGCACAATTATAATGGATAATGCCCCATACCACTCTGTGCAAATTGATAAAGCACCTACGTCAGCCAATAAGAAAGCAGATTTGGTGGCATGGCTGCAAAGAAAAGGAGTGGATGCCGACATGTCACTATTAAAAGCTGAATTATTACAGTTAGTGAAATTGCATAAACCACCAAAACCGACATATGTAATTGACCAATTGGCCGAAGAGCACGGGCACAAAGTCATACGACTTCCTCCGTACCATTGCCAATATAATGCCATTGAACTGATTTGGGCCCAAGTTAAAGGTAATATTTTATAATATTATAATAATAACACGAGTACTTCTAACATTTATAATTTAAACAATGGTTTTCGTCTGCTATCAAATAGTTACATTATTGTTTTACAGGTTATGCAGCAAGACACAACACAAAACCACCCTTCAGTGTCAAGAAAATGGAAGGTTTATTAAAGGAAGCATGTGCCCAAGTTACACAGGAAGATTGGAGTAAAGTAGTACAAAAAACAAAGAAAATAATAATGGACGACTTCGAAAGAGACGTACACTTTGATAATGTAATGGACAATCAACTGGTCATTAATTTAAATGACGATGATGACGAAGACGACGATACTAGTACTAGTAGTGAATAAAAAAATATCCTAAACATTTCTTTTATTTAATTATAACAATTGATTTCTTAAAATTCGGATATTATAGTAATCGATCTCTTAAAGTTCGGATATTATAGTAATCGATTTTTTCATCCCATCCCTATAATTCAATTGTCAGAACTGTCAAACGGTACTTCTTAGATTTGACGGACTGTATATTGCAAGTTCGTCTCCATTTTTATATGTTGAATAGTTTAATGAGAGATATTTTTGAATAATTTATCTGTAAGTATCTGGACATATATTATAATCTAACATCGTCAGATAGTTGTAGACCCCAGGTGCAAATAATACAGGGTTATTGGTAACTCGACGTATTCATGTCAGGGGGTGTTAGAGGACCCAAAATGCTACAATTAAGACCCCCATGTGTATGGCTGAAAATCAATAGTTTTCGAAATACTTACCATTTTGAGTTTTTTTTTTCGTATTAACTCAGAATTAAGCCTTCAAGAGCAAATTTAAAAAAGTTTTCACCGTGTGGTTCTTTTGGAAAAAAAAAACAGTCTACCTCAAGCCGCCGTGGTCTTCATCAGCGGGTTTGGTGCATAGACAGCTTAACAAAATTGAGGCATTTCTGATAATAAGAACAAAAACAACGAACAAATGCGTGATTGTGGGTTCTCATATATTGGTCAAACCAAGCGAAGCACTGGCACTCGCGTCAAAGAACACATAGCTGACATTCAACACCAACGCTCAACAAGTCATTGCAATGAGTGATATTCGCGTACACTTAAGAAAATATCAAAAGCGAAGTCATTCCACGAATGATTTGAGAGTAGTCAGATTATAACAAAACGTATTTACGCAGGTCAAAATTGTTACTAACCAATACTACAACACAACACACAGCCATTAGATATTTGTGAACTTAGGTAAAATAATACGCGGATAATCTTATGTCCGATGTGCCGATCTTAAACAATGAAAATGTCCTTAGTGCATTTGTACCCGCACTTATTAAAACTCTCCTTTCTTCATAAACAATTATGTTATTCAGTTGATTGAATTTGTTGACACGTCTTGATGGAATTTAATAGTGTGAAAGTGAAAAACTAAATATAATTGTGTGGAACTTGTAAAGTGTTTTTTTTTTCCATATATATAAAGGTAATATGTTATTCTCTGGATGTCATTACTTTTTCAGGAAAGCTCAATAAACGCACATGTTATTTTCGTAATTTGTACGCTCACTGCCATAGTTTTATTTTTGAGATAATGTTAACTGGAGTGACAAAGTGAAAATTGAAATGTTTTTCTCCATAACATGGTCCACAATTATTTAATTTAAAGAGTTTTTTTTATTAGAATTTTAGGTTAGTAAATTTATCACCTATAAAAATAAATTTGAATGATTTCCACTCGGTATTAACATTTTTTTAAAATTTCCACTAGAATGCTTAATTCTGAATGGTTAATACGGAAAAACACAAAAAGGCAATTATTTCGAAAACTATTGATTTTTGGTCAAACATGTGGGGTTATATTGCAGCATTTTGGGTTCTCTAGCACCTCCTGACAGGAATACGTCGAGTTACCGGTAACCATGTATAATATATAAATAAACTGCAGGATTAAAAATATTTTTCTTTTCATTGTTCTTGTAGGTAGTTGCTTCTCCTACACGATCTTAGTTTAACATAAAGGACTTAATTACAAATATTTCATCAAGGTTAAGTAAGTAGAAGATACAAGTGTAATCGATAATTGTTATATTAACATGATTACTTCAATATCAGGTGAACCGTGATTCCCTTAATGCATATTATTAGTTAGTCGTACAGTAGTAGAACAGTTACGTGCAAAATTAAAATACGGTATTTGTTTAATATTGAATATAAAATTCCTTTTTATATTAGAACAGTACATATTATGAATCATAAATCGTAAACGCTAACTTTTATGGTACTATAATGAACATGTTCTGCAACTTAGTAATGTTATGCTTTACCTACTTAGTTGCCATACCTTATCGTCATAGCGGTAATAAAAGCAGGTTCCCGTTAAAGTTAATTACAGAAGCTATTTGAATATATCTTCGACCGCAGTGCGCGATATAGACTGACGTACCTGTCAGAACACAATGGAGCTCCCGAACAGCTTAATCCGCTTGACTGTAAACTATTAGGCGTGTCTAAGTTCAACCATTAGCATCGCCAAGCGAACGTTCCGCGGATTTACATTGAATGAAATTGTAATTTGTTGTGTCTCTCTAATAGGGTGGTGGTTTCCTTATGTGATGCGAATGATGGCAGGAATTGTGGCACTCCGCCCCTTATGAGGCGGTTGTCGTCGATGAGGCGTCAACGTCGCTCATTGTTCAATGCCTATGTTTGTAAAAACAATATATAAATCACCTTAGTGTAGTGCTTTAACTAAATCTAGTATTTTCTCCGTAGTCGTACTTACCAAAATAGGCATTGTTTAATGTTACAAATTACAGAAAAAATCCTATAAGCAAACAGAATAGAAGAAATTGTTATAAATTCTTTTGGTTTAAATATTGAAATCCCTAAACGACATCATCCTATCATCACCTTTACTCATACTTGTAGGCACTGTTTGCGTGTCTGTTTTTCGGTTCAAGTTTTTAAGTTTGTTTGTAACAATAAGTGATTAACGTCGAACAAATAATGTGCCGTTAGGTACCTAACACATGAGTATTCTATATTCTCGAAACAATAAGTGATTATATCAGTAGTATAAGAAGACTGATTAGGTGCTTGATCTTAAACCTGGGCAAAGTGTGTCGTGATAAATAGCAATATTCTTTTAGGTCTTTTACTCTACGGCCTACGGGCACAAAAGAAAGTAGTTCTGGAATATGTTCCAGAACTACTTTCTTATGTGCCCTTAGTCAACTAAGTACTGACTAATGTATTAAATGTACCAATACCAAATGACACTCATTACAAATTTAAAGCACTAAAATCCCTTTTTGTTATTACAAAGCTATTCTCACAAACTCCAATTATATTGGTTAGACTGACAAACTGGTGATAATTTACAACGAACTAAGCCTCTTAAGGCGAAGCATAGGCTTTAATGATTACATATGCATGGTAGACAAACGGAAAACTAACAGATAAATTAAATCACGTTTGCAATATTTATTAGTATTATAACTGTACTGAGTAGGCTACCTATATACGTGTTTATTTTTATCACGTGGACGATATAAAAATATCGAAAATAAATTTGTTATTTAAATAAAGCTTACGCTTAAGATCCATTTAAAGTTACTTACAGTACTCATAGCATTTTTAACACCGCGATGTACATAATTGGCTTATTACTGAGTGAGGAACGTTAAAATAAGATGAGTAATTCGTCTAAGTATTACTGTTGCCAAAGTAAACGAGTTTAATGTATCAATGCAAGGCATATAAAAAGCGAATTCTCGTGAAAGACCTCGCCTGAGAGGTTAGTCGGTTGATGCACCAGCACTATCAGCAGTGACTCTCTGTGAGTGCGATTTATATTAATGAGTCTCGATTTCTCTAATCCTCATTACTAAAACATATACGTGACTAGCTTTATCTCACCGTCATCAAATCCTTAATTTAAATTAAAGTACGAATAACAAATAGCTTTCAATAATAATCTTTTTTTTTAATGTAAAATAATAAATCATCGTTATTTTTGTACTTCTTTCTTTATATCCTGACACATCCAGTGATCAGTGATCTTTGAGCACGACACTATTTAAAATTTCATACATTTCATACCTCAGAAAGAAATTGACAACCAGAAACCCTTAATTCATTGCTTTGTTGGATATCTTAATATCCACCGCGAACTTACCGATATACCTACGGTCCTTTGCAGCCATAGAAAATCATGTCGAAGCCTGATTTTTGTCAATACAATAAGTTCGTACAGACGAATGTACCATATTTTCCATACTCAGAAATGAATCTATAGGTCGTTCGAAAGTGTAAGCTGTACATGTCCTTGCTATTGTATATCGATGTTTAGTGACAATATTTTTTCAGTTATAAGTTATAAAGTTAGGTTTGGCAATTCGTAAAAAAGCGATAAACATCATTAAAATATCAATGATGGAACTATCTACGAATTAATACGCTAGGGGATTTTATACACTTCGACATTAATAACTGGTCAATAAGTCTCTCTCCAGTTGGTCACTTCATCTCAGTCACCCTCGCCGTCCCTTACTGTTACATTTACAAATAAATTATAAAATGTATTAAACTCAACCATTGAGTTAATGTATGTACTATAAACTAAAAGCTTCGTCAATAGCAATCTATTTAAAGAGCATGCTTACCTACGGCATTTGACTGAACACCAGTGGTTGAAAGTATTTGAAATATTGAACCACTTTCCATGATGTAGCTCAGGGCTTCACATTCCAGTGGGCAGGTGGAAATTGCATCGTTTTATTATTCGTTACAACTCGTGGTCTTGAAACGATTGCATGGGCTATTTAAATAAAGAGATACAATTACTAGCAATAAATTTTCATTGAAAAGATCTCATTGACTATGCGGTACCGATTCTGACTGTATTCTATATTGTCGTGGTTGTAACCATTGTTAATAACGAGCACAATACTGAGATCTAATAAAATCAATGTATCCAATTTTGGATTATTTTTTGCTAATAAAATTATAAAGTTACTCAGTATAAAAAAACGTCTACCTACATTTACATTGTAAGAAGAGTTCGAGCTACTTAAAACAATGGGAGAAACGTGAGGCAATGTACCAAACTACGTGTATCAGATGTATCGTATATGTAATTTAGATGCATCGTAAACTCGTAAATTTTTGATCGAAAAAACCTTTAGATCGTGTTCAGAATGACTTTTCTAATGATCTACTACTCTGTAAAGCGTGCGATCTCAAATTACAAACCTTCTAGTTTTCTCCTCGATTAATCATGCTAACCCAATGAGGGGCTAGAGTTTAAATCCTATAATCTTGCATTGTTCACGGCAACGTAGTTTCGAAGCACAATCGGAAATAGGTTTACAGTGCATCTGTGGCTTTCGTTTACGTCATATTTGACGACTACATTTGCAATACAATATTCTCAATATTGTATGAGCTAATTACCATCGTTATAATCTATTCACGTATGAATAACACGACACTTGTAATGTCGGCTATTAGATGGTGGTGTATTGTGGTGACGGGGTGTATTATCGAGTGCGACATCGCAATTTGTTTCTATTTCTGCCCACATCATCTTTTGTGGTGTCGTACGCAATTACATCCATCTTTTCTTTCCCTTTGATTACTTTGAGGTTGCAAAACCTTTTTAGTATAATTTATTTTTATGATTTAAACATACGTTTACTCGATGATTTGAGTACCAACCTCATGTGGTTTAAGTTGCAAAAAATGTTAAATATTTCATAAACCTAAAGCGTTTGCTATGTCTAGCTTGTCAGACATATTATTTCTTGATGATTCAATAAAACATGACTGAGCTTAAAATAATCTCTAACCCGCATTTTTCTTTCTTCTCTGTTTGAGATTATTAATTTCCTAATATTTTACAGTGATGTCAGCACTTTCGGCAACTCTATTGATTAGATACTGTTAACTATACAGATCTAATTCCTTACCAACACGCACGAGAAAAGACTTTATAAAATTATTGACTGCTTTCTAAAACCGTCTATACTTATTTTCTTTTTGCAATGACTTGATGCTTTTCGATTTAGCTTGTAACAGATTGTAGACTTTGTCCTAATTTTGTTCTTTAACGAATTATACTTAAAGTATCAAACATAATTTATGTATAGGGGTAGCTTCTTATCAAGCGATACTAACGCAGCTAAAATACGAGTTACCAATGAGTTTACGTAAATACATACTGTTTGCATTTAATTTATTATAACTGAATTCACGGAGATGTATTTGTTTAGCTGTGTTTACCTACATGTACAGGATCGGAACGAAAGATTTACCATGCGCCAGTCCAAAACCGTCAGTTCGGAATGAACGTGTAAATGTTAGCGACGCTGTTTATCCATGCTCAAGTAGGTATAAAAAATACTTTCGCGAAATATCGGTTTGAGGCGCGAAAGCCATTACACAGTTCTGAAAATTGTCTCGTAATTCTTATATCACGCGTATGTGTTTTGCCATATTCGATGTCTCCTGGTGCTGTCCAAACCAACTACGATCCCAACCAACTACTACATGGGATTCCATTTTTAAACAACACAGGAATGGGAAACATCTGCCGTTTTGAACTGTAGTCATAATTTAGTCACAATATATCACCGCAGTTCGAACCGCAGTCCAAACCGACAGATCGAACCGGTGGTTTGGAACTGTACGTGTAAACGGCATTGATCTGTGTCATTAAAAATTTCACCGTCTGTACAAGTATCTAGTTGTCTGTAGGCGCAAGTAGTTTGCAAATTTTGCCCAATACTAGTTTTGTTCTGCCATATCCATGTAGGGCTACACCCGTATTTGCACCTGTTTCGTGAGTACCAACTTAACCAGTTTGATACCGTCATTTTGCTAACTATTACCATAGTACGGTACCATTTCTGTGTATCTCTGCTGTTTATAGTTTACTTATGTTTATTATGGAAGCATTATATTAAGGTACGAACCGTTAAACTTACTTACCATCGTGAGGTTTATACTTTGGTCATGTACCAATCAGAGCACAATAAAATTAATTTACTTTAACTGCACTTCAACTTAATTAAGTTATAGAAAAAATTACGTCTGAGATTTTAACAAATAGGTAAGTACGGTAAATTCAGAGTACAATGCTTAAAATATTCTAAATTTAAGTAGTCTTTAAATATATTGCTAAGTTTGGGAGGCAACAAAATTAATACAACTCAGGTACGCAACAACTCGTGACGTAGTGATCCGTACGTTTTGTACGTACCAGTACACACGAAGCTATTCTGTAAGTATGCCGTGTTCTAATAAATAAGTGAGATTGGTATTATACTCTAAATGAAATAAAGCAATGAATGTTTATTATAGACGAGACGCGCTCGCTGCGGCGCCGCAGGCATCTCAACAGCGAGCTGTTTTGGTGCTTACTAGCGCACACGTTATGCCTACGCGCCTTCGTCAGTATGTTTTATTTTGAGATAGTCTGACAGATTTAAAACTGAAAAATAAACTGTAATATCATAAGATGTTCTATTTGAATTAATAACTTTTACTACTTGGATGAAATGAAGTGTACCATGTGAAATATTTGTATACTGTATACGGCATATAATATATCAAATAGTTTCCAGAACCCGTATATCAAATATTCAATAGTACCATCTACACAATATATTAAACTGATACTGTAAATAATCAAACCACTTACTGTTGTGAACGCCTTGAATTTTTTTTATACCATTTAGGTGGCAGACAATCACACGATGGAAAGTGGTTACCGTGGCCTATGGACGTGTGCAACACCAGGGGCGTCACACTCGCGCTGCCGACCCTGAAGAAACCTTCTAATGCCCTTCTTGAAGAACCCCATATTGTAGTCGCTTGGGAAAACCACAGCAGGTTCCTTTCACACCGCACGGTTTGAACCAATGGATCAATGTGTGAGGATAAATTCCCTGTCTATGGCGAGCGGTGCGATGATAGAATGTAGCTGTGGGCATCATGTCAAACAATTCATCTGAGCACGAACCATTGTATAGGCGGTAGAACACACACAGTGAGGCAAAGTCCATCCTGAGGCTGAGAGGCTCCACATCGCCTGCGAGTATGGGATTGTTGACGAGCCTCAACGTCCGTCTTTGTATCGATTCGAAGGGATCGTGCTGGGCTGGTATGCAATGTTCCGGCAAAAAGGTGACAGCAGTACTCTATCTGGGGCCGAACTTGTGCCTTATAAAGACGGAGGCGTTGCCCCGCAGTGAAGTACTGCTTCACCCTGTTAAGCACTCCAAATTTCTTCGATGCCAGCTTGGCCTCGTCCTTCAAATGGCTGTGGTACTTACTGGGCGTCGCTTGAGATGTCGACACCTAGGATCCCGATACTCGAGGAAATGTAAGTGGTGTAGCTAGGAATTGCGGCGTTACAATAAATGGGGTTTCTTAGCGGTGAATACACATACTTGTGTCTTAATGGGGTTGAATTGGAACAAGGTTTAGTCGACCCCAATCGGATACTACCGAGAGAGTAGTCTCGATTTTGGACACAAGTTGTTCGCGACTCTCCTTCACCTTGGGCTGAGAGATATTTACGCGGCCCGAGTAACATGTGTCCACGGTACTGTCGTCCGCATAGCATAGCAGCACGGAGCCTTGTGGAACATCAGCGTTTATGTCTATGCTGTTTGAGCAGCTGCCATCAACGACGGCTTCCATACTTCTGTTGGACAAAAAGCTGTCAATCCATTCGCATAGTCCCTCGGGGAGTCCATCGCATGGCAACTTCGTGAGAAGACCTCTGTGCCAGACCCGATCAAAGGCCTTCGCTACATCAAGGCTGACCGCTAATCGATGTGTGATACACAAGAAGGTCATCGACAAAGCGATAGTGGCGAAAGCCGTACTGTCGGTCGCTCAGAAGATCGTTTCCCTATTGAATATTTATTGTCTCTAATGATTATATTGCCCGTCTTATAAAATTACAGTACAGATATCATTCTATCGTATTGCTGGGTTCTCTCACGATTGATTTGTTCTCTAACATGTTCACGATTGACCGTACTGAGACCGTCATTTCACTATCGATTTGTAAGATCTATGTCTGGTTTATTAATTTACTCTTCATTGTACACATATTTACAACAGTTGAGTAAAGTTGGACTAGTGTTTAAAGCAATTTGGCAAGTCTATGCAACTTTTAGTAGGTATTATATTATATTTTGTCGAATTCCTATTACGCAAATGATACGGTCTGGTCGGCGGGCGTCATTGCGGCTTCGGTCGTGCAGTAACGGCATCATCAATCATCTGTAATTTGATTTCTATGCTCAATTATTGCGTTCGCGGAGGTCGAGGCGGCTGCACACTCCTCTTCCACGTACCTGAGCACTTCGTTCCCGAGAGTGTACCACGGAATAGCACACAAATATCAGTAGCTCAACTTTATTTGAGATCTTTCATTATTTTAACCGTATTGTGAACCTATTTTTCAATAAATGAAATGAATAGATTGAATTACGTATAGCATTTCGAGAAGATAGAGAAAAAAAGACATTATATTTTTTTTCTGTCCATTGTCATCGAAATGTAATTCACTTTTTGTACTCAAAATACAATTTTTCTTTTTAATTAACCTTATTTTGCGGTGGAACTAGTTGACTAGCAAAAAGCTCGTGTCGTGTCTCTGCTAGAATACAATAGAAGACCGTGACGCAGGCGCTAGACATAATAATCAAAGTAGTACATGACAAGAACGGCGCACGCGCGTCTGTCACGACTGTCGCTGTGCGTCTACGCGACCAGTGACACCACTCGAGTAGAAACTTACCGATACACTTGGCCGAGACCGAGACCTTTGAGATATGTATCTTTATCTGTACTCACCAAACTAGGTAATATCACTTGTTTATGTTCTCATCTATCATAGCTGCGTGACAGACGATGACGGACACACCACTATCGAGAATATAGTAGGACAGCGCTAACGACATACTCATCGGTCGTGTTAAGTGGTACAAGCTTACTTATTGCTGTTTTATTGTAGGGCGGAGATGTGGCGCGGTGTATATCTCAAAATTGTTATCCTTATATAAAGAAGTGGTCGCTTGTTGATTCAAATCATCATATCAGCACTAGGCGCTTTGAAGTTAACTGTCCGACTAAGTGGTGCAATGTAACGGTAGGTGCCGCGTTGGGTTGCGCACGAGTACTCGCCGCGTTCGCGACCGCGACTACGCCAGCACCGACCCTTTCACTGATCGTCATTCTTCGAAGTCGTCAAAGCCCATAAGAATCGAATTCGTTACAATTCTTTTTGTTGTATAAAATTGTGATTTCAGAAGTAATATTTTTTAATTTTATTTATTGTATTTTTATTTTTGCTAAACGGCTATATTTTGTCTTATTCACAAAAATTTAATGATTACGTTACTTAAAGTTTTGATTGAACAATAGGAGCGAAAGACATCAACGAGTGCCGTATGCACGCGTTGATTTGTTATTTGCAATATATATAATATAAAAATTTCACATTCAACGTAAAATACAGTTGCGTAGTATGTAGGAATTGAATGTAGTCGGTAATGAGAATCCGTTGTTAAGATATACGGCCGATGGAGACTGTACCATATTGTGTGCATATTAGGATCGCAATAACGACTGAAAGATGGTTCCGTATTATCCGTGTACGGCAGCCGACGCGACCCGGTCTCGTAAATACAATCTCATATCGCGTCAGTGATACATCCTTCGATACCGCATGAAATATGAATCAGTAAACCCTGAAGAGTTATGATGTATGATAATGAGGTATAGAAACGAATTGCATGCAAATTGGTATCTGAGTTATAGCCAAGATGCTCTTAATCTCTTCATGGTAAGTACTATGTATTTCATAGGTTTATTTACTACAACCTATCTCGGTACACGCAAACTTTAGTAGCAAAAAATGGCAGATCAAACCTTATCATTTTTTATTCACGTCAACGACCTGACTTGAAAGTCATGTATCGCAAGTATGGTCTTTTTACCTACGAATAGAATTGTCGACCACAAGGAAATCGCAGCTCACGTAATGACAGCAACACGCACGTGATAGATTCGATTTACAGGTTCACTTCAATCTTCCCCACAGTAGGTATACATGGAAAATTGCATTGCGGCTTTACGGGTGGCAGGATCTAATTCCGAATTTGAAATAAATTCCATAGATATTCTGACAACATCTCGTTTTCATTGATCGATCTAGTTTACTATGCGGTAATAACTAATGGGGCTCATACAACGAAGCGGTGAAATTGAATCACATTTGGCGCGTGCGCCACCATTTGTACAATAGGATTATTGGCCATTGTATTCTGCAAAACTGGGCTGTCATTGAACGTCAGACATTTATTACACAATAAAGTGCTTATTATATTGATACTATAATAGATTCACAACACTGATAGATATATAAAGTTCATAAGAATCATCGCTGACCTACTAGTCTTCAAAATTACTTTCTTGATTCGTCTCATGATGTAACTTTCTGAATTGTCTCATCTAAGTAGACAAGAGTAAATAAGAAAAAAATAAAAGCAAGTCCGTACAATTTGCAATTATTTAATAGATTCTCGTAAGGTGCGTAATGATACAAGCATACATAAGGCTCTCTTTTTCTACCCTGCAAGAAGACAGACTCGGTATACGTAGTATAAATGCTGTTTTTTCTTTACGAGACTTACTATTTAAAACTTATTGTTTTCAATAGTAAGTATTGTTTTCAATTTCATAATAGGTTATAATTATTGTTTGTATAATTAAATTAAATTAATCGTTTTGCAAATGATGTTCCAACAATTAATTTTATTGACTACCTACAGCATATGCATCTCTCCCAATCTCAATTAAAAGAAAATAGTAACATTAGTTCCTTTTTGAATTACCTCGTTACGAATTTTGCCCTTCTAAGAAACCCCAAGCATTACCTACCTGCTCAAAGACGATAAGTACTGAAAATATAAACTAAGTATGACAGCAAATCTAACGATATGAAAAATACCGTCACAGATCGAATGCGGAAAGCAGAGCACTGTGGCCGTAGCACGAATTAGGTGTGGTCTATGTTCAGAGAATTGCATCCGATTGATTTCATCTTTCTTATATGTTTTAGTATATGCATAATACCAAGTATCCCGGTCTATCTAATATCTCCATGGACTATAACATTGATTGACTACAAATATGATTAATGATTAAATCTTAAAATATGCATTGGATTGTGTTTCTAATATTTTCAAATCTCGTCGATCATTACACAATAATCTTTAAGATCCATTTGGTGCATTTGTCTCGAGTGTTTTGATATAGTATTCAATTTGATTACTACAGACCATTAGTCTTACTGCTATTGGAATTGGGAAGTGACTAATCAGCACCTGCGGATAGACTTCTTCAAACAGATTATAACATATTTAGATTTTCACGTCATGTCTCTTCTTACGAGTATAGGTACGGTATTCGTATATGGCTCATATACTACACTTAATTTTACTTTTATTGATACTTAATTGAGTTACGTCAATGGTCAGGATCTCTCATATTATTATGAATATAGAGACATATAGCTACTTTTGCATAATATTGACGCGTGGACAATATAAGCTGTAAACAATAATTTTCATAATATACACTCATCACAAATTAAAACATATAAGTGCATTTTTTTTAGGCTGGGATCTTAAATCCGCAGTAATCCGAGAGACTAAACTTTATGAGCAATAAGCAGTAAATATTAAAGTAATAATACTGTTTTAAGTTTAAAATCACCACTACGTGAATTTTGCATTTTATTTTCTTAGTTATATGATAATCTACAGTTACTTGACGTTTATTAGCAGAGAAGCTAATGTATGCAGATATAATCTGTGCACTCTGCGCTGGCTTTGAAGACGCAATGACGAAATTGCTCAAGACATGTCGGTCGTCACTAATTGGTACCTAGCCATCTGTAGCACTCACTAGACGTAGACTAGGTCCTAAAGTAACGGATACGAAGTAAACTTAGATGCTCAGAGATTCTGTGCATATATCAAAAACTGAAGACTTTTCAGATGGATGGTTGACAAAAAATAAATGTTTAAAATTGTTTTTAACATAAATTTTTAAGATTTAGATGCCATTGTTTAAGATATATCAATGTTACAAAATAAATGTGGAGAAATGAAAACGGAACGTTACCCGTTTTTTCATATAAATTATATTCTTATCAAAACATTACTGAAAATACTGCAAACGGCACCAATTAGCATAATTATATTTTCGTGACTAACTGTGCGGTTGGAAAAACATTATCAAGAAACTTAAAAAATCAAGTTTGGATCTAATTGCAATACACAATTAGATCCAAACTTAATTTTGTAAGTTTTTCTGGAGTTTAAGCGCACGTAATTTATTGATTGTTTTGTATAATTATAGTGCGTCAGCCCGTAAAATAAAATAATTATATACCTATCTTATGAAGAAGTTTACGTGGATATTACACATTCAAATCAAATAATTATTTGATTTGAATGTGTAATATCAATTTATAAACACATTTTGGTAGTTTTTCAGCAGCGACATCTTCCCTCGACCATTGTTGCTAAAATAAAACCTAAACGTCAGGATCAGTGTCGATGAAGAAAATGAGACAATATAAATTGCGATGCATTTTTAGAAATGATGTCTCTTGTATGATTATGTGAAGAACTACAAAAATTTATAATCACCAGTACGCCACAGTCCACTTTTAGGCAAGGCAGAACGAAATTACTATTTAATAATGTTTTATACAATTTTCATGGGTCGTCAAGAAGTCAATGCCATTGGTATTTTCGTGAGAAGAGTTGCTCTAAGTTCATTTTTATGATTCCTATTAGGTAGATGTTGAAATTCTAAAACATCGACCATCGTGAGATTGCAATTTTTAGGAACCTCGTGTTTTAGGTCGGTAAAAATATACTGAAGAGTATTATGAAAACGAAGTATATAGAACTTTTCACTATAGACCCTCGCACTTTTGGAATACTTATATCGATCCATAGAACAACTAGACTTGTAGCCCATACTAGGTATAGCTTTCCAGTGAAAACTCCTAGTGTGAGTTAAATATTTTCTATAACGAAAAAAGAAAAATATTACGAATGCGAATGTTTTGCTACACATTGAAACAGGGGTACTGAGTTCGCATCATCAACGGTATGTTTATTGCTAGCCTTGCGAATTTTATACTTTTATAGTTCCCAGCATCTATCTCTTCTAAGCTTTCGTTCTTTTATTTATTTACAAGCACACCTGTTATATGAGTACCTAGTATTTATGATAAAAAATTCATTTTATAAGAGTTTTATACCTTGAGGGATTAAGTAAATTATGGATGATGTCTGTCAGACATTCAGATGCTAAATGCTGTAAATATTGTTTTATTATGTGTATGTGTAATGTAGTTTCTGGTTGAACTTATTTTTACAAAATGTGTAAAGGAAGAGCATTTAGTTCGGGGATAGTTTAAGGTCCCATTGGCTCGTTTAGGTGAGTGTGGTATAAGGCGCTTTTCTGCGGATGCTGCGGCCGCTGGCGACCACGACCGCACCTCCGCCTACTGCGCACGCAGCCATTGTTGCGGCTCCTCTCTATTTAATTTACTTCAGGATGTTCTAACTTCCTTCTTATGAAAATACTGTATATATCCCACACAATTCGATTGCAACACAGCACACGACCGTGATTTATGGTGCTATGCACATTGCACTGACTACGTTCAAAGTATAATTACATCCAGAAATTATATACATACAAGCTGTTTTCAATTGATAAAATTATTGAGTAACAGTATTTTCCGATAAGATTAAATTGATCGAGTAGGTAAATTAAACGGTTATTATGCAGGTATTGTAAATAAACAGCTAAACCTTTATGAAAAGTATTAAGTAATGATTGTCATCAACAATCGTCCGTTATACATGGGTACCGTGAACGGTCGCCCGTTTTGTATGCACCATGCAAAATCTCCTGGCGCGAACTGCTGGCTATCTACGTCACATTAAGCTAATATGTAATTGATTGGTTCCCGGTGCGCGGGAGCGACGACACACTCCTGTCCCACTGATGGCGGATGCAAAAACACTAATGTTATAACGGTGATGCGACTCTTCCGGCAAACGAGTTGCCCTGTGTGTACTTCGCAGTATATATCAACATTTTGTATATTGAACAATTTCTTCCAATAGAAAAAAAAAACCAGTCATGTGGTCTAATCAAATTTATTTGAAAAACAATATTTAAGTTTTGCAATGTTAATTAGCTTAAATTCTTGTGACAGCTATTAGCCATTAAAGCTCAAATGAAGAAGTTAAAGGGTGATAAAAGTAAACATTCGAATTGACGTGAGTTCAACTGATAGGTATGGTATGCAAAATCATATACATATATGAAAACAAACCGTTACGTCGTTGCTTGTTCAAGTAGAAATATTACCATTTAGATTAGAAGCCTATTAGTTATGTTTATGTGTTTATACCACAAACCGTCAATCACTTTAGTCGACTTTAATAACCACTCCTAATAGTAGTCACACCTCTAGACAAAAGCGTATTTGTGCCGCCGGAAAACAATTAACTGGCCACCTAAATATTAAAATACTTTTTTTCGGTGTTGAATGATTAATGTTACTAATAAATAGCAATCAACGACGCTGTCTGTATCTAAACACATCGTTCGTCCACTTTGTTGTAACGGTATACATTGTGTTATGGTCTTTTACCTGGTTTGGTTTGCGCCCATTATTTTGGTGCTCTACAATTTAAACGGCGGAAGTGGTTCCGTTGCGCGTGGGAGGCACATTGAGGAATTACTATTGTTTCACAAATCTTTATCTTATAAAGTAATCTATGAGCTCCTGCAGCATTAACAAAAAGATAAAAAAATATATATTTTCGTGCCATTAGCCTACTAAATTCGATTAATATCCAGGTTCTAGTTAACACGTTTCGATTAAATTTGTAAAGGGTCAATACACCGAACGTCACGTCGTCTTCCTCCTACCGTTATCGGCATTTGATTGAACGTTTACGAAGTTCATTTTAGCAAATCATTGCGCCACTCATCGTGATACTGTATTATTGCTCAATAAATTAGGTAACTGATTTCTTTTGGGACTATTGAATCCACTAGCCGTTGGTTTATAAAATTGACATTCAAGCTCGGTGTAATACGTGTACAGCACGGCAAAAAATCTATTTAAAAAGAGTGAAAATGTTGCAAACCAAGTGTACGTAACACTCGGTTTCTTAGAGTTGAGAATAAATGCCGAGTCCACTCATTACTATATAGACTTAATACATAGATTCTTCACAACAAATTAACAAGTGTAAAACAGCATTCCAAGCCTACTAGAAACATTGTGTAGGACAAGCTTGTAGGTGCAAGAGTAAGAGCGTTTTTGTAGTGTTAGATATCACGATACTTTACCGGAACAACCTCGCACGTAATTTAAGTGGAGCGATGTATTGCGGCCGCACGATGAGACGCGAAACGATGTCGGTGTCGCGAATCCCGTTGAGGCGGACGCCATTACCGCCCACCGCACTGCACACGCGTAGAAAAACCAACCTTGGTATAAAGATGTCGCTAACAGATAAAGTTCGATGAAGACTTGACAATCCAACCTTCACGACGTCCTCGACATATATGTCTTTGGAATCACAGTCTTGCCGGGAATGTCCAATAATTTTCACGCAGAGCCTGCCATGCAATCATACGTCCCGACAAGCATCGAGACAAGGAACTTGGCTCGATGCGGCGACATCGTAGGTTTCTAAACAACACTCGTAAAACAAACAGGTACATGAATATAGCGGCTGCTTTTGTTAGCCAGAAAAATACGTTATGTACATTTAAATGTGACATTATAACTACCGTTAACTAGCGCGTTAAGACTTGTTTGATTATATCTGTATGCATACTCATTGTGAAATCCCAGATTTATATCACTTCTGTACTTGTGCACGTATAACCTGTACTGTAATATTAATGAACATCGTACGGATGGAATGTATATTAGGATGTATGATATTTAAAACTAACTAGCCTTGATGTTTGCAACATCTTCAAAAAGCTAACATATTTATTGACCCAGCGAACGAAGCGAACGAGAGTCTCTGTTTTGACAAGGAGACTGATTCTGCTTTGTCCGTGTGTCTCTTTGTCAGTTCCGGTCTATAGGGCGCATTCCTAAACCGATTTTCACCAAACTTTGCCAACATGTTCTTTGTAAAACGACTGTTGTCGAGAGCTTTTTCTGATAGAAGTGAAAATGGGGGAGAAAGGGGAAAAAGTTCGCTGTCGCGTTAGTTATGAATGGATCTTGATCATTTTGCCCTCCAACATTAAGGACATGCTTCGTTGTTGTAAAAAAAAAACATGCCTCGTAAACCGATGATAAAAGGGCTGAAGTTTGGTGAAGAAAAAAGGGATTTTTTTAAGAACGGATTTTCATTATTTATTTTTAAACATCCAGGGCTGTTTAAAATAAGAAGATCTATATAGCGTTTTTTAATAACGGATATTAGATAAAGAGTACCAGGAAAAATGTGGCAAAGTCTCGCGAGCTCCACTGTTTACCGAACCTACTAGTTACGTTGATAGAAACCATGAAAAAACTGGAGTAGGAAAACTAAAATTTCTATCTACTAAAACTGTAAAATAGTAGTTGATTTAAATCAAAAGCTGCATCAATTAGCTGGTGAGGTCGTAAAACTAATTGTTCAGTAAATGATCAAACGGCAGTCCAATAATGGGTGGTCCGCACACTCTATTTATTAATGTAAATCTTAAGCTCGCCTTCGCTAATATCACTCCAGCTGTTCTCCCAGTATTATGTGTCTTAGAGATTGGCAATCAGCATAACGACTAAAAGCGCTGTAACTCTTCTGGCAACTTCGTCTTCCGCATACATAATGACTTTACAATTACAGTCCTTTGCCGTATATAGATCTGTCTGTTAGAGGCATTGACATAACAACTAAACATATAATCCGCGATTTACCAATTTTTGCTAAAGAAAACTGGTCAAAACAAATATATTAGGTTCTCAAATCCCACATTGCAGCGACGGACGAGAGACATTAGGTTTCTTCAGGGTTGGCAGCGCGAGTGTAACGCCCTTATGCATTGCATACGTCCATAGACCACGGTAACCACTTTCCATTAAGTTGGCCGTGTGATTGTCTGCCACCTAAGTGGTATAAAAAAAAAACCTCCCTCCGCAGAGCGCCGCTATCATACACAGTTATGACAGGGTAAAGGTTAACGCTATCATTCGCTGAATCTATACAGGTCGGTCGCTATCCATTGTCAATTAAAAGCCTCTGGCGGCGATCTCGACTGCCTTTTGCTTGTTCTATAGTATGTACACGATTGCTTCCCGATGCATACCCTAGGCCTCAGGGTGGATTTTGCTCGGACATTTCCTGTATTACTACTCGTGTGCTCGCATTGAAGTTATCTTTGTTGTGATTGTACTCTAAATTAACGTGAAATATATTTTAATTTGCTCTTGTTCTATTAAGAAATAATAATGGCATGAAAAAGAGCTGACTGAATTCGAGTTAAGCCTTTTTCCTCTGGGAATTGCTTTGTTACGTTCAGAATAGGAAAAAGAAAAACTTTTGTATTATCATCATTCTATTGTTTTCCCGGTTGCATTTCAGGTCTATACTCCAGTCCTCTTTCAAATCTTTAAAGCCATATCAAGTGGAGTATTAGCTATTATTACGATATCGAAAGCCATTTGGCCTGCCAACCTTGAAAGAAAAGTCCGGTTCAGAGCACTGTTCCTTGTTTTGCATGAGGTAGGATTGGCCTCTAGTTCTTACAATAAATCTTTAAAAAAATATTGACATAATCATAATGAAATTAATACAACTTCACGTACTACTGGCGTATGTTGCGATCGCCAGTTACAACGCCTCGCAAGTGATTTCGAGATTCTAGATAGCGAATGCGATACCTACATGACAGATAGTAAATTCAACAGTTCTATAGCAAGCAACATGACTAGTCTGACACATTATGCGCTACCATAATAATTTTGAATGAATAATAGCAGTAATGCTAAACTCCTTCTTTACCTAACATTCTAATCTGGCTCAGTGATGAGTTAATTAAGTTATAATGCATAAAAAGACAATTACGTAAATTTTTCATATAAATTATTGTTCTTACGTAGTAAAAGCACACCAGACAAACATATTTTACCGCCTGTTTCAGAATTATTGCATTTTTGCTACATATTCATGCTGACTTTTAATTAAAAACTAGTTCCATCGTATAACTTGGAAGTTTAAATTAAATGTTCGTTAAATGTAATGGCTATCTTTCAACGGCAGTACGTAAATGAAGAGTAATTGGTCTTTACTTGCGAACCCAAAATTGACGTACTTTCATGCATATACATGCACGCTATGTGGGCCGCAAGTTGGTGGTATTTTCACTGCTGTAAAACGGTAAAAAGTAACAGGATAATATCAAACCGGTTTGTATAATTTGGAAATCGAGATGTTCGCCATACTTTTATAATATTTTTAGAAACCTGCAATGTGCAAACCCTTCGATTCGACATGAAGCTTTATTGAGCACTTACTTTTTATTATTTTCATAATACCTGAGCATAATTGCTTCATTACACCTCATCCTGGCGTAAATGGACCATTATATAGATTGTAAATGTCTTATTTTTATGTATATAAAAATAAATTCAATCATTCACTCAAGTTGAAGCGACTTGATCTTCATTTCTCAATAATCATCAGTGTGTTAATTTGAGGCAATCAATCATTAGGGCTCTAATTTATTTTGGAACAACGGTAAACTGGCTCGCTACTCGTCTCGGCAACTTGTTTCGTAATATCCATACATCAATTTTTGAAATGGGCGCTGCATTAATAACGATATACACTTACATACCAGACTATATCGACGATTCACTCAGTAAGTAACACCAGATGAACTAACTGTACCTCTGTTTGCACTTCGTTGGTTTATACCTGTCGTTTCTTTTCGATTTGTTTCTGGATTGTTGGACAGTACCATTACCGGTGATCATGCATCACTATCTTATTCATTTACCGTTATTAATGAAAGGAACGTCATTAGCTCTGATAATTTTAAATTGTAAGTAACACACTATTTATTAAATATAAAGCAAGACTAATTTTTGTAATGGGTGCAATAATGGATAGTAGAACAATCTTTCGAGATGAAAGGTGTTATTTTCCTTACATTTGCTCTAAGTGCTTCCTCTACGGCTAATAAGACATAATGACGTGTTATTTCTGAAGATTCACAAATTCCGATCGTGGAGTATGGTACATGAGGTTACTAACCTTGGAGCTTGGCAACCGCTACCACAGTGCTGCAATCAAAAGAAAAGTGCCATTGTTAATTACGCAGTTTACACATGACTGTATTTTAATTATGACATGTTGAATTACAGACAGGTGACTGTAATTACATAGTCAAGCGCGGCATACTATGGGAGTATAGAGCATGCTCATGACTAATTCAGTTCAGGAAAAGGCTATTTTACAAACACTTTGCATTTTGGCTTTTCAGGAATGAGCTCGTCTCCCATATATTTTTCTTATTGTAATAAATTAAACAATGTAAGTGCAATTTGAATTTAGATTGGACCCTAAAATACTAAAGAAATTATTTTAAAATACCACAATTTAGATTAAAAAAATATATGTTCATATTTGCAAATGTGTTGTTTGAAAAAAGCGGCCAAGTGCGAGTCGGACTTTCCCATGAAGGGTTCCGTAGCAGCAAGTAACATAATATAAAAGTTCTTGTAGTTCGTTACTTAGTGTACGGTTTACGATTTATGACGTATTAAAAAAAAAAACTACTTACTAGACGTTCAAACCAATTTTTGGTGGAAGTTTGCATGGTAATGTGCAACATATATTTTTTTTTATTTTTATCATTCTCTTATTTCAGAAGTTACAGGGAGGGGGAAGGGACCCATTGTACTACTTTTGAAGTGTCTCTCGCGCAAACTATTCAGTTTAGAAAAAATATATATTAAAAACCTCAATATCATTTTTGAAGACTTATCCATAGATACATATATGGGTTTGATGAAAAAAAAATTGAGTAACAGTTCTAAGTATGGGGAACCCCAAAATTTATTGTTTTTTTTTTCTATTTTTGTGTGAAAATCTTAATGCGGTTCACAGAATACATCTACTTATTAAGTTTCAACAGTATAGTTCTTATAGTTTCGGAAAAAAGTGGCTGTGACATACGGACGGACAGACAGACGGACATGACGAATCTATAAGGGTTCCGTTTTTTGCCATTTGGCTACGGAACCCTAAAAAGGTCATTGTTTCGATAAATATAATAATACTTCTAAAACGAACTAAAAAAGAACTATGTAGCATACATGCTACGATACTTTAAACGCGTCTTTATACAAAGAAATTACGTACCTACATTTGTACTACATAGAACTCGCGTGGTGGATGTAAATCGAATGTTTATGACAGTTGTGTCATGAACATGTCGTAGATTGTAACAATAGATAAACACTACGAATTTATTATGTAACATCTTTTGTAACAGATTCGTATCTGTATATATTATTCGTAATGTATTTGTATATATCAAAATAAGCAGCCGATTAGATTTTAATTGTGTAGTTTCATCAGATTTTTGCTCTATGCATTATGATGTATTATTACTTTTTCATGTATTCGATAGTTTTAATACCGTAAAGTATTTTTATAGGTACTAAACTCCATTATTTTATATTCAAAATAAATTGCTTAACCATATTATATTGTTTCAGGTAATTATTTCAACATTATTTCATGCTCAGCATTGTTCATGAGTCAGTATGTATCTTGCACCGTTATCAGCTTTCCTGTCTACTGTGGCGATGTTGGTGAGTACGAATTAAACGAAAAAAAAAGATCAACTAGTCCTGTCGGATCCACAACTCTCTGAAAAACTATGTGCATAGCGTATAAATATTGACGAAAAACTTGGCAGTCACTTATATTATCCAAAACTTAACTCTTCGATCCCTTAAGGTATGATTCCGCAGGTGACTGCATACGACAACTGCAGAAGCACGCAGCAGATTATTCAAAGCTGCCTCTCAATGGTACCCTTTATCCGTATTGAAGTTTAACAAGTAATATATTCGCTGTATCTACCGCAAGCGGAAATCATGCATTTATCAAAATGTGGAGTACAAATGCTCGTGTTAACATGTAAAACAAAATCTAATTGCGACTCGGCCCATAATATATCAGCTGGCAATTTAGAGCTATAAAAAGCATATTATCCTGAAAACCATGACCAGTAACCAGGCTCTTCAAGTATTTTTAAAAGTATGTTGAATTAGTGAGTCTTTACATTTGCTGTCGAGATACAAGATATCCTAGTTTAAGAGGTAAATATACCTTTGTACGGATTTCTATAACTTCATATCTTAGATACCTATTAATTTTGGGCAAATAGAAAAACGTATTTTGAAAGTAGCCAAGTCAAAAACAACCATGCAATGGCAACGGCAATGTGTCATAAATATTTTTATAGCAAGGATAAAATAAAATAATCAGTTCCAGTTTCCGCTTCAACTCTAATTAAAGTACAGTAACCTATCGAAAAAACTTGTACACGTCACTTTGCATCGACCGCACGTCATTTAAATAAAACACATGCCACTTATCTTATACCAACTCAATTTTCTCAATCTGTTCCATTAATCAGTACTATGACACGTTTACATATCACTATAGAGTCACTCATAGTCATATTACATTGACCAAACCGGACGAATCATATCGATAGGAAAAAAATCTATAAGTAGTTATGATCCTAGTGATCATTGAACCCTAAAAATCATTCACTCTCATAGGTGTTATTGCTAAGTAAACATGGTCGTCTGGCTGACAATCTTAATTTCACAGTCAAATAACAGAAACAAGCATTAAACAAAGCAGGCCTACGCGAAGAAATTTAGAGTACTTACAAGTATTTTCAATCTATCTAGAAATACACCGAGTTGAGGTGAAAACTGTTTTAACAGTTACCTATGCCAAAAATATGGCTTAATGTTTGTTCTATCTATCGTTTATTTTACATTGGTGTATTCATAAAAATATATATGAATAACATATTTTATATACATATTTTATACATACAATATGTATGTTACCTTCATTCCAGTTGTAATGAAAGGTCATAACTAATAGTTATGCTCTTGCACTTTCTTCGCTATGCCCCAAAGGCTTACTAGAATCACTGAGTAAAACTGAACTAAAGCTCGGCGTTATACGTCTAATATAATTATGCTTCTATACGGATATTTACTGTGTACAATGAACCAGAAAAGGAAAAGAGTATAATTCTTTTTATACTTGGCATAGAATTTTTACCATCATAACACATCACTTATCTTTATAACCAGTTGCTTGTCAGCGCGTCAAAGACTACATTGCTTGTCAGCGTGTCAAGACTACGTAGCATGCTAAATTCACATTTGAACAATGTTGACACACAATTGAACATTATATCAAAATAGATGTGATGTCCACTTAAATTATTACTTACTTAAATGAATATCAAAAATTTCCACTAAGGTGTGACAATAACTATCCAGGAAGTCATTAGACTACCTACCGTTTTTATAACTTAGTGCCTAGATTATATATATTTAGAACCACTTCTCTATATCTATGTATGTAGAACAAATTCTAAGTCTTATTACTTAGTGTATTTACGAATTTCCTGAAGTTTATAGGTGCTCTTCTATATCTATATATGAAAAACTTAACGATATGTTATGACAGCTGTTATAATTACGTCATATTAAATAATAGGAAAGTTTTATAATAATTATATATCATGTGTAGTTTCTTGTCACGGTTTTGACAGTTCTGCCTTCAGTGGCCAATTCTGACACTTGATATATATGTAAAGCACTTTTTGTCGACCATTGCTTATTTGTTAATACAGTCAAACTGATTTGTATCAGCAGCACTTTTTTTACAGCCGTAATATATTTATGCACTATAACAGACGCTTTATTAATTCGGTCTTATTATCAAGATCAAGCTCTGAATAATATAATAGTGCTAAAGAGGAAAAAAATCACTTGTCATGATTACATCTTTTAAATGCTTCTATTTTAATTTAGCTTGGTTCAAATTTATTTACTGTTACATTATTTAATTAGTGTCAATAAAGATATCAGTCGTTTTTAATGTTCAATAAATTAATTTGAACTAAAAAATAATTATGGTCCAGAAACCCACCACTTTAAAATATTCTTATTACTGCTAACAGGTAGTACTATGACACGGATAGGATATTAAACATAATTCCAGTATGGTATTGTTTCTTACAGTAATTGTAGCTAGTTTCTTTAAAAAATAAATTAATGTCTGCCTCTATGTTGTACCTAGTAGCCATGCAGTCACGATACTTGCGTACCATTTGTCATGGTCGGATAAAACATGATTCTCACATGAGCAACACTGACTAGGAAGTGTTTTTATTTCCATTACGTGAAGATTACAACCGAAGATGCACCGAACATTGTTCTAATCTATCGTTGTAAATTTACGTTAGATAACGGAAATCGAAGTTCGTACACGGATTGTTGCTCATGGATTCGTGCCCTCCTTATATCAGGATTTAATCAGATACATTCAATTCACGATTCCGCATTGCTTACCCGAACATACAGATATAAAACATAGAACGTGTGTACATTTTTAGGAACGGGAACTAATGCTCCATTTAAATCGGGATAAAGCGAAATTGTGATACGTAAACTATACCGGTGTATGTATTTTACTGTTCTTTTACAAATATCCTTTTGAACTATTAAAAGAAAGGAAGTCAGGTCGACAACCTGTAAATATTGACTCATCTCGAAAGGCACGCGACTAAACACACACGTGCTTTTGTATCACGCGTTCCTTATTCAAGAGTTATTCAATTGGTGTATAATATTGGGCCTGGTGTTATTGATACATAAATTATTATTGGAATATGTAATTCTTTGGAACCAAGAGACAATGTTAATATCAGCTTGCAAGTTTTTCGCAAGAGCATGTCATATAGTGTTGACATGCATAATATTCAAATTTTTACATGAATATTTAAATTCATAACAAAACATTTAAGGTCGACCGGTCCCTCTGGCTAATTTTCAAGCCTCCTCTGGCTTATCAAACGTTAATTAGTATTAGAAAAAGTAATATAATGCTAATGATAGAGGCAATTGGCTAGCTTAAAATCCAAGGCTATCCATTGGTTTAATGTAATTATATTTGGAACCTTGTATTTGTAATATCAATCGATTAGTATTATTATAACTACTACACACTACTACTAGCACACAGGTCATCTGATAGAACACTATTACTACCACTCGCTCTTTCCGAAGCTAAGGGCCATAAAACGAATGAAATTGACTAAAGGTGTTGTTAATTCAAAAGGCGGGATCTTTTTTAGTGAGGCGATTCATTCATAGTACATTATTACAAGCGTTACAGCAGGGACTTAAATAACAACTCGATATTGGGTTCATATCTTTAAATCATAGATAGTAATAAATAATGTTTACCTTGAGGGATACCAAAAATGTCACTGAGCACCCACGTAACGCAACTGCGTAGCGATCCTGAACATAAATATTCGCCAAGCTTGTCGCTGAAAACTCGATAACGCGAGAACAACTAAACGGTCCTCAGTCTACAAAACATTAGATGGTGTTGTTCATACAAAGCACGTTTCAAACAATAGAGAAATAAACCATGTTCCATTTTCCACCTCCGCTAAACTCGACCTAAAATATTCTTTACCTCAAGAGACAGTTTTCTTATCTATTTCGTGTGTAGACTCTACAATGGCATTTATATTAAATCTTTGATACTGAACTTGCATTATTTTGAAGTGAGCAAACCAAGTGCAAAAAAAACAACTTTGAATTGGAATATTTGTTTGGTGATAAGTTTTATATAATTCGATTAAATTTCGTAAGTCGGCCGTCGACCTCCGCAGGCGCAGAACGAGCACGATGCTATTTTGGAACTATGTCTACGTGATGCCACGCATCTTTTCCAGCCACCGTTCCACTGGACTGCATTAGTATTGGTAGATTTCACAGTGATGGAAATCGTGATTGTGTCTCGAGCCATTCCGATTCATAATTTCATGGAACGGTTTTGGCTCGATGACTATAATACTTCGAAATAATTTACTATACCCGACTGCAGAGACTTGCATATATCTATATTTACTATTATATAATTGTAAAGTAGTCGTGTCTGTACATTGGAGATATTTAAAAAAAAATACTTGGAGTATGTTATATTAACGATACTGAACACGAAAACATATTTTTTGGAAATCCTGTCTGTTTGTCTGTTTGTTCGCGATGGACGCAAAAACTACTGAACGGATTTCGATGCGGTTTTTTTTGTTAGAAAGGGCTTGCTCCAACTTAAAATCTTACGTTTGTTTGATCACAATCGGTTGAGTAGAACCAGAGATGTGAGCAATAATGTCGCTTTTTTACTTGAGATTATTTTTATGGTATATTTTTTATAGCTTATTATATCTAAGCAACTATGTAAATAAATAGACTTTATTTTTACATACACAATTGTGCATACAGATTCGTATTTAATCAATAAATTAAAATTTGAGATTTTATTATTTAGTTACAAAAATACAACTAGATGGCGATCACGCATTTTTAAACAAGGCATGGTTTCGTTCACAACAGAGGTATATAAGAAAATATATTTTTTTCATTCTATAATTTAGTTACATCAATACAACTAGATGGCGATCACGCAGTTTTGAACAAGATATAATTTCGTGCACAACAGAAAATATAAGAGCTGTCATTTCGATTCCTACAAAATATTTCAGGTTTTCACAATTTTCACAATTTCATTAAATTTCATTAAATATCCTGAGTCTTCTTCTTCATCCTAGCAAGCATTAATCTCAGTCGCATCTGAAGCTTTTTACCTTCGAGATGTGGATCCGCTTTTACCAGTCTGCGAATTTGGCTGAACCTTCGAAATTTCCCGTGAATCAACTGCCATTTGACCTCCACAATCCAAAGGCGATATCGAAGCATTGCATCTAGACCAGTTGTTGGACTTTTGAGGCGGCCATAGCTGTTCGTATGGCAACTGAGACCGACGGCTTAACGTAATTTCCGAGGCACGACCAGACCAATGCAAATACCCATACTATGCATACAAATATTTGCACTGAGCGGAAACGAACACGCACCTCCTGCGTAGCAGCCGCGTTCAGTACCGCTACGCCACAGAGGCGGTCGACCCTTAATATCCTGCGTAATTCATACTAATATCATAACATAACGAGTCTGAAACTCTGAATGAAAGTTGTTAGACTGTGCTAACATTATAAATGTAAAAGGAACCCTGTCTATCTGTCTGTTGCCTTTCACGCTTTAAACGCTGAACTGAACCGATGTTGATGAAATTTGATGCAGAATTGGATTAGAGTTTAGAAAGGACATGGGCTAACCTTTATTGCCAATAAATAAAATGTTAACGACTGAAACCGATTAAGGACTAAGGGAACAAAAAAGAGGCACTGAAAAAAAGTAACTGATATTACAGCTGTTCTGGTAGAAGTCGGTGCATAGCCCGAGAAACCATATATAAATTAATTACATCATAGTACTTCAGGCACATTAAACTATATTGGCACCGACTTCTAACAGTGTTTCTTGAAGTCGGTTTAACTTTATTATTATAATTTTATTTATTTTACCTTTATAGTATCTAAGTATCTAACCGATTCATCGTTGATCATTTGCTTAGTTTGTTATTTGTTTTTATTATCAGTTTACTCAAATTATGTAAAAGCAATAGAAACAGCATCTTTGCCTACATTTTGAGGATTTTCCTAGATTTCTAGATTCTTACTCTACTCCCTTGGCCAGGTACCGCCCTTCCCTTTCCAACCAAAAAAAAAAATCGAAATCCGTTTTGCAAATTATGGCCTTAACATATAACGGTTCTTCGCCTATTTAGTTCCCAGAGTAGTAGAATTCTGAGAAATCTTGATACATGAATTCATATTTTATGGTAGTAGCGATGAATCCATATAACTCAATTCCTGCCGGCTTCCCTTAGAGAGAGACTTCTTCAGTAGAGACGTTTAAATTCGATAAATTACATCTTCCACCGTCTTCCATTTAGAAAATTTTCACCCTTTGCCACTCTTCTTTATCCTAGCGTCAATCCCAGTCGCATCCGAAGCTTTACAATTGGAGTCTAGGGTCAGCTTTTTACCAGTCTAACTGCGGATTTGGCAAACCTGCGATATTTTCTGTGAAGCGACTGCCATCTGACCTCCACAACCCAAAGGTGATATAGAAGCATTGCAGCTAGATCAGTTGTTGGATTTTTGAGGGCCTCAACTGCCCGTAACGACTGCCATAGATGTTTGTATGACAACCGGGACCGACGACGGCTTAACGTGCTCTCCGAGGCATGACCAGACCAAGGCAAATAGCACTGAGCGGGGATCGAACCCGCGCCTCTTGCGTAGCGGCCGCGTTCACACACTTTGCCACTGTTATGGCTTTACTGGGGAACATTCTCCCTACCAGAGCCACTGAGAAAACGTACTTAAGGCTGATAAATGTCACTGCACTAATTTACACAATGTATATTGATTAATATGCACGTGCTGTAAAGTGTTATTATTAAGTTGTATTTTATCAATTGTTACAATACTGTAATTTTAATAGAAAGCGCCTAGACATTCATTTTTTGAAAACGAAACAACATGATTGCTACCACAAACAAAGTAGGCGTTTTTCCTGTAATTTTGAAGTTTTCTCTCAGGTTATTTCATTTATTCATTCACTATTAGTACGTTACATTTTAGGGATACAAATACTATAAGTTACATAAATATTTTGTAACAATTATACCAAAGATATAGAATATGTCCCCATCTGGATTATTTTTCAAAAAGGCATTCAGGTATTGCACAGCTCTGTAAGTAGGGCTACTCTATACCAAAAAACGCCAAGCTGGTGGGCAAGTCCAGAGCTAATGCTGTCGCCGTTCAGCGCCACGCGTGTACCTGTCCGGCATATAGAAGTGGATACATTCACGACCCGAAGGGTTGTCCACTTTGAAATTTAAATGCAAACAATAGTACATGACGTGCGCTAACTCCCGCCTAAGTCGTAATGTATCAAGACCGACCATCCCTGATACGAAGATGGACGGGTAAATAAATGGATAGGATCTCGGCATCAGATACCGGATATATTCGATATGGGATCCTTCTGAAAGTATAGGCTATCCAACACCATAAGAATGACAAAATTCCGTTTATCATTCAACGAATTGCGAACTTCCTTTTGAGTGAAAATTCATCAATGAATAGATCCTGATGAAATAGACCCATAAGAGCTAGGGGAAAGGTATAGTGGAGTAGAAAAGAGAGACAACTGGGAAGAAACAAGGTTAGGGGCAGAGATGGGAGCAGAGAGTAGAATAGAGATGCAAGTTAAAAAGTCGAGTAGAGTGGCGAGTGGATAGGCAAGTTTTTTAAATGTTTTTTGATGTTCTTGATGCTAGACAAATGTGTACATTCGTTCATATTTAGTCTTAAGCAATCAATCTTTGTATTTTGACATTTCAAAATGCTGTAATGGAGTTTGTTGTTCCACTAGCGCCTAAGAAGCGGTGGTAAAATTAGTTTTAAGCGGAATTTGACGGCAAAAGATGTAATCACGTTGCACAATTTTGCGAAATAAAGAATTTGAATTTGAAGTAGGGAGTCGAGTAGAGAGGCTATTAGAGAAGTTAATGGTAGGCAGGTGGAGAGGCGAGTAGAGAGTCCAGTACAGAGTTGAGTAGAGTCGAGTAGAGAGTGAAACAGGGATGATGAGAGAGGCAAGTAGAAAGTCGAGTAAAGAGTCAAATAGAGAGGCGAGAAGAGTATCTATTAAGCTCTCAATGCTCGACTCTGCGCTAAAATTTACGACACTACGCGATAAGCGACATCCACGCGGGCGAAGCCGCGGGTAACAGCTAGTATGTTATAAAATTCAATTACATTAATGCAAAACGTATATTGTGTTACAAAACAGATACATTTTACGAGTATACATAATAATATAATATTATAACATACTGGCCGCACCTAATACTAACAGTCTTTGCAAAGAGTCTTAAGGCTACTCGTATAAAGTACACAAAATTTTCGAATTTATAATTAGTTAAAAAGTTAATACCCGATGTGATGAAATCAATAGCATGAATGTATTCTTAATTGGTTGTGCCTTATTATTATCGTATATTATACTAATTCATAGAAAGGTGTAAATTTTATTTAACAAAGTATGACAACTTCAGACAGTGCAGAAAATTTGTTTTGTTTTTAAATAGTCAAGTTCTACTACATAATCACGAGTACTGCTAGACATATACCCATTAGAAGCATGTAGTGTGATTCGTTTCTAAGCTTGAATTTAAGGCAAATCGGAATGACTAAAATGATTTTCTGATATTAAGAACCGTTGGTCACATTAATGACTTTGCTGTATAACATTTTAGAATTAACTACATTGTTACTAACAAGATGTTCTATAGCGAAAATAGAATGCGCCACATTGTTAGAAACAGACGGTAATTGTAATCGTTAGGGCTGGACGGGCGATCAGTGATGTGAACAAGGTTATGGGGTTCTAATTGACAGATCACAACGACTGTGGCGGACACGGTAACCGCCTTTATCCAGTTAACTGTACCACTACCGTACGACACGGACCGGCTACCGCTTGGTCGCTCGTACCCACCACCACCGCAACGGGAAATGCCGGACGTCGTCCTCAACGACATCGACCTTCTCTTTGTCGCCGCACTCATTTCCTCCAGGAGCCGCACTTAATAAAACCACAACAATAAATATATTGCACCATAAATACAAACTCAGCCAAGACAGTTCTGATGCTTCAGTACATATGGCTTTCCCATAACTCTTTCTATGTCATCTCTATTTGAGATATTCGCCGTGTCGGTTGCTAAGTGAAAACGTCGCGAGAATCTTTTATTCTTCTTAATGCGAGCCGTTTCGGCTCTTGTTCGGGATCCTACTGTGACAGCCATTATAATTCCAAGTGAATGTGGAAGTATACAAAGACGGCATTGTACTCACCATAAATATTTATGAGTAAGTGACTATTTTCTACACACGTGGGTCGGTGGATACGCACGATACCACCGTCCTAATTGGATGTCTGTTGGCGCGAATTTGTTTCACTTTAAGGAGGATTCCTTACTACGTCAGAGAGAATTTATAATGGCAAAATTATTAAACTTGTTCTTTGATACACCCACGCATTTCAACCGTCTGGAATGGATCCTCCAATTATTGATGCAACAAACACTTGATGTTGGGTATTGTCATGTTTATGTAACGATAAATACATTGAAGATACTAATCCTACTTTCTCTTAACTAGTTTCTTGAGGCCACTATAAGAAAGTAAAACCCCGCTATGTTGGCGCTCGCCCCGCGTCCTGTTGACACACAAATTACTATGATAAAATATTCAGGGATACTGATTTCTTTGACCCTCATTCATTTCCAGTCTTACTAATATAATGACGAAAGGTTACCGTAAAAACAGCTGTTACAAATAAATTTTGTGTAGACATTTTGACCTAATAGCTAATATACAACTGTTAATATGTCTATACATTTTTTTTATTATTACTAAGGGTTTTAATCGTATAAATATCAGTTTTGTTTTTGTAAATAACATTATTTAAAATCTAAGTCATGGTGAATAATCAACAAAATATCTCTCACTCTTTGCTGGAACTAATAAAACACCAGTAATTCGCATTGATTTGAGATTTTTAAGTTCAATGTCTAAATGTCAATTAAGTTCAATGAATGTCAGTCGGTCACTGGTTCATTTGAAGAATATTTTTCATATAAACAATTGAATTAGAACTCAGTACAACATAAGTGATTATTATTTATACTCTTTATCATTGGGTGCTTAAAGTGTTTTATATTTTCACATTGTGACACTACATATGACCTCAATCCACTCTGCATAGTAAGATGCAAGTATGCAGTTGCATGCTCATGGTTTATCTGGAACGCGGGAACGGTAGTATGACTGTGGACGGTATGGCATCTCGCCCTGTCTTGCCCTGACCCTTGGCCCCTAACAACTACACACATTATCTTACTAACTAGACGGGAATATTATTTACAATTCACGCCACAAATTATCATAAAAAAACACCTAAATATCTATTTGCTCGATCGGAATCATACTTTGCGAAAGTAGTCTATGACATTAATGCCTATTTTATTAATGCGGTTGTTATCGGCGTCAATGCATTCAGCAAAAGCATGTTAATTTTTTCTTTAATATAGTTTTGAATCTTAGAAGAAAGTTGCCAAATATTTATTTACAATTTCTTTAATGACGTGTACCAGATCTATATACATACACCAGGTGTCGCCCGCGGCTCCGCCCGCGTGGATGTCGGTTATCGCGAATCGGGGTATGAAAAATAGATGTTTACCGATTCTCAGACCTACCCGATATGCCCACAAAATTTCATGAGGATCGGTCGAGCCGTTTCGGAGGAGTATGGCAACGAAAACTGTGACACGAGAATTTTATATATTAGAGATAAATTATATTATTGTCAACTGCGGGAGCCTTAGTATAAAATTAATAAAGATGTTTGAGATTGTCTGAAATTTACGAATAATTGTTGTAAATTGTTGTAAATTGTTTATAATAACTTTTTAAAACAAGCCTTCCTTTCAATAATCTGTACTAAAACGAAAATAATAATTTTATGCAAAGGTTGTGCTGTGTAAAAATACATAACTTGTTTATTTAGACCGTTTGTCGTTGGATTATAGTTTAATTTTACACATTAGTGCAACATTTATCTTTGCTAAACCAACGGGCACTTTCTTTTCCGTGAATGACCTTATGGCTCATTTTTACCCGACTGCCGAAGGAGTGCCTCGAGTGTCTGTAAAAGCTAACAGTAAAATGCTTTTACATAAACTTTGTATATTATATTAGGGTAAATGATGTAGTAAATATTTTCAAAAGCTTTTTTTGCGTATACAACTGTTGTAGGAAAAGTGCTACGATGGACAACATACTAGAATCAAACAAGGAAACATTGTCTCTTCGGCTGGATACATGTTTGACACACTTTCAGGAGGTCTCGGTTACAGCAACGACGTCACGTTTCCCATGTTAAGAATTGTTTATTGAAGTCATGATGTGACCTTAACATTATGTTTTACGATTGTCTCGTCACTGGTCCGTGAACTGACATTTCAATAGAGTAGGTGAAGTGAAGGTGGGTCGCAGCGTGAGACGAAACACGACACTCATCCGCGTACCCTGTAGTAGGTTGTAGGGTGTTCGGTCTAGTGTCGTGCTTCGTCTTCCGTGGACATTGACTGAGAATTCCACACCTGGTCCCGCAGTCAGCAGCTTTTATTTATCATCTTATTCCAATGACTGTCACTATAGGCTCTCATATTCGAAAAGAAAATGAATTATACATAACCATAAACCGTTTTAGCCTTAAAAACTTTTGTTAAATATAACTAGATACGTCTCTAAATCCCCGAAGGGGTAGGCAGAGGTGAATCATCACCTACATTTCGCCAACTATGATTTGATTTTTAATAAGGAGTAAGCCTATAAGCGACCACTGTATCATTGGTTGTATGTTAATTGTCGAATGGAGAGCAGCCCTATCACTTAGTCGCCTTTTACAACACCCAAGGGAAGAAATGTGGTGGCACCATTCTACGCCACAAACATGGCGCTGTGATAATTGTATTTGGACCTAGACTTTGAATAGCAATCATCTACTATTACATTATAATCATATTTTAGAAACGAATAGATTATTTTTAACATATTTATCATTTTCCCCGCCTAATAGCTTAATAAATTAAATTGCATTATTAGAACTTTACTTCTACAAAGTAATCAGAATTAATAGGACAAACTTTTCCTTGTGGCTCCATTGATCCCGGTAGAAGTAGACTATTGGGCCTGCTTTTCCTGTGGAAATGTCACAAAGTGACTAAAGGATATTGTTGTTTCTTTTCTGTCAGTAAACATTCAACCGTAAAAAAAGTCCATATTTCACGCCAACAAACTCTCCTCCCATAACTTGAAACCGAAAACATACTCGTAATATCAGATTGATATTATAAGGTATTAATAGGTATAAAAACACATAGAAGCTTATCGGGCGTCGGTGTTTACTTAAATTTGCATCTAGGTAGTATTTCTCGTCGCCAGTTTGATAGTGTGTGCTCACGATTTAACGCTGGTATTAATGCATTATTCAGCGGGGTTTTCATTAGACTGTCGCTATCGGCGCGGGCGATCGCGCTCTCGTTAAAATGTACGGATGGCATGACGGGTGCTCGTATTGGACGGACACGCGAGTGTCCACCTATCTCAGTTCAAATTCAAATCGCTGAAAAACTTATTTGCCGTTTCACATTTTCTGTCGCCTATGTTCGTGACAAATGTCAATTTATTTGCCTTCCACTCACTCCATAGTATTTCACGTCCACTGATCTTTTTCACTATATATATTTTATTCTAGACCGACGTCGAGTGGATTGCAATTTTTATCATATTACTTTTAGTCATGTCAGTATGAGATAATAAATACACCACTATATTAAATGATCATTCATTTTCATCATTAAAAAGCTTGCTATTTTGCAGACAAAAAACTGCAACTGTTAAAAATCTAAAAACTGATAACTATATTAATAACATTGCTTCTGATATTTAATACTTAACACAATTTTGCTTCAATTGTTTTCTTTGTTTTGTTCCCACATTTTATAAAATATGTATTGATGTCTGCATCTTTTTAACCGACTTCAAAAAGGAAGAGGTTACCAATTCGCTTGGCATTTCATTAATGTATGTAAACCGTTTGATCTGTTTGGATTTATTTTATTCTTTTTCTCTAGTTTAATGCAGAATAGTTGCCATTTGGCCTCAAAAAAATTTAGCGTAGTTTGGTCCAGTAGTTTTCATTTTGTGTACAATTTTTTTTTATTCTTAAAATAGATCTGTAATGTCAATTAAATGCTTAACGTTGATGATTTTATGTTATTTAGCTTGTAGAAAAGAAGGCTCTTTATATTGAACCCGCACGTACATTCTCGAGGTTATCGCAACTAAATTCCTTGCATTAAAAATGCATTGCAATTAGCGCACTAAAGACGTCTGTTAAGCATCTAGCAAGACCAGTTTAAAAGAAACTGGTACAGTGCGTAAGGACAGGTTTAACAACCCCACACATGATACAAACTCGCGGATGTGGTATACTTTCGATATAAATGAGCACATATCCCACATGTGACGCTCCAAATAAATTATCACTTTATCATGTTGTAACACTTATTTAAGGAAATCATACCGTTTATTTAGGTAAACACAAAAACATGCTTAATTCCTTAAGATGGGATAGTCTCTCAGATTCCTACTAACATTGGATGAGTGCCTGGCAAAATGAAAATTATTACTGAAAATGTCGTCCTGGAAAACCAATGAATTTAAAATGTGTCCAGTCCAAACTTCCTCCTCCCAAAATGTCAGAAAGATGAAATTGAGAGGGCCGCTACGGAGATATACATGATCAACTTCAAGTTCAAGTTTACTGATATCGTTGAAGAAATACTTATAAAATGTGATTAAAAACATAATTGGTATAGTACATTACTACAGAGGCCGGGATGAAAGGGGTTGCCGGCCGAAGACATATAGACGGCCGAGCGAAGCGAGGCCGGATAGGTCTGAGGCAGGCAACCCCATATATCCCGCCGAGGTATGTATAGTGCTTTTCTCAAACATGCCAACGAAATAAACAACAAAAAAATTAAAGATATATTTTTTTTTAATACGCATAGTGGCAGAGTGTCGATGCCTTTGCCACAAATTTATGTGAAATCGAAATTAAAAAAGAGGACTTTGCCGGCCTAGGCCTGCAAGGTTTGTATGAAATTCCATTGCCGGCCTCTGGTCCTAGCCGCGCCTGAAACGTCATACTTCGCAGCCTATTAAGAGGAACGTAATGTCAATATTTCATTGCATGTTTGAGAAAATATAATTACGAATTCTCCTTTACCCATTCAGAAACAGAAGGACTGAGTATCGCTCAATATGGGTCTAAGAGTGTGTAGCTATGTTCAAAACACTTCCATAAGTGTTTTATATTATATATGTATACCTATATCTAATATTTTTTCAGTCGGTAAGCGTACGTTTGCCACCATTCCACTTGTATGAACTATTATAAGTTTGACGGGTTATGGTGGAACTGATTTGGCTGAACTTTTTAACACATAGATCTTCCACCTTGACAAGAACATTTTCGTTCCGGTAATGCTACTATTAATAATATGTTTAGCACTTCATTCATGTGTGGTCAACATATGTGCTTGCGTGAAGGTGGAGAATATTATGGAATTACCTACTGTTCGTAAAATATCCTTACTTCTTTTCACCTTTGATTATTAAAACTGATCAATCGGATTTTCTAAATTGTTTTTCTACTCACTACACTAACTATCGTATTTTTGTTATTAATCTACATTTCTAAACAAGTGAAGCTTAATTAAATAGGGCGTTACTACACTGTTGAAAAAGCCCAGTAATAATTTCACTACATTTTCAATTACGCTTCGTCTTGGAGCGATGTCAGTTAGTTTGTACACCTGCAACAATCACAGGCACATTAATTATAGATACTGCAAAATTGTAGTACCAATATGGCTATATTCATTCCACAAAACAATTCCGTCCGTATATAGCTTTCGTTAACAGAATGCTTTCAGTTAACTGAATCTGTTAGTTTATTGACATAATAGTTTAGATACATCCATAAGATGTCTGGATTATAGACTTGGAGCACGCATGCTTTTTATCTTGATTGCTAGATGAAGCCTACGCCGGAAGGTGTGCAAGTTCATGCCCAGAGCAATTTATTTTGATATATTTTATAGGCATAGGTACCTTGACATGAAACGGACGGTAATGATATTTAAATTTTCTGTGATCTAGAGCAATCGTTCCTATTCACGATTAATCTTAAAATCTCGTGTGAGACAATAGGTCGTTTGTTGCCTAGCAACTTTCAGGTGTGAACGTCTGTAATCTGATGTCGCGACGCTCATGTAAACAAAGCGCTACACTGACCGGGTTAACCTTGAATGGTAAATGTGCGCACAGTTTCGCTGAGGAAAAATATGCCATTGATGCAGGCAGCGTGCGTGCGGCAGGTAACGGTCACCACGAGCCGAATAAGTGGTTTAACATCGTACGTGGAATGATAATGTTCAAAGTGAGACTTGTCACGCAATTGCGCTGCCTTGTCACTTCGCACGCATTCAAAGACCCACTTTCTAACCTTGTGTCCTTGAACTGCATGAGTACATCGATTTCATCTGAGTTAAATAAAAAGAAAACGGATTTTAATAACATAAATACGATATTCCATTAAATCAACGCCTAAAGTAATTAGCAGATAAACGATCAATAGATAGAATGCGATAATGCTATATTTTGTGTAGCCAATTACAGTAAGGTGGATGTCGGTGTCGGTCCCTGGGCGCGAACAATGTGCCGCTAACGAGATACTGCGAGACGGCAGCGCGCACCGTCCGTCAAGGGGCGAGCGCGCCGTCGCTTGCGGAACACCTCAATTCGTTCTTTGTTTACGTTGCCATCGTACTCGCCTGCGGACCTCGATCTCATCCCGAACGCAATAAAGCTCGGAGCAAAATCACGACTCGGCAATGTCTACTCTTTATCGCCCCCACCGAATGCAGAATGATCTTAAACGTATTTTAATAACTTCTACCCGCTAGTCGCCATAATGGGATCACCATGCAAATGCTTGTACCCATGGTTTACCGTTACCTACCGATATGGACGGCTACGGAAAGACCCGTAAATTAAAAAAGTAATCGCAACCGAGAAAGCCGATTATGCCGAAGGCACCATGCAGCGGCCCCGGACTGGTTCCACTAGGAGCATCCAGTTCGACGCTGTAACTATGTAAACTAAAATGCCTGAGGAACACTTAAACATTCTACTAGAGCCCTTTTGGTTCAACGTCAAAAAACTGGAATAACTTGAAGAAAGTGCCCTTACAAGTTCCTGTATTCGTTACGATCTTAGATAGAATGAGCTAAGTTGTTAGTGAACCTGACATACCGAGTGTGGATTTGAAGTTCCCTTTCGTGATATGGCAAAACGCTTTCCCTGTCGCAACTCTGTGCTCTGACACTTGCACTCTTCCTTTCTACATTAACCTCGCTAGCGGAACGGCAATATCTTCAGCGTTTACCACGTGAAATGTATAGGTATCTTTATTTAAAAGTAGATGTATTTAAAAGGCTAACTCCTTTTAAATACTTTATTTTTAACAAAATTGTGATGTGTTTTAACATGCAATACATTATAACCTATATTATAACAGTATAATGACGATACGTAAAGAATATAAAAATGGAATTACCGCAGTAAAATTGGTAGGGAGTATTTAACATTACTATCACCAGTCGTATTTTTATTGGCATCGGCACATAATTAAATCTTTTGAATGCTACCGGGCGATGTCAATTTTTGAATAAGTTTTCAATTCAAAAGCCGCTTCATCATCTACTTGCAAACTACTATTACAAAATAAGATTAACAATTTTCTCACGTCCGCATCGAGATCGAGTTAGGCGACGACAACCTCTGCAAAAAGTAAGTTGGAAATCTAATAGAGTTTGTGGCAAGCCGGTTATTTGTGTTATTTTTTAGTTTCACTGACGCGCAGGAGAAATGCTATGTAACGCTCGCGAACGAAGACGAAGCAACCTGACATTAGAGTAATAATGCCGAACCGCCCTTCTGTCATTATTCTGTACACTTTCCTCGGGTAGCTAAACATGGAATGCTTCTTATTTTTAAGGGTAAGTTAATTACAATAGCAAGTACAGATTGTGTTTGTCTTTTGATATAAGTAGTAAACTTCTAATGATGAGTCTAATTGCATCAGGAACCATTTCTTGTCTGTGTTGGCGTCCCGTTGTAAATAATGTTTAATTGGCAAACGGATACGGGATAGGCAGTTCTAATACCTGATTAAATGGCACGGATTATGTTTAATTAAGACTTCCTTCGATTAATACTGGATTTGTAAGTATTAACGCGTTTTATATAACGAGGTTTTAATATGGTCACTGTACCATTGTTTCAAACACTTATTCATATACATGGTGTTTCTCTATTCTGATCCTTGTGAACCATCGTGCTTGTCGATACAAATTGTTAACAATGATTGTAATTACTGGTCATTAGAAAAAAGTGGCTGCGAGTTTTTATTGCCAGATTGTTTTCTCATGAGCTTCGCCTATTTGGCTTGCAAATCTGACTGTAAATGTAGACTGATCTTGATATCCAAACATCTGTACGAACTTTCACCTTTATAATACTAGTAGGATTCTACAGTGCGAAGAAACTGTATAGGCTCGTCCATAATTATGTGAAGCTGTTGACGAAGTTTGGGTGCCCTACTTGCCGGTACACCTGAGATATACAACTGTCACATACCTAAAAAGAACGAAATAAATAAGAAAAACGTGCGCCTTTCCATCGCAAATTATAAGAATCAATACATTTAAACGTATCCCACACTATGTTATGAGTAACAGTATATGAGTCATAGAAAAGACAACTGTAATATTTAATCTTACATTATTGGCAAAATAGCGGTTGATTGATAAATCCTCTCTATTTTTTGAAGTGAAATTTTCTTTAGTGGCGTTGTGCACTTTTTTTGTAATGGGTAAAAAAATGATAACTCGCGTCAGGACACGTGACTGGATCGAAAATTCGTAAGACGGCGCAGGGCGCTTGCGCGGATGTTCGTGTGTGTTTATGTTACAGCGTGCCACGCGCACCCACAGATGGTGACAGTTGATGGCTCGACCGTCTGTGTAGTGGTCACACTGCTGTATATTCGTAAAGTTCGTACAAAATTATTCTCTAACCATTCTAAAATATCAAAAATGCACAACGTTAATATTCAAGTTTTCACTTCTGCCGGCACACCCGGAGTTCAACACGTCGTGTTTTTTTTATTTATTCATTTAATACACTGAATGTTTGAGATATTGTGTAATTGTTGGTATGCGGTTGCATTCATCTCAGAGACACGTCGGAGGGCCTTGTTCGTGTGAAACATATTTATTATAATTACGTCGCTCGACCGCTGAAAGTGCGACGCCTATCGATCGCGATGGCACGAGAAAACGTCCGGATGAAACGCCATTGATAGCATCACTCCCATATTATCTATGCGGCACTTTTGCTTGTTGATAATTATATCAAATTATGATTAAACTGTTGCGCTGTTTCCCATTGAACTTGTTACGATCTAGTATGCGGAAGTAATGCATGCATCTTGTGCTCTTTGTAATAAATACATATCTTTTACCATGTCACATAAAGTATGCGAATACCTTTAGAAATTGAAAGATCATTTATTTGTACGCATTATGTAGTGTATTTTTATATGTAAATAGTTTTATATATTATGTAATTTAAGATTTGCAAAATGAGGCTATGAATCTACTTATTTATCAGTCAGCTTTAATTGGAGCGGCATTGGTAATAGTTTTCCGATTTAATACACGCGATCGTCTCTAGGTGGGTTAGGTGGGTCTGTTTGCGTTATTTTGCGGTATCGTGCGCGCAATCGTAACCTCTTCCCACATAATTGGCGTGTGGGCGCGGCGCTGGTGGCGCGTTATCCCGATCGCCGCCCACCGGCGACGAAGCGACGCCCGATTAGATAGCTCGGCCCCCGACAACCCCGACCCGGGTAACACCTCTCAACTGCCGACGCACCCGAGCCAGCCGGGATCATCTCCTGACGCGATCGCAAAACTCATAAAATAACCTCGTTAGTTACTCCGTACGCCCGACGGTTTACCATTGTTACCTAATAAATGTATACCTTTATATAGAATGCAATCGAAGTACTGTCGTTGTATTACAAGCATTGCGATTAGGTAGACTAACTTATGTGCGTTCACCTTCCTTTACAACGGGATATTGTTCCATAGCTAGAAACAATAAAATACTTTTATTGAAGTGAAAACTTCTTTAGCGGCGTTGGATGGGTAAAAATGGTTAAACTCGCGCATCTGGTTCACTTGACCTTCTATTTGTAATTTATTAATTTCTTCTGACAGAAAATTAGCAGAAATGTAGTGATAGGTTCTATGATTGGTGCTATATTATAGGTATGGTATGTTCTTTTTATCTTTAAAAGAAAGAAAGAAAATGTTTTCACTTCTGCCGGCACTCCCGGAGTGCAACCCGTCTTTTTTTGTTCTTAAAGCGAGATGCGAAGGATAGTTAGTAGATGATTAATTAACTGCGTATTGTCGTAGTCCGCACATCCTCCGATCACATCTAGCAAATCGTTAAGGTAATCTCACGACGACAGCGATCTTATTTCCGCGCGCTAATCGGCTTAGCGATGCGAGTTTGTGTTGTATACACAAAGTTCATAAAGTATAGTAAGGTATTTGCAATGGAATAATTCGGAAGCATCGATGATAATTGAACACGTTCTTGCTGCCAGAATTAATGATAATCGAAAGGACCGCTAAGTTAATTTAACACGCTGGTTCCGCCCTTGGTGTATGTTTCATGCACAATAACTCTACGACATATTCTGCCATCGATTTAGGGCACTTTCGCGAACAGGGTGCTTAAAATATTGTTTGTGGAAAAAAAAAATTTTTACTTGATGGCCCTTGTCCCAATGATTGGGCGTATAACTCATATAAATAGTGTGGTTATTCACGAAGAAAACATTCCATCAACACTTTAATCACCATTTTATTCGAAATCACTTCGACCGTGTCTCTAATGTATGTATAGGTTTAGATTTCAAGGATTTCCTTTCATTTAATTTACCATGTTCGTTAGAGGGATTGGAGTATATTGATTGACCCTATCGATTGATGCCATAAAACTACAGAATGTTATGTATTCGGATTTCAGTCGTTTTGATTACCGGGTGTGGCAAGTGAATTTTCGAAAACATATGAATGCACATTTGTTTCTATTAAAAAATAAAGGAATGTTTCCTTTAAGTGAAATTCCCAATCTCCAGTATTTAGAGTATTTCCCTTCCAGGTAAGGTCAAAATCTTCCAACCTGTATATCGTGATTCATCTAGGTATATATCCGAAAGTCCATACATTCATGTTCCGTTGATCAATGATGACTAGACACGCGGTACCTTCTTACAATATTCGTATAATTCTTACTTCCTTTGCAATTTTTCACGTGATCGTCATGATTTATATTAAATACTTTAATGTAACGAAATAAGCAAAGCCTTCAACCGATAGGATGTATACCTAATAACATCCAAATGGATTCAATACATAATAAACTTGGGCATAAGCCAAAATTTAAGAATAAGTATATAATACATATTCGACTAGATATTTATTATCTGTAAGATCTGTTGAATAAAATAGATCAACTGCTGATTTATATGTGCGCAAATTACTACTTAATTTGCATTCGATCTATGTAAAACACCTACTCGATAAGTCTCGTTACCGCAATCGCAGCCGTCTTCAACGTACTGCACAGGCCTTTAACAAAGGTTATGTCCTCAACTTTTATTTTTGTTTCTGTCACCATTTCTTTCATTGCTATAAAATAAACGAAAACATATATTGCAAGAGAAGGTAAGTAGTACCTAAATAAAAATATAATTCTCCAAAATTTAAATGGCAAAAATATCATTACAGGAATAAAAGGAAAGAATTTTGTTATTCCAGTAACTGCTCAAGTCTTGTTTATATCCACCTACAATCTAACCAATTTTGAATAGCACTGAAAAAAGGTTAGGTAATTTATAGTTTATAAATACGGTATTTATAAAAAAAAATGGGTTGCACTCTGGGAGTGCCGGCAGAAGTGAAAACATTTTCTTTTTTTTTTCTTCGTTATATACATAAAAAAAGATAAAAAGAACATACCATACCATACCTATAATATAGCGCTAATCATAGAACCTATCACTTATTTTCTGCTAATTTTTTGTCAGAAGAAATTAATAAATTATGAAAAGAAAAAATAATCACAAAAAGTAATAAACTACAGAAAGAAAAAATAATCATAAAAAGTAATAAATTACAAAAAGAAAAAATAATCATAAAAAGTTTCAGAAGGCCAGGTGGTTTGAACCCGAGACTATCTGAAACTATAAGGACTTACAGTCGAAGTGCTTACCGTTTAAGCTACGACGCTATCTATCGTAACTTGCAAAATAGATAGTCCTTACCTAACCTTGTATGACGTCAGTCGTCGGTTACGATTCAAATGTCAACTAATCCTGACGCTTCCTTATTATTTTACACCCATCCAACGCCGCTAAAGAAGTTTCACTTCAAAAATTAAAAGCCTACGACAAATAAAAATAATTGAAAAAATAATTAATTAGAAGAAACAGCTGACACAAAAGTTAATATTAAAGTTGGACTAGTAGTATCGGAGAAAAATGCCAAGATGGATTTGCACAAACGATGTTTGCTGCAACGCCCCCTGGGTTGTTACCATAATACCTATTTAAGAGTATGCGCCAATCAAACCCGAACTCATAAGTGAAAACGGCATCAAAATTGGACTATTAGTTTTGGAGAAAAATGGCAACATGGATTTGCACAAACGTCCTCTCACCCAGACGCATTGTCTCCGTTCCGTCGTGGGTAATTAAAAGGACTCTGTCATAAATAAATCAAAATCATCATATATTCATTATTAAATTAGTAACCAAAGCCCACGAGTTTTAATTTAAGGATAAGATGAAAAAGACTTTTCAGTAGAGGTTAACTTTCGGTAAATCTTGATATGGATGTAGAAAATACAATTCGAAGATGAAATTGAGAACATTGTTATAGTAAATAGTGCACGCACGTTTACAGTTAGTAGTTCCAAACGCAAATAAAATTAGTGAAAGACAGCAATAAATGACCGCAGAGACACATATCCATTGCGGTGTAAAATAGCGGCGCGTAGTGCGAATGACATTCCACATTCTTACCACGCTAAATAAGTGCGAAACGTGGGGCGTATTTGGGTCACACATTGGTTCTTAGTAATAGAAGTGATGAGCGTAAAACTGTGGAGTTTCACCGCAAGTAATCTGACAGAGCTTATAAGAAGTTCTCTGCTAATTTACGCACCATGCATTTGGGCTGCGGTCACGCGCTTGCCGACCGCAGCCGAATTCCGCTACTGGTACGTGCCACATTCACTGACAGTAGCTTTAGTCAGGTATCCAACACGCAGACTATCTTTTAATCTTAATATTTTTTTCTGTAACATTAATTCTTATGAACATTTACTTTGCGCATATTTGTTCACCGATGTGTTAAATACATACTACAACTGTACATTTAACGTGTTATTTTAATGAAATATATGAGTGTACTCATCATGCAATACCATACCAAACGTTATGTGTACATTTAATCTCAAAGTTTAATGAGTGTAATGAACATTAGAATCGGACCTAATAAGGAAGTTAACTCATTAAATTCGATAGTTAATCTCTTACCGGATATTTCTAACTAACCAATGCCTGCGATCCACCTGGTCTTTTCAATAAATAAACCACATAACATTTTTCCAGTGGTTTTTCATCGCGAGCAAATAGGCAAGACTGCCAAAATTATATTTTATTTTCAGAATCAGTAATTTAACATAACACAAGATTTTTTTTAAATATCTAAATAGCTAATTTACAATTTTAATATCGAAGAATTTTTTTTTTTTTGAATTCGTGTAGGTTAGACAGGTTAGTTTATTCGCAATGGACGCAAAAGCACGGGCATCAGTTAGTAATATAAATAGGAGCATAGTTAACATACTGTTTCCGTTGGATGAATTGTACTGTTATAATTGCAAATTAGTTTAGAATTTACCGAAATAAAATGCTTATTTGTACATTTCATGTATATAATGTGTTAATTTAGCTTAAAAACCACCTGTGTGCCAAATTTAATTAAAATCCATCCACCCGCTTTTTAGGAATTTTCACATTTCAAATATTATGTATGTCCCTACAACTTACAGTGGGAAAGTAGGATTATGCTGATGGCGTTGCCGCGTTGCTTTGCATCATTAATTTTAAGGGTGTATACTTTTTTACTATTAGCAACACCTTTTAATTACAAATTGTATGGTATAATACACATCTTAATTATATTTAGACTGCATTGTAATGGCACGTTTCGCTCGGTGAACGGGTAAATTAGTAGGTACCATCAGCGAGTTCTATGAGGAATTCGTGTATGACATAATTAACTACTTATTACCATTGATATAATAGCATGTATGTTACTTGACGAAGTGTATAATTAACAACACGTGCAGTTTGAAAGGTCAATATAAACTATAATTCATCTTAAGTTTACAATTTAAGACAATGTATAGTATTATGTTAAAAAGACGCAATTGAATTTTAGGTTGGTTAAAAGTGGCTCTTAAATTGATACTAGATATCAAAATTGGTTTCAACGATAAAATAAAATTATAGATAGATACGTTAGGAAATTATGCCTTCTAAAACATTTGGTTTGGCACCGAAATCAAACCTATCAATAGGTAGCAGATTCAAATAATAGTATTTTATTAATATTTAAGGTAGTAGGTTCGCATAAGAGTAGTATTAAATTAAATCTTTAAGAAATTATTTTATACTTTTTAGTTTTTGATCGCGGATCACAGTATATTAACGTTAGCGATCCACAATAGGGAAGCTTGGCCCACACCCATCTTGGATGATATGTTCGCAATATATCGTGTGTATCAAAAGGTTAAGACATAAATTATTTTTGTACTCACAAACGAAATAATTTGTGTATCTATTTTAATTCAACTAGCGATCAATGAATTTCTCTCACGCGAATTTCATAATTGTTTCACTTACGGTGCATGCATTTTTCGTCGGAATCGCGACCGCGACCGTGATCAATTACTCACAATATGCGCGTTGACGCCCGCGCATGTTGCATAATGTGTCAGTCGTGGGAGCGACTCAGAGACACGCCGTTATGCGACGCACGCCACTGGTACCGTTCCATTAGTGATTTTATTAGACGATTCGCGTGTATCGCCCGTAATCAATTTGAGCACATTGCTGGCGTTGTAAGTCGCCCCACTTGCAACGTATTATAGGGCATAAAACGCTTTGCAGCAACGTTTTCCGTTTATGCTCACACGGTATTTTATTCTGGACTCACGTAAACCTGCTGTGTATAATTTTGTTTTGTATGCTAACATTTAGGACGCAGGTATATCACAAAATATGTTCAACACAGCCTTAGACGTTAAAAGTAATCATGGATATTTAACCAGTAAACTTAATGTTAAACGGCGACTTGAAACGTTACACCAACCTCACAAATTATACGTGTACTTTCATGCCACGATTTCCTAGAGTTCCATCTCCAATGAAATAATCATATAATAGTCGAATACCCAGTGAAGTTGGAATCACGGGAATAAAAATTTTATTATTTATTAGTAGTGAAGTTAAGAACAATAATATGGTATTAATTTAATTTATTTTGTAATTTTAACTGAAAAGATTAATATATTGTAGCATCCAAGCATAAATTCGCTGAAGTAGTGAATTTTGTTTTTTTTATTATATAGATATCCCTAACTACTAAGGCACCATATATATAAAACTGTTAATATTTGTTTGTTTGGGAAACACAAAAAGTAGTGAACTGCTTGTATTCAAACCTTTCTAGGAAAAATTAATGGCGGTCATATATTGTAACTCACGGCAATGCTAAATAACAGATATAAGGAAGATAAAAAATTAACACTAAGTAAATCTGCGAGTAAAACCACGATATTATAAAACGTATAAAAGCCTAGCATAAGCCTCTGGATGAACTGCGGATGTTCGGTTCAAAACGAAGGTGTTGGTGAAAGAAAGACAGGATATTGTGACTTTGTGAAAGTTATTTAGGTGACGTGAGAGTTAACGAATGCGACTGCTGTAGAGGCAGCCGGGCACACAATTTTATCGACTTCTTCTGTGTTCATAGTGAGTATAGCAATACGAAATCCACTTGGTTGGTGGCAATAGATACACACTAGATAAACTTCAAAAGACCAATTTTTCACTGAATACAAATTGTCATCCAAATCATGTATTTGATTTTGTTAATAAATATCCGTTTTAACGGTATAAGTTTTGAAAACCTATCTTCAAATATTTTTTAATCTTCTGTTCAAAATTAATCCCCATAATACATAATCTGATAAAATTATTTTTACTGAAGGTACGAGCATAATAATTATTCCATGTATGACGGAGGCACATAAAAAGCGTCCTTAAATTCGATTCAATACTCTCTATTGGGGTTTGGTGGCAGAGTACACTTTCCGATTCTTATTTATTGTTATTACTAAACATAAAGTAGAATATATTTCTAATATTCTATCTAAAGTGATGTCAAATTTCCTAAAGATCTTATTTATTATAATATCAGAATTAGGGTTCAGCGGCTAAGTATCCGTGTCGACGATGAGTCAACGGTAACCGCTCACACCCACAGCCATTGTTAGTCTGAGAGGCGCACAGGTTCCCTCATTTACATACTCATCTCACCATAAACAAACATGCGCATCGTTATTTTTCTGTGATCAAAATTTTACGATGTTGCTAAAAAATCCAGTTTACTGTTACCCTTGTTCTGCTTTTTATCTTTGGAATACATTTCGAATATTAGTCATTTTAAAACGTATTAGGTATCTTAGGCGGTTGATGATATCATATTGTTCAGTTACTTTTACATTCCACAGATCTTTTATAATGATTTATAAGGATTAGTTATTTTTATAACTATTACTCTATGTCTATTAAGCCAGTCGATGGAGAGTTATAAAAATGTCACTGTAAATTAAAAATAAAACACTTTGAACGTTTACAACAATAATTTCGATTATAACAGATGAAAATAAATTAAGTTACGGGACACCTGTTGAAGGAGGGGCCGTCAAAAGTAGGCGCGCACCCGCACCGCGCCTGCCGCAGGTCGTTCACCCCGACACGACGTAATTAAAATCCTTCATGGAAAGCACGCCTGATGGAATCCATCCTGACCCCGCGCACGACCGTCTCGTACCGCCCTTTAAATGTTACTTTATAAATAGGAGCAACCTGGCTTCACGGTCTCACATTACTGTATGATACAGTACACACTGTTATCATTTACATCCATAAATTTCATTTGTTTCATAATGATTGTAGATTATTTTACAAATTCGTTATAACCAACGGTATGTTACTTGGTCGTGTAGGTGCAGACTTAAAAACTAGTAAGTATGGTGCTTACTAGGTTTTAATATCATCATAAACTTTTTTTATGCAGTAAATGTATACCAATTTATGTGTTAAATATTATTATTTAACTTTGTATAGTTGATTTTCTTAAAATTTTATGTCTTTATGTAGAGATAACATCCTATAACTTCCCATCATATATTTACTTATCATCGAGGTTTAATATAGGTATACACCAAAAGCTTTTAAAGTTATTTTATATTTTTTTATATTTTCAATTACCAGAAAAAATCATTTCATACTAAATAGGTTTGAAGTTGATATCTTTCCAAAAGTTAAGCCGCGAGTTCGAGCACACCTTTGTAAAAAAAATACTCCAGGATGAGTTTTGAAGCAATTAAGCTTAGAATAATTTTAACGAGAATATATAATATATCAGTAATGTGATACCCAGGTAAATAATTAACTTAACGTAGCTGGCTTAGCTCCTGGGTTTACTCTTAAAATAAATCTCAAACGAAACGAACTGTAGGGAAGTGTAGGAACCGAGTTCATAACTATAGATTATTAAATCTAGCAAAAACCAAAAATGTTAAAGTACGCCAGAACCGATAGAATATTATCGGGGTGTTTTGGGGTCCCACCAAGATCTTCGGCCAACCTCGCCTGCAAGCCGGTGCACCTGCGCAATAACAGACAGGCTCTGGCGCTGGGTTTCTTTTCAGGGTTACCACTTTTTATAACAAATAATGAACTTCAATAATATATTATAACACGTTTTATAGTATTTTAGAACCGCATGATGTAAAGTCATTAAAAATAAAGAAAAATAGCTTTTTTGAGCAATTTCGCACGTACTTAAATACTAATCATTTTCATATATTAACGTCCTATGTTTAATATTTATTTATTATAGTATGTAATATCTGTACAATTAGGAAATCAGGGCGCATTATCTCCTTGTGCCCAATAGTTCAGTGGAGATGGCGTGTCGCCGACGCAGGCGCAGTCACGAATCGCGCTGCGATCCATCGCTGTTCTCACGTGACCCTCTTAATTATAATCTCACTGAGTTTGCAATCGGGTCAACAGAATACTGCATACCTTTTTTTATTTATTTTTACACTGAATTGAGCTGGTAGCTCTGTCAGAAAATGTACTCATGTTAATATGAAACTTTTTGACATAAATACCTATTATATACTTTTATTAGGTAATTTATATTTTCATTCTTTGCAATTTTTAGAAAATAATATGTATAACATTTTCTGGTAAACATGTTAACATACTTATCACGTATTCTCATTTAAGCCTATTGCCTCAATATTTCAAATCTGTCTACATTTGTTATTTGTATATCACTCGTGTCCATATTTCATTTTATTATTGCTACTTTCAACAACCATAAATTTTAACGACTTGCAATAGAGATAGGGAATTTTCCAAATCTTTGAAACTTAGATCATAAGTTGTAGGTTCGTGATCTAATTCCAGCAACGCGTGGAACTCCAGCACCAACGTGACCCCAGCCCCGGTCGTGCACTTCAGATCGTTTGTTATACTTTTGCGGTTCGCGAACGCTACCAGTTGTTCCGTGTGCAGTTGCGGACCTAGATACCATAGGCAGCAATGGCCAAGGACCTTAATACTGTACAACTAACGTGGGAAAAACCAAAGCTGCTTTTCTTTGTTGCAATTTAATTGTAGAAGTTTAATGCATTTTTTGTGTTGAGCAAAATGATGAGTACCTACTCAACATTGTGACCGAACAATGAACCGCAAACCTAATTAAAGAAGATGTTTAGGACACTGCTGGGTTTTCGCCCTTTGACATTAAATCAAACATAGCACCAAATATGTAAACGACGTAATAATGTTAATTTGAAACGGTTTTCAATTTATAGTGTAATTGATATTCACGAAAGTTACATATATCAAATATTTAGATTAAATATTAAAACCTAATTAGAACTTGCATATTTGCAAGTAGGTACTTGCAAATATGCAAGTTCTAATAAAGTTTCTGTGGTAAATATAGTATAATATTGACAATATTATTCCGTTTTATGACTTCTCTCTATTTTTTATAACTGTATGTTCCAGTAGTACATAAATCATTTTTATTTTTCCGGTGCACGCGTTGATGTCTATTGTTCGCTAGTTCTCTCAATCTCTTTTTTTATAGCAGTTTATATTATAACTTTAAATTTAATATATAAATATACTATTTATCGTTTCTAAATAGTAGTGAATGTTTTGAATATAATATGTAAGATTTATTTGACAGAAGGTATGTCTAAGGGATAAATTGTACATAAAATGTAGATCATAGTTAGTGTTACACTATTAATGCCAGTGACCACGTCAATCTTGAATCATACATAGATGAATATTCATAAATGCACTCGGTGATACTGAGACATAGATAAATAACTGAAAATAAGTATGATAGGATTTAAAACGATTAATTAAAAACAATGATAAATCTTCCCGCAAAGGAAACCAAACGAAGCGACTCTAAATATAGCGCAGTGCCATTATTGCTTTATGCGCATCGAAGCTTATCGCTCTATACACTATTGAAGACAAGCTCAAGCGTACGAGCGCAAAAACCTTCATCCACACATACGATAACGGTACGCAATACTACTCATCTTTCTACGTTATTATTGATTTTTTCCACATAGCAGACCAGTTCAGCCAGGAAGTAACAGCTTAAAAATACACTGACTCTTACGACCCATCCCATAAACTTGATTTAGTATGAAATACTGTACATAGGTAACAATTTATTATTTATGCTATTACCTTAACCAATTTTATTATTTTTTAACCTAATGCTAGTAGATACATAACTATAATACTCCATAAAATATAATACATCTTCGAAAACACTAAACTGTCGTAAGTAGCCGGTTTGTAAAGTAAAACACCCTTTGTAATATAATTTATAAACCAGTTAATTGAACAGGATCACCTGTTCTCTAAAGAAATCTGGATTTCAGAAAAATATCTTCACTTGAACTTTCGAACGTTTTCAATAAATATACTTTAATTGTGAACTTTTCAAAAACGTACCTTTGAAGAGCTGCAACAAATGTGGTGAAGGAATTTGCGTCACGTGATGAATATATAGTTCAAACAAATTTCAACACGCAGTTCATGAACTTTTCACTGTTCGAACATCACAGGTGGGTCGCACAGTCCTCGGGGTGGTTCGCGCGCTGCGATGGTCACGAACCTAGTGTCGCGGCCACTCTCGACGAGACACTGAACTTGCCGGAGTGCGCCCCAACGGTTATAACATAACACGTCTGACGTAACCTTAACCTTGCAAGAAGAAGAGGAACAAGCCGCCGAAGGACGGAGAGAGAGAGCGATAGGTCCGAGAGAAAGGGAGAGATGGAGCGACCGCCGCCGGACGAACGCGCGGACGTCGTGGCGTGGACCCGTGGCGCTCTACCGCCGATTTCGTGCTGCCGCTCATCGCCATCGTGCCATCACCGCCTGCGGTCACACTGCTGCTCGGTTCTCACAATCACACACCGAAAGCTGTGCACTGATAGTATACCTTTATCACTCATTTAGAACTAAGTATTATTTTTGATGTACAAACAGGAATTTTGAAAACCTATTTTTTGAAGTGAAAACTTCTTTAGCGGCGTTGGATGGGTAAAAATTGTTAAACTCGCGCGTCAGGATCGTTTGACCTTTGGACCGTAACCGACGACTGACGTCATACAATATTAGCTATAGACTGTCCATTTTGCAATATACGATAAATAGCTTCGCAGCATAGCGGTAAACGCTTCGACTGTAACTCCTTATGGTTTCAGATAGTACCGGGTTCAAACCTGGCCTTCTGACACTTTTTGTGATTATTTTTTCTTTTTGTAATTTATTACTTTTTGTGATTATTTTATCTTTTTGTAATTTATTAATTTCTTCTGATAGAAAATTAGCAGAAAATTAGTGATAGGGTCTATGATTGGCGCTATATTATAGGTATGGTATGGTATGTTTTTTTATCTTTTTCAATGTATATAACGAAGAAAGAAAGAAAGAAAAAGTTTTCACTTCTGTCGGCACTCCCAGAGTGCAACCCGTCTTTGTTTTTATCATATTACACGTTTACAAAATAAAAACATTAAGACGTAGAAATCGTAAGAGAATTAAATAATTGAAAAACTTATCATACCAAACAATTTATGTAAATAATAAGCAGTACTAACCACGTGAATCCATTATTCATAGTTGTCAATAGCAGATCAAGGATCAGTCGGTCACATTTATCAGTAGAAGTAGAAACGTCCCCTAAAGGTAACGGTAAATCTGAATCGCATTGGAATACTTTCGGTAAATATGCCAATAAATTCATGTACCACTTTGTGCCAGTCCGGTTGTCAGCAAAGGACATGATTATGGCCTTATGCCTGGTAATAATTAAATACCTGGTTTCATCTTTGGTTACGGAATCTAGATCTATATACTGTAACTGACACTTACGTAGTAGCTTATGGATCAACACCTTAGCGTGTCTACGTACAATATAACTGTGCAGTTAAAATTAAAATAGCATCTTCTCAAGTTTTCGCTTTCAATTCTAGCAGATATAGTGGTCAATCGAACAATATCTGTGGGCTTGGCTTTGAAATAAACAAACTAAGTTACTATGTTGGTATAATTAGATCCAACTAATATTAAGATCTGGCTGAAATTTGGTGAAGGAATAAATTGAAATCTAGTATAACATATGCGCCTAACAATTGGTTCCCATGGGCATCAGCAAGTATTGTATTAAAGTAACTCCAATGTCTAAGTTTAGTCCGACGACTTTCATGGAAATATTGTCCTTCCTTTTTTAATTCAATTCAATTACTTTAATTCGGATTACAAGATCCAAAATCACGTTAGTAACAATATTTCTTATACTAGAGTTAATCGTAATTCTTTTTGAATAGCATGCAATTGCTTTTTTTTTAATAGCATCTTTCTTTTCACTAGTCTCTCACCAGGAACAACCTACATAATATCAAAGCAGTAAAAAAGATCGATGGTTATCTAGACGAATTTATTCATGATTTGAGTAAGTTAAGTTGCTAACAGTCCTGGCAGTGCATGCTAATAACATAGTATGTGAAAAGTGCAACGCATCTACTTCTTAACCTTTTTTTACGTATATCTAATGAAAAGAGTTGTGCAAAAATACATAATCTCTATTGGAAACTATTCCTAATAGGTACAAAATGATCATTTTAGCCAATTCGAAAATATTATTTGCTAATGTTGAATTTGTTACATTTTACTATTTAAATAATGACCATATCGTACCAGCTTTTATATTTTTCATACTCGCACACAATGAAGCTTGTTAAATAACTATTATAAGGCGTTCAATTGTTATTTGAATTGCTCAATCTTTTACTCTCGTCTTCATATTTGTGAATGAAAATGTAAAAGCATTTCGCTTTCAAATTGAACAATCGCGACGTTTTGCCTAATGACATATGGCAAAGAAAAGATTGTGTCGACGACCTCCACTTTCTAAGACGTCTGAACTAATATTGTTTATTTTACGTATTTTTTATTTACTTTTCACTTTATTTTTCAATCCTTTTCACTTTCATATAGGTAGCGCCTCTTTACCAGCAAATGGGGCCATTAAATAAATGATAAGTCATCAATGTTTGTACAAAACCAAATAAACTATAATTGATTCACGAGTAATAGAGGTTGTTGTGCGGCTACGAAAACAATGTCTAGTGTTTTTTTTTTAGAGTTATAAAGTAAATAATAATCCATTATTACAAACTAATGGCTAATGACAACTAACATATGATTTAAAACACTATAAAATTGAAATAACCTTATTTCAGACACGCAAGTCAAAGTTTTTCATAATTTTGCTCACAAAATTAGAGATATCGAACATGATTTATTTCACAAGCTAGTCAACTAAAACCACTTTTATTTGTGAATTTATACGAAGCAATACCCATACTACTTTTCTATGCCAAATACCGTTGTCATTCATATTAGTGCACATGATATGTATTCTGACAAGCATTCTTTTGATCGAGATCGTGAACTCGTAATCTTCATTAGTGCGGTCAATTCATCATGGTTTCACATCAACTCATCAAGTTTCCTCTTTGTCAATTATTACATTATAAAAGAATGTTCCCAAGACTATCTGTAGTTTGTTATGCTTCACATCACATTTCCCGTCTAAGTGCCTATTACACCACGGGATGATGCTCCTCTTTCATTTATTGGTCAGCGATAAGTATCTTATTGTTTATTGCGATATGCAATTTTACATGTGAGATAACTTTAATAATTAACAAGTACAGTTATAAACTTGTTAGATGGAATATATTTATGTTTAATAACACCGGAAGTCTATGATTTGTTCATTCGATAATTAAATAATGGGAACCGGTAGTTAAATAGTAAGGAAATCAAGCTTAGCAATAAAACCTTCATAAAATGAGTGCATTATATAAGCGTTTACGATAGCCGCTTATCACCAAATGCCGACTGATCGATTGCTATTTTTCGTGTGTATAAAAAACGCAGCAAATAAAATAATACTTGTTGACATTTCATGAAACATACTAGCGATAGAGAAAGAGCTTTGAATCGGTTGAAATCCAGGAAGAGAATAGGAGGTTGAAGAACTTTCAATCGTCATTCTGTTATCGTAGCATAAAATATTCGTAAAATAAATCAAATGTTGCCATCAAGAATATAAAATGAGTCTACCCACTTACAAATATTTAGAAAAGGTAAAACTCAGCAAGCGACGTATCGACGGCCGGTTACCGGTACTAAACAAAATAAAAACGTCACGATAGCAAGGCCGAATACTCATGGCAAATAGCATTCGTTTATGAGCATGATGACGGGACACCCATTAATTAAACATGAAGTTTAACAAACTTACCAACTCAAACTTTTTATATGAGTACATTGATCTATTTATATGCCATTAAAAATAATATTACCATCCTTATTAATTCGTTAGCTATGAAAAGGTAACTAAGACTTTTAATTATATATCTATCGTGTTTAGACTTCATTAATATAACGCGATGATCAGTGAATCTTTGGTAGATGGATATTAATTTTGGGACTAATCGTTGAAGTTCATTTAATAAGGCAGCTGGCCAAGTTCTCTTTAGTTTTGGTTTAAGACTTCATTTGGGTAGGAAAGAGGGCAGGCTATTTTAAATACTTAATTCAATACGCACTCGGTATTAACTGGCAGAAGTTAAGGTGGTAGCCTGCTGACCAATGATAAGCACCAAGTTTAGTTTCTGACCAGTATGGTACCAACGCGAAACCACCTCTAACACACGCATAATTGAAGAATTTTATGGGAATATTAATAATTTCGGTTACAAAATAATGTTATTTAAAAAAGAAACCATTTCGCCTCGTTTATTAATAATCCCCGAAGATCTTGATGAAATTATCTCAGGAACCCAATTCAATACGCTTTCAAACAATAAAAATGTAGTTCGGAGAATAGATTAACTGTACTAGTTTTCATTCATTTATCATTTGCGAATAACAATTCGCGGACAGCATCTGCACTAGCTTAATAATAAATTTCAAAGGGATGTGGCACTGAGAACGAGTTTAAATGGCGCCACCTGTCATTTTAGCTGATGTGATGATTGCAAACCATAAATCACCTTGACTTTTGATTAACCAAGGAACATAAACTTGATAGATTATAGTCATAAGACTTGTTTTTCAAAGCAGTTGTATTGACTAAAGTTAAAGACTGAATAAAACATGATTAAAGAAAATATGCACCTGTGAATGAAGCTTCGTTTCATGTCCATACTTATGTTCTTATTATGTACTTATACTGTGTAAATTTGTTGCATGATGATGATGCAGGCAAGCTAGTGTAAAAAGCACTATCGAATCTAGTGAAATACAAGCAACATATTATTTATAAACTAATTAGTAAATAAAACTAAAAATAAAAACACGTAAAATACATACTCTTGCTTTTAATGAGTGTTTTAGATACATCTATAATGAAAATTTGTGGCATGAAACTCTTCAAATGTGTTCTTTTCTGGCGTTCTATTAGGTCTTACGGCCTGGAAAAAATAGTGAATGTGGGAAAGTCTCTATCTTTATGATTCTGCGAAATTTTCAAACTGCGGCATTCAGTCTGTGTTGTCATTAAAGCAATGACCGAGACCTACCCGCACAGTGGCTATCATTTACATTATCAACAACGTGAATGGCTGCATGGTCAATCGAATGGATGGTGAATGAGCAACTGGACGTGGATACTAAATCTGAAATGATGAATAATAGTGAAAAATGCTGAGATTGTGTATAATTTTGATGAAAACTATACCTCAATATTTGGATTTTTTTTAAATATCCTAATCAAGGATCGAGCCCATTGATTGAAAAAGAAATACACGCACATTGATTAGTGTCGCTTATAAGTAATGAATTCTGGAAAGCAAAGCAAACTCAAGTAAACAACTACTAAATGATTTGACCAAGTGTAATGATATTCATTTGTGTTTCAGCCGGATTTTGGAGTTTAGTTTTACAATTGAACACGGGAGATAACTCTAATCAGGCTAATTGTGTGTGTGGTGGAATGGGTTTATGTATGGTTTGTATCCATGATTGGCTACAAACCGGGTGTTTTTTCACTGTCGACATTTTTTAATGTATTCATTCCAATTAATTATCGAAATTCAATTTTGATACCTAAACAAAATTTTGGAGCAGGTCAACGTTAGTCTTTATTTTAGTTCAAGTACGCACTCTTTTCAGATGTTGAGAATGAGTAGACTTTGCTGCAATATTGATAGGTAACGTTAAAGTCATAATTTTTTTTTTCTGCCAGAGACATTTTAAGATCACTATTTTACGTTAGACACTGTTACAGCTCCGATACTTGAATGATATTTCATTAAATTTTATTCACTTTATAATTCTCTTGTTACTGAGCTAATGCTGACGTTTAAATAAAATACTGTGGTTGTAAATGTTGCAATTTTTAAACTTTATCACACAGGCATCCGACAGTATATTTACAGCCCATGACAAAGTGTCCACTTGATAGCAATAGATTCGCCCCCCCCCATTACACCTCTGTCTGCCCCCTTGATGATTTACACATAATCTAATGTGTGAACAATGCAATAAAATGTAGTTGTGGTCTGAGTAATTTCATTTAATATTTATTTATTTTCTAAGTATTCAAACTGCACTAGGTATGTATACCTACTGCAGTTGTTCGTTGTTCTTTTATCTTACGCATGGGATTTTCTTCAGCGTCGTCGTCGTTATGGTCGCGACTACGGCTGCGTCTCGCGCGTCCGTTGCGTTCTTGTTTCCGTGGCGGCGCGCGTTCATCCTTTGGCGCTAGGCCTTCATCCCGCTGCGAGTCCCGGCGATCGCGGGACCCATCCCTCGAGTGTTGGCGACTTTTAGTGTTTTAGTATGTATACTAAAACACTAAAAGCAGCTAGCTTCTAGCTAATTGGAACTATTTGAATTTCAAATGTTATATTTTTTTGAAAAGTTGCAACTTTCTTAGTAGTAAAAAAAATTGGCGGCAAATCATTTTTCAATTGTTTTTTTATCATACATCAAAGTTCTACGTACACAACGAAAATGGAATTAAGTCGAAAAGATTTTAAAGCGATGATTTTTTATGATTTTAAAAGATCCTCTCTCTCCAAGACTGTGCCGCTCGTCTTCCCAATGCTTTTAGGATAGAAGCTCCTTGTTTGAGCACAGTGAGGCAATGGTTTGCTGAATTTGAGGGAGGTCGGATTTCTTTACATGACGAATTTCGTGAAGGGCGGCCGTCAACTGCCGTCAAAGAAAATAATGTGGCTAATTGAAGAAAACCCGTGGATTATCTATGAGACAATACGAGGACTATTGGGGATTGGTATTAGCCAAATTCAGAAAACTTTACACGTGAAATGAAAAGTTCGGAAACTCTGTTGTCGTTGGATCCCTCATGAACTGACAGCGGAGCAGAAGCGGGCTCGCTTAAAATGGTGCTCACAGATCCTACTGAAGAAGAACCACGGACATTCTAATGCTGTTTATGACATTGTCACAGGAGACGAAACGTGGATTTATTGTTTTGAGCCCAAAAAAAAAACAGCAATCTTGTGAATGGGTGTTTGAAAATGGAGCAGGCTAACAAAAGTTAGGCAAGCGAGAAATTTTAGTAAAAAAAATGATCGCGTGTTTTTCTCAGCTACGGGTCCCATTTGCGCAATTCCGCTTGAAGATCAAAAGAGTATTAATGCCGAGTGGTTTGCTTACAAAGGGTGTTAGAAAAAGTGCGCGAAAGACGACCAAAAAGCCGGTTCTCCTACTTCATGACAACGCTTCTTCACACACGGCCAACAAAACAAAGTCATTCTTAGCTTCCGAAAAGTACAACTCTTCACCCATCCTTCGATTTCTGTAAATTTCCCAAAATCAAAGATTTGATGAGAGGTTTCACTTTTACCAACTCCGAAGAGGCAGTGATAGCGTTCAATCAGCACATAGAAACTATGCCCTCAGATACATGGCCCTCCTGTTTTATAAAATGGTTCGATCGGATGAAAAGACGTTTAAAATGTAAAGGAGAGTATTTTTAAAAGCAATAAACATAATATTTTAGTTATAACATGTTTTTTTTTTAAGTTACGCAAAACTTTTTGTGTGACCTACGTAAATGGGCTTTATCCCGAAAATAATGGCTTCTTTCGGATGACGTAGACACGTTTAAAGATATGTCTTAAACAGAATATATAGTATTAATGTAACGCTATTCCTAAACAAATAAGAGACAGGAACCCTAATGTGAAGGAAATGAATATGATAATGAAAATTGCTATTTTTTCGAATTTATCTTATCTATATCCGTTCGGCGTGTATTACAAAGCATTTTAGCATCATCGTTTTACAGTAATTTATACTATAAATAAAATATCTAGATAAAACATTTGGCACTTATGAATACTCCAATAAATTAGTTTGATATGCTTTTCCCTAAAATGCAAACATTACAGTCATCAGTCAACAGTCTGCAAAAAGTCTAAAAGTATTTCATATTCACTTTCTTTCCACATACCTTTTGTATGTAGTGGTCCGAATTAGATTTTAATCCTATCTCAACCGGCAATAATTCGATTAACGATTAACTAGTTAATATTAGTTAAAAGAACTATTTGTCACCATGTAAAGGTGTGTTTAGACCAAACGAACATAGAGCTAGAGCTAGAACAAGAGCAATCGAAGAGCATTCTTTCTTAATATTTTACAGTAAACGAAACCTTGTTTTCAAAGAAAAAACAACGAACGAATGTTTTGTCACTGTTGACACTAAAAGAATTTGACAGATAGGATAGAATGAGCATTCGTTCGTTTGGTCTAAACGCACCTTAAGAAGTGTCTCATCATGTTTAGGGTCAAAAGTTAAAAGTTGTCACTTGTATTAAGCGAGTGACGGTGTTAATTTGTTATGTCCCCGAGTATTAATGCGTTTCTTTTATGTTGTAATCATTTATATATATGTGTAATTTAATCATTAATATTTAGGTATAATTAATGACTTACACAAATTTAAAACCTAATAATATGCTTTATGTTTCAGAAACAATAAATCAAACAGGTGTATAATAGATAAAAAACTTTTAATTATAAGAAGAGTTCAGAATTCGAAGGCTTAAATTATACAGAAGAGTGGACCGACTCATTCGCACCTTAGAATTCTAAGTTACTACGTACCGTCTAATCGCGCCATTGTACACTTAATACTATAATTGGCATAGGGTCATGACAAACTAGATCGAAGTTAGTTTTTTTCTGCCACTAGCTTGGCTTACCTTTATTTCATCCTTCGCCACTTATAGGTTCCTTATTTTCTGTTGTCTCTTCCGTAGTGAGTTAAGTGCTACTCGAATTGTGGCTGCATGACTTAAGTGATTTGGATAATTTTTACAGGTAATTGATCAAATAGGACTAGCGCGGTGTTTTAATGAACTTTCGTCCAATGTACGAGTATATTTAAATGCTTAATTTAAAAAATATATTGGCAGTTCGAAGTTCAGCCGAAATCCGCAGTTGGACTATTAAAGCGGACCCCTGATTACAAGATGAAAAGCTTCGGATGCGACTGGGATCAACGCTAGGATCATGAAGAAGAGTTTTCACTTCATGTATTATATAGATATGTATAAATAATTACCATATCGCTAAAACTATTTCTTAAAGGTAATGTATAAATGAAAGCAACATTTGATGAAAGTAAGAATGATTAAAAAAAATTATGCCCGATATTTTGGTATAATTTCATAGTCATTATCACAGAGAAATGAATTATTCTGTTATAATTTATTTTACTTTTATTTTTAATATTCGGCTAAACTTTCAATATAATGATGAAAGTTACAGCGTTTTCACATTCGTCCGATATCCGATATACGATATCGGTGCCGGATACCGATAGCCGACCTCCATTAGCCGACACCATATGCTGTTTTCACATATATCCGATAAAATCGGCCCGATACGGCCATTTACTCGAAAGCACAGACTAGTTAGGGATGCTAGGGATGAAAAAAATAGACCTTATTGACATAACTTAGTAGGTATCGAGTTTTTTTTCTTATTTTCATGATCAGCGTCATCAATTAATGCACAAAGACACGTTACTAAGAAAATATAATTAAGGCCGAAAATTGCTTGCAGTTACTGTTTTAGTCTCTTTGTGATCCGATATCGGGCCAAAATAGTGGTGTTGGCTCCGATATCCGATATCGGGCCGGACAATGTGAAAGACAGATACATATGTCATACATTTGACTTCCTCCGATAATCGGATATCGGATATCAGACAGTGTGAAAACGCTTTTACACGTAGGCATAATTTTATGTCATTTTCTCATTCTGACTTACCTTTGCAATCTTTACATTTCCTTTAATGGAGTGTATTTTCACACGCTCCAAGATGACGCCGATGTTAATCAACGTGTAGATTTTTTAGTACCACTTTATGGACCAGGAAATAAAGAAGGCTCTTAAGTATATGATATGAAATGTAGAACGTATTTTTTGTCTCAATGGCAATCACATGCATTTGCTCAACAAATGGAATTTATTCTTTGAAAGTTAATTACTAGTATACTTTTGAAGTATAGCTTCTTTATTTTTTTTCTGTTGTCCAAGGCATTAGAATATGAAATGTAGTATTAATTCATGAACTCATTAATCTGCACATTCAAAGTTGGACGTAATTACTTTCTTAAAGATGAATTGGTATTTAATAATGAATTTGGTTCTTTTTTAGTTCGTCCTTAATACACATCGGCTAGATTAAGTTGTCTCAGATACTCTCAGCTCGTTTTTCACTATCGATTATAAAATGAAAGCGTTACTAGACCTTAGGTGTACAATGTACTTATTATCTTGCGGTTTCTATGAATAAGCTCTAATATAATTTTTCTATTGAGGCGTCGATGAAAGAGTAGCCGCATTGCAATGGTATTATCGGGCATTAAAAAGTGAAGTTTATTAAAAATGACCATGACTTCATCGTCATAAGAAAGGTTATCACGTGTTGGTTTAATATCGTAAAAAACTGTTTCATTATAATTTTAGTGTGAGAATCAGGTGACTCCTTTTTGATTTTAAAGTTCCTTTCTTGAGAGACATTTGTAGGCATTGTTTTTTATTTGCAGCTCATTTTGATTTTCAATAGAATGCCGGGTATAGATTTGAGCCAACTCTCAGTGTACTTTGAATAGGGCTCCCCGTGGCTTCACTCGTATAAAATACTGATCCAGTTCCCGTAATGAAAATTATAAATATTTAGTTGCCTCTGTAATTAATTATTTATGTTTCTCTATCACTACACTGTCGCTTTTTGCCTACCTTCTGAATCATTTACATGCAATGTTAAATTATAATACTTATATTTAGATGCTAAAAACACTCAGCTAGCTGCTAACATTTTAATGGTGACTATAAATACTCGCAAGAGAGGTGTCACTTACGTTACTTATTCTTCCCCTTAAAGAGTTCTTGTGATCTATAATATACGAACTAAAACACTGCAAGTGCTCAAAGTGAAATTTTCTAAATCGTGAAGAAATATCCTCGTTTTAACATAATATACAATCAATGGAATGGAACAAGAAAAGGAGACTTCTAGTCTAGCATGGGATTTAGGTACCTACCTAATAGATTAGAGAAGTCTGTCATTGATTTTATATTATTGTTTTTTTTTCGCTATTACCTAAGACTCTAATCTTTTATTATCTTCATTATCACCATCATAGCGGTCGTTCCGATTGCATCCAAAGCTTGCACTTCTTTCGCGACTGTTTTTCCTGATATTGCCTTGACTTTTATAGGATCGACAGTCGTCTGACCCACAACGTCATAGCCTTATTCGTAAATCAACAAGTATACCGGATTCTGGGTGCTTCGCGGTGACTTCGTGTACGATGCCACCGTCACGTGTTACGTGGACGACACACTGGTGATGGTGAGCGGGGCTACGCACCGCGAGGCGACCCTGAGGGCCACGACTGCGGTTGCTCAAGTCGTGGAACGGATCCGGCGTCTGCGTCTCGAGGTGGCTCTGCACAAGTCCAGGCCCGGGAGCCAGCCTCACAGTGGAAGGCACTCCCATCGAGTTCAAGCCCCGGTTGAAATACCTGGCTCGTGCTTGACGGTCGATGGGACTTCTGAAGTCTGCGCCCCAAGTTGGTGACCGCGGCGAACGCCTTGGGACGGCTGTCGCCCAACTTGAAGGGCCCAGAGGCCTCCTGCAGGAGACTTTACGCGGGTGTCATGCGGTCCATGGCCCTATACGGGTGTCCCGTTAGTGCGGACACCCTGGAGGCCAGACTCCTGCCTCTGCTCCGTACGGCGCAGAGGACGATGGCCGCCAGGGCGATCAGGGGGTACCTTTCGAAGCGGCGGCCGGATCGCCACCGTGGATCCTGGAAGCGAGGACCCTTTCGGCACTGTATCAGTTCCGAAAGGAGGCGCGGGAGCGGGGATTCGATCCCGAGCCCGAGGATATTCGGGCCGAGAAATCCCGGCTCCACAGGGACATGGTGGCCGAGTGGGAGCGACGACTTGAGCAACCACGCGCAGGGCACGCCGTGATTGCGGCGGTAAGACCCATCATGAGGGAGCGGCTGGAGAGGTCACACGGCAGCCTCTCGTACCGTCAGACGCAGATCGTCACCGGACACGGTAGCTTCGAGCGGTATCTGCATCTGATGGGCATAGAGCCAACGCCCAAGTGCCATCACTGCGAAGCGAGCGTGGACTCGGGGTTGCACACGCTCACCGCGTGTCCGGCGTTTGAGACGCCGAGGCGGGAGCTTGTGTCAGCCCTGGGGGTGAGAGTGCTCACGCTCTCCACCCTGCTCGCGGCGATGGTCCGCTGCGCGGATGTGTAGGCGGCCAGTGCCTCTTTCTGCGAGCAGGTTATGCTCGTGAAGGAGACAGCAGAGCGGGCGCGGCGCGATGAGCTAGGCAGACTCGCGGACATCGCTGCCCGCGTTCGTAGGGCCAGACCAAGAGGTATGGCCCTGGGTCAGCCGGGGTGCAACGGATATGTCGCAAACCTCACCTCCGGCCTAGCACTACGACCCACAGACGGCGTGCAGTTTAGTCGGTTCGAATCTGACATAACCTCCCCTCGGGCTCCGGAGGGGGGGGGGGTGGATCCGGGGAGATTTCCCGCACGTGAATTAAAAGCATATATACCAGATTGCAGATCTGGTTGGTTTTGACCTCGAAAACATTGATGAGGGCTCTCGAGCAGATTATTACAGGAAATAATTACCTTATTCGTTTTTTTTTTCAATTTCATGATATTGATGAAGTTTTCTTATACTTAGTGTGTGCGCCATTTTTGAAAGTACCCATGTTCTACGTCTGTACTCTACCACGTCATTATCCTTTAAATAATTTAAAAAAATGGACTAGTATTTAACAAATTACAGGCACAAAAGCTTAAAACTCTCGCATTAAATTTAATACCTTACAAAATTACTTCAGTTGTCTTTCATAATAGCTTTTGCCTGTGGACCTGTTTACAAAGAATCGCCGAAGGCAGCAAAAACGTACCTATCCTTGATTATTTTGCTTCATTTTTCCTATCATGTGCATAACATCAACACTCCTTGCGTGCCTTCAGTGGCAATTAGTCTAACCAGAAAAGTTGAAGACCTATTTTTTGCTTATCAAACAAATATTCTAAATGATGGTAAACTGATATAAGCAATATCCACTTACTTAAAATTGCTTCATTACATGTAAACTGTAAAAATAACTAGCAATATTCTTCTCTATAAATTATTTATTTTGTTTACAGACACATAACTGTATATGAAGTTACTGAACTTAAGTAGTTAAAGCTACGTGATTTTGAATATTTCGGAGCATTCAAATAATTTTGTTTGAAAAATATAATTAAATCTCATTTACGAAGACCAATTGAGCTAAGCTATGCTGTTAGGGACATTATTCTGTTTGAAAACGAATTTTAACATACTCGTACATAAAAGAAATAACTAACGTAAAACTAAACTCTGTTTCCCGTGGACCTGAGTGGAAATTATTGTTTTTTATGGTTCACTTGATTGTCTACATAAATCAATTTAAATGTATTGCTTAATAGGAATGTACGTGTTCACGTTACGGTCGGTCAATGAAAATAAAGGGACAGCATACTGCTGACTGCAGCGTCGCGTTCGAAGTTCGCGTAGACAAGAAATATTTACGTTTACATCGCTCAAACAGGCATATTGAAATTTAAAAGTTCAGTTAATTTAATACAAAAGATTCTTAATCAATAACAATGACACCGATATAGTTGTCATTTTATCGCTTTTTCCATCAAAAGCAAGATGATAATAATGACAATACGAGAGTCAAGGACCGTGAATTAAAAACCAAATATTTTACAGGTATATATGTATAGGAGAGTGCGCGCTGGAGCTGCACAACCTAATCCCTCTAAGCTCCTTCCATCATCGAGCGACCAGAGCTCGGCGACACGCCACCGACACACTGTGGACATGCCACTCATACGTATTAAACAATTTGGCGATACGTTCATCATGCTTACTGCCTAGGTGTAGAATGCCCTGTCCAAATCTGTGTAACCGCGAGCCTAACAAACATTAATAAATATTATCAGTCGTTTACAATGTCTACCCTATAGACAAGGTGTTCGCAAGTGATAATGATAGCTGCATTGACGTAGTAAAGTATTGTAGAAGTACGGCCGACAAAATTGGCCCTTGTTTACATAAATAATATTTTGAAATTGGCTGTAATGATCGCGTTTAGCATACTAATCGTATTTGCATTATGGTATTACAAATACAAGGGACAAAAGAAAAAAAAAACAAGAAATAATTGTCCATCCATGACCTTAGTCACTTTTTTCGAAACCTTTCTAAGGAAAGTTGACCTGAAGTGACCTTGTTTTTATCTGGGGCTATTAGTTGAAAGTCTCTAACATTAAGGTGTGTAATAACCAGATGTGTCACAGATATTTTGAAACTAAAAATAATTTCTCACTTTTTATGAAATTGGGTTTCATTTTAGCATTTTATTACCGTTTTCAATAGATAATCTAAAGATGTCGCGCCGTTACTTTCAATAATCACCAATGCACAATCGTAGGAAGTTATTACCGTAAATCTTGACACAATTTTTGGTAATTTTATAAACTCGACACGCCGTAAATATTTAAATGTTAAAATCTGAGTCATCGAATCCTGTTGAAAGTCTTTTTACTTGATACGGTTGTAGAAACACATATCAGTTTCACTTTTCCCTCATCTATAAATGGTGATATTCGTATCACGATCCAGGTCGCGCGTGCTAACTGTCTCGGCATGTGTTCAAAACTGATTTTCCCCGCTGGCTACTGAAAAATAAATAATGGATTGTCATGCACTATTTCTAATTGATTGATGAACTTGTACATTTACTTTTATTAGAAACTAACTGACTCCAACTAGCTTTGCTCAAAAATCGTAAAAAAATAGCAAGAGCCCGACGGCAGCGTCACTAAATAAATTTAACCCTGCCTGTAAACTTCCGTACAAGATATAAGTTGACGTAGCTTTATCGGCATCGGATGAATGGCAGTACCGATCATCCGATGCCGATAATATATATAATAGCACAAACAAAACGTTGACTTTCATTTAATGAATCAATGTAGGTACATTAATAATTATCGGTGTACATTAATTGTTCCCCGGATTTAATATTATATTGTATTTTGTATTAGAATTGTATTTTTCGTAAAGCGATAAGGTCGCCCATTGTACTAGTCTTTATAAATAATAATTATTCATGAAACGCACACCTCCAATAGTAGGTAATCGTTGGGACCCTGAAGTTTGGCACGCTTTGGGATTGCGGCTCGCGCAGCTTCCGTCTAACTCGAGGAGGGGCAACCTCCCTGCAGAGAGTTTTATATTTGCATCACCTCATCCGTACCGTACAAAAGTGCAAAAAGCTCACTTAGAACAGCATAAAATCAATAGCAAGTACCTACTGGCCAATTTAGAGAAAATCAAAAAACTTTAGATGTGATTCATGTCTCAGAAGTTCTATTTTAATAACCCTTCGGCATTCTTAAATGTATGGAGCTAATAGAATGCATGCCTCGTACGGTATCATACTCATTAATGTGTCTTAATGTACTTGATTTTTTTTCTTACGAAGTAAGTTAGATGCTGCTGCGCTGGCAAAAGCTTTGTTTGCTGTCCTTGCTTGGGTTATTTTATTGCAATATCAATTATAAAGTTTATTTTTTCTTATTTTATGTACCTACACGATTATCTTTTAATTCTTTAACAATATCTAAGGTTTGTTATTTAACTCAATCAATAAGTGTTTGAGTTATTTATTATTTAATGGTTACTTTTAATGCGACCGACCCTTTCGGATTTATTATATTAGTAGATGGTGCCAGCGGCTCCGCCCGCATTGATGTTGAATATTGCATCTTTAGTCAACGGTTTTATTCAACCAATTGCAATCAAAAATATCGCAGATTTTAAGTTAGACCAAGACTTTAGTAAAGAAACAGTAATAAAAACTCCAGACTAGTTTTTGCGTCCATCCCGGACAAACAGATAAGAATTTAAAAAAATGTTTTTGTATTCTTTTATATAATTTGATATAACTCAAATATGTGCAAAATATCTCCAATGTACAGACATAACTAATTTGCAATTATATGAATTATAGTGTGCATAACATCATAATATATCTACAAATGAATTTATTGTTTGAATACTGTAATAATAACTTGAACAGTCAACAGCTTGTGAAATAGTTTGTCATGATTAAAACCGGAGAGATGTTATCTAGAGTGCGATATTAACCGGTGGTTGCAGTTCTCACGCTTTGTGCATTATAAAGTAGTGTGTCTCATTTCCTGCGGGTGTAAAGAGACTTTTATTCGAGTAACTCGCACCGTTATACTTTGGACACTAACATACTGAGCTAGACAAATTCACTCCACTTTCCATTTTTCACCGGCCATTTTCTTGTACACGCAGACGATGTGAGCGCAGGTGATTCGCGGAATAAAATGTAGAGCACCAAGGTTGCTTGTCACATCACCCACTTTTCGCTATCAACAAGTTGTTATAAATCATGTTGATCCAGAATATATCTTATGTATCTTATTTCTTTTTAAAAAACCCGACACTGAAATAAAAAGCTTTAAAGATGAAGAAGGTAAGGAGAGGTGTAAAGTGTAAGGTGTATTTAGTGCGAAATCGCTAAATAAATATAATAAATAGGAAACAACCAACAATAAACACTTTTACCCACGCATGTACTTTGGAATAGCCTGGGAAAGGCGCACCGGCGCGTCCGGTACAGGTGCGGGTATCTTTAATAATTAAGAATATTATATAATAACGAATGTTATTATTTTGAAATTAGAAAAATACTGACTGCAATTAAAGAGCTATCGGCAATGTCAATGACAGTCAGGTTATTGCCTCCTAACTCGTTGCACGGTTTTTTACAGCGTAAGTAACATCCTGTAACTCCTAGTTCTTTTACCATATTTGGGCTTCAATTGGCGAAGTTGGTGTGATATAGGTATTTGAATTTTACATTTAGAATAACTTTGGTTATATTCAATATAAAGCCACATTAAAATGAAGCTTGTGATAAAACCTGTGCATTAAACTACGCAAATAACTTCACGAGATAGTCATCAGAAATCGAATCCACTTATCGGGCCCGTTTTGAAGACCAGGCTTGATTCGAAACTTCTGATGAGATCTCAATTTTAAAATTATATTATGGATACATCTGATGCAATTATGGTATATGTTGTAAATATATGATTTCATTCCCGTACTGCCTCCACACCGCCAGTACGACGCTAGTATACCGTTTTTTATTAATTTTTATTAATCCATTGCCACCCGTTTACGAAAATACATGGACTTATATTACTTATACTTTTCTATATCTATTACCGACTAATCTATAGCTGTTGTCCGCTTTAATTTTGGAATAGGTTAAGATATGTTTCCTTTTCCCATCCCGATGCAATTACATAGACCAGGGTAACAAACGCCAGGCGAGGCGGCCGGCTGATCAGCCATTCGGTTACCGGCCGATCGTGTTGCTCGCCGAGGTGTGCAAGCTCTTTGAGCGGATTATTGCAGAGCGCTTCGTCGAGCTTCGGCGGACAACCAGTTCGGTTTCCACTGGGGGCGCTCCGCCGTGGAAGCGATCATGTGCGTTAGGCGCCTAGTGGAGGAAGTAGTCTCGCGAGGTGGGGTGGTGGTGGCGGTGTCTCTCGACATTGCCAACGCCTTCAACACCCTACCCTGGAGCTGAGTTAGGGAGGCTCACGCGTATCACGGAGTGCCTGGAGGCGGGTGCGACTTGAGCATCCAAGGTGAAGTGAAACCACCATTGCAGCGGTGAGACCGATCATGAAGGAGTGGTTGGAGAGGCACCACGCCCGGGACTACCGACCTCCATGATCGGGGCGTGAGGACGGCAGTTGGCCGACTCGCCGTCCTTACAGAAGCAGGCCGTGGCGGAGGCGTGTTGTGTGTGTCCTACACACGCCTGCCAACTCACCGACGCGGGATAAAACCCGACGCCACCAGGGGAGGCCACCGTGTTGTTTTAGTCGGTCCGACTCCAACACGCCCACCCCATCGTCGGCACTGATGGTAACAAACGCCTGAAAAGTCCGCCTTACTTTATTTTTTACTGAAGGTACAGAACGCCAATTCCACCTTTACTGTTTAAAAAGCAAAGTAGCCCAGTCGAATTAAGATTTGACATCGAAAGTAGTTTTTCCTACAGAAATCTTTGAAACTGTCTTAGTCACTGCTGGTTTACATTTCGCTTTTCAGGATTTGCCCTATTGTATCATCAGTCACTTGATTTTAGGGGGAAGTTTTGGAAACCATCTATTAATATCTATTACTAAAAATATAAAATGATTACTATCTGTTAATAAAGAGATATATCAATCTAAAAACAAGCGGTGGGAAAACAAAAAGTGGATGAAAAAAAAAACCTCTATAAGCATTGCATTTACTAAAATAAAACTGTAAAATGTATTGTAAAGTGCACCGTGAGCCCTGATACCGATAGTTTAGGTTTGAAAAGTTAACTTTTGTGTTTAGTAACTTAATTATTGAAAGTACTTTGGTTCCGAGTCTTATCTACATTTATATTGCTAGTTTAATCCCATAAGATGTTATATTTATTTCAAATCCCCCATCGAGAAACGATTTTCACTGACCTTTCATTGCGATAACGGTACCTACAGCTGCCGCGCGTTGATATATATCAAATAAGTGCTCATGATCTGTAATGTAAAAAATAAAACTATTTTGTGAAAAGTGATAGTCAAGAAGTGGGCTCAAAAGATTCTGATTCAACCGGTGTGTTAGGTACTTGACAATGCCAACATTAACAGTTTGTATGCTATGTAATCACATTGGCCATGTTACGTACTAATTGTATGCTTAACTTATTGACTTCACTTGTTGGTAGATCGTTAACCCCCTGCCGTTGTTTTACTATGAATATTAGCCAAGAAAGATTTCAAATTGAGGGTACTGAACAGTCCCATAATGAAAAATAGATTCGTTTTGATTCATTTTCAAATATAGAATAGTCGAAGGAGGCAGATGATATCGTATTGCATAATAAATTTGCTGCATAAACGTCTACATCTGCATTTGATTGCATTGCCGTAGAAGTCTTTTTCACAGCTTCAAGGCGTAGCAGATCTAAGTATTGGGTATGAATTTCAACTTGATGACTCTGACTGGAGTCATCAAGTTATAGGAATAATAAATAACATAAGGTAGATAGACAGACACACAGGAGGACAACGAAGTAATCCTATAAGAGTTCCGTTTTTTTCCTCATAAGGTACGGAACCATAAAAAGTAGAACTTTATAAATTCAGCAGTCAAAATTAAAAAAAAAAACATACTTGCACAGGTATATTGCTCGTTAGGTGTAATTTTGTATTATTTAGAAAGGAAAATGGTATTCGAAATGTAAATAGATGTAATTATTGTAGATGAATTAATTTAGAGAAACTAATCATTAGGTAAATCATATCGTACACAAATTAATTAATTTTAAATCAAATTGGATTATATATAGGTCTTTAATCTTTCACCTGTAGTATCAATGACTGGTAATATTTCATTTCAACAGGATGACTTGAATGATTAATTATAATTCATCACATAAAATGTTTGTCACTTGGAATTGAACCGGTTGGAAAACGAGATAAATCGCTTTTTTACCGTTATATACTACCAAATATCTTCGAGACATTATTTCGAATTTACGAGTATAGGTACTATTAATTATGTCACTTAATATTGAATTATAATAAATTTATTGCATGTAAATATACCATATTGTCCTAAATAAAGATATAAGAACTATAATAATTTAACTTTTTGAAGTCACGTTTCTATACATTGCGGGTTTTCATTGAAGTTAAATATCTGACTGGTCAAGATAATTATTCATCAAATAGGTAAACTGCCAAAACACAGACCCAATGACTTATATTTATAGCCATCACATATCTTCATTGTTTATTTGCTAGTGCCTGCGGCTTCGCCCGCGTGGAATTCTGTTCCATAGCTTAACCATTTTTTTTAATTTTTCTCTGCGCAAGAACCATCCTCGTAATGCAAGGAATATTGTAAAAAAAGAATTAGCGAAGTCGTCCGAGCCGTTCACGCGTGATGGCGTGACCAAGGGAAATAGGGATTCATTTTTATATAATACTAGCTGTTGCCCGCGGCTCCGCCCGCGTGGATGTCGGTTATCGCTTAGTGTTGATCCGACGCTATTGACCTTTAAATTCGCCTCTCTACTCAACTTTGTCCCCGACTATGTACTCACCTCTGTTCTGGACTTTCTACTTGCCTCTATACTCGCCTCTAAACTTGAATTTATACTCGACTCTCTACTGACTGCTCTGTTCCCCTCTCTACTCGACTTTGTACTCTTCTCTTTACTCGCCTTTCCATTGGCCTCTCTACTTGCCCACCCATTCGATTCTCTTTTCGCCTCTCTACTTGACTCTCCCCACTCGCCTATCTACTCGCACCTCTACTCAACTCTCTATTCGATCTCTACTCGCCACTACATTTATCTTTCCACTCGCCTCCCTATTCGCCTCTCTACTCAACCTTTTACTGCATTCTATTTGATTCTATACTCGCCTCTCCAGTGGCTCTTTAGTCGCATATCTACTCGCCCCTGTAGTCGACTCTACTCGACTTTCGATCTTTACACGCCTATCCACTCGTCCCTATAACAATCTCTACTCGCCTCTCCACTCGCTTCTATATTTGGTTCGCTACTCGACTATGTCCGTTCCAAAGCTCTAATTCACCTTTGTACCAAATTTCATGAGGACATCTTAAAAGAAATTCTTATTTTTTTGAAGTGAAAACTTCTTTAGCGGCGTTGGATGGGTAAAAAATGTTAAAGTCGCGTCAGGATTACTTAACCTTTGAACCGTAACTGACGACTGAGGTAATACAACATTACAACAGCTACAGATAGTTTATTTTGTTAGATGCGTTAAGAAGCTCTCGTAGCTTCGCGGTCAAGTGCTTCAACTATAAGTCCTTATGGTTTCATATACTACCTGGTTCGAACCTGAGCATTTGAAACATTTTGTGATTATTTTTTCTTTTTGTAATTAATACTTTTTGTAATTATTTTTTCTTTTTGTAATTATTTATTACTTTTTGTGATTGTTTTTCTCCAATATTCATTAATTTTTTCTGACAGAAAATTAGTGATAGGTTCTATGATTGGCGCTATATTATAGGTATGGTATAGTGTATTCTTTTTATCTTTTTCTCTGTATATAACGAAAAAAGAAAGAAAGAAAAGGTTTTCACTTCTGCCGGCACTCCCGGAGTGCAACCCGTCTTCTTTTTTTTATATAGGACACGTCAATTTGACTTTACCTCGCCTGATGGTAAGCTGAAGGCAAAGTCTCAGGAAAGAGGGCCGCCATTATATACACATGCCATGTTGACAATGGTGGCACTCAGCTTGACGGCCTCATCAGATACTTTTTCACGCCCCGCTTAAAGGACCCGGGACTGTAGGAAGAGGGAAACACGTGTGCTGGCAAGAAATTCCAGGTCTTAATGGTGCGACAAAGGAAAGAGTCACCGAACCGCTTGTTTCTTGTAGGATTTTTTTTCTATTTTATTTCTATTGTGTTCTATTTATTCCATAATCACCCTTTTTGTGCCATTGAAAAATTAGAAAATTTAATCCCATAGCCCTAATTACCCCCCCCCCCCCCCCCATGCCTCCATTTTCGCGTCAATTGGTAGCCTATGTTAGTTCCCAAGCTTCAATGCATCTCTGTACCAAATATATCATCAGGATATCTTCAAAACTGGCAAACTTTCATCCCCTATACCCCCCCCCCTCTTTTACCTCGTCTTTCGCGACAAAGAAAAGGTAGCCTATGTTCGTTCCCAAGCTTTAATCTATATCTGTACCAAATTTCATCAGGATATCTTCAAAAAAGACAAACTTTCATTCCATAGCCATATTCCCCCCCTCCTTCTTTTTGCGATAAAAAGGTAGTCTATGTCCGTTCTCAAGCTCTAAACTATCTCTGTACCAATTTCCATCAGGAAATGTTCAAAAATAACATCCCAAAGCCCTAGTCGCCCCCTTTCTACCCCCCTTTTCGCGATAAAAAGTAATATGTAGTAGTAAATAAAATGGCGTCAAAAAGTTAACACAATTTAAAAGCATCAAAATTTAAATTTAATTAGAAATATTAAAATTACTTACAATTTTTTTGGTAAAACAAGTGGTTTATAATCTAACTAAACACCACTTATGTTAGCAAAGGTTTATGTAACATAAATTGTAAATACACCACCTGCCAGCACAACAGCAACATATTGTCACATCATGTCTCAACTCAGCACTATCGAGTCAGCACAAAGGACACTGGAGGAAAGTTTCACGAAGAGGATGGAGCAGTTGGAAGCACAGCTTCAAAGTGGAGGTCCAGCTAAAGATACTGTGGCGAGAGTGGCTGAGGAGTTCCGTACCTTCAGGGAGCTTATATACGGTATGCTTGGTGTACTGCGTAAGCAAATTAATGAGTGCTCTAAGACCATTGACACCATTGAAACTAGACATCGGCGTAAGGCACTGTTATTCCTGGGGATTGTAGAGGCAAAGGATGAAGATTGTAAGAATGTCATCCTGGACATTCTTCACAAGAATCTGGCTTTGAAGGACTGCTCATCGGCCTCAATCATCACCTGTCACAGATTAGGAGCTGCCAGTAAGGAGCATCATCGGCCAGTTCTAGTGCGCTTTTCCAGCATAGACTTAAGATCAGCCATATGGAAAGCCAAAACAGCCCTAAAGGGCTCACCCGTCTCAATCAGAGAGTTTCTGACCAGGGTCCGGCAGGCGGTATTCATCAAGGCAAGGCTGCATTTCGGTACTAAGGCTTGTTGGACGCAGGACGGTGTAATCGTGGTTAAGATTCCTGACGGCAGAAGACACAAAATAACCACTGCCGAAGATTTACAGACCATAACGAAGGCGCATCCCAAGCCCCTCGGTGCACATTTATCCAGCAGAGTCAAAAACATTGCGCGAAACGTGTAACGACTTTGTTAAAACAAACGTCGTGCTTCATGCAACCCGTCGAATTAGGAACGCAGGTATCACAACAAAATTTAATAATATCACTTATTCGATACTACCTATCAAAATAACAAAAATGTACATTGTTTTTATTTTGCCCAATGTTTTGCTTAGCACAGCTGTCAAAAGCTGTCAGTGTCTGGTTTCAACTGTCAAATGTGGACCATATGGGTGCGTTCCGAAGAACAATTTTTTTTTTTTAATGTACGCTACGTTTCGTTGCATAATTGTTAACTTATATTGACTAATGTTTTTTTTTCCTTGTTTCTATGTTTTCTTTTTATTATGATTTGTGTTGGACTTAAAAAAAATAGTGTTAAATTTTAATAATGTGTTGTTGGCTGGCGGGTGGTGCAGAGACACAACGCCGCTTCACTTTTATCGAAATTTTATATAGTTGTATATATTTCACACAATAGTCTATATAATCATATTCTATTTCATTTATTTATCTACTTATTTTTATTATGAGTTACTCATCTGATGATAATATTTCTTATCATTCAACCCATGAGGCGGATTCTACGTCTGGTGACGACAGTTTCTGTTCAGTCACTGATATTACACTTGGGGACAAGCTACGGGAGACTTTTCGGGAAACGGGGCAGACGTTCAACGTATGTCATATAAATGCACAAAGTGTGCCCTACCACTACAGTGACCTAGTTGCAACGTTTGCTGACTCCCACGTTCATGCCATCTTGATTTCTGAGAGTTTTCTCAAACCACACCTACCATCTACGTCCTACCCACTGCCCGGATTTATCTTGATACGGAACGACAGACTAGGCAAGGAGCGTGGAGGGGTAGCGATATACCTACGTAGTGACTTTCCTTACAAAATAGTTGCATCATCTCCTTCTGAGTACGCTTCCACTGCTGAGTTCCTTTTTCTTGAGGTCTGGGTGAGGGGTGTCAAGGCTCTCTTAGGTGTTGTTTATTGTCCTCCAACTGTCAACTACTTCACCGATATCGAATTGGTTTTTGAATCCTTGGGGTTTAATTACATGCATCACATCATCATGGGCGATTTTAACACTAATCTTCTCCCTAGACTGTCATCACGAGCCATAAAGCTCCTTAATATAGTCGAGTCGGCCAGTCTTCAGGTTTTACCGCTTCAGGCCACACACCACAACAAAGACGTCGAGGATACCTGGCTTGACCTAATACTCACGTCTTCATCCACGCTGGTACGAGCACACGGTCAGTATCTGGCTCCGGCATTTTCCCATCATGATCTGATCTACATCTCTTACATGCTTAAGCCCCCTAAGGTCAAACCCAAGGTGTTGCTGAGACGATGCTTCGGGCGTATGGATGTCGACAAATTGCGCAGTGAAGCTGCCAAAGTCAGTTGGGAGCATTTAGCGGAGGCAAGCACGATTGATGATAAAGTTCGTGCTTTTAACGAAACAGTTATTGGCATCTATAATACCCATGCGCCCGTTAGGAGGGTAAAGATGAAACATAGACCAGCTCCTTGGATAACGAGTGATGTTCGAACCGCTATGAAAGGGAGGGACCGGGCTTTTCGTAAATTTAAAAAGAATCGTTCAGATACAAACTGGGAGTCTTATAAAACTGTCAGGAATCGGTGTAACCAGGTGATACGCAACGCTAAACGCCGACATATTCTTGATAATATATCTTCTTTGACATCTGTTGATGTCTGGAGATTTCTGGGGACACTGGGCATTGGTAAATCAAGACAGGTGGAAATACCCAAGACAATTGAGTTGGATACCATTAACCACCATTTCTCTACCTCGTACACAATTGATGGCCCAACCAAGTGTCAAACGATTGACTCTATAGCTGGACTGCCCAGTCCCAATCACGTACCTTTTCAATTCACTCCAGTCACGTCGGAGGAGATCAAAAAGATTATTCTCGCAATTAAATCAAAGGCAGTCGGTTGTGATGACATCAGCCGACGTATGATAACCACTATCATAGACCAACTCCTTCCCGCTGTTGCACATATCATCAACTTTTCCCTTGAGTCCGGTCAATTCCCCGACTTGTGGCGAAAAGCCTATGTACGTCCGCTTCCTAAAATCTCTAATCCCTCGCTTCCTAATCACTTTCGTCCTATTTCCATCCTCCCTTTCCTTTCCAAGGTGCTAGAGGCCTGTGTTCATCGCCAGCTGTCCAACTATGTGCAACACAATGGGATACTAAATCCATTGCAGTCCGGATTCAGACCGGGACACAGTACCACAACTGCACTTCTTAAAGTAACGGGGGACATAAGGGACGGCATGGAGAGGGGTGTTGTCACAGTGCTAGTGTTGGTGGATTTTTCTAATGCATTCAATTGTGTGAATCATGACATACTTTTAGCAATACTGGCCCATTTTGGGATCTCAGCCGACGAGCTGGAGTGGTTCTCTTCATATCTTCGTGGACGTCAGCAGTCGGTTTGCACGGACGAGATTTCATCTGGCTGGCGCAATCTCGACTCTGGCGTTCCGCAAGGCGGTATTCTTTCTCCTCTTTTATTCTCTATATTCATTAACCTCATTACCTCTAAACTTCAGTGTGCGTATCACTTGTATGCCGATGACCTGCAGATATACAGCCAAGCCCGTGTGGAGAACCTTTCAGAGGCCGTTGACAGGGTTAATGCCGATTTACGGTCAATTAGCAGCTGGTGTGACAAGTACGGTCTTTCTGTCAACCCCGATAAATGCCAGGGTATCTTAATTGGCAGTAGCCATATGATGAATAGGGTAGACCATGGAGCTCTGCCAGCAATAACCTTCAACGGTAGAGTGATTCCTCCCATGACAAGTGTTAAAAACCTGGGATTAAATATTGACTCCACCCTGAACTGGCAAGCTCAAGTTAAAAATGTCTGTCAGAGGGTAACAGGGATGCTGCGTAGTCTTTATCGCCTTAAAAACTTTCTACCAGCCAAAACCAAGGCAATGCTTATGCAGACTCTAATATTTCCAGTCCTCGACTATGGTGATGTATGCTACCTCGACCTGAATGCAGATCTGCTCAATAAACTCGACCGGCTTCTCAACAATTGCATTCGATTCACCTCCAACCTTAGGAAATATGATCACGTCTCAGCTCATCGTTCGGAGTTAGGATGGTTGCCGATACGTCAGCGACGCAGCTTGAGGGCGGTGACGATGATTCATACAATTTTGAGCTCCCCTAATGCCCCCACTTATTTATCATCTCATGTTCTGCTTCTTGGTTCTCATCACGACAAAAATCTACGATCAGCTGACAACCGTCTTCTCCACTGTCCCACTCATAGTTCTAGCCTAGTACATTCTTCTTTCCTCGTGCAAGCTATTCTCCTCTGGAATGCGCTTCCTCTCGAAATCAGGATGACCACCAACCGTGCTACGTTCAAGTACAAAGTACGACAACTCTACAGGAACCCCTAGTGGCAATGGGTAAAATTAGAATATTCTATTTCAACATTCATTATATGTTAATATATAATATATAGGTATATTATAATATTGGTATATAAGTAATATAATATGTAAATGTGTATGTATGAATTTCGAATGTATTAGGTATAGTGTGTATGTATTCGTCTTTTATAATATAGATATTTATTATTGTTGTGTACAAATTAGACCAGTATCTTTTCCGTACAATTTTAGTTAATTCTTCTGCCTGCACCTACCTCAATGTATCTCTGCATCACCCTAAGGTAGACTGTAAGATAATGCCTTCGGCATTAAGTCCGCCTTTGTACTAACTGTGCATAAAGTTTAAAAATAAATAAATAAATAAATAAAAGGTAGCCTATGTTCGTTCCCAAGCTCTGAACTACCTTTGTACCAAATTTCATCAGGAAATCTTCAAAAATGACAAACTTTCATCCCAAGGCCCTAGTCCCCCCTTTTATCCCCCTTTTTGCGATAAAAGGTAGTCTATATCCGTTCCCAAGCTCTAAACTATCTCTGTATCAAATTTCATCAGGAAATCTTGTAAAACGATTAACTTTTATTCCAACGCCCTGATCCCCTCTTCTTCCCCCCTTTTCGCGATAAAAGGTAGCTTTTGTCCGTCCCCAAGCTCTAAACTATCTCTGTACCAAATTTCATCAAGAAATCTTCAAAAATGACAAACTTTCATATCAAGGCCTTAGTCCGCCCCCCTTCTACCCCCCTTTTCGCAATATAAGGTAGCTTATGCCCGTTCCCAAGCTCTAATCTACCTCTGTACCAAATTTCATTAAGATATCTTCCGAAATGACAAACTTTCATAAAAACTTTCATCCCCTATTTCCCCCCCTTAAACCCCCTTTCTCGTGGTAAAAGGTAGCCTATGTCCGTTATCAAGCTCTAATATACCTCTGTACCAAATTTCATCAAGATCGGTTCAGTGGTTCAGGCGTGAAAGCGTAACATACAGACAGACAGACAGACAGACAGACAGACAGACAGAGTTACATTTATAATATTAGTATGGATATAGATAAATTTGCATACTTTGAAATATATTTAAATACTAGCAGTGCCTGCGGACTTCGTTCCGCATTAGAAATATTTTTGTTCCGGCCCGTTTGTTCCGGGTAATACTTCAGGTTAAAAGTTCTGGATAAATAAAAATTATGAAGCTCCCCCACAGCGCTGGACGCGACGCAATCGGATAGATACTACCCATACCGCCACGCAACGGCCGGCCGGGGCGGCGCGCACCGCAAGTTTTTATTTTGCTAATATCTTTAAAGATATTTGTTTAAACTGTATAGAGTTAAGGGCACAAATATTTTACATTAAATTTCCGTTCTAATAAACATATTTATAAAGATACAGATTAATACCATGTGGGCTAAATAAGCTTCACAAAAATTAATTATATTTAATCGACAGTAAAAGCAGTTATTGTGAGCTTTTTTTATGTAGAACACGTCAATTTGACTTCACCTCGCCTGATGGTAAGCTGAAGGCAAAGTGTCTCAGGAAAGCAACTAATAAGGTCCTGCGTGGAATACTGCTCGCATCTCTGGGATATGCGAGTAGTATTCCACGCAGGACCTAATTTGGGTCTTGTATAGAAGACACCGCTGCTACGGCGCGCGGCGTGAAAAATCGTCTCACTCTGTTCAAGACTTCGAGTTTACGCGAGGCTGTTTTGATTATACTCTCGATGTAGTTTTTGTTATTCAGTTTGCAGCGAATATCCATACCGAGGATAGCGATGTTGTCCTGCAGTGGCAGTGGTGTGCTCTGAAGAGTGGGAAGGGGAAGGAAAAAGATAAAGATACCTTTGCTGTGAACGCACATTCCTGTGTCTTCTTGGCATTGAACTCGACCAGGTTCTCAGAGCCCCATTGGGAAATGTTGTTCAGGATCCGGTCAAGCTCGGTGACAAGAAGCTGCCTTTTATCCATGATATCCGACTGCTTATCCGCAGGACGTCCATGATAACTCCCGTGCAAGGTGCTATCTTCTCCATAGCAATGAATGCTGCCGGTAGAGAGCATGTCATTGATATGCAGATGAAAGAGAGTTGGCGATAGGACAGACCCCTGCGGTACGCCGGCATTTACCTGCAAGAATGCCGAGGCTCGTCCATCATAAAAGACGCGAATACGGCGGTCCTGCAAGAAGCTGCCAACCCAGTTGCATAGTCTAGGGGGCAGACCGAAGGCTGGTAGCTTGGAAAGAAGCGAGGCCAATTGCCAGTGACTCACCGTGCTTGTCCATAGCCTCACCCCAAAGATGGGTAACATACGCCAGAAGATCACCCATTGACCGTTACGGCCTGAAGCCATATTGCCGGACATTAATTAGGGAGTAATCTTCAAGGTGACGCAAGAGCTGTTTTTTAATTATGTGCTCGAACACCTTGCACAGCACTGAGGTGACGGCTATAAATACATAGTTGGGTCTGAGCGATCCCCTTTCTTGGGGATCGGCTGTACATTCGCCTCCTTTCAAGCCGAAGGCACTGTACCCGAGCTGTAGGACAGCTGGTACAGCCGCGCAAGCATTGGAGACAACTCTTCTGCACGTTTTTGTAGAACCACTGCCGGAATACCGTCCGGACCACTGGCTTTCCGGACATCAAGTGACTGCTATCTCGGACTTTCTTACAGATTTTGATACGTTCTTTAATATTGTAGTACAATGTTTTGTTCTGTCCTCAATAGTTTTCGCAGCGCACGCAATGAAAGCAATTTTTTTACAACTTGGATTACATTATTCAAGTTTAAGTAAAGATGCATAATTAATTTTGGAAATTACTATAGCGTATGGCACTCCACAATAACGTAGTTTCTATTGGTGGAATAATTGTAAAAATCGTTTCAGTAGATCCAGAGATTACCCCTAACAACGTCACAAACTCAAAAACATTAACTCTTTATAATATTAGTATAGATATATAATTATATCTACACTGAGAAAGTAGACTCATCACATATTATATTAATATATCTGCTATTGTACAACCGGCAATTACTCCATTTCGGTAGTGCTTAAAGTTCGATGGCAAATAATAATAGAAATCTGTATTATACCTGAAGATTTCTATATTACAGTGTAGCGGACAAAAACCGCTAACCGAATTTAGCGTTAGAATATCGCGTCGATTCATTCAGCACTGAGAAACAGTGAGGTTTTTTTTTAATGTTACTTTGAGGTTGCTGGACCATTTCAAGAAATAAATCATTTTTGAATTTCAAACCACAATTTACAAATATTTTGCCACATGCGGCTTTTAGCCAACGCATAACATCGGAACAAAAAAATGTTATTAATAGGTGTATTCAGTTTAACCAAGCTGCACGCGTAATTCGTGGTCAAGGTGACGAGTGTCGAGGCGTTGCACGACGAACAACGAACTGCGACGGCCACTACATCCACCGCTGACGAATGTCAATGGCACGTCGACACCGTTACTCGATCTCGCGTCCGCTGAATTAATTCGCCAATGGAAATCCGTACAACGATTGATTTCTATATTGAATGACTTAATGAGTAACTTGTTGTTTTGGCGCCGTTGACCGTTATCGGACATCTCACCCCGAGCCCTGTTCGCCTTACACACATAGCATATCTGATACGCAAATAAGCTTGTCATTATTTATCATACTTTTTTACCCTCATTGTCTAACTGTCGAGATCATCACGGTCAAAGACACCAAAACAACTGGTTGCAGACAAAGTTGTGTACCTCGGACCAAAACAGAAATGTTGTTAATAACATCTCTTTGATATAAAGAACTGGAGCTGAAAACCGTCTTTAATGAGTGTGCCCTAGATTTCAATAATATACTAACGCCTTAAGAATATTTATCGTAGGAACACGCCAGTAATTTGACTTAGACCCTAAGATATGCGTTAAAAACCATTAGTGTGGCTATGAGGTTGGATAAAACGAAATATTAAACATCCATATATTCCAATCAGCACTCATCTTTATAAATAGAAACACTAGATGGCTGTTGATCGGCGCCACACTTTTACTTACATCAGTCGTGTTGCCTTATTCTGATTTATATCTCATATACTTAACTCCGTTACAGTTTTAGTTATTTTATTTACTTAAGTTTGCTAGTTTATTTTTATTAAGCATTCAGTGCATTGCCTGGTTACTTAATGTTTGCGGAACAGTTTTTTTATTGAATGTCGTGATTTTTATATTTGAAGCACTTACATTGTGTGTAATTAATCACTGTTCCAAATTAGCATAAATCAGTGATAATGAAATAATGCGGATTTGCTCTAGATTCTAATCTTAATGTGTACTCCTGGTTTTAGTTGGAGCGTCATCGTTCATATCAATTAAGCAAATGTTTAAATCTGCCATCGATCATCTGCCATCCACCTCGAGGTCAATATCTTTCATAAACTCGATCACCTCACATTATATTGATACCAAACTGGTTCGAAAATAAGTTAGCGTTTAGTCATAAAAATATTGATGTTACTCAGCCATTAGCTAATGGTCTAAAGATAAATTTAAGGTATACCTAACATGTCTTCAGTCAGTCAACAAAGCCACCTTCAGCTGCATAATTTCTTTTTCAAATCTTTTTCCTCCAAAACGTAAAAGTAATATTCTATTTCACGTAGTATTACTTTTCCTAAACTTTTATCAGACAAACATCATCAGATCGATGACTTAATGGCAAAAATTAGGTTTGATACACCCATTAAGTGATGCTAAATAAACGAATCAATGTAACATGGGTTCAAGAATGCTCATACACATATATAGCCTAGGTACAATTATAAAATTGTAGTGGTGTTTTAAAAAAAACTTGGATTATGTTACATAACCGATTCTGAACCAAGATATATTTTTTGGAACTCTTGTCTGTTTATTCACGATGGGCGTAAGAAATGCTAAACGAATTTTGATCAGAATTCAAATCTGCTGTATGTTTCGTCGCAATTGGTTGGTTAGAACCTAAGAGAATGACAAAAAGTTGCAATAATCGACTTCCATATCGTTCTCGCAATATAAGAAGCTTATCGCAATCCCTACAGCCCTTTAGAAAATATCCAGTAATAAAGAAATTCACAAACATACGATATACGGACTAAGACATAACCTGTTTATGATAATATAGATAAAAAAGGGTACTTAAGTAGTGCGGTGGTCAAGAGCAATTATACAAATATTAAAATTAGGACTTTATAAATTCTGATGGTTTCGGAAAGCACTCGCCTGCCAACCTCGGCTAGCAGCTTAACCAAGATTTATGCTTTTGGTTCAGTCGGCAAGCTCATTCAATACTGGCACCAACTTCCTATGCGATTATGTTTTATTGTTAACTGCACATTTACTACATACATGTCGGCTAAATGCTGAAGAGAAATGAAACATTATCGCCGTAGTCTTTATTTTCAAGTTGTTCAACCTTAAGTTTTATCGTAGTTTCGTGACGATGCACTTGACCGTTTAATTAAACAAGAGACTTGGATTGAAGTCAAGCTTTGTTTGAATTCCATTAATTTTAATAGCGTTGCCAATAATAACGTTAACTTCGATGGATTGATTGCTTCTTATTGCGCCCTTGACAACGTAATACTATTTGCACAAACTGTGTCCTGGCGATACCTCCTAATTTTTAATCATCGACTAACGGTAATTATTATTTTTATTTTAGCGTTGATCCCGGTTCCATTGAAGTTTTCACCCGGAAGGCTGGGGTCCGCTTACTTTTTTCCTTCTGTTGGTTTGGCTTATATGATTTTTTATACCACTTCAGTGGCAGACACGCACACGGCCCACCTGATGGAAAGTGGTTACCGTGGCCTATGGACGTGTGCAACAGGAAATTACGTGCTGCCGACTTTGTAAGAACAGATAAATTCTGTGCCGTCAGTGCAGAAGATAAAGCATTTTATATATTACATAATATACTAGCAATATACAACCGTCTACATAACCTATATGTATATGTAGGAAACAATACCAAGAAGTTTTTTTTTGTTTCTTTCCTTCCTTACGAAACAAGGTAAAAGGTGCTATGATCACGCTGATTTTTATCTTAAATACTTAGATGGAATGATTGTTGATGATGATGACAATCGATGAGATGATTGCTGCCTCAGTAAAGTTGTGGGGACTTTACTTAAAAGCTCCCTAGGGAGATTTCGAACCAAAACGAAAAGTCCAATGCTCTGTAATATGTCACCTTCCTACACTTGTATGCGTTATCCAAGAAAAAATCCCCCGATCTTGAATTTACACCAATTTAGGAAAATAAAATAGTACCGTGATGCACTCTCCTTCGCATTGGCGCCAAAACTACCCAAGAACTTGTTTGCAAAGCTTTTTCATAATCATCACATAATTTAAAACTAAGGCACCTTTTACCATGTACTCGCAAGACGATGCTAAATGTAACGTAATAAATTGTACGGCTGCCTTCAAATAAGACGCGTGAAAAAGCGCTGCAGTGGCGCGTTGTGGCGCCACTACTAATTTGCATACAATTTTTAAAAGCGCCACTCAGCGCCAATCCGCCAATCCAACGCTAACGACACTGACGCATCCTTGCTCTGCATCCTTGTCACGCGACAGTAAGTGGAAATTTGAAGCTGGATTTCATCAGTGAAAATATGTTTAAGTGCCAAGTTATCATTTTTTTCTCAATATCATTTTCCAATCTACCTACAAATAAAAATACGGCTCTCTACTCTCTTTTAAGCTCATCTATCTACATATCAAGTTTTCTGGTTATACGCCAGTGGACTCTATGTTTTTAAAGATAAATCGGTCTTAGCGATAACCCGCGTATCTTTATTTTACAGGACAAGTATACTCATGCCTGTACCATTTTTAATAACGGCAGAAAAAGCGCCTCATGCATATAAACCTTTTTTTAGCACAGAGATTCTTATATCTCGCAAAAACGGTGCAAAACTTATTTATTATTTTTGTTTTGTCATAATATACAGTTAGACGACAAGGCCGACCGGATCGGATAAACAACATTGTTTCAGAGCTTTCTTAATACATTTTATCGGTGTTCGATATTTAAATGTACCATAAAAGCGGCTCTTTACAATTTGCAACTGATGAATATTTAATAGGGCGGGCGTGTAGGGTGTTGGGCTGCCAAGCGGCCGACCACAAGCGTGTAACCACCTAATGAGGAAGACCCTTATGGGGATCGATCGTGTTAGAAAATCCCTAATTGCACGTAACTATGTTATAGATATTCAATACGCGTATTTCTACGCCCAATTAAACAATTTTCTCACCTGTATGTACTTATTATATTTATTATATTATTCCTTATAGCTTATTGTTTAATTAAAGAACGAAAGGCACGTAAAAGTTCCAGTTCAGAAAAACATGTAAAAATGATTGGTATTTGATTATTTTACATTTCTTAATTTAAAAACTTACGGGAAGTAAATTATTTTCAGCTGATTTTATAGCAATTTATTGACAGCGTTAAGTTCAAGTCTGTAACTTCTTATAGCTGTGAGAAAATCAGACTTCTAAGTCAAAACAATCAAGAGATTCAGGCGTTTATGCAGCATAGTTAGACAGTTGCTAGGAAATAAATACCTATAAGAAGTCTCTTATAGGTATTTATTTCCTAGTTTAGTTAGTCTCCCAAAAAGCTAGAATCGTGAAATTCGGTAGGAAGCAAGGTCAGTTAGAAGCATAATAAACTATTTTTTTCTATTTTTGTAGCTACTTTGGAGATGCACATGTAAAGTATTTGCTTCGTCGCTACTTCGAAAGCCACCCAGTCCTTCGGAATGGTAGGGCAGGGCGAAGGTCAGTACTACTCGTAGACCGTGTCCACATTCGCCTTCGCCAAATGAATTCCGAGACAGTCATGAGACATTAGTCACAAAATAAGGAAAATAGCATTTTGTTGTTACTGCTTTCCTTGACCAGAGTACTCAATACATTTATTGCATTCCATAATGTGATACAAATGTCATGTTAATATTAATAAGTTACAATTATGGACCCTGTCGGGCACAGCACAATGTTTAGAGAGAGGGAGAATTTTCTTTTGTATTCCATTTTGTTTGATGTGTTATGATGTGAGTAGATCATTTAATAACTGTTTCAGAGTATTTTATAAAATACTATTTAACAATAGTAGTTTCGAATAAGGGCAATATTAATAACAAATTGTTTGTCTAAATCCATGCAAATCATTCATGCAGATCCGTATTGGTTACACATAGTCTTGCTTTAAAATTCCACTAACATATACATAGTCTTTTAATGCATTTACTTTCCATTTTATATTAATCTTTTTAATATTAGAAAGGTGTACATGTAGATGGTCTAGTCAACCTCAAATTTTTGTATATAAGTCGTCTCGTCCACATACAATATTTCGAAAACAACATAGATATTTTGCCCAATTGTACTGTAAAAATGCGGCCAAGTGCGAGTCGAACTTGCCCATGAAGGGTTCCGTAGCAGCAAGTAACATTATATAACAGTTTTATATTTGAGTTGATTGAATGAAAGGTAAATTGCGGTTTACGATTTATTACGTATTTAAAAAAAATAGCTACTTAGCTTAGCTAGATCTCGTTCAAACCAATTTTTTTCTAGAACTTTTCATGGTAATTAATGTACATCATATATTTTGTTTTTAGTTTTATCATTCTCTTATTTAAGAAATTACAATGGGGTGGGGGGACACATTTTACCACTTTGGAAGTGTATCTCGCGCAAACTTTTCAGTTTAGAAAAAAAAAATCAGTAACATCAACATAATTTGAGTTTCAGTTCTTAGTATGGGAACCTCAAAAATGTATTGTTTTTTTTCTACTCTTTGTAAAAATATTAATACGATTTACAGAATACATCTACTTACCAAATTTCAACAGCCTAGTTCTTATAGTTTGACTGACAGACATGACGAATCCATAAGGGTTCCGTTTTTGCCACTTTTTACGGAACCCTAAAAATACTTAATTACGATAACTTTCATGAAAGCTCAATTATCTCTCTACAACTTAGATAAGATGCACTACATCACCTTGCTTATGTACAATACACAAACTGTGTATTATTATTTTTAGAAAATTTACTATTATGTATTATGAAAATACTATATTACATAACGGAAAGATCAGCTCAAAATTATTAGGGATCCGTATTCGTGCTCAGTGCAGTGTTGCCGTACAAATTGAAATTGATGCCCCCCTAGACAAGTGGGAATTCGTTGGCCGGTAATATAATGATGAATGTATGGAATTGACACGTATTTTGCCTCTAATAACCTTAGTGACAGTCGTAAACGTACGTCAAAAACGTCATAAGGTAAGATAAGATAAGATATTCTTTATTGTACACCATAAAAGTATTATGCGATAACAATTTTTTAGGTATATAATGCACAATGGGCGGCCTTATCGCTAACAGCGATTTCTTCCAGGCAACCTTTGGATGGATAGAAACAAAAGAGATGATAGGGTAGCGTACAACATTTTTAAAGAAGGAACAATGATAAATTGAATAGTTATATAACAAGTTATATATCAGTCAGTAAACATATACTACATAGTATGTCAATAACACAGTACACCTATACAATACATAATATTTACAATATACTTATATTACTCAGTATCCATATTATATACTACACAAACGTTTTAATTATACAAAATTACATGATATAGTTACACAAGGGAAGATAAGTAATGATCTTTTGACATTTTTTTGAACGACTCTAGAGATTGTGCTTTTTTTACATGTAGTGGCAGTGCATTCCACAGGCGAACTGCCTGTATAGTGAAAGATTTATCGTAGAAACTTGTATAGTGCAGCAAGTCTCAAATTCTCCGATGATCTCAGAAATCTTGTATGTGTGTCACCAAGGAACTTGAACCGTTCTTTAAGATAATGGGGAGTACAGGGATTAAACAGTACACTGTATAATAGAGAAAGTATATGAGTATTCCGACGAAGGCGAATTGGGAGCCACTTGAGTTTATTACGGAATTCGGGTGATCATATTTGCGCAAGCCAAATATAAATCTAATACAAAAATTCTGAAGACGCTTAAGCTTGTCAAGTTGCTCCTCAGTGAGATCAAGATAGCTGACGTCAGCGTAGTCAAGTAGTGGGAGCAACAGAGTTTGTGCAAGCGCAACTTTGGTAGCAATCGGAAGTAATCCTCGCAGTTTACGCAAAGACCCCGCCGCTGCAAACAGCTTGCGATTGACTTCCTGTATCTGATGATCCCAGGACAAGGTATTATCTATGTAAATACCCAGGTTCCTTACATGACTACTTATTTCGATAGCAGCACCATTGAATATTATTTGGGAATAGTGCGTAAAGTCAATGCGTGACATAATCCAGGGGCTTCCAACAACAAGGACCTGCGTCTTATCTGGATTTACTTGTAGTCCATAGTTATGGCTCCACACACATACACGTTCCAAGTCCATATTTATCGTACTAAATGCTCATAAACATCGATATAGCTTGCAATCGGAACGTGTGTCAAGTTTTGAGGGGCAAGATCTAGTCAACTTAAATTGAAAAGATTACAATATAGAATAAAAGAAAGATTACTGCCAATGCCAATAATAAATGCCAAATCTTATTTTTACTATTTTCGACCTTATCTCTCTTTACTTCCAGATATTGCATTGCTAAATTTCGTGAGTATAAGTCATCAATCTATTATTGGTTTTTATTTCGTAGCGGCTGTCAAATTATATTACACTAGCCTTCAGCCTACGGCTCCGTTCACGCGGATGTCGTTTAACGCGACTTTTGCTCATATCTCCGGTCCTACTGAATTTTTGCGATCAATCGTTTGCGAGTGTTTTCTAGAAAAACGATTAACGTATACGATTTTAAGTCTGACCAAGACCTTTGAAATAAAATAAAAAAACTCATCGAAATCAGTTCAGTAAGTTTCGCGTTCATCGCTCATTACACGAGAATTCTAAAAAAAAAAGATTTCATGTTTAGTATCGTTAATATAACATAACCCAAGTTTTGTTTAAACATCTACATTGTACAGATACGACCACTTTATACTACATGAACATATCATTTTGATGGCATTAACTCAATAGTTTCAATTCTTTGCAGTTCCATGTGATCTGAGTATTTGTTTTTATTGTTAAATGTTTCTGAGAAAATAGTTCCTCGTCAGATAAACAGATACCGGAATTTCGAGCGTGATCCTGTAAGGGATTTTTTTTTTAATAGGTTCACTAAACTGGACCCACATTACAAAATAATGGGCTTAACATTCCAAATTTTTAGTGTAGGTTAGTGTCTGTCGTTCTTAGAGGTACATTGTTGCACAATTATGAAGCAAGGAGGATCATCCAAGATTCTGCAGTCGGTATATACGTTCGTTCAATTAATATTTCAGTGAGCATACAGACGAGCCGAAAATACCAATTTCGTTACAAACGCTATTGTAAGCTATTGTTTAAGAAGTAGGTAAGCAACCCCAAAAAGATCAACAGAGATTTTTAATGAACAGCGTTTTTAAATATTTAAACCGTTAATAATATTACCATATCAGAGTCATATCCAAAAAAGTTGTACATTTTTCATAAAAGTGGTGTCCTAAAGTGTCATAAGGAGATAACGCGATTTTTTTTGCAGAAACAATAGCGAATGACATTTAAACAGTGTAAGTTAGTCTTAAACTAATCACTGTGAATAAAACAGAGGTATTTTACATAAAATTGAGCAAGAAATTTATATTTAAAAAAATGAAAATAACAAAACTGATGTAAAAATATGATGTCCTCCTTTTCTTGTCCCCTATGAATAGTCAAATTCGGCGTATGATATGCTACTTTATTACCTTTTTAAGCTAAAACATATCAATAATAAATAAACACAGTCATAATTATATGGTTTATATTTAGTAAACTATGTAAATATCTATAAAAACTTATAAAAAGTATGTGTCCTAACCAATGCTTACTATTTACTGACACAACTTAATGACGCAGATTTTTACTTCTACAACTCACGGAGATTTAGTAGCTTTATGGAAATAGATTATAGCAACATTGACGCTTGTCATAGACACTATGAAAGTCTGTTGGCATCTTGTTTTCGTGTCAGTGGTCATCGTTTGTAATTGTTAGTGTGCGCTGGCAAAAAAAAACAACCTGCTTACTGACGGTGTTTTACTGAAAAAAAAGGTGAGTTATAAACATGTTTTACCCTGCAAGCTTTGAGCATACAATAGTTTTGAGATCAAAATGATTGAAAGTACTTATATATAATAATTTGCACAAATAAGAGTAAAGTTAGGTTATGGTGCCTCAATTTCCTGATACAATTTCATCACTTTCCTGACGTCAGTAATTGGTAACTCTTTAAGGCCAAGTTCACAACATATTACAATAGGTACATATTTTTATTTGAAAATATTTAAAAAAAATGCAAAAAGAAGATTCTTTAATTATTATTTATTAAGTGACGTTATTTCAATAGTCTGATAAAAAAGTAAAAAAAAAATTATAACTTAATGTAAACAACTGTTTTTAACGTTTCAAAAGACCGAAGCAGCGATACACGAAAATACAGACCGAAGAAGAAAGGAAGTCATTCAGCAAATGTAAGAGATGAGGTTATTATTATTTTATGAGTGTATCACCTTTTTAAGTGGTGTTACTTAGATGTTGTAAAATTAAAGCAATAATTAGTCAGCACAATAAATAATATTATTGAATCTTTTTTGTCACGGTATAAATTTTATTATGTAAGTGAATGTGTTTAAACATGCTTGGTCATATGTATTGTTAGCAATGGTCTGTCAGGAAATGTGTGATACCTACTGGACCTACCCTCCGCATGAAGTTTCATTAGACCTGACACTGCTTGTACTTCACCAATTCTAAATCAAATTCGCACTCGCTAAATGCAGGCTAACCCTCCTATAAAAAGTACGTGCATGCAGTTCCTTTTTTAATTCCTAGATGCCGCTAACTGGTGCAGAACGCCAAAAACGCTACATGGAACGCTTAAAAGCTGAAAATCCTGAAAAATTTGAAGAAAGGCGAAAGAATCATCTTGAACAAGTGAAACACAGACAAAAGAAAATAGCAACAATATTCATAACCAATTTTTGTCTAAGACTGAATACCTATTAACAGATAGTGTCAAAACATTGATTAAAGAAATTTATTAAAATACCAGTATTTTTATTACTTACCCTTAACAGTACCATTTCCTAAAATTTCTTGACGAAACAATTTCTTAACGATTTCCTGACGTACATTTTTTTTGGATATGACTCATCAATGACATCGACTTTAATCTTTTAATTATCTACATAAATATTCATAAAATACGTGTATTATACAAACTACTCTCAACCTAGGGCACCGATTAAGAGCAGTTTGTGTATTACTAGGCATTAAAGTGTGTAACATGTTCATAAACAGTTGTGTTTTTATTTTCAGTTCGTACTGAGGACTATGCTGAAGAAACATATGCATTAGCATACTATTATCTTTTAAAATCATGTTGGAGGCGTACGCGAAAGAATGTTGAATACCTCTATATAAAATGCGAAATAAATCGCCTACAATACTTTTAAAACGTTCCTATAATAAATGTACAAAGTGAAAACACAGAGTGTAGTTTAATCTTAAGTTGAAACCATAATCTTAAAGCACAACATAAATACTATTAAACGTACTATCATTATAAATTAGTTGTAAACTACGAAGTTGACATTTAATTAACTAGGTATCACAAATTTGCTATGAATAATTATTATCACTTTGGTAGCAACATTTTTATCAGCACATTAGTAGTGGTTTTTAATATCTGCAAAAGTATTTATCATTAATCATTTAAAAAAATCTTTATTGTACCATTTGTATGATATAAACAAATGATGGTTTTTATCACACAGACTTCAAATAACAGTTACTTTTTTTTACTGGTCGCTAAATGGAAATTGCTAATGTTCAATGACAGACCCGTGAATTTGATTACTTTAAAACCTAGCACAGAGTAGTTGGACTGCCATTAAACTAAATAATAGAAGAAAAATCCATGAAGAGGGTTATGAATTTCTGAAGTGATACAATATAAAAACCGCTTTTTATTAAGCTAAACTAAACCCTATTGAAGGATTTCGCATTTTTAGACATATCTCCGGTTCTACTCAATCGATAGCGATCAAACATGCATAAGGTTTTGAGTCTGACAAGAAAATGCTGCATAAAGATCCGTTCGCTAGTTTTTGCGTCCACTGCGCGCGAATTGACAAGAATTCCAAAAAAAAAGACAATCTCGTCTATAAATATTCTCATTTTAAACTTTTAACATCACCAATGTACCTACAGACAAGATTAATTTATCATTTTATAGAATAGTAAGAAATGGATATAGATGTATGACACAGTGACTCCATAATTAAAGAAATTTTGTCTAAAAAATATGCACATTGCCCTACTTTTACATTACAGGAAGTGGCTGCAATTACCGTTTATCTTTATTATTACATAGATAAATAAAAGCACTTCTCTCTGATAAATTTTGAAACTGTGTTTACCGCTATGTATATGTACATAACAATTTGGATTCTTGTATATTGAAATACTTGTTTAATAGATATTATTAAAATATACTTAGGTTCAATAGTTGGATTCTTGTATATTGAAATACTTGTTTAATAGATATTATTAAAATATACTTAGGTTCAATAGTAATAGAGTAACAAAAAAAACCGGCCATGTGCGAATCATACTCGCGCGATGAAGGTTCCGTGCAAAACTGAATTAAATGACGATCTTGTATATATATCTGTCAAGCCAGGCGGACGAGCCGTCCGGGTACCAGCCAAGCGTTGCTCGACGAGGTGGGCAAGCTCTTTGAAAGAGTCACTGCCAAGCGCCTCGTCGAGCATCTCTCGAATACCTAGTTCGGGTTTCGCCGGTGGCATTCCACCGTGGATGCCACCATGCGTGTGTGGACTCTGGCGGAGGATGCGGTCGCTCGGGGTGAGGTGATGTTGGCGGTGTCCTTGGAAGTCTCCAACGCGTTCAATACCTTGCCCCGGATTTGCATCAGAGAGGCGCTCGTGTATCACGATGTGACTCTCTACCTCCGCCGCATAGCCGGGGCGTACCTGATCGAGAGAGCCGTCATCTACCCAAGTTCGACCGAAGTCGATAGGCGTGAGATGTCGTGCGGTGTTTCGCAGGGATCAGTCCTGGGGCCGTAGCTGTGGAACATCGGTTACGACTAGATGCTTCGCAGTGACTTCGAGTACGATGCCACCGTCACGTGTTACGCGGATGACACGCTTGTGACGGTGAGCGGAGTTAGGCACCGCGAGGCGGCCCTCAGGGCCACGACCGCGGTTGCTCAAGTCGTGGAACGGATCCGGCGGCTGGGTCTCACGGTGGCTCTGCACAAGTCCGAGGTCATGTTCTTTCATGGCCCTCGGCGCAGGCCAGGCCCGATACCTGGGGCTCGTGCTTGACGGTCGATGGGACTTCGGAGAGCACTTCCGAAGTCTGCGCTCAAAGTTAGTGACCGCGCCGAATGCCTTGGGTCGGCTGTTGCTATGGTCCTACACGGGTGCCCGTGTAGGCGGTTACCCTGGAGGCCAGATTCCTGCCTCTACTCCGTACGGCGCAGAGGGCGATGGCCGCCAGGGTCATCAGGGGGTACCCCACGATATTCTTCGAAGCGGCGAGTCTCCTGGCCGGATCGCCACCGTGAATCCTGGAAGCGAAGACCCTTTCAGCACTGTATCGGTTGCGACGGCAGGCGCAGGAGCGGGGATTCGATCCCGAGCCCGAAGATGTTCGGGCCGTGAAATCCCGGCTCCACAGGGACTTGGTGGCCGAGTGGGAGGGATGACTTGAGCAACTACGCGCAGGGCACGCCGTGATTAGAGTGGTAAGACCCATCATGGGAGAGTGGCTTGGGAGGCCACACGGTAGCTCCTCGTACCGTCAGACGCAGATCATCACCGAACACGGGAACTTCGGGCGGTATCTGCATCTGATGGGTAAAGAGCCATCCCCCAGTGCCATCACTGCGACTCGAGTGTGGTCGCGAGGCTGCACACGCTCACCGAGTTCCGGCGTGGGAGACGCTGAGGCGGGAGCTTGTGGCGGCCCTGGGGGTGAGAGTGCTCACGCTCTCCACCCTGAATCGCGGACATCGCTGCCCGTGTTCGAAGGCGGCTCGGGCGTCGGAGCTGACTGTCACCCTAGCAGAAGCAGGCCACGGCAGTGAAGCGCATCGCGTGATGCGCGCTTCCCCACACCGGGGGCGAGTCGGGGACCACGTGGTCTCCCCTCCCAAGGAGGGCCAGACTGAGAGGGGTGGCCCTGGGTCAGCCGGGGATCGAGGGATATATTCTCACCTTCGGCCTAGCACAACGACCCACAGACGGCGTGTGGTTTAGTCGGTTCGAGTCCGACATAAACTTCCTTCTCCGCCTACGTGGGGGAGGAAGGGGCCCGTGGGGATTTGCCGCACGTAAAAAAAACATATCTGTTAAAATCTTTTAATGGGGTTGACTAAGAAGTTTGACTTTCCACAGCTGGAAAAGGTTGCAGGGGTTTAATATTGTTTTCAAAACGTATTACAAACGGTCTTTTCTTACACACAACGTTTAAAAACCAATCATTTCACAAACTTTCATTTCGAAAACATATTACTTCAAAAAGAATCATTTGATAAATAAAGGTTTTGCAAATGTCCTTTAGAAAAAAATTCAATTGATAAAATGTTATTTTAAAAATGTACATTTGACAAAATAAAGTCAGTTAACAAACAGTCAAACAAGCAAGCATAAACCACGCGTGTAGCATACAGTAGGCAAGTAGCATGTAACAAACATCGTTTCTGTCACAGCTCCGGCGCTGCGGGGCTCCGGCGGACCCACACACCACACTAACCCCAATTTCAAAAAAGGCGCCACTGCCGCTGGTTCAAAGTATGCGATACCCAATATTACCGAACTTCTTTAGCAGCTCGGCACTATCAGGTGTTGGGTGGCCATCTATGCAATTTAGTCAATAAACATTGCAACATCTATGATTTCCTCAAATCACATTACCGAAAGGAAGTATCAAATTGGCTCATGGGCAAAACCTATGACGACATAGAAAACCTTCTCATAGTTTCGATTTTGTATTCCTTCATCCTACATATACACTCATACATACACGCATACATTCACACGCACTCTCACTCACACACCCACATAAACACTAAATATACAATAATGTTTTATTTAACGTATGGCAGTCATAATTATTATTAACTTACTCAAGGGGCCTGGTTACCCACAACTCAAGTTAAATCTTATAGTGGGTGCCAGGGTACAAATTTGTGTTTTTCAATTTTATCCGTGTAACCATTACAGTTATATAAGTGTTGTATTATTTTGGTAAATAAATATATTATTATTATTTCCTTTATTCATTTAAGACACACATGAATTACATTTTTAAATATATTTAAAAATATAAAAAACGTTCGTTGTTGTTCATTTTTTGTCAAATGATTGGATACCGGTTGCAGAACTGATTATTTGATATAAATTTCAACGTGATTGACACATATGTGTAGCTACCTTTTTCCAGTTTTCGAACTTTTTCCTTTGCCTGTGCTATAAAACCTTGCTTCATGCCAAAACTGAGATCTGATCTGATTATTTGGTAATAAATTGCAACGTGATGCCTCAAAAATTCCCAAGACCCTTTTGTCTTGACATACAGACTAATGATGGGTTCCGTTTTATCCTTTTGAGGAGCAGAAACCTAAAAATAGATATAGTTTGAAACATAAATATCGGGTTTTGATCTGGTTTATCACTGTTAAAAACTATTACGGTTATATAGTTCATACGCTATGGTGAATGTTTAGCATTGGCCGGCGGGTATAAGGCTGTGGATAATGCGTCTATTTATGGCGTACGGTTCGCATGCCTAGAGACCTGGATTAATGGCGCCTCTCTGAATAATGAATTCTCAATCTATGCTAATTGACGCATTTTTATTCCAATATAGATACAGATATTTATGCAGTATTTTTCTTTTGACTTTTCGTCATTTCATTAACGGCCTGAATGGTGTTCAGCCGTTTAATTAAACGGCTAGGCAAATAGCTTGGATCGATGACGTTTAACTACTTGCCTAGGTATTTAATTAAACAGTTACAAAAATTACTTATTTCTGCATGGTTATAAAAAAAATAACCTTCTAACCTATCCTAAACAAGTCTGATTGCGCAGCTATCACAATAAACCTATCGCTAATTTTACCCCCTCGGGGATTTACAGGTGTAAGAATAATGATGGTATGTATGTAATTTTCTATGTTATTTCGAGGTGCCCCCATCTTGCGATTGACCTAAGCATTAGCCAGCCAGGTTATTAAATGATGTAATAAACGAGACGGCTGAATATCATTCAGGCCGTTAATTGAATGGCGCCATTTAGTTAACTGCCTAGGTAGTTAATTGGACGGCTGATTAAGCTAGTTGGCGGCGACACATACACATAATAAATTCATTAAAATGGGTACAGTACCTCCCTAAAAGAGAAAATAAAGAGTTTGTGATACTTTATGTTCTGTGCGATTGGCAAAACTATCGTCAGAAGGTTCATTTATTTCTACTTTAGGAAGTATAGGTGTAAAAAGTAAAATTAATTAAAAAATTAAGAAAAATTGGGTAATTTGGATTATCATCACTTTAAATATTAAGTATATCATTTTGTTTTTATTTACTGTACCGGTTCTAAATAAATCTGACTTCTTCTTCTTCATCCAAGGGGTAATCCCAATCGCATCCGAAGCTTCCAACTTGGAGTCTGGGGTCCGCTTTACCAGTCTTACTGCGGATTTGGCTAAACTTCGATATTTGCCGTGAAGCGACTGCCGTCTGACCTCCAGAACCCAAAGGTGATATCGAAGCATTGCAGTTAGACTAGTTGTTAGATTTATTAGGGCTCCAACTACCCGTAACGACTGCCATAGATGTTCTTATGGCAACCGAGACCGACTGCTTAACGTACTCTCCGAGGCGCGACCAGAACAATGCAAATACCCTTATTCATACGTACAAATATTTGCATTGAGCGGGGATCAAACCTGCGCCTCCTGCGTAGCAGCCGCGTTCACTACCGCTAAGCCACAGAGGCTGTCCTGAATCTGACTATCGTTACATATATCTTCATTTCGTAGGAACTGCCAGATAAAATCGCATTTCAAAGGAATACAATAAAATTAAAATTCATAATAAGACTTGCCGTAGTTACTTTTCAATCGTTTTGCAAATATATCGGCAGGGGAAGGTATCGCGTCCGATTGTCCGTGGAGTTAACCGGGGATGCTCATCAACATGCGTTGCCAGACTCTTTAATGCGATGCCGAAGCCCCTTTTACGATCGCGCGTCTCGATGCTAACCATATAAGGCTTTTGCGCGTGTTACTCTGATATATGGTCGCTAGTCACAAGCGAAGCGATTCTCATAGCGAAAATTCCACATTAGAAAATGAATGCACATTTGCAACCCGGGTATAATATTTGTTACCAATTACTATCATGCATTTGCTATTCACAAGGAAAGGCTAGGAGCGGAAATTTGGTATCATATACGATATGACATCTAAAACTTTCTGTCGAAAAAAAATTATTGTTTTTCAGTCATGTATTTCAAGTGCTGTAAGCTATGCATTAGGTATCATAACGCTGACCGGTGTGTGATTTTGGGTCCTTTGCAGTGGACGTACCTTTACCCGCTAGTACCGTGTGCGCGGCGGCACACGGGCGCTGTGTAATTTACGACCGCCAAAGTGTTGCATCCCTTGACATATCATCCAAGTATTGTGGACGTCCGTTATGGCGGTACTATAATTTCAACACATGTCCGTTAAAAGTGACATTGCTAAGTTACTGACTTAGAAAGTATGACTTGTGCAAACCAATAGTTATCATCATCAGGCTATATTAGTCCACTGCTGGACATAGCCCTCCCCTAATGAGCGCCATAGCGCCCTGTCTTCAGCTTGCCGCATCCAGCATCTGCCTGCAGTCTTTCTTAGATCGTCATCCCACGCTTGCCGAATCGCGCTCTCCACTCAAGAACACGTTTACCCCACCCCAACAGTTGTCGGTTCTTCGCGAGATGTGGCCAGCCCACTGCCACTTCAGCTTGCTGATTCTTTGAGCGATGTCGATAACTTTGGTTCTCTGTCGGATGTATTCGTTGCGGATTCTATCCTTCAGAGAAACTCCGAGCGTAGCTCTCTCCATAGCTCGCTGAGCGACTTTGAACTGATGGACCAAACTTTCGTTTTCAAGCATTGCGGTATGGATGACGAGAAGACTCGACATAGTTTCCCAAACGCCCCCCAGCCCAGCTGGATCCTCCTCTTGGCCTCCCTCTCGAAATTGTTTTTACCATACTGCAGAATCTGCCCGAGGTAAGTGTACTCAGAAACGATTTCGAGAAGGTGACCATGTACGACGACCGATATCGGATCAATGTGGCCATTGATCATGACTTTGGTTTTATCCAAATTCATGCCAAGACCGATACGTCGCGAGGCTGAAGCTAGTCCGCCCAACATCTGGTTCAGCTCCTCTAGCGACTCCGCCATTAAGACTATGTCATCTGCGAATCGTAGGTGTGAGATGTAGTCGCCGTTTATGTTAATGCCCTTTCCTTTCCAGTCCAGCGTCTTAAACATATCCTCCAACGCGCTGGTGAACAGTTTCGGGGATATAACATCCCCCTGTCTTACTCCTCTGCGCAATTGGATCGGTCTAGACTGCTGGTCCTGTACTTGGACACTCATGGTGGCGGCTTCGTACAGACATCTCAACACCTCAATATAACGATAATCTACTTGGCATCGCTGTAAGGATTCCAGAACAGCCCAGGTTTCGACAGAGTCAAAGGCCTTCTCATAGTCCACAAAGGCCAGACACAGGGGCTGATTATACTCTTCTGACTTCTGTATAATCTGCCTCACTGTGTGAATGTGGTCTATGGTGCCATATCCTCCGCGAAACGCGGCCTGTTCCGGCGACTGGAACTTGTCGAGTCTCCTGGCAAGACGATTCGTGACCACTCGTGAGAACAGCTTATAGACATGGCTCAGGAGCGAGATAGGTCTGTAATTCTCAAGAAGGGTTTTGTCACCCTTCTTGAAAAAGAGCACCACCAAACTCCCGCTCCACGCCCTTGGAGTTCTCCCACTGTGAAGGACTGCGTTGAAAAGGTTCTATAGTTCCTGTATAACAGGGGCTCCTCCAGCTTTCAAAAGCTCTGCTGTTATTCCGTCCTCACCGGGGGCTTTTCCATTTGTAAGCTGCCTCAGAGCTGACACGATCTCGTCTTGACTGATGTCAGACAGTTAGTCGGTGTAGTGGCGTGTCAGGGTGGCTCTGGAATCGCGGTCATCTCGTCGAGAATGAGAGGCATGTGCAGCGTATAATCGGCTGTAGAAATCTTCTATCTCGGCGAAGATCTCTGGCTTTGACAATACGGTCCTCCCGTCGTGCGTTTTTAGCTTCGTCAGGTGGCTCCTGCCAAGCTGCTGAGTGAATACTTTAGACCCTCGGTTTCGCTCTATCGCCTCTTCGATGAGGCGTGTGTTGGAGCTCCGAAGGTCGCACCGTACCATATTCGCAATTTGCTTGTTCAGGTCTGACCTCTCCGACGAAGTCGCTTGAGATAGTTATATTACAAGCAATTATATATTATCCTAAAAGCAAGGATGTGGCTAAAACACATGAAAGCTTTTCAAGAAAGGCTACACTGTTCATTGTTAAACATTTTTTATTATTTTAGCTTTATGATAACCATTATCTATACTTCAATACTAATATTATAAATGCGAAAGTAACTCTGTCTGTCTGTCTGCATGTTACGCTTTCACGCCTAAACCACTGAACTGATCTTGATGAAATTTGGTACAAAGGTGTATTAGAGCTTGAGAACGGACATAGGCTACCTTTTATCGCGGGAAAGGGGCGTTTATCGGGGGGAAATAGGGAATGAGAGTTTGTCATTTTTGTAGATATCCTAATGAATTTGGTTCAGAGGTGGATTAGAGCTTGAGAACGGACATATGCTACCTTTTATCGCAAAAAGGGGGATAGAGGGGGGAGTAGGGATAGAAGATATAAGTTTGTGAATTTTGACTATATTCTGATGACATTTGGCACAGAGATAGATTAGAACTTGGAAACAGATATGGCTACCTTGTATAGCGAAATAAGAGGTTACAGGGGGGAGGGGTAATAGGAGATGAAAGTTTGTATGAAAGGTTTTTATTTTTAAATATCCTTAGGAAATTTGGTACAGAGATGAATTAGAGCTAGGGAAGGGAAACAGGTTAGGGGATTAAAGTTTTTAATTTTTCAATCGCGCAAAACAGGGGATGAATAGGGGATAAATAGTAAGAAGTATTTTTTAAAGATATCCTCATGAAATTTGGAACAAAGGGGGATAAGAGCTTTGTAACGGACATGGTCAAGTAACGAGCCAAATATAGAGGCCAGTAGAGATCGTTATAGGGGCGAGTGGAAAGGCGTGTAGAGGTCAAATAGAAAGTCGAGTATAGAAGTATAAGTATAGAAGAGTCAGTGGAGAGGCGAGTATAGAATCAAATAGAGTGCAGTAAACAGTCGAGTAGAGAGGCAAATAGTGAGGCGAGTAGAGAGACGAATGTAGAGGCGAGTAGAGATCGAATAGAGAGTTCAGGAGAGATCGGAGTAGAGAGGTGAGTAGATAGGCGAGTGGGGAGATTCAAGTAGAGAGGCGAAAAGAGAATCGGCTAGATGGGCGAGTAGAGATGCGAGTACAGAGACCAATGGAACGGCGATTATAGAGGAGAATAGAGAGAGGAGCAGAGAAGTCAGTAGAGAGACGGGTATAAATTCAAGTAAGAGAGTCGAACATAGAGGCGAATAGAAAGTCGAGAACAGAGCCGAGTAAATCGTCGAGGACAAAGTTGAGTAGGGAGGCGAATTTAATGGTCAATGAGTCGGCTCAACACTAAGCGATAACCGACATCCACGCGAGCGGAGCCGCGGGTCAAAGCTAGTGATATAATAATATAATACATCTCTATGCCTATTGCTTGCAAAATACCCCGTAAAATTAGACAATTCGAATTTCATGACCTTTCAAAGCCTTTTCAAGCTTTCGTAGTATGAAATAAAGTTTATGTGGTCATCAATGCGTTTAATAAGCCCAGAACTAAATTATAACTTGAATATACTGTTTTCATAATTTATATTGACTAGAACTTCATACATTAGTCACGTCCAAATCCCAAAATGTAGGTGCTAAATTGTAACTGTACTCTGTGCCACAGACCTCCTAATGCCCATTACTAATTTAAATAAGCATCTACAAATACAGGGTGGTTAAATTTAATAGTACGATATCATTTATTAATGTTTCACATCAAGATCACGATTGAATTGTTGAAACTGTTTTTATTACAATGCTCTTTACATCCAAGTTTTGGAAAGAATATAAACTTAAGTATAATTTGAAAGTACTTTTCACTTTTCAGTCAATTGTATAGTTAATAACGGAAATTCAAAGTTTAAGGAAATCGTGACTTATACACTTCTCATCAAAAAAAAGACGGGTTGCACTCCGGGAGTGCCGGCAGAAGTGAAAACTTTTTCTTTCTTTCTTTCTTCGTTATATACAGAGAAAAAGATAAAAAGAATACACCATACCATACCTATAATTTGGCGCCAATCATAGAACCTATCACTAATTTTTTGTCAGAAGGAATTAATGAATTACAAAAAGAAAAAATGACCACAAAAAGTAATAAATTACAAAAATGAAAAAATAATTACAAAAAGTAATAAATTACAAAAAGAAACAAAAATCACAATAAAATAATAAATTACAAAAAGAAAAAAAATCACAAAAAATGTCAGAAGCCCAGGTTTGAACCCGGTACTACCTGAAACCATAAGGACTTGCAGTCGAAGCGTTTACCGTTAAGCCACGACGCTTCTTAACACACTTAACAAAATAAAGAATCTATAGCTGTTGTAATGTTGTATGACGTCAGTCGTCGGTTACGGTTCAAAGGTCAATCAATCCTGACCAAAGTTCAACACTTTTTACCCATCCAACACCGCTAAAGAAGTTTTCACTTCAAAAATCGAGACTGTACCACAAGTACTATTCAGCCGGCATTTACATAAATCAGAAAAAGGATTGATATCAATAATTAACGCCAATAAGTAGCTGGCAGTCTAGTTAACACAAATAAAAAGTTAAAAATGTCGAAATTTCAATCATTTTGCAAAAGTGGAAACATTATTTTCAACATAAATTAATGTGTATTTTGTCGAAATTTCTGCATTTGTTTACATTTTTGCAAAAATATTGTTTCTTTTTTATAGTGATTGCTAATTTAACATTGTAACATCTTATCAAAGGGATTGTTTACGCACAAATATGGATTACCTTACCCATGAAATCCGCCCAAGTTGTGGCTTTGCTAGATGCAGGACATTGTCAGCATGTTGTGGCTGCACGGCTAATTCTTAGCCGCTCTGCTGTCAATACAGTGTATAAACGCTATCGGGAAACTGGTAGTTTTACGTGCCGTCCAGATTCAGGTAGAAATCGAGCCACATCAGAGCAAGATGACCGGTATATTGTGTCAGTTTCTCTAAGAAATCGTCACGTCGACGCTATCCAACTACAGCAGCGACTCCGTGAGGTTCGAGGGTCGACTGTAAGCGACCATTAGAAGAAGATTAGCGGACTGTAGCCTAAATCCTCATAAACCAGCTAATGGCCCAAATTGACGGCAGACCACAGGAGAGCGCGCCTTAACTTTGCACGTGAACACTTAAATTTGTCTAATCTTCAATGGAGCAAAGTTCTCTTTACTGACGAAAGTAAAATCGTACTTTACGGTAACGATGGTTGAAAGAAGGTGTAGCGAAGAAAGGGAGTACATTTTGCACAGTGCTGCATTGATGAAAAGGTCAGCTATGGTGGCGGTTCTTGGACAGTTTGGGGAGGCATAAGTGCGGAAGGAAAAACCGAACTTGCTCAAAACAGTTTGCAAGAAGAGTGGGATGACATTCCGCAGCACAAGATTGTGACTCTCGTCAGTTCCATGAGGAACCGTATAGAAGCTGTTATTGGAGCCCGGGAGGAAATACTGAATAAACCATTTTTAATTATTTTTTTCTGTATTGGGTCTTTGTTTTTAACATTTTACAAGTCCTTCTTAGAAGGTAAATTGGACTATGTGAACCAAATAAGGTAATTGAGTAAATTAAATTTTAATTGGAAACATTAAAAGATACCTTTACAATATTTACAAATAGCTGTCATTGTTAATTTTGGTTCGTAGTATAAAAAATATAAGTAAAACTCATTTAAAGTCAAACTATAGAAGTGTCTCGAGTTTTTTGGTGGGAACTGTATTATCGCGTACAAAAATAACTGTTAATTAGTTTTTAAAATAAAAGTTCCTTTAAAAGATACCTTTACAATATTTACAAATAGCTGTCATTGTTAATTTTGGTTCGTAGTATAAAAAATATAAGTAAAACTCATTTAAAGTCAAACTATAGAAGTGTCTCGAGTTTTTTGGTGGGAACTGTATTATCGCGTACAAAAATAACTGTTAATTAGTTTTTAAAATAAAAGTTCCTTGATTAAAGGCTGGTTTACTGTTTCGTATTAATCTTTTATCGAAATCAGCTCAAACAATCTGTACTAAATTTTGTTTTGTCAACTGTTACAAAGTACCTCTTGATTTCTGATTCAAGTGAGACTGATAAGTTTAAGTCATAATGTCTTGAGAATGTTTTGAGTCCTATGAAAAAACTCAAAACTGTTGTTGCAATGAAGCAATTTAAATCTTAAGCCAAAGAAATACTAGTCGTACGGTGGTAATTTCTTTTTTATTACGCAGATAGTGTTAGATTTGTTTGGCAGTCAATATTCTGAACAAAATAATAATGGCGATGAATTCCCATTATTCTCTATATAATTTGCTCAGAATGCATTAATAAGTTGTAATGGCAAGTTGTAAAAATCGGGTATATTTTTTCACCCTTGTCACATTACTTCAGCTAATTGAACTATGACTGAGTGTGACAAGCCTGGATTCACGTCGAATAAATCATACTTTGGCTCTGTTCCACCTAGAGAACATGTATCTTCCTCCCTCTAAATTGCTCTTTTTGTTACTTCACATTCTACCTGTCTCGTTTTCTTATTTTAGTTTCGCTGAACGTGTAATAGTTTTTATTGTATTAAACCTCAAGCTCAGCCGACAATATGTTGAAGACTCGAGCTAAACTCGCTCTTGTTGTTTTATTTTATTAAACGACAACTAGTTATCGAGGCGTTTGGTAAAAAAAGACAGACATTTATATCACCATCGAATTGGATAATTACTAGTATTGTAATTATAAACCGCTCGAACAGTTTACCAATGAGTTTTATCGCTTTTTTAAGAACGTCTTCTTAATAAATTGGTCTTAATACTACGAAATTATGTATAATAATGTTATAAGTACTAGGTTCTCCTGCGGTTACGAGTCGCCGCTGCACATTTACATAATTCAATATCCTTTTAGTATTTAATAGTCATACAAACAGTGCATTTCCTTATAATTTATTTGTACTCAGACGTAAAATGAGCGTAATGGCATATCAATCTACATCAAGTAATTGTATTTCAGCTATCTATTATTTTCTTAAAGGTAGCTGTTTCATGTTTATATTTTTATTGTAAAACAACAGACATAGAATATCGTAAACGTTTATCAATATTTCTTTTTAATTCATAATATTAAAGAAATATTTATTTTTAGTTATAGAAAAAATGTTTATCACAATATTTTTTAAAACCATTATAACCAATTAAAAATTTTGTAAGCAATATACTCGTACCTAAGTTTTAGCAACAGATACCTCTAAATATCCTAACTCAAGTGGAGTAATTAAAATAATTACAGAAATGACGCAAACAACTTAAATTGCAAATTATGTACTTACTCCACCTGATAAAAGTGGCTAGATGAAACTGTTCGTACAAAGGCAGGTCGACACGACTCACCCTTCGAAATCACGCGCTCGCTCTTTACTCAGGAGTGATGAGCCGCGCGCTCATTACGTCATGCTTCAGTCATATGTGCCTGGCCTGGAGAGCCCCGACCTGTCATTATGCCACCCAGTCCATGATCGGTCAGATATAAATCATGGTAATGGTAGATTATTCTAGATACATCAGCGGAACACCCGGGAAATGCGCTCGAAGCCCCGATTATATGGAACCCACTGACGTAATTGCACCGCTCATTGATACCTCACGAAATGTAATTAGGCTTTGTTCCGACTAAGTATTGGCCGTAGATTTGCTCGCATTTTCATTATTTCATTGTAGTATTAACTCAATGATGAGGTCCAAGATGAGATACGATTTTTTATTTGGATTGTACTTAGATTACGTTTAAGAAACATGACTAAGAAAAATTATTAAAATAAAATGCTTTTAATCATATTTAGTATGAAAGCATTGGATAACGAAGATCGGTTGAAGACTGAAATTGGTTAAATAGAACCGATTATAATGACCAAAAACTATAACTTACTCTCACATTCATAATTAACCTCTAAGGCGACCGCGTAGGGGCAAACGTAATGTAGGACGCCTACTGGCCAGGTGGAAGGACGACCTCATCAAGGTCACCGGAAAGCGCTGGATGTGGGCTGCCGTCGGGTTATGGGTTCTCCCGAACGGGTCAGATAATAATAGTATAAAAATAAACATATCGTACAATTGTTAGCGGAGATAAGTTACCGTATAGCTTTTGAACTACTTTCAATATGAAACATCTATTGATGCCGACCGATTGAGACCAATGATCTTATAATAAAAAGAGGTAGATAGGGCACTGGCGCTTAAAAGCGGTCACTCAAAACTAGGCTAATTAGTGCAGACGTGCACTAATCAATAAGTGCGAACGAGAACAAAGTATAATTTCTGTTATACAAAGCGGTACATTCTTGCCATTGCGATAGTAATAAAATAACACATGTACTACCTCTTTTGATGGAATTAGACTGACTCGTATGCAATGATACCAAAATTGCTATGCTGTCTTTTGTCGCTATGTTTTATTCTTGAATTTAAATCTAATATATAAAAATCAATAACTGTTTAAGTACTGCCGTACATGTGTGCGAAGCCGGAACATGAAATTGTTTAAGCTAGGATGTCTCACATCTGCTAAAAGTCTTACGGACCTCACAATATTTTTTCCATTAAATAATTAGTGACCTATTTAAATCATATTTATACCACATGTTTATCTTGTCTAGACGATGATCCATTACTGTATAATATAACACTATGATCTGTAGGAGCGATGCAGATAATGCTAACGTGGATGAAATCCCGCAGCACGACTTGTTTTATTGTAAGACAGCTGATGCCCGCGACACCGCCCGCGTTGATGTCTATTGTTGCGACCAAACAAGCTGTATGAATGGGTATTCAATCATTTGACAAAAAATGAATAACAAATCAAAAAAATATAGTTGATAAACTTATTATTTTACAAACTATTGCTTAATAAACTACTCATTAGACAAAATATTTATTTGAAAATTTTTCATTATGCCTTAACATCATTCAATCAATCACAAATTGATTATTTTTCTAAAAATGTTAGTTGGCAAAACAAGTTTTACCCTCCAATTATTGTCTTGAATAGTCAGAAGTTAGTGACAGAAATGTCTGCAAATACGACTTCACGTGGTCTTGTTTGCCCTACCCCTAGAGTGTTATTTAAGCCCACACATGCGCAGAGGGGTGAGGCGGCCCACGAGCTGTGGAGCAGGTGGTTATAAGCTAACGCAGCTTCGGCTTGCTGGCCGGCCAGCCTCAGCTGCGATACTGGGCGTTACAACCATCTGCGACGACAAGCTCATGTGGGGTAGCAGGAGCCCCGCAACGCCGGAGATGAGACAGAAACAATGTTTGCTGTATGCTATTTCCCTATTGTATGCTACACGCGTGGTTTATGCTTGCTTGTTTGTTTGTTGGTAACTGACTTTATTTTGTCAAATGAACATTTTTTAAATAAAATTTTAACAATTGAAGTATTTTCTAAGTAATACATTTGCAAAACTTTCATTTATCAAATGATTATTTTTGAAGTAATATGTTTGCGAAATATAAGTTTGTCAAATGATTAGGTTTTCAAACGTTGTTTGTAAAATGATCGTTTGTCATACGTTTTTATCAAACAATAGTAAAACGCATGAATACATCGACCACGGCCAAACAGCCCGTAAGCAGTATATTCTACACGTATGAATATTATTTGATGTAACTAATCTTGATGATTCTGGTGTGGATTATACTCCGATTCCACTCACCGAAATGCAACCAAACATACGGTTATTCTTAAATCCATCTTTCTAATAAACGCTCCGTAGAGTAGTTTTTGTTTCTATAGCAAACAAACAAAATCAATTAATTTAAAAGAAAGACGTGTTGCACTCCGGCAGAGCCGGCAGAAGTGAAAACTTTTTCTTTCTTTTTTTTCTTTCTTCGTTATATACATAGAAAAAGATAAAAAGAACATACCATACCATACCCATAATATAGCGACAATCATAGAACCTATCACCAATTGTTTTGCTAATTTTCTGTCAGAACAAATTAATAAATTACAAAAAGACAAAATAATCACAAAACGTAATAAATTACAAAAAGAAAAACTAATCACCATAAGGGTCAGAAACCCAGGTTGAGCCTAGTACTATCTGAAACCATAAGAACTTACAGTCGAAGAGCTTACCGCTAAGCTACGAAGCTTCTTGGCGTACCTAGCAAAATAAACACTCTGTAGCTAGGAATGTTGTATGACGTCATGCCGTCCTACAAAGTCGTCGGTTACGGGTCAAAGGTCACGTGATCCTGACGCAAGTTTAACACTTTTTACCCATCCAACACCGCTAAAGAAGTTTACACTTCAAAAAAAGACGGGTTGCACTCCGGGAGTGCCGGCAGAAATGAATTATTTTCTTTCTTCGTTATATGCAGAGAAAAAGATAAAAGAACATACTATACCATACCATACATATAATATAGCGCCAATCATAGAACCTATCACTAATTTCCTGTCAGAAGATGTTAATAAATTACAAAAAGAAAAAATAATCACAAAATGTAATAAACTACAAAAAGAAAAAATAATCACAAAAAATGTCAGAAGCCCAGGTTCGAACCCAGTACTATCTGAAAACATAAGGACTTACAGTCGAAGGGCTTACTGCTAAGCTACGAAGCTTTTTAGCGTACTTAGCAAAATAAACACTCTGTAGCTAGGAATGTTGTATGACGTCATGTCGTCCTACAAAGTCGTCGGTTACGGGTCAAAGGTCACGTGATCCTGACGCGAGTTTAACACGCGATCCTGACTTAACTGTTTTTACCCATCCAACGCCGCTTCTTAAACATTTGTTTTTTTGAGTTCAGAAACAAAGCAATGATTTTTACTTTCAACGTTGGGATGTCAGACGACAGATGCATCCAAAAAAGCCGACATAATCAAAAACAATAAGCAGACTGCGGGCTCCAAAGTGCATACTTTGGACAATGGGGAATCGCTATGAAGATAATTGTGATGATGATAAAAACAGAAGTGTGTATTCCGAAGGTGGGTACCGTAATATTTTATGTCAATTAATATTTCATTGCTCATAACGTGCCTCTATAAAAGACTGTACGTATTCGCAACTAGCAACTGTAATTAAGTTTTAGCTATAAAAAAGTAATTTTGTTACTTTATATTTATTTATTGTTCAGAGTGAAGCGTTCATAACTTCATAAGCTTTTCTTTCATCAAAGGCATCATTTATGTGCAATTAACTACATAATTCCAGAACGTCTTTGTGTGGGTCATAAAATGAATCTGCATTACACACGCAGTTACTTCTCCAAACTTTAGGTATTCAAACTTTGCTAGGAATATAAAGTAATGTTCGTGTGAACGAATTTATCATGCATGATTGTATGAGATAATAATCTCCCATTGTAATAACATATTGTAAGTTTTATAGTTACGATAAGCTATCAGGCCACAACCTCATAGCGTTCATTATCGTGTCTAATCAGGTTCGCACGCGGCGCGGTGGCTAAATCATCCGATTATTGATTTCCGATGTCGCGGTCGTGATCGGGCGCGGGATTCAACCGTCGGCGTGACAGTAAAGCCATTGTCGGAGCCGACGGCGGCTCGCGCTTCGCGACGCGCGCACATTCTCCGTGATTAAACGCTTGTAATTCCAACAATATCATTCCGATTGTCGGATTCAATCTGCACACGCCATTCACTGCTCATCTCTCATGTCACCTCTGCGAACCTCTAACCGCATAGACCACTTGCTTGTAACAAGTCATCTAACATTAACACCTCGTGGCCCGAAACCGTCCAGTCTTATATAAAAAGAAAATACCCAACCGCGCTCTCGATAGATATTAATCTGCCGTATCTTGATTATAATAATGCTTCTGGATATATTTTTTATGTATTCAGCCCGTCAATTGAATGCGTTCTAAAGTTGGTCCCGGTTTGACGACGTGGCCGTTATATGCGTGCAAATGGTCTCACTACCATGGATGCCCAAGATCGTGCGAAGTGGATGAGGAAGAGCCGGAAGGCAAACCCTGAGCACCGAGCGCATCTTGGCCTCGGATGCAATCAGGTTAACGGCTAAATGCAGATGATGATGAATTGAATTCGTTCTACAAGATGATAAGAAACTATGATGAAGAAGTCCCGATGTTACGGTCCACCATTCCTAATAAAAATAATATCGAAACTGTTTCCCCAGACTTCGCCCGCGTATAATTCAAATGACGTTCCCTCAACCCGTCTATATATTTATTTATTTCTTATAAGCAAGGAGAAAAATACATACATATCAGACTATAATCCTGTCCTTTGCTTTAGTTTGACCGTGATTAAGTAACATATCGAATATAAAAACTTTTACATTTATGATATCAGTGGAATACCTTATAAGTAACATGTCATAATAATCTTAACATAAGCTAGTGATATACTGGCAAATCCTTATTTTTTTATAAGCTGGCTACTCATAAAGATAACTCTACTAAGAAGAAAAGCATTGGTACTTTCATTTTCACACGACAATAAATAAATAGGTATACCAGAATAATTTCTTTATGATCAGTTATTGCATTGACTTCTGGATCTCTATAACAGTAGCCTAGTTACTGACAATTTATTTATTTTTATTATTTTTTACTGTACGCTTTAGACATCTCTGAATGTATACCAGTAATGTTCAATTTACATAGTTTTGATAGACGTTAGACGATGACCGCGGAGTTTTTCCAAAATTAAAAATTTCCAATGTGTTAAACCAGGAAATAGTCCATAGAACATAATGCTATGTGCAAATCTGTTCAACAGATAACGCGTAACAAACATCGTCACAGTAATTGACATTTTGCCATGCTAGTTGGATTTACATCCTTGAGGTTGAAATTAACTTGTTGTACCACAATACCGTATGTTGTTTTCATTTTCAAGATTACGTAAATCGGATAAAAGAATATGTTCGCAAATTTTTGCTCTTATTGCCCACTTGGCCGCATTGAACAATAATAAGGGAGGCAATCTCTTGCGACATGAGATCGTCGGATGGTAACGAGCAGTCCGTTGTTGTTATTAAACCCCATTGTTGTGATGTGCCGTATAAAGCCTAACGCAGCTCGTCCCTTTCTAATACTTCCAATGAAGCACTGAAAGTCCATTTGCAGTACGATTAACTCTCCCGGGTGGTTATGCGACTATGCACGATGTGAGCACGATACAACAGGGCTGCCTTTATCTTTCTTGAAAATTGGATATAGGACATTATGAATGTTTGGCTACGTGTTTACTTGTGCGTCTAATCTATATCTGTTCTCCGCATATCATTGCTATCAATTTGAGAAGAATAATTTAATTTCTAATTTCTTCATCAACCTTACTAATATGAAAAACTAAGGAACATGAAATATGTGTATCAACTGCTACTAATGAAATGTCTTTCTACCTTTTAATGATCTTGGGATTCCATAAGTTGACTACGTGTACCTATGTGTTAAGGTAAGATACTTGTCATTAACATTACTAATTTGGTCTTACAAGATATAAACAGTTTATGATCATCTCTAATACTGTGCAGAAAAGTGTTGACTGACTACTGAAGTCTCAGGTAGCAGAGGTCTATGTGTTACCTGTTCAAGAAAGTTAACAACGCTGTACATATTTTATTGAATGTCACACACATCCTAAATTTCAATATGGTATGAAATTTAGGAGTTGGCAGCCCTACCTATCTGTGTCTGAACTCTATTATCGACTGTTAATAAAACTAGGTAGAGCACGCGGTCGGATGGTAGCTCCTGGTGCTAGATGGCGTCGGCGGGCGGTAGAAGCACCCTCGCATTTGCATAAGGAATTGGGTGCGCACGCTTCGGTATCGTCTTGCACCGTATTTCTCACGCTACCCGCGGCCATTGCACGCTCCAGCCATCACCGCCTCTTGTCTAAAGGCTATGTCAGCACGTTGCCCCTACTCATATATTTTTTCTATTGCAGCCATTAGTGTCTAATATGATACAACATATAGATAAACACATTTTATCTGGTTTATAGAAAACCGTTTGATATTATCACCTATAATTTACTACGTTTTAAAGTAATGGTACATTCTGAAATAAACAAGCGAGTTCATAATTACACAAATCTTAAGATCGTTAAGAGCCAAAGTCGGTCGAATATTTTTCACTATTAAAATACTTGTTCGTCCGAACATTCGGCGGTAAGTGTGTTTAATTGCACGGTGCATTGATAGCGAGAGATAGTACCAGACATGTCGGTGGTGACCTCAATTCGAAGCACGGTCACTACACTTTGAAATGTTTAAATGACCAAAGCCAATTCCTATAATCATAAACATGAATGTAATGTTTTGAAGAGAATAAGAAACAATTTCAAAACATACAACAAAACGTACTATGAAAGCAAAATAAACTGTAGACAGCGGTACTTAAACGTGTATAAAATGTCATTTCAGACAGTAAATAAAATCACAAGGCTTAAGGTATAAAAGACAATAGCCAAATGAATATTTCATAAGGCTATTATTTAATGATGATGCTTATAATACAGTAGTGCTATCAATTAGAAGCGAAACGGCAGTAATTTCTTGTACTAGATTAAACACAAAGCGAGCTTTGTCCCATGACCTTTTGGGGTCAGGATTCATTTTATGAACAGGGAGCGGTTTAATACTTTATTGATTAATAAATTTATACGAATGTACAGTTCATTGTTGCGCTACCTGCAATTAGGTAGTTTATTTGCGTCCTAAATCGACAATATAATTTACTCTCGTCTGAAACATGCACCTTAATCAATTAATTAATTAAAATAATTAATTAAAAGTTTATTTATTCACAAAGATACAGATACAAGGTACAATAAGTTAGGTATAGTATATAGTATATAGTAGTATATACAAGTATCCGTACAATAATTTTACCTTGTTTAACCTTAACCTTGTTTTACCTTGGTTAAATTTACCTTGTCGAGTTAGAACAGCGTTTTGGATTATAGAAAGGAAAAACAATTAAGTCATATTTGCAATACTTAGTTTCCATGTGAAATATAAAAAAAGCAAGCAAAAGAGAAAGAAAGAAACATTAATTTAGTGCAAAGTGGTCAGATAATACAGAAATTACACATCAACACTTTCATTGGAAGTATTGGGATATATGTCCAGTCATAACTGATGAACATGCCTCCAAACTCCTAGCACAGTATGCGTATAGCCAGTAACAGTGCGACCCACAAATGCACCAAATGGATGTCCAGTTCAGCATGTGCCGGGTAGAAACCTGGCGCTCGTTTTCAACTAGAACCCGAGGGGCAGTGACACAAAAGTCAAAAGGGCAAGTGAAGAAAATCGGAAATGAGTTTCTAAACAGGCCGTCGCAATTTTTTTTTAGCCCTGTGTTTACAGTCAGAACCCCAGGATTCTTTAAAACCCTGTGCACACCATTAACATTATAGTCGTAATCTGTCTATATTTTGCATTTTAAGCCTTGTCATAAAACAGTTAATCGATAACGGTAAACTAATAATTTATTTGACATTCTGCAATTTAATTGTCTGGATATGACAACACATTACATAATTCTGATCGTATAAATCGCTTGGAAAATTTTATGACTCAATCATGAAATGTTTTACGGTGATGGACGCTTATGACTTGGGTCGTCGGGTTTGGTCGCAGCGGTCACTATTGTAAGCAAACAAACACGCAAGACATTCTCATGTAACATGTTGCCAGGTTCCATGAAGTCGTCTAGGGCCGATACGGCCGTGCGCGACTACTCCAGGCCCACGTTAGCCGTGCACCGCTCGAACTTCATCTGAGTATGCGTAACTGACGACTCAACTGCCTGCCCGTAAAATCCTATTGCATCGTTCCTTATTGCAGTTGCCTTTAAAGTGTACATATTGTTAAAAAAGGCCCGTTCGTACGTGTATCTTTAAAGTCAGGTGGAATGAATGCTACATAATTTTTGACATGCGTTTTGTATCATAGTATATTAAATATACATATAAAGAAAATTGAAGTGTCAGTTTGTAATATTGAAACAACCGTTTTTTTACTACATGCATATGAAAATAATACGGTACATATACCAAAACAACTTTTTTTTTTAATTTGTCTGTCTGTTTGTTCCGGCTAATCTCTGAAATGGCTGGACCGATTTTGACGGGACTTTTATTGGCAGGTAGCTGATGTAATAAGGAGTAACTTAGACTACTTTTATTTTTTAAATTTAATGCTCAATAGCGTTGACTCAACACTAAGCTATAACCGATATCCACGCGGGCGGAGCCTCAGGCAACAGCTAGTTAGTAATATTTTACAAGTTTTACTCCTTTTGGATACCATAGCAGTAAACAAACACAGGCTCTGCTTGGCGATAAACGGTTTCCAGTGATTGATCGCGAAAACATTACTGACGTCTATGAGATATACGGCGACTATTCACAATAGAAACAATTATGCAAATGCCATTTAACGTGATTTTCTAATCAGCAAACTCTAATTTTGCACAAGTAATCTCTTTGTGCTTTACCTTTTCTAAACGTGTAAACTGGGTAAAGCAATATTTTATGTAAGGAATAACTGTAGTCGAGCACTGACGAAGTGCTTTGACCCTACGGAAAATTTAAGTCATACAAGTACTGCCTACTGGAAAATTTATGTGTTTTAGCGGGAGCGGTAGTTTTGCTAAACTTTCTTGTTTGTTATGATATGATAAACGAGAGTTCATAGGCCTAATTACTAGACCTTAACCATAATTGTTTAACCATTTTATACTGATTGTGGTCATAAATACGTTTCTATTTTTATTTTAAATTGCTTACTAGTACTCAAGCCTAGGCTCGCACACAACTTAGCGAAGCTAATTTAAATTAGTTGGCAAACAACTTATCGTTCATCACGATTCTTTGGTCTAATGCAAAAGGTGTTTCCATGAATAGATTGAACAGGGCTTTCATATTTCACGCACAAAGTAATTTCACACCGGAGGTAAAATAAAATACCCTAGTTAATCAATCAATCAATCAATTAGCCCACTGCAGTCCACTGCTGGACATAGGCCTCTCCCAATGTGCGCCATTTCGTACGATCCTCCGCCTTCTGCATCCAATCTTTAACAGAAATGCAATACAATTTTTTTATACCATTTAGGTGGCAGACAAGCACACGGCCCACCTGACAGACGGCCTATGTACATGTGCAAGACACTCGCGCTGCCGACCCTGTTAGAACAGAGAGTTTCTGTGCCGTCAGTGTAGGAGATAAAGCAGGACAAGCCTTAGGTTTTCCACTGACAGCACAAAACTCTCCAGTGAGCTCTGACTCCCTACTCACCACCGGGAACACTGCACGGGTATTCTGTAAGGGGGAGGTTCTTCCTCAGTCGGATTGCTTAATTGGACGGAAATACCGTCGTGTCCTACCTGCCTACCTACACGGAAAGGACCCATGTTAAGTGTTTCTCTGACTCAGAAACCTACCCTCAAATATAAAACAAACCCTTCCGAGATGTAAGAAGTGATAACTGTTAATAAGATTTAAGACTTTTTTTCTATTGTAAAAATTTTGCTCCACTATACTTACAGTTAGTTACACTTATTAGGCCTTTCGCTCTATATAAACATGAATAGCTATTTCATTAACAACATTTAACTGTAATTACAAAATTACTTATCTAGCGTGGTCATTACAGCTATAAGCCTCCGGGCCCCACTTGGCAGCGTTCTGTAAGATTGTGTCCATTAGTAACTGTGTTCGATAAAGTAAAGATCGACACAGAAAATAATATGCGCCTAAAATGACGGCATCTCTGTCTGCGAGCGCATGGTTACTAATAAATACATGACTTAATTAGTGTTCACTATTTATAATATCAATATCTATGAGGAGATGAAGACTTCGCAAACAAACGAAATAGTCGCTGTGATGATGATTATAATATTTTTTTCTCAAACATGCAATGAAATATTGACATTACGTTCCTCTTAATAGGCTGGGAAGTATGACGTTTCAGGCGCGGCTTGGACCAGAGGCCGGTAATGAAATTTCATACAAACCTTGCAGGCCTAGGCCGGCAAAGTCCTCTTTTTTTAATTTCGATTACACATAAATTTGAGGCAAAGGCATCAACACTCCGCCACTATGCGTATTAAAAAAAACAATAAACGACTTGGTATGTACTTAGAGCAGTTTTATTTACATAAAAAATCCACATAAACATAACTAATAACACATTATTATCAATTGTTTTCTTAACTGTACATATAAACATTGAAATATTAATATTTAATTTAGTTGCAACAAATGGACATATAAAACAATAACAAGTGTCACTGTTCGTTCAGAAACGTGCCTTTATATTTTTTTAACTAACATGATAATGAACATAAATGTAAATGTTTTCTGTTAAAATCAAGCTAAAATAGACGAAATAGTAATATACACGTGAGTTTTAGTTTTTATCTTGTTTACTTTTAATTTCTTTTAAAAAATAAATCTTTAATTTTTTTGTTGTTTATTTCATTGCCTGTATGAGAAAAGCACTATACATACCTCGGCGGGAAATATGGGGTTGCCTGCCTCAGACCTACCCTATATATATGTCTTCGGTCGGCAACCCCTTTCTTCCCGGCCTCTGTAGTAATGTACTATTAATATAAGTATATGTTTATACGACTCCATGTTAAATTAAATAGATTGTTAAAACTTTTATAATCGACGTAATTTTATAACCTAATATTAATTTATATCTAGATATCAGGAAAAAAAGTCTGTTTTTAAATATTATAAATGGTCTGCTTGTTTTTTTAATTTGCTTCAAGTATCTGAACAATAAAACTCTTTGCATAATGCACATCCGTGACTGATCACAATATATATTATGATAGATCGCGCTCGTTTGGCTGGTATCATCCAATTCATCTAACTACAAAATTAGACGGTAACAAATATTTTTATTTGTTTAAATTATTGCTCACATTTGTACAAAAGTCTTAGTCTGTGCATATATATGTGTGAACTGTGAAGATGTAAGAGAGCTGTCCTCGGGCTCCATAGTGCAAGTTTTGAATGCAACTGGAATGGGTGCAAAAGAGGATAAAACATAAAGCATATTTTGTAAGTCAATGGACACGTTGAATTAACAAATTATTGATTTAAATGTATGATTTGAAACGGCTACAGCGCCGTAACCATTTCAAATCAAACAGTTAAACCAATTTTAACGCCTAAAATTTGATTTTAGCAGTCCTCGGCCTCTGTTGCAGCACTGTATTGTGGTCACTTTCCCGCAGCTGTTGTTCATATCTAGCACTCATTCCCACCTACTTCAGGTACAGTCAGCATCAAATCGATCTTGATGAACAAAGTACTTAAAATGATCTTAACGCCATGGCTTCCCTTCCCCCCCCCCCCCCCCACTTCCTGTTGACTTAATGTTCTGATTTTTAGTAGACACCTTTAGCTCGGACAATAATACAATTTAAATCAATAAAACAGTTTGCTCTTAATACCTTAGTTTTAAGATATTTTTGAGACTGTAGTCAAAATATTTGTACTGTACCGATCACCTTAGATCTAAAACTTCACATAAAATAAGAATAGAAATTGAAAAATATTACTGACCCTCCTCTTATTACGTGGGACCAAAAATGTCATCAGTGGTACGTGGGAGTATATGTAATACGGCTCTCCATACCCCATAGGGCCAAGTTTGCAGTTATACATAGGTACTCATTTTCTATATATAAGAATGTATAACTTAATCAATTGTTAATTGTTTTCGCAGAATTCGATTTAAATGGTACACTTAAAAACAAAATAAAATGAGTGCTTTGTGAGTACTTGTTGACTAATTTAGTTTTTTTTATGAAATCGGATGTAGCCACTGACACACATTGACATACTAACATAAAATGCCTTTGTAATTTAGCACAGTTAAATTGAAAGTTGCAGACCAACAGCTTCTAATGAGAAAAGAAATATTATTTGGACATGAATTGTTATACTAACCCAAAGTCTCTCATTTAATCTAGATTTCTGATTTCATTTTCTTTCTTTCTTTCTTAGTGTGGCTTAATTTACATTCATGGTCGATGACATAGTCATCTTAAATGTAAATTAACTGAAGCAAAATACATACAGCACAATGTTCAATTTAAATCTCATCAACGCGCGTTGAACTCTTTTGTACTGCCTAGAATGAAACAATCAACAAGTTTGTTTTCTTATACAAATTACACCAAACATTTTTTTGTAAAATTCATATTAGAACAGCTACAGCTTGAACTAAAATTCCAAATGATACAGCATGTTACGTCAGGTTATTAACCTGTAACTGGGGAGACCATACCATACTAGTTTTTGCTCAGTGGACGTTTACGACTTATTTTGGTATTTTTTGCTTATCAAATGATTTAAGAAAAATATACGCAATTTAATTTTATAAAAGTTTGAGTGATTAGTCAGTTGCTACTATGGGTGCGATGAAATGATTAATGATAAGCTTCCTCTTGCTTAAGCACGTATATTCTGGAAAAAACATTCCGTAATAAATCACAAGAAACTGAATTTTATTATTAGACATTTAAAAAAACTTTTAGTTCATCTCTTCTACGAATCACTTCCAGGCTATCAAGTGTAAAAGAATTTCTTTACAGTAATATTAATATTAACATATTTTGTTGAGTCGACACGAGATAACAGATAGATATGAAATCTAAAAAATATTTATTTCATGTTATGTTTTCTAATTCCAGACAGAAACATATTTTTGAGTACCGTAATATACATTCCTCTACTATAAAAAAAAATAATTCCATGTAAAATCTGTATGTTTTCGATCACACGAATATCATAGTATAACGAGTAATGTAGTGAGTCGTTAGACTGTGCTGATATAATGAGTGCCCACCATTAGCTGCCCAACAGGATTCACTGCCGTCTGACCCCCTTAATCCCTAAAGAAAAGCCGGTAATAGAGTCCCGAAGATCTTGGAGGATCCCGTACACCCATTTTATTCTTAGATTGTTCATTGCAATATCAACAATATAAGATAATGTTAACTGAGAGACTGATGACTGACTGATGTTCATTGATTTCGATATTTTTTGTATTAGTTATTGCCCCACTCTATCTACACTAGAATCGCTGGTGCGCAGAGCAACATAGAATATACGTCTTTTTTCACTTCAGCAGCTCAAACATGTAAGTTTTGCTGCATAAAAACAGTGAGCAAAATGCGATTTTGCACACTGCGTGAGACAAAGTAACTTTTTAATTATTTTTGAAGTGAAAACTTCTTTAGCGGCGTTGGATGGGTGTAAAATGTTAAGGAAGCGTCAGGATTAGTTGACCTTTGAACCGTAACCGACGACTGACGTCATACAGGATTAGGTACAGACTATGTATTTTGCAAGTTTCAATAGATGTCGTCGTAGCTTAAACGGTAAGCACGTCGACTGTAAGTCTTTATAGTTTCAGATAGTATCGGGTTCAAACCACCTGGCCTTCTAAAACTTTTTGTGATTGTTTTTTCTTATTATAATTTATTACTTTTGGTGATTATTTTTTCTTTTTGTAATTTATTACTTTTTATTATAATTTTTTCTTTCTGTAATTTATTATTTTTTGTGATTATTTTTTCTTTTTATAATTTATTAATTTCTTCTGACAGAAAATTAGCAGAAAATAAGTGATAGGTTCTATGATTAGCGCTATATTATAGGTATGGTATGGTATGTTCTTTTTAATCTTTTTTATCTTTTTCTATGTATATAACGAAGAAAGAAAAAAAGAAAATGTTTTCACTTCTGCCGGCACTCCCAGAGTGCAACCCGTCTTTTTTTTTTTAATGAAGAGTGCCAACCATAGATTTAGGAAAAATCGAAGAACTTTCGAACTACACTGCACTCTGTCTCTTTCCCGTCCTTAAAAAGAGCGAGTGACAAACACAAGTAATTTGAAGATCCAATTTCGAAATTCGTCCTTTAAGAAAACTCGTTCTGAAACGCGTAAATAAACTAAATTTGAAAAGTATTTGTAAAATGGATCAGCATGTTCTATAATTAAATACAAATTACAAACTTTATATTAACTTCTATTAAGATAGGAAAAAGTGAATGCCCAGGTGGGACTCGAACCCACGATCTTTCCCTTACAGGGGGAATGCTCTGACCACTGAGCCACCGATTAATCGATTTATATATATATATATATATATATATTATATATGTATATATATATATATATATTATATTTAATCGATTTGAAAAGTAAGCATAGTAAATGCTTTAAAATTTCATTCAATTTATATTAACTTGTTCTGTATGAAATTTTCTCCGGGGCAATTCTTGCAACTCGATTATAAAGCCGATATCCTTAACCGATTTTGATGAAAATTTGCATACACGTTTAGTTTGAATGAAAATGCATTTATATGGGTATTTTTACGGCACTCATCTGATGATGGAGTAGGAAGATGGCCATAGGAACTCCTAAATTGAATAAGAAAAACGGTATCCAATCATTTGACAAAATGACAATGTTCAAAATATTTATGAATAGATGTGATACGTCCCAGAACTAAGCCTTGGAAAATAGCAGGTTATTCGCCTTACAGTACAATAGTGGTTTTAAGGCAAAAGTTATGGACATCGTTCTTAATATAAAAAATCATCATAAATGTAGCGGTACTTCTAGTTAATTTTTTTTCTTCTAAAATGTTTTTATCGTATTATTATTTAATGGCTGATCTAGTATTTTATAGTTTGAACAGGTTACTTGTGCATATTAATAAAATACTTTGATCTCACCCACTAATTAAGAACTAATAGATAGTTTTTATTGCTATTTTATCGTAAATTAGTATTTTATTTAAATAGAAAATATTTATATTTCCATATATAATAATAATAATATTATTAAGTATATGCATGGCCTTTTATTTCATCAACTAGTTGACCAAATAGAGGAATTGTTTCGTACTACTAGGTTACAGTATCTTAAATTTATATGGAGCTCTCCTGAATACCTTATATTTCTGGTTTTATAATTTATCAAATGAACCTAAATGTTTTCGGCTTTTCAATATTTGGTAAACGCTCACATAATCATTCTTTTCAATTTATATTACAAATAATTTACGTATTTTAAAAGTTCTCTGATATAATCATTTATGACTCAGTAAACGAAATAAAAGACAGTAGTTACCGTGCACCGCCGACTTCGTAATTAAGCAGGCTAGAGCCAGTAAACAAGCTAGAATTAAAACACTAACAACTAGGTTTAAAACATCAAGATAGGCGTAAGTGCATAATCAGCTGCGACATGTGCGTGTCGGAAGTGTGCGGAAGCGGCCGCGGTCGCGGACACACGTAGCGCCTAGCGGTCCGCACAGACGCGATGGCATCGCGGTCGTGCGCCACAGCTCACGGCAGCCGCCGGCGCTCGCGTCGCCGTGACTTATGGCCCCCGCGCGAACCTCGATCGTACGATTGAATAATAATATCCGATTCCCGTGCACCGAATTTATGTTAGGAAGTGAGCACTGTTCCGTATCGACAAGCTCATCGGTTCGCCCGCCCGCTATTCCCCAGCAAGTTGTCCTTAGGCGATGATGTAAGCCGCGATAGTTGATTAATAAATTTTCGTGGAAGTCACTTCCCCTTGGACGAAGATACTCATTACCAATGACTGTTTTCACCGGCCTCTCAGGAAACGAAATTCGCCGAGGAGGTAAATCAAAGTAAAAAGTGTTCTATAACGGGGTTAATATCATGTTGAAGCTATGATGTGATGACGCAATTAACTTTTTCAAATGGTAGCCCGAAACACTTTAATTTCTTCATCAAGCACGAATTGCCATGTAATGACGCAAGAAATTATTACAGAGAAAAAAACTGTCATCAGTAAACCACAACACAACGTGTCCACTGTCTTGATAATGTTTCCCAAATCAGTTACATTAAGTGCTAATCTCATCTTTCGGCTCCTTATTAACTTACTGCAAGTTCAATGGTCTACGAAATTCATTGTAAATTATGGGTTCACTCGCGTAATGTTTTCACTTTGAAGAGTAATCGTGACCACTAGTGGTAACTAGCATTAGATCGATGCATGTGGGAATTTGGTGATTTTTACCGTTACATATTACTTGCCATCCCGATCTTAGTCTGTCATTATGCCTAGTTGTTTTTTAATTTAATATCTTCAAAAGTCACGCAGTTTGTCGGCCTCATTATGTAATTCGAAGCAACATAACATTCGCTGCAATCATATCCACGTACTAAATATAATGTGAACATGGATATGAAAGATAATCTCAACCATAGATACATGACTATATAGTTCTCATTCAAATAAGTAACTCAAATAATTACCATATATCATACAGTTATCGAACGGCCATATACCTAAAGCAGATGGTCTAATATGCCAAAAAATCTTTATTATTATTCATAATGCCCCTTAGATTATATACTGAATGAGCAAATTATATTAGAAAATTTGATGATAGTCTTTCAAATATACATCTATAACTGCCGCGTCTTCCAGTCTAAAAATATTACTACACTTATGAATTCAGACACTTCCTTGATATGTTTTTCTAAGGACAAAATAAGCCGTGCTTTTGATATAATCAAATTAATCTCACAATAGATCGTCATTATGTAATAACGGTTTTGTCAATTAATATGATCAAATCGAGCAAATGATCGCGGTCGCCGATCACGTACTACAACGCTCCCGATTTTATTGTTCGTTTAGATTCAATGTTGCTGTCGTGTCGTCTCGCTTCTATTATCACCTTATATACCTTTCGTAATTGTATTTTAAATATATAAAACATGTTTGCTATACAAAAAATCTATTGCTATTTAGTAAAAGAAGCGTACTCAACAGGTTGTACGTAATATACTGGCATTTTATCAGACAATCGAGATTTAACTTTTACGGAACTATTCTGAATTTTATTACAGTATATACAGATAGTATGAAGGGGTAGTATACAAAATCTGTATATATATCACTCAAGAGTTTTGTATTACATACCTAATCAAATTATTCTATTCATACGTCATCATCTCAGCGGTATTTCCGGTTGCATCCAAAGCTTTCACCTTGGAGTTCGATCTCTTTCCCTTAAGCTTATCGTGGGTTTGACTGGAGTCTTCTGATCTATCAATACTGAAAGAAGATGTCACCAGATGCACCAGCTAGCATATTGCTTGGGTCTCGATGACTTTAGTACACGATCAAGGATAATTAGGAAGATAGGAAGGATGATGACGTATTTCTAAACTTTTGTTTAAAAGTTGCAGTATGCTTGTCACCATTTTGAATATTAGCTAGTCAAGAATAGAAATCTAAACTAGAACCGATTAAGATAGGAAAAAGATTTAGCTCCGAAATAATCTGAACTCTGAGCTACCGAGCCACGCCTGAAAGGTAAAGATCGCGGCTAATAACCCAGCCTAAGCTGATTAAATTTTTCCTATCTAAATCTAAACTAGAAGATGATATAAAGCACGACACCCGGTCTGCTTAAAAAAATAAAAGACGGGTTGCACTCCGGGAGTGCCGGCAAAAGTGAAAACTTTGGTATACCGCCGTTTGCCCGAATTTTATTTGATCGAATATCATTTGCCATAATAGTCAACAGCCATAATATTATATGACGAAATATTCATTTGCCCGAATTTTATTTGCCATAATATTCACATGCTAGAGGCTTTGTTTCCCATAAAGTCACTTACCATAACATCATTTGTCATAATCATTGTAAGCCCGAATTATCACATGCCCGAATTATCATATGCCATAACATCATTTGCCATCGACATTGGGTGTGTAACGGTTGTTATATCAAGAGAAACTGGATGCAATCGGAACTTTAGGGCACCCCGACTCGGATAGGTTAGTTTAGAAGGGGATGGCATAGTCCCCGGCATACCCTTCGTGGTTATTTTTTTTTTAAACCAACCAGAAGCAGTTTGGTTAGGTGCCATTTGAGTTAGGTTAGCAGGTTGTCTATTGTTTACCCGAATTATTATGGCATTTAAATATTATGCCTAATAATCATTATGGCTTTTAAATATTATGTCTAATAAGTATTATGGCAATCAAAAATACGACAAACAATACTTATGGCATTCGTATATTATGGTATCTAAGTTTCGGGCAATCGAAAGTATGTCATATGTCTTTTCGGTACAAAACATTCGGGCAAATGAAATTCGGGAATATGATGATTATGGCATATAATTTTCGGGTAAACAATAGACAACCGAAAACTTTCTCTTTCTTTGTTTCTTCGTTATATACATAGAAAAAGATAAAAAGAACATACCATACCATACCATACCTATAATATAGCGCCAATCATAGAACCTATCAATAATTTTCTGCTAATTTTCTGTCAGAAAAAATTAATAAATTACAAAAAGAAAAACTAATCACAAAAATTAATAAATCACAAAAAGAAAAAAATAATCACAAAAAGTGTCAGAAGCCCAGGTTCGAACCCGGTACTATCTGAAACCATAAGGACTTACAGTCGAAGCGCTTACCGCTAAGCTACGAAGCTTCTTAGAGTACCTAGCAAAATAAACACTGTAGCTAGGAATGTTGTATGACGTCATGTCGTCCTACAAAGTCGTCGGTTACGGGTCAAAGGTCACGCGATCCTGACGCGAGTTTAACACTTTTTACCCATCCAACGCCGCTAAAGAAGTTTTTACTTCAAAAAAGTGTTATTAAAACCGAAATCCGGGACAACTCAACTACAACGTCCGGGCCAGCAAAACATGTAATTATCGACTTTAGGTACATATTGCTAATTCACAATCGTACAAATGCTTTTTCACGACACGGCACGCCCATTTAAGATTCTTTGACTGCGAACAGGTACTGCGAACCGTTGAATTGTGATTTTACGACCGATTGTTCCGCAACGGTGTGCTGTCCGGGATTGGGGATGAATTCGACAAAGCTATGTCCCGATCAAATTAGAATCATCATATATATGTCGCCGCCAACTAGCTTAATCAGCCGTTCAATTAACTGCCTAAGCTGTTAACTAAACGGCGCCATTCAATGAACGGTCTGAATAATATTCAGCCGTAACGATTATTACAACATTCAATAACCTGACTGGCTAATGCTTAGGCCATTTGTAAGATAGAGCATCACCCCGAATTAAGACAGAAAATTACGTACATACATACATATACTCATGCCTGTAAATCCCCGAGGGGGTAGGCAGAGGTGTATTCACGGAAAATTAGTGATAGGTCATTGAGAAAGCTGCTCAATCCGGCCATGCAGAAAAAGTCATTTTCACAGCTGTTTAATTAAATGGCTAGGCAAGTAATTAAACGTCATCGATCAAAGCCATTTGCCATTCAGGCCGCTAATTGAACGGCGCCGTTCAGTAAAGAGCCTAGGCAGTTAACTGAACGGCTGATTAAGCTAGTTGGCTGCGTCATATAGATTGAACGTAGACTTCGCAAAACGCAAAATCTTGCCATAACTGTTAATCTTTTGCAATGAATATGGAAGATATCGGCATGGTTTTATCTTTAATGCAGCACGTTGGAATCCGCAGCCTTCGTTTGATGCCGATTTGGCCCGTGCGGTCATTGCATGTGATTCTAGTATCATGAGACTATCGTAGAAACATTAGCATTATCAAAAGGACCGCGGGCGTCATGCTCATATCGGTGGGGACACGCGACGGTCGCGGAAGTGCTGCGTGAAGGCAAAGGCCCCGACGGACGAGCGGCGATAACTCAACTCAACATACCTGAAATACAATCGTGTGGATACCATGCCGCAGAGGCGTAGGTCCGCCTCTACTATATGTTCCTTTTGTTTCCTGTTTTCCTACAAATATTCTCATGTATTTCTAGTTGTACGGATGGAATGCTGCATTCAGAGAACTTATATGAATAACAATAACTCAAACGTTTGGACGTCTCAATATTGATTTGTATGGCTTATGAAACTAGTTGCAAAAAATGACAACCATAAATGTTTATTCAATTCGAGCGAGCTCTGCTGCACGTTCTTCATCTCATATTTTTCAATGTCCATCATTCGCAGCGCAGGCAGCTCGACTTAAGTTTCTATTCTATTCAGATGTGTAGGTCACTTGCTGTTGGGACATTATAAAGAACATACTTAATTTTAATGTTTATTATAGTAATCAAAACATAAATGTGTTAATGATGTTCGAGATAAACTTAATATTCTCATTTTATGTGTACCAAGAAAATTTTAGTACTTAACAGCCTGGTACTATAAAAGCAGCAATGGAATCAGATAGCGCGCACTCTGATCATGGTATTCATTAATTAAGTATCTAATGTTTCACATGCGCTGCAATTAAAAAAAAAAAAGACGGGTTGCACTCCGGGAGTGCTGGCAGAAGTGAAAACTTTTTCTTTCTGTCTTTCTTTATTATATAAATAGAAAAAAATAAAAAGAACATACCATATCGTACCATACTATACCATACCTATAATATAGCGCCAATCATAGAACCTATCACTAATTTTCGGTCAGAAGAAATTAATGAATTACAAAAAGAAAAAATAATCTCACAAAAGTAATAAATTACAAATAGTACATTACTGCCGCGGCCACCAATTGTAGTGTTGCCGGACGATCGTGAAGTATGCGGGCCGAGGCGCAGCCGAGGCACGCATTACGGAGTCCGGCAACGCTCAGTTGTGGCCAAGGCTTGTATAGTGCTTTTCTCAAACAATGCGCGGAAATTAAAACTAAGTAGTATCTAGGCAGAATTTTTTAGTTACCTACTTTTCAAAACCAATGACGAACAACGAACAACAGTAATTTTTCACGCGGCGAAATGTTCATTGGTTTTTTATTTTTCTTAATAAACCTCTTTATATTTGCAAGCCAGTTCTATATTTAAATAACGCCTTGGATAAGTTACCTTCTTGGTTGCCATGGTTCGGAGTAAAAGTTGGTTCTATTTTTAAATTACACGACAGATATGAGTTTACATAGTAATTTATTTGGCCGCTAAAACACGACAGATATGGATTTTCATACAACTTTATCTGGCCGCTGCTCGCATGTACAGCAATTTCGATTTATCTCGAAGAAGGTTGTCAAAATAATGTTCACAATTCCAAGCATGTTTGAGAAAAAGAAAAATAATCACAAAAAGTGTCAAAAGCCCAGGTTCGACCCCTGTACTATCTGGAACCATAAGGACTTACAGTCGAAGCGCTTACCGATAAGCTACGAAGCTACTTAGCGTACTTAGCAAAATAAACACTCTGTAGCTAGGAATGTTGTATGACGTCATGTCATCCTACAAAGTCGTCGGTAACGTCATATATATAGTGCCATAAGGACTTACAGTCGAAGCGCTTGCCGCTAAGCTACGAAGCTTCTTAGCGTATTTAACAAAATAAACAATCTGTTGCTAATGTTGTATGACATCAGTCGTCGGTAACGGTTCAAAGGTCAAGTGATCCTGACACGAGTTTAACACTTTTTACCCATCCAACACCGCTAAAGAAGTTTTCACTTCAAAAATAGGATAGTAAATTTCACATTAACTTACGAATGTTTTATAACAATCGAATAAGTATAATATAGGCCACAAATATACAATACACGTTCAATTTTATGTCATTGAAAAGGTTTCAAGTATACTTCGTGACTTAATTTAGTTTATGAAAAGATATATACACTAAGTATGTATAAAGATTACATAATATCGCTTCAAGAGGTCAGAGTTATGTGATACAGCTGTTTGTATTTACCTTTATCATTACTGAAGATGTAATCAATGGACCTTAGGTTGGCCAACAGTTAAATCAAATGAATGGTATACGTTTCTGAATGACACGCGTGGTCAGTCAGGGGGCGTAACACAAAAACATCAGCCAGCGGCACACACGCCGTTACCGTCAACGGCCATTACACGACCATTCTTAATTATAAACAGTTACCGCAGACCGCACTAATAGCACTTGTCTGCATCAAGACAACACACCGTAAGTAAGGGTGGCTTACTCATCACTCACATTTTCGACTACAATTTGGGTCGAAACAAAAAACAAAATTGCTATAAGAAACACACTTTATTTATATCTTGAGCATCATGTTCTAAGAAAGACATTATACGCATAATTATCGATTAACACTTTATAAAAAGCGGTTACTGGTACCGCGCGTCATGTTGTTAAAAATATGAACATAACTAGGGCACTACAGTCGGCTGTTTTTTGATATCACACTGATTACTTTTCACGTTATAGATTACTCTCCTAGTAAATGATTTTGAAATTAACCGATGAGCATAAATGGAAACATTCAGAAAGTAGTAGAAACAAATGCTTGCCAAGATGTCTGATATGTCTCTGTCTACCCTTATGGGAAAGAGGCATGACTGTATTTATGATTCCAAATTATGGCTATGTATCACCTATGTGAAACACGTGTACAAGAAAGTAACCATGGAGCACCTTGGTGAACCACGAGTACGAAAAACTTCCTACGGAATACCTATGTGATACACTAGGTGTTCAATGGGTAAGCCCTAAGGTAACGGTGTGGTTGACAAACGGAGGAGAAAATGTTCCCGATTCTTGTCGATTGAAGTTTAAAAACTTACTTAGGCACCGATGGATTTAACAAATTCTTTGAGTTTGAAATCATACTTATTGATGAACACAAGTATAATTGGAAACCAGTAAATACATAGATCTTTTGTTGGTACGGAATGCTAGGCAGTGGCGTGGCTTTAAGGTCTACAGCTTGATCTCTCACATGATAGAGTGTGGCGCTCGCGCCGGATCCCGCGATACCGTCGCCTTAAGATTAACGCTCACAGAACTCCTTCACAACTTTTCGGGCTCTATTCTATTTTATTTTATTCAATTGACTATTGCTAAGATAATAACACTAAATTAAGTTCATATCTTACTAACAATTTATATGGATTGTAAAAATCTGAAATAAAACTAATTCTATTCTGGAGCACGGTAGTGCCTCCTCCAATTCGAGCAAAAAAAAAAGCGGCACGTCCGTACCATCCTTTTCTCGAAGCAGTTCAGGCCATTTTCGACCCCCTATAATTAATATCACTATACATCAAACATAGTTTTGACACAAATATGAATACGTGTTAAAATATTATACTAATTAAAAGGTACAAGAAATTATAAACCCTGTTACTTATACTAGGCTCAGGGCCTGTATCTTAGGCAACAGTGGCAACATTATCTGCATAAATAACTTTGTAATCTTATATATAAAAATGAATTGCAATTCTGTTAGACTCGCTTATACTCGAGAACGGCTGAACCGATTTAGCTAATTTTAGTCTTTAAATATTTGTGGATTTCCAGGGAAGGTTTAAACGGTGAAAAAATATGGGAAATTGCAACTTTTTGAAGTGAAAACTTCTTTAGCGGCGTTGGATGGGTGTAAAATGTTAAGGAAGCGTCAGGATTAGTTGACCTTTGAACCGTAACCGACGACTGACGTCATACAAGATTGGTACAGACTATCTATTTTGCAATTTACAATAGATATCGTCGTAGCTTAAACGGTAAGCACGTCGACTGTAAGTCCTTATAGTTTCAGATAGTATCGGGTTCAAACCAACTGGCCTTCTGAAACTTTTTGTGATTGTTTTTTCTTATTATAATTTATTACTTTTGGTGATTATTTTTTCTTTTTGTAATTTATTACTTTTTATTATAATTTTTTCTTTCTGTAATTTATTATTTTTTGTGATTATTTTTTCTTTTTATAATTTATAATTTTTTTCTGACAGAAAATTAGCAGAAAATAAGTGATAGGTTCTGTGATTAGCGCTTTATTATAGGTATGGTATGGTATGTTCTTTTTTATCTTTTTCTATGTATATAACGAAGAAAGAAAAAAACAAAATGTTTACACTTCTGCCGGCACTCCCAGAGTGCAACCCGTCTTTTTTTATTTATTCTGACGCGGTACGAAGTTTGCTGGGTCAGCTAGTTCCATATAAATATATAGGATTACAAAGTTACATTTGCAGTTAATTAATCAGTTTACCTGTATATATGTATAATATAATGGAATTCGATATAGAAGGAGAAATTTGAATTGGTTAGGGCGAGGTCTAGCTTAGTGTTCAAAGCATTGCTCCTGTGATACAAAGATCGCGGGTTCGACCCTGCCTAGACCGTTTCAATTTTTTCTATATTAATTGATTTGAATATTTAGCATGAAAAATACTTAAAAATTTAATTCAAATACAGTAAATTGCATAATTAGGATTTACATATATTTACATATAAGGATTTACTTTAATCAAGACGTTGGACGAGTGCGTCAATATATATTACTAACTAGTAACTAATGCAAAAAACGTACGTTCGTATTCATATGTACGTAACGTTGTAAATAACCGACCAGAAAAGAAAAAAACGGAAGGCTACCTACAAAATTAAGAAAAGCTCTTAAGACAGAAAAAGGGCTTGACAAAAATATTAAGTCTCGCGTCATTTTTTCTACCGTAAAATCTTGTGAGACCCAAGTTTTCTACAGTCTTGTGAATACCAAGTCGGTTAATATTAGGGGTTAAAGTATGAAATTGCCGATTTGTACTGACAAATTGAAATTCGTTTTTTTTTTTAATTTAACGTATTTATTTAATCAAAATAATTACCATTATTATCTATACATTGCTGCCATCTAGTAGGAAGGTCATTTATGCCTTTGCGATAGAACTCTGGTGATCTAGATTCGACAAACTGTGTGAAAGCATTTTGTACTGCCTCCTGAGAAGAAAACTTTTTATCACATAGAAAATCGTCCAAATCACGAAAAAAATGGTAGTCTGTTGGAGCAAGGTCTGGCGAATACGAAGGGTGACGGATAGTTTCTAATTGCAGTTCCTGTAGAGTTAAAACGGTTTCTCGTGCTGTATGAGGTCTCGCGTTATCATGGAGCAATAATGGTGAAGATCGATTCATGAGTCGGGGCTGTTTCACTGCTAGTTTTGCTATCATTGTTCGGAGTTCGGCACAGTAGACATCTGCCGTTATTGCTTGACCAGATCGTAGAAAGCTATAGTGAATAACACCATGCTGAGACCACCAAACAGTTACCATTACCTTTTTATTGGTAAGCTTTGCTTTAGGACACTGTTGTGGCGTTTCACCTGGGGTCAGCCATTGCATTTTTCGCTCACGGTTATCGTAAAGAATTCACTTTTCATCACATGTCACAATTCGATCCAATATTCCTTCATTTCTGTATCGATTCAACAAGGCAACACAAGTTTCAACACGCATTTCTTTCTGCAGATCAGTCAAATCATGAGGTACCCATTTTTCACATTTTTTTATTTTATTGATTTGACGCAAATGAGTCAATATTGTTGGTAAGGTAACGTTAAACCATGTAGCTAATTCCTGGGTAGTTTGGCTCGGATCGGCTTCCACCATGTCTTTCAATTCATTGTTATTCACCTGTGTGGACGGCCTTCCTCGTGGTTCGTTCTTCAAATCAAAGTTTCCATCACGAAAGCGTTTAAACCAAAATCGCACGGTGCGTTCATTAGCAGTCCCCTCTCCAAACGTAACATTGATATTGCGAGCTGTTTCTGCCGCGTTAGTTCCGCGTCGGAACTCGTATTCAAAAATCACTCGAATTTTCGAAGTATCCATCTTTCTTGTCTAAGCTGAATAAAAAAAACAACTGAAAGTCGATAATCGAATGTTGCACATTTTTAAATGAAGAACTACATAGGTACCATGTGGAAAAAGTTTCACTCATAAATCTCAAACCATGAAGGTTCTATGTCAACTCGAAGTACCTATTACAATGAAACGGCAATTTCATACTTTAACCCCTATTATTTTATTCAGTCCCTACATAAGAGACCTTAAGTTGTTAGGTAATTATCTAACCTAACAACATCTTATAGTGACCATATCAATATGAAAAATCTTTTACGTTTTAAATAAATATTATGTTTTTGACTCTTCCTTTTTTTCTTTTCCGATAGGTTATTTACAACCTTACGCACATATAAAACGCACGTACTTTTGTGCATTAGTTATCAGTTACTAATATTTAATGATGCACTCGTCAAACGTTACAAAGAATTTAACAACTTTTACGGTAGAGCAAGTGAGGCGAGACTTGTTTTTTTTTTGATAAGTATTGTTATTTTTATGGGATTCTACCTGATAATATCCTCGCCATTCTAAAGTGACAATTCTAAGTTTGACAGCCTTACCGGGTCGTTTGGTTTGAATCGTTTTTTTTACGTAATTATGAGATACCCCCGGTATAAATGGAATTCCAATGCCCTAAGCACTCTAAAAGTCAGGCCCGCATAGTCTAAGCTACTAAAATTTCAATAGGTAAGAATATTCAAACTACCCATTAACACTAACAAACTTTACTAAACTGGAGATCAAAATCAGAAGAACAGAAGCTACCGATGCAGTGTAGCAGCTGCATCGGTAGCTTCTGTTCTTCTGATTTCAGCTCAGATTATAGTATTGTTTTTGTAAAACTCTGAAATATTATTCAGATATGTACTCAAATCGATCATTTGACATGTAATAAAGTTTTCTACTTCTTGTACCTTTATTATTTAATATCTTCAGAGAATAATAAATTTTAACAGCTGGCAAATATTCATACATATATATCGCGTTGACAGTCGATATGTATGCGCTGATCTTTAACCCGGCTGCCACCAGCAGCTTTTCACACCCGAGTGTTCTCTAATTATAAACACTATCGCAACTGCAGTCTTCACTCAGGATTTGCACACTATACGAATAATCGCGTATTGTCTACGATGAAGTCCTTCCGGTGAACTTGTTGCCGATCTTAATCTATGTCCCAGGCTTGATAATAGTAGAATAGCAGAACTTTAATTATTATCAGATTGTAAATATATTTTATCATCCTATAAAATTATATATTACCATTTAAACTATTAATAGTCTATTAGCTAGGCTATAAGCGTATTTCATATTTACAGTCAATCATTACAATATCTCGTGAATGTAAAGCTAATTTCAGATGTGAATAGAATAATAAAACGAATTTTGCTTGTTCGATGTAATGGACATGCATTCCGCATGTTTTCTTTGTAAATTTAGACACAGCGAACATTAAACACTCAGGTGAATGCAAATGGAGATATTTATACAATATGCAGTTGAACGCTCTATCGCTACGACACACTTTCATTTAACGCATTAGAAATAATTCTAACTTAATTAAGTTATTATTTGTCAAGTATTATTTAAATATCGTTGAATACTATACAATGCAGTATTTCATACTGGATCGAATCTGAAAAAATAAACTTTTGAATCAATTTATGATTTCTTCTTTAGTATCACCGCATGACCGGTTGGTCAAATATCATCGTATCTAGTTTCACGCTACTTGTCCCTTGGAAAAAAAATGTTTTTACTTTAACAAACGCTTTTTTCTATTATATTTCTAAAAGCTTTATTTTTTGTCTTGTCTTTGTATAAAAAGTAACCAATCAAGAACCTGGTAACCACAGAGGTGCTTGACTTTTACATACTTATGTATAGAGTTGACGCATTCATTCGCTAACTATTCATGTCTTTAAACAATTATGTAGGACTTAAACGTCTTTCTTCCCACGATTGTATCGTTGCGCATTGTACCAAGTTTGCAGATTTATGTTTATCTACTTACACATAGGTGTCACATGTACTTTAACTCTGCACTTGATCTATCGACATATGGGTCCATTTGTTAGCATTTTCGTGTTACCAAATAGGGAACTGAAGTTGCTACTCTACATGTAAGGTTAACTCAAATCGCTACTCGATATCTAACGTGAACTATACAAAACTGACCATATTTGTATCTCTTTATGGTTTTAAATAACTCTGGGACCACAATCTTCCGGATTGTGATTGAAATGCTTAGTTGCAATCTTTTGCTGTGCTGAGATATTTGTCCCTTAGCTACTGAACTGTTCATGGTATAAATCCATCTCCTTTATTAGGCATTACAGTACGCCTACAACTACGACCAAATTGCCATGTACCTTGGTATCTGAGGCTCCTGCACGATAGCGGGAAATCCCCGTGGATACCACCCTCGCCGAAGCCGGAGGAGGGGAGGTTATGACGGACTCGAACCGACTAAATCGCACGCCGTCTGTGAGTCGCAGTGCAAGGCCGAAGGTGAGGTAGCTATAGTCTATATCCCTCGCACCCCGGCTGACCCAGGGCCATCTCTCTCGATCTGGCCCTCTTCGGATTGCTCATGGGGACCGGAGGTAATTCATCGACCTCTGACGCCCGAGTTGCTTAAGTTGGCGGGCAGCTAGGGCCGCGAGTCTTCGCTCCCGGTCCCGCTCTCCCACTCTCCCCTCCCGCCGCCTCCTTCACGAGCATAACTTGCTCGCAAAAGGAGGCGCCAGCCGCCCACGCATTCGCGCTGCGGACCATTGCCAGGTAGCGAGCGTGAGAGCTCTCATTTCCACTCCCAGGGCCGCCACCAGCTCCTGCCTCGGCGCCTCCCACGCCGAAAGTACGTAACGTGTAAACGCTGGTTAGCTCAACATTTACTTACTGTTAATGAAATTAAGGGTTATCCTAAAAAGTGGATTGCATTTATTTATCCGGTGTTTAAACATTTTTCGAAATGTTGAGGGTCATAAAAACTACCACCCTGTGTTAAGTTTCTTCTCAGAGCCATTAAAACCTTATCACTTTTATATCAATACCATTCTTTAAACAGAATTTTATATCCTCCAAAACAAAGACACTTGGTTACGGTTAACAGAATTTCCACACAAGATTTGCAAGTACTAGCGCTTGTGTGTGTGTATGTTATACACGTGTATACGCGCACAGATGGATTTTCGGTAAGTATGTCTCGCCCTGCCATTACACGGTTCCCAGTTCCACACCGTTAATTTGATATACATACAGAAGCAGATGGCCTCTTACCGATAGCACACTTCGTGCGCCTGCCGTGCTATACAGTGAATCCAAAACTTCGAATACGGCCCCAAGACTAATTACTGTTATTAACTAACACTATATTAGCTTCCCGTGTAACTCTGTGATAAATAATTAGCTGATAGGACTGAAAAGCTGCCCGTCCCCGCTTTTAAATACCTAAACCAACGCCACCTGCCGAGTCCAGTTGTTCCAAAACACGAAGTTTTATTAGGGTTCATATTGCTTTCTTCAAACGGAGTTAATTTTGGCAATATTTTTTTTATATTAAATATACTTTGTAATTAGCACTTGGACTCCAAAAATGGTTAAAGGTAAGATCCAATACTGCCAGGTAATTTGCTTTTTAATCTAGTTGTAAACGGGTTGTGAGATAGCGTTTTAAGGCTCAAGATCTTTTCCCAGATCAACTAACCTCATATCTCAGTGCCATGTATCAACAACTTTTGAACTATGCAGACAAAATTACCATATACGGTGACATCAGCACAATGTTGAATGTTAATGTTGTAATACTAACCTACTACTTTTAGATTTATATCATAATCGAAATTCTCACCGACTCATGCTTTAAAAGAATAATTAAGAACCGTAATATAAATGTAACATTACAAATTGGTACGTATCATTCAGTATTTTAGTGGGTTGATAATTATACTTTGAAAACACCAGGAAATAGTCAATCAGTGTTCAGTTATTCGCTGTACAAGAAGTCAAAGACCGTTCATATAAAGAACTTGTAAGATGCCTGCTACGCAAGGCACATTAGATACGGCATGCATCAGATGATAGTTGTGGTATCAAAATTCGCTTCGGCTGTTCCTTTCAGCTGGCATTGAGTATTTCTCTGAATTTTTGATATATTGTTCCATATCGCACTTTTAATGATCTCGAAATCACGATCAGTAGAAAGCTATGAAGCTTACACATTCGAGCTAAAAAGAAATTAAAGCTTAGTGGGCATTCGCATCAGTGTGAACTGATTTAGGATTCATTCACCTTGCGTTACGCTAGTTAGGCGCCTGGACTGCGCATTGTCTCACACGCCGCACAAAATGAGAATGATCCTTTGTTAGTTACACTTTGCTTACACTGTAACCCAAACTAATAGGGAAATACTTAGCGCCGCACCTTTAAACGTAGCATTCTTGCGTCTTAGCTCACGTTCGAACGCCTCCATCTTATGATATTTACACTGGAACAACAGTGTGTGTAATGTTCTGACGTTGATAGCTCTCCAATTGATACGGCTTGTAGATTCCTAGCTATTGTATATTAGGGAGTCCTTTTGTATTAAACAATTTCTGGTCTTGAATTTCCTTTTACTTAGTATACGCTAATTTTATCCTAAAAGAAAAATCTATTACAGAACATTGTTTATCCCGGTTGTAATACGTTCCAGTACGTAATGATTACCAACATGTAGTTTAATAAAACGCTAATTCATATCAATCATAGCCACGAAATGTTTCATAAACATTACTTGCGCTTAGTTCATTTTTGCCTTACTTGCTAAGTAGTATTTTGAGTTTTTAATATACGCTCGAGAGCAATGAATAAAAATCTCGCAAACTAAAAATGCTAATTAATGAAATAAATTATGTTGAATAGAGAAATAAATGCTATCAAACAAAACGTGTAAAAAACAAGTCACGCGACTCAGTTCTTCTACCATAAAAAATTGTCAGATCCATGTAATACCAAGTCGGTTCATTTATTCAGTACCTACTTAAAGGTCCTTCTGTCTTAAGTTATTTTGTAATTAGTTAGTTAATTACATAATAACTCTCAACAGCTAATAGTGACCATGTCAATATTAAAAATCTTGTATGTTTTAAATAAAATGAATCGACTTGGTCATAAGTTTTATTTAAATAAGAATCTGGTTTATGGACTTTACCGCATACCCTGGTCGTTAGTCTGCAGATTACCTAGGAAGTCTGCAAATTATCTAGTTGTTGTAAGAACTCAATAATTTTTTGCCACTTTAACTGAATCAGTCATGTAATGCCTTATACCTCGTTAAAGTCTAAGATCCCAAGCGGTGCGATCGCACCGCGAGTCTATTGTTTACCTATTGTGTCTATTATTTACTCACTTGACAGGTTAATCTGCACTGTAACTAATTTACGTAAATTAACGGTAACATAATATATAATTCTCGTGTCACAGTGTTTGTAACCAAACTCCTGCGAAACGGCTTGACCGATAATTAAATTATAAATTTTGTATATATGTATTTGGTAGGTGTGAAAATAGGTTGTAGGCTATAGTATGACAATATTACTACTGAAGTAATTTTTAAAGTACCTATTCCTCGTCTTAACATGGAAGTCTTATGATTTAAAATTAATGAAATAAATATTCTCACGTATCTAGTATCTGCTTTCGTTCACCATAAGCTGCGGAACTCCTACCTACTTTAATCATGAACACTAAACGGTAAAACTCTAAATTGATTAGGGGCCCTGTGAATTAACAATTTGTATACTTTTACTGCACGCGTGAGAATAGTTTTGGTATAATTAATCATTCTAGGCCAACAAGTTCGCCAAATTGGATGTTAACACGCAATACTGCTTTGTGCATGTCACAAAAGCTCCTCACTTTCTATATTTCTCTTAGGATGAGCTGGTAAAATAAAAAATCATCGTACAATAATAAAATTTGCTGACCAGAGAGCTACCAGGTCCAATTATGGCCTAGATTAGAAATTAATATTGAATATCATGCTTCTAAAATAAAAAATATTCCTCAGTTTTACATCTAATATACTTTCGTGGGTTTCTTAATTTGAACAATAAAGACCGAAGATGAATCTATATCGAAAAAAGACCGATTCAACTTGATATTAGTTTTTCTTACTTCGAAAATGACGGACTTCTTTAGCGGGCCACAGTTATTTAGCTAAATAAGTTAATATGTATTTACACTCGAGAGCAATGAATTCAGGTCAGTAAAACTCTCGCAAACTAAGAATGCTAGCTTAATGAAATACATTTTGATTAATGGTCAATCAAACAAAACGCAGCGTGAGCTCAAAATTGGTCTCACAGAGGAATGGGAGAATATTCCCCAAAATCGTATAAGGAACTTGTTGCACAGCATGCTTACCCGCGTGATGCAAGCACGAGAAGTAATATTGCTAAAAAAAAGTTTTGTTTCCTATTTTCGTATTACTAGCTATTCGATTCCTTTTTCTGGCATTAAGCCAGCATTCTTAGTTTGCGAGATTTTTAGAATCCTTAAGTGACCCGTATTCAATGTTCTCAAGTGTATGTAGATAGTTATATATTAGCAAACCCGGTCACGTTTCGCAGTGTTTTGGAGTGTTTAGTGTCAGGATTTCCCGTTTCTGTGATAGCTTCAGAATACAAAATACTGATAAACAGCTATTGTTTAAAAAATGCTACAATTTATGAAAATTAATAATCAACCTTTCGACTACTTTTCTAATTATGCAATCAAAATACATAATACGGAAGCTTCATTTTTATACCGATGTATTTCAAGTTGCAGTCCGTTCATGCAGCGAGTTCGTAATTTACTTGAACAGCTAATACACCTTAATGGCTTTTCAAATTATATTTAAACTGTTATGTTTCTCTATCTTTTAATTAGCTTATTAGACATTGTTTATAATTATGTTTTGAACAACTTCACAGAAATTCAGCTTGTTGGGACTTTATGTAACTTCGAATGTCTAAATTGACCGGACTAAGGGGCAAAACGAAAAAACAATAAAAGTACACGGAAAGATTTTTCATTCTCCACAGCTCTGGCTATCAGAGCGCAAACTGCGCCCTATACATCCACAGTTTAGTTAGTACCTTCGCCAACTGACACTGTCTAGTGATATTGACATAGAGTGTTAGACACACACTGAGAATAAACATATACATACCCACATAATATTCACACCTGTAAATCACCGAAGAGGCAGGCAGAAGTGTTTTAACACCCTCATTTCATCAACTACGATTATCGGTCCCATGTAATTACTATAATTATTAACCTATTGCCGTTAAGCAGGCACTTTGTCTGTATCTTTACTGTCGTACGGAGAACAGCCCTTAGTCACCTTCTACGACACTATCAGGAAGAGATAGGGTGGCCCTATTCTACTCCCCCGGGAACCACACCGCATCACTGAGAGCAGAAAGTATAAAGCAGTTTGAATTCAAATAACTGCTTTAAACAAGGCATATCTCTACTCATTGGCATACAGTTCTGACTCTACACTAAATAGAAACATTTCTATAATATTACCATTTAATTAATTGAATCATTATGTTTTTATAGGAGCTACCGCTGATTAGATTAGAAATTGTTTACGGTCGAAATTAATGAGCACTCTAATTTGACAACTAATTATTATTTAAAATATGGCGTATTTATTAATCGGGTGGGTCCTTCATTTGCACATTCTAAACATAAAGGAAAAATAAATAATAGTTATGTATCTTTGCTAATCTAACTTAGCTTTATTGCCGTAATATTTCCAGTAGTATTCTCAGTTTGCTCATCTCGTTCCAAACATATCTACAATGCTTAATATTTACAATGTAATCTTATATTTTTGTTCCCATGTAACGCCCATAAAATGTGTAACAACAACTTGTAAATGCTTCATTAAGACTAATGCTTATGTTATTATATTATTTCACGCTATACTTGTCGCACATAAATTATTCGCACTAATTAAAAAAAATGAATTATTTTCATAACACCATAGATTATAGATATAGCAGTTTAATTAGCACCATAAAAAATGAGCAACAAAATGAGATTAATATCTTCCGTTCTGGCCAATACGCCTCCAAAAATGTATTTAATCGTCATTGCTGAATCTCTGACTCTAGCAATTTTATATTTTGATGGATGGTAATCAATTAGTTATCGTCAAAAAAGGGGTATACCTACCTAAATATAATGATTCAATAATGAATGAGCTCTAATACTTTATCAAACTTTATTCCTATTAGCGTTTCAGCCTTGTTTGATGGTTTTAACCTCTCAAATAATCCAAAACAGTCTCCAATACAATTTATAAAAATCAATATTATTTTTGAAGCTTTCTGAATTTGTCGAAGAAAAATCAAGAAAATAGCGCATAAAACTCGAAAATTTTAATGATGTATATAGAACACTAAATATATAAAAGCGGTAAGACCCTAAACAGGTTAACAGAAACAAAATTCTTAGTACCTACGTACTTTATTCAGAATCAACATTTGTAACTGAAAAGTACCTGTTAAGAATTTCTATAATAGTCTTAACAAATTTGTAAAGGCTCTCTTCGTAAGTTACAACATGTTACTGGAAGAACCGCCTTGCAAATTGCTTATTATGGACTGCGGGGAATCTATATTAAAATATGAGGAAATTTCACAACATAGTAAGTATTTTATGTGTAATAAAATTATTTATACGAATTCTGTATCACGCAAGGCCTAAGAATATGCAAAGCTCTCTTTCAAAATGTATCAATGCTAACAGGCTTGCATATACATAATTTGAAGGTACAATACCTTCGTGATTAAGGAGATTATCTTATTACAGAGAGGTCCCGGGTTCAAATTTTAGCCATAACACCATCGACGCGACGTGAATTAACTCCAAACACAAGGTATTTAGTTTAGCTGAAGCGGTTAGTTTATCGAGCATTCTAGTAACACTCCTCGTGGTGCAGCCAAAAGCAAACCGCCACTTCCGAATAGGTCAGATATCGGAAACTGTGCGGTTTTAGATGATAGAACTCCGACACAATCGCTTAAATAAAAAATAGGTATTAGGTATATGTCACTTACTATTCCTACGTACAGCCGTATCACCAGGTTGACATTATCCTCAAATATTATAACTATGACTACAAGTTCATTCTACCATCATGTTACAGTTAGCAATCACTTTGTCAAAACAGCTCACACATATATTATAATGACGCATAATAAAGACAGCCGACATTTGAACTTTAATTTGAAAGTTAAGTATATTAACACGGCTAATAGCAAATACAATTGCAAGTTGCTCTATCAATTACTTAGCACTCTCACGGTACCTCCCGAAATCGCTATTATAACATCATTAGAGATGGTGCAGTCACGCTATGAAAGCATTACAACCATTTGTAACACGGTCACATCATTTTTGGCCGCCCAATTTTGCTTTTACTGTATACTTTAAATTTGGAAGCATTTTTATATGGACATGCGAAAACAATTAAAGTCGGTTTGGTTGGAATAATAACTACATCCATTGAATATACCGTTTCAATTAAAAAATATGAGGGTGCCATATGAAATGCCAAGACAAAGTGATTAGACACAATTCTCTTACTTTATCTTCTAATATAAAACAGCGTCATGTACATAATATATAAAAATTAGATAAAAATAATTAAAAACCCCCATCACAATAAACCTCCAAAAAGTTGAAAAAAAATGGCCATGCCATGTCGGGGGACCCAAGTAAAGCACTCCGTGTTCGGAACGATCCAAGGTCCCCCCAACATGGCCACGCTAGAATCAAAATATTACTAGATGTCGAAGTTAATGGGCTAACTAACCAACACAATTTTTTTTTACTTATATATACATTTAATTAAACGCGTATTTTGGAGGCTTTTTGTAACGGGGGCTTTTTCTAATTTTTATTTTACTCTTTGAATTGATCTAATAGTAATTTATTTAATATACTATTAATTGTGTAGTATGCACGTGATGCGCTTTCATTTGATACCCCACTCGAGTATATTTGCAGATATTTGGTTATTCTTCTCCACTTTTAACCCCCACAAGTTTTAAACGGCTCAACCGATTTTCATCAAACATGTCTAAGAACACTCGCACATAAGTCGCCTTTAAAACAAAAATAAAACTAAATTGAAATCGCTTCATCCGATTTAGCTATGTTGCCACATACAAACAGACAGACACGACAAACTTATAACAACCCTCTTTTTACGTCAGAGGGTTATAAAGTAAATACACTAATAGAACGTCTTTTTCTTCTGTTATATCATAAATAAGCAAGTACACTATTAATATATGAACCTTCGGTACAACAAAGTCATAAATACCCAAAATAGCAAAATCGACTTAAGTACGCCAGATCGTTTAAAAATAATATTAGTAATTGAAAATAAAATTATTTCATGAAACTGTAGCGAAAGAAACAAACAATATAATTTTATTAAAATATAATCCAAAATAGCAAAATCGACTTAAGTACGCCAGATCGTTTAAAAATAATATTAGTAATTGAAAATAAAATTATTTCATGAAACTGTAGCGAAAGAAACAAACAATATAATTTTATTAAAATATATAACCTACTGTAGATAGTAATTCAGTAATAAGACGACAAACCCGAAAAAAAACTTTAAAGTGCTTTTCTGTAAAATCACAAAATGAGCTGTTACGACTTTGTTGCACCGAAGGTGCGATATATTGATCGTTATATTTTGTCAGCTTTATAGCAAGCTTTAAATCAGATGGTACCCATTAATTTTCATTTGGTTTGAGATTTGCAATTAAGTACCGCCTGCTGTAAAGCTTGTTTTGAATTTTTCAGCATCAGTTGAGCGAATTTTTTTTTAACCATATGCATTTTGACACCGATAAACCTTTTGTCATAATATATTTTAAAAGCTTTTGTTCATATTTTATGTACCCAAAAACGCTTGGACAATAAATACCTTCCATTTGAGATATGAATCATTGAAATCCGTACGGTGGTTCAGAAGATATGATGAGGTAATAAAGAATATTACAAAAATACATACAAACATACAAGATCCGCGCGAAAAACATAATCCTTCTTGGCCGTCACCGTCGGGTAAAAATAGATTTTATTTATTCAAATTCAAATTCAAATTCAAATTCATTTATTTGCAGAAATGTGGTCATACATGATGTTACATAAATATAATACAATTCCGCACATCTACCATTCAGTGGCATGCAAATATTACCTTAATTCTATTTAAATTCTTTCATTCAAAACAAAATTTAATTACAATTATTAAAAGAATAAGATAACAATACAAAATGTCATATAATACAAGATGTCAACATAGCAATAATAATAAAATAGTCATAATGTCCAAGATAATTCACTATGTCCAGAATAAATACATTAATAATGTTCACAATAGGTATTACAAATTTGAATGTCATTAAATAAATTTAATTTTTAAAGTAGTCGTCTAAAGAATAAAATGATTTTTCTAAGAGCCATAATTTAAGTTTTTTACAAAACCTATTCGTGGGTAAATGTTTCAATTCATCTGGCACTGCGTTATAAACACGGCCACACATTGCTGTACAATTTTTAAGGAACATTGTGGTTCTTGGTATCTTTGTCAAGACGATTCTGTCTGGACGTCTAGTATTTCTAGGATAAAGATCTTTTGCCTTTTTGAACAGGTGTGGGTGTAGTTTTACAAATTTAGCAGCTTCCAAAATGTACATACAGGCCAAGGTAAGTATACGGTACTCTTTAAAGAAGGGTTTACAAGATTGCCAAGGTGGTATACCAGCAATGGCTCTTACACACTTTTTTTGAGCTATAAAGACCCTTTGTACTTCTGTTGAATTCCCCCATAAGATAAGCCCGTAGTTTAAGACAGAAGATATGTAACCGTGGTACGCTGCTAACACTGTTTTTTCATTAGAAGTCTTACGCAGTGTGTATAGGACATATACAAATCTATTTATTTTGCTACACACTTTGTTTACGTGGTGTTTCCAATTTAGATGTTCATCTAGAGTTATACCTAGAAATGAGGTTTCTGTTACTTCATTTATCTCATATTCCTTGTACTTTACTGTTAGATTTTTGTGTAACATCGGACCTTATTGTAATATTGTGGCTTTGGTAATTTTATTTCAGGTGTCAGATGTCTTGCACGAATGAATAATCATTAAAGCCCTTACTAATAAAAAAATAAACTGGGTAAAATAGCTCTTATGTCAACATTTGGTATGGAAAATTTGTCATAATAGCTATATATATCTTGTGTAATTTTTATTAGTAAGGGCTTGTTCTAATCCTGTGTGTAAGAAGGTAGGTACTAATTACAACCATTCATCATATCATATATTCAATGTAATATCTAGTTGCAATTATCATAAGTATAAAACATCATAATTCTAATATTATAAATACACAATAGACGGTCCTTGTGAATTAATTCTCTGCATTGAATTTATGCAATAACGGGAAACTATTTCTTCTTAATGTCACATGCGAAAATGGAAGTATATTCATTTAATCATGATGTTACGTCGTATAAACATTAAGATAAATAAGTAATATAAATTTTACCGGTATTCGTAATCAGCTGCATCGTACCTTTTTCAGCCTTTCTAATCGTGTGACAATAAAATGAAGGTGGTCTATTTGTATGCAGTTCGCTGTTAATGTTGGTAATATAAGATGAATTAACATTTTCATGTGGTAGGGTCACGACCTGCCGCTCCCAGACATAAATCGGCAAGGATGTCGCGTCGTGAGCCCACACCGCTACGCCTGCACCTGCAATGCCAGTAGCGCGATTTTACCTCTATCACGAGTGTTCATATAACAGCGACCTGTGCAATTAAATTAGCTAAGGTAATCTTATTCTTTTTGAAATATTTAATCATTTATTCGAAAACAATAATAATTTACCTATTGAGAAAATATTCTAAATCCCATTATTATCCGTTAAAGAAAACTTTTAAATATTTGCGAATCTTAGTAGCTCTGAATACATATAATATAATTTTACAAAGATGCAGACAAAAGGTCACGCCTGTTTTCCATTGGGGGACGCAGAGGCCTCTGTTGACCTTTTCCGCGTTTCTCATGCACCCTCGAACCTCGCCTCGTAAATCTTTTTTATCAATCTCCTATCGTCTAGCTTTTCAACGTTTTCGAACCATCTTAGTACCCATTTCCTTATTTCAAATTGATCACTAGAACTTCTACCAAACCACAAATCGACCTGAACTAATTTGACATCATACATTTAATATGCCTCTTACAAATGGTAGGTTTACTAGTAAGCTTTTCATTAAACTATCACTCGAAGTTTACTTGAATCATAATATAAGCTGCAATTAAAGATACTATCAAAAAATGTATAACTTCGTAACATATCAGTCAACAGAGAGGAAATTATGCAAGCTACAAGCTAACAAGAAAATATTGGTGCTTCCAACACGGATGAAGATGAAAAATTACCTCATCAATTGGTTTGCCTTAATAGTTAGCAGCATTTGTGCCAAATAGGTGTCCAACTCATACTTACAGTTGGAAACGATTCGCACGGTACTGCACACATTTTGTTAATTGATTAACCGTACTTTGTTGTATTACGACGGTACAGTTAGGTACATATTTAATCATCCGTAAATTGATTTATGCTAACACTTAAAGATTAGATAAAGATTGACAGAAGTATTGTTACTTACATAAACTTGCCAGTATTTTAGTTGACTTCGTTCAAATATTGATGAATTGCGATTACTTTAATTGTATGTGCTAAAATTTACGATTATACTTTACCGTTAATGAATTTCTTACAATAATTAAATATCAATTTACCAAATCTTATTTTAATTTTTATTCTCTGCCATAAATATTTTAGTGATTAATCATAAATGTTAATAAAAGAGCCTTCATGAGATACTAAGATAGTATTTGAAACTGTTTATTAGTTAGCAGGGTATAAGTAAATCAGTCCAGATTTAGTCATCAAAATAAAATTGTAAACTTTCAGACTGCAAAACTTGAGCATACGAATAGGCAATATCAATCGGTAATCCTTAGAGAAGTAAGTACTTAAGTAGTACGTGCAATCTAAGTATTATTTATGCAGATGTAAACAGAAATAAAGAGGTCATTATAGCTTCACCATCAATCAAATGAAGTGTAATAGGTATATAATTGTACCCTGAATTGTTTATAATTGTACTTAATAACACTTAACGACGAACACCTTTTGACCAATTGAGTGATTTTATCTAAACGTTTCTAAAGGCGGGATCAAATAGTAGTAATTAATTATAACGTAGCTGCTCAAAGCTCCGAATAATGATTTGTTCGTGTTAGAAAGCCAGATAATAAATATGATTATGAAGAAGATTAATGATTTTAAAACCTTTATTTTTATTTTTCATATAAAAGAACTGCCTTAAAAAAATGACAATCCTAAAATAGTTTTTTTACAATGTAGTGCCTACTGCTGGACGTATGACTGCGCCCTAGCACCCCATCCTTTACCTTCCAAATCCATTCTATCCTAATCACCTTTCTGGATCGTCATTTTATCTGAGTGAGGAGTGTCCTGCCATCCGTTTACCAGTTTGTAGTCTTCATTCTATACGACTCGTTGGCGGCCATTGGTCCTTCGTCAGCCCAGTATCACTACAGTTTGTTCACAGGCACCTGTCGTGAGCATCATGGGCGCCGCCGTCATACCAATATCTTTTTCAGAACCAATAAACTATTCAGCTTTATTATTAGTAAGCATCGATATTCCCATTCCTTCTTGACTTCACAAAAAAATCAAGGTCTAGATTTTCGGAATTATTCAATCCCACCAAAAACATTTTCATGTAAAAATGTTGCCAAGACGAGTTTACGTAGCTTACCCTGTGAAAAAGTTATCAGAATCTCGTATAAAGCCAAGCTCTAAAGACTGCACGCTCTAAACCTACAAGCTCTACACTACACCTCAGGTTTAGAGCGCGCCGTCTTTAGCGCTTGGGTTTATATGAGATCTGATAACTTTTGTGTCGTGTGACGAAATTAAGGGTTCAGAGACATTTATAAAATCTAAAGTATAATCTTAAATATAATTCGACCTGTATAGCTACTAAACGACCTAGGGGCACCGAAGTATATACCGAAAATAACAGTCAAACAACATTTACAATTGTTACATCACATTAAGCAAAAACATTGGATTTAATATTTTATATAGCCTAATAAAATACGTTATGGCCTTAATATATGGAATATATTTTAATGTAGCAATATCAGATCTCTTCCACTCTATTTAAGTACTTGCACGTGCTAAACACCTACTGGCTGTACGCCACTGGCGGTTTCTCCTATACTTTAGTCGGATTCTCAACAGTCATCTGACTCGAACGTAACGTGATTACGGGTACCATTGTTATTACATATTAGTATTTTTTTAAATTCACTCAAGTCAAATAAAACTGACTGTGACAGTTTTTTAGATGGTATAGGCACATTATCAAAACAAGCACTTTTAAAGCAAACAACCTGTAAGATACCATAATAGTTATTTACTGTTCTCATAGACTAAATGAAATGATATCACTGGCAGTTTTTTTACCTCTGAGGTGGCAGGCAAGCACACGGTCCACCTGATGGAAAGTTGTTACCGTGGCCTATGACCGTGTACAACACCAGGGGAGTCACACTCGTGCTGGCGACACTGGCAGTTTATCCCATATTAACATAAAGGAGACATGAGTTTTAATTGAGATTCACAAAAATATTTGAAAAACTTTTGCAAAACAGTTTTAATTGTTTTATTTTAAACGACTCGTAAACTCCCACGCAGGATCCTAATTATCTCACGTCTAATTAGTGAAATACTTGCTAACGTATGTTCAAGATCTCTATGAAACTATAAATTAAAGAACTTTCGACACTATGCATTATATAATTGGAGTTCAAAATGTTCTCTATGGTAACAAAACCTATTATTAAAGTTCTACATAAGTCTTCATAATAAATACTGCTGGCGTTTAATAAAAAAAAACTATCATTCTTTTAAATTGTTATAATTGCATGCCTTAGCTTTAATCGTTCGAGCGCGTCAAGACAGCGTTTCTTTTGAAGGAATTCAGCTATGTATATTTTTTATCATACGCTGTAGTTAACGAATATGCAGATGAGATCGTAATTTTCTTTATAGTCTGGTAGGTATAACCGGATTAGACTGAATTTCAAATAGCTTTCTAGGGCACTGCGATATGGCATTATGAAATGCAAATGAACGGTTTTACCTCGTCCTTTAAAAATTAGATTAAGATTAGAGAGAAAAAATAAATAGGATTGAAACTAATAAACAATACAAAAAAAAACTGAATCGCCCTTTATTATTTATAACATACTAATTGACCCCGCAAATTTTGTTGTAGGAGGTTAAAAATGCTTTAGAACTTATCCTCTTACATATCAAATAAACAAAAAAAAACATTAAAGTAGATCGAGCCGTTTCAAAGGAACGAACGACATTTTTATATAATAAAATTGTCTTTCATAACAGAACACGAAACAACGCGGCTCTCAGTGCGTATACATTTGAAGTTAATTAAAAAAAGTAAAATGTTATGAATAATGTAGTAGCCAAATACACAGTGAGTTTAGATATACCTATTTCAATCAAACATATTTTTTGTTATAACTCATAAAATGATACTGCGCTAACGTCCGATTTACATATAAATTGCATAAAAGTTTCAACACTTTAAATACTATTCGTACTCACACGAATTTCTAACCATTTGAAATCAAAATAGTTTATTGATTCACTAACCACAAAATTACTACAACCATTGAAATCAGAACGTGGTTTTTATTCTATCTTTAGAACCGTTTGCTATTTAAAATTACTCTTAAAATAAACTTGTTTCACTCATAGATACAGAGTCATAATCTACATAATAGGGGTTAAAGTATGAAATTGCCGTTTCATTGTAATAGGTACTTCGAATTGACATAGAACCTTCATGGTTTGAGATTTTTGAGTGAAACTTTTTCCATGTGGTACCTATGTAGTTCTTCATTTAAAAATGTGCAACATTCGATTATCGACTTTCAGTTGTTTTTTTTATTCAGCTTAGACAAGAAAGATGGATACTTCGAAAATTCGAGTGATTTTTTAATACGAGTTCCGACGCGGAACTAACGCGGCAGAAACAGCTCGCAATATCAATGTTGCGTTTGGAGAGGGGACTGCTAATGAACGCACCGTGCGATTTTGGTTTAAACGCTTTCGTGATGGAAACTTTGATTTGAAGAACGAACCACGAGGAAGGCCGTCCACACAGGTGAATAACAATGAATTGAAAGACATGGTGGAAGCCGATCCGAGCCAAACTACCCAGGAATTAGCTGCATGGTTTAACGTTACCTTACCAACAATATTGACTCATTTGCGTCAAATCAATAAAATAAAAAAAATGTGAAAAATGGGTACCTCATGATTTGACTGATCTGCAGAAAGAAATGCGTTTTGAAACTTGTGTTGCCTTGTTGAATCGATACAGAAATGAAGGAATATTGGATCGAATTGTAACATGTGATGAAAAGTGGATTCTATACGATAACCGTAAGCGAAAAATGCAATGGCTGACCCCAGGTGAAACGCCACAACAGTGTCCTAAAGCAAAGCTTACCAATAAAAAGGTAATGGTAACTGTTTGGTGGTCTCAGCATGGTGTTATTCACTATAGCTTTCTACGATCTGGTCAAGCAATAACGGCAGATGTCTACTGTGCCGAACTCCGAACAATGATAGCAAAACTAGCAGTGAAACAGCCCCGACTCATGAATCGATCTTCACCATTATTGCTCCATGATAACGCGAGACCTCATACAGCACGAGAAACCGTTTTAACTCTACAGGAACTGCAATTAGAAACTATCCGTCACGAATACGGAGATTCGCCAGACCTTGCTCCAACAGACTACCATTTTTTTCGTGATTTGGACAATTTTCTATGTGATAAAAAGTTTTCTTCTCAGGAGGCAGTACAAAATGCTTTCACACAGTTTGTCGAATCTAGATCACCAGAGTTCTATCGCAAAGGCATAAATGACCTTCCTACTAGATGGCAGCAATGTATAGATAATAATGGTAATTATTTTGATTAAATAAATACGTTAAATTAAAAAAAAACGAATTTCAATTTGTCAGTACAAATCGGCAATTTCATACTTTAACCCCTAATACATACATACGCTCACGCCTACTTCCCTCCGGGGTAGGCACACACAACATTCCGCCACTTGACTCTATCCTTACATACGTCACGAGTTTCCTCAATTGGCATCAATCCTTTCATGCAAGCCCACCGGTGTCGAGTACTTGTGACCTGCCCTTCAGTTATAATCTATGATTGATTAATTCTGCGCTTACCACCAAAGAGGCTAAAAAAAGCTTTGCACCACCTAGGTACATTGTCACGAAGTTTGGTAATAACTTTAAACCTGTTGATCAACGGTAGTCGTTCTAGTAATAACCAAATTCAAGGGACAAGAAAATGAATCAGCGGATGATCCAACAAACTCCTTGAGCAGAACGTGAAAACTCAGTTTAGTTAAATGAATTTTCACTGATGAAATCCAAATTAAGAAACGGATACGGTTCGCGCAGTCATGTATGAAAACAATGTAATTTGTCGCCGACAGTTAAACCTACTAAATACAACAAAGCTAATAAATATAAACTTACGATTAGATTTTTCTTTTCCTAATTACTTATTGAACTATTATCACAACAATTTATTAGGATATAAAAATGAACTGACCAAAATATTTATTTTTCTCATGAGTACATTGACCTCTTAAATTCTGTTATAACTTCTTCTAAACTAATTCATTAATTAGCTACATGCAAATTAATGAATATCTAAGTACCTAATTACTTTCTGTTGAATTAAATTTTAGTCTGTATTACTCAAATAGATGATTATGATGATCTTATAAAATCATTTAGCAATGGAATTTTATATTATGATTATTTATTAATGATTAAATGGCTTTGATAAAAAAGTTTACCTAAAATAAACGTGAAGAGCTATTCAAATAAATATTTTCTCAAACATGCTTGGAAATGTGAACATTATTTTGATAACCTTCTTCGAGATAAATCGAAATTGCTGTACATGCGAGAAGCGGCCGGATAAAGTTGTATGAAAATCCATATCTGTCGTGTTTTAGCGGCCAAATAAATTACTATGTAAACTCATATCTGTCGTGTAATTTAAAAATGGAACCAATTTTTACTCCGAACCATGGCAACCAAAGAGGTAACTTGTCCAAGGCGTTATTTAAATATAGAACTGGCTTGCAAATAGAATGCTGTTTATTAAGAAAAATAAAAACAAATGAACATTTCGCCGCGTGAAAAATTACTGTTGTTCGTTGTTCGTCATTGATTTAAAAAAAGACGGGTTGCACTCTGGGAGTGCCGGCAGAAGTGAAAACATTTTCTTTTTTTCTTTCTTCGTTATATACATAGAAAAAGATAAAAAAAGAACATACCATACCATACCTATAATATAGCGCTAATCATAGAACATATCACTTATTTTCTGCTAATTTTCTGTCAGAAGAAATTAATAAATTATGAAAAGAAAAAATAAACACAAAAAGTAATAAATTACAGAAAGAAAAAATAATCATAAAAAGTAATAACTTACAAAAAGAAAAAATAATTACAAAAAGTTTCATAAGGCCAGGTGGTTTGAACCCGATACTATCTGAAACTATAAGGACTTACAGTCGAAGTGCTTACCGTTTAAGCTACGACGCTATATATGGTAAATTGTAAAATAGATAGTCTTTACCTAATCTTGTATGACGTCAGTCGTCGGTTACGGTTCAAAGGTCAACTAATCCTGACGCTTCCTTAACATTTTATACCCATGCAACGCCGCTAAAGAAGTTTTCACTTCAAAAATCTGCCTAGATACTACTTAGTTTTAATTTCCGCGCATTGTTTGAGAAAAGCACTATACAAGCCTTGGCCACAACTGAGCGTTGCCGGACTCCGTAATGCTTCACGATCGTCCGGCAACACTACAATTGGTGGCCGCGGCAGTAATGTACTATTCCTTAATCACCATGTCACTTACATGTCTGCTTATAATATTTTCACACAACTGTTACATCGCTGCCATCATGTTTTTATTCTAACTTTTCAGTGTAAAAATGGGACTGGATTATTAAAAAGTAGTTTTTCAATATAATTATTTAAGGCAGAGTTCCTCAAAGTGGAGTCTGCTTACCGCTTAGGGTTCTCTTACTTAGCCAGCTAGACTAGAAAAATATCCGAAGCAGTGAAACTCCTTTTAGCATTTCGACTGATCACTGAATGTACATTACTTAAATATACTCTGCTATATAAAAAGGTAACAACTATGAGCCCAGAAAATATTAATAAATAATACAAACTTTGTAGTAGAAGTAGGTGGCCGAGCTGTGCAAATAACTAATGGCGGCAGCTCCCAGCTACTAGTTGATTGCATCTGTTGTCGCTTTTCATATCGAGTACACTGCTGTGATTTAACCGCCACCTGTCGTGGTTTATGTTCCCAGATAGCCGCACATAAGGAAGCACTTGAAACTAGAAACGAGGCGTGACACAGTACCTACTTATTATTTGCACTTGCTTTTGCCGCAAACATTTCGTATGCTACCATTACACTGTTTTAAAGGTTTCTTAAAATATGTTAATATTATGAGATAAAGAATTATTTCGAAATGGACGTAGTTGTATAATGCGACGCTAGTACAGGTTCTGCAATAAACAATTTGTGGTTATTTTAGCAGCTTATGGTTTCTATGATGTATGACATTAAAATAATTCTAATATTACTGATATTAGATTAATCAAACCGACGACACACGACAATTTTAGTAGGTACAATATATTTTTATTTTATGAGCTCGTTTGCTTATCAAACAGAGATAAGTCGCGTATTCAGTAGCTAAATGTGGATACTTTAAATGGATTTAGCCGTGTAGCCAAAGTAATAAGTGGTGTATTTCTGCGCAACGGACCGCAGCTGGAATCACTAATGAGAATGCAATTCAAATCAACTGATTTATAAGGAGTAAGCTATTTCAGTCGCCGTAGTTACAATATTTACCTGTTTTCTAACTGATATACAAATACTGCTATCTACTATTGAGATAAATATGCCTAATATAATTACCTACAAGATAAACGTTCTTCGTATAACATGCTATTCAAAATTATATTTCTTTGTCAATTATTCCTTAACCAATAAATACGATTGTTAGAAATTGTCTTAATAACTACACAAAGTTTTGATTGGTAAAATGTTATTGTAATTATTATCGAACAATTCCGCTCCGAAATTAGTTTTCTTTCATCCGTGAGGCCATTAAACTTTATATTGAATATAAATGGGTAATATCGAATTGTAAGCATTGGGAGGTCTATTCAGTAGAAATATACTGCGTTAGATTATATTAGCTCGTTAAGAGTAGTCTAGCCTTGTCCAGATGATATCGCTTAACCCCTCAATTAGAGTGTGCCCCGACTATCGCGTGGCAATAGTCCGAAACAGCACATAAGCTCCCCACATTCGTGACGGGACGAACAAACCAAATGAGTATACTCGTAATTATCCGTTATACTATAAATTTTAAAAGCTATGATAACGTCTTGTTGTGCTCTCACCAGGAACACTACTTGCTGGCTGATAGTGCCTTGGAAATTAAATTAAATTAATTCCTATAGCTAAATGTAGTAGCAACTTAAGTACTATGCGAGTTAAATGTGTTACTGTTTTCAATTTTTGGAAAAAGTTGAATGAATAAATACATAATTCTAATAACTGTTAACTCAACATGATTGTAGGTACAAAAGGGTAAATTGCTCCTCGTAATGTCATTAGCGCCTTTTATTACTATCATTATTTTTAGCGTATCATGTAGTTGTAAATATTTTATAATACCGAAACTCACAGTACGTATTGCTACTTTTGTACTTAAGATGTGTGACCGTGTAATAACTGTAATGATGTTAATGAACTAAAATATCACCACCTAAACTAGACGTGAGCTTTTTAAAGATTGGAATTAAATCAGTTCAATTAGTTGATTATTATTTACCTAGTTCTTTAATGGATAAAAATACGTAAGCACTAACATCCGCTGGATTTGTTTGGTCATATACCACACGAGCACGGAGCGTTGTTACTAAATACAAATATAAACACTTTGTCTTTGTTTATATTTGTATTTACTGTACATTAGAAGAATTAACTGTACAAATAGGCAGCTGTAACCGTCCGATTACGGAGCGTTTTGTCTCTAATTAAGAACAGTCAGCCGTCCACTCGAGCAATACCACAGAGTTATGGAGACATTTATACCATGACCAGATTGTTTGACCACCGTGCTGTCATGTTTAACATTTACTCATGTTATAAGTCAGCCAGGATGAGACGTAATGATTTCAACTAGATGGTTTGTTAATTGTAAGTGAGTACCTAATACTCTCCAGTGAGCTTAATAGTGAGATACTAATATGACAGTCATAATTGGAACATGATCGTATAAGTACTAATATCAATACTATCTGGTTCTTAGGATTAAATGTCAGATTTTAGTTGCGAAGCAAACTTAGGAATATTTTATTTAAAATCTAACATCAAAAGGCGTCTTCTTTAGTAATAAAGTACCTATTTGAGAAATATATAAATGCTAGGACCTAACAAGGATTCAATTAGTACTAACGGTTTACTTAAAACGCATTACTGCTTTAATCACTGCCGTAAACTCAAGAATCGTTTGCAAACGGTGACATTAAAACAGTTTAGATGCAAAATGCTCCAACGATTTCCTTCGTGAGACATCGATTTGGTGCAAGGCAGCTAAGGGAAACTGTGTGAAGAGATCACGATGCTATAAAGAGAAGACAATAATCGTTCTCTATGGAATGCAGTGAGCCACGTGTAAACCTCTGTAGATGTTGGTTATTGCTTGACAGTAGCGCCTTTTGAATTTTATTACCCTATACTGGTGTTACATGAATACATTCTGAGTTATATTTTATGTATTTAGGTTATTTGACTCTAATCATACTAAGATAAATTATTACAAGCTAATTAAATACCATTACCTACCTCAACGTTAGTGGCGTAATATAGTGATCGACTACATTTTATGGTATTAGGCTGGGAGTGCTTTTGATTTTACCAAATTGGTCAAGCCGTTCTCGATATTTGCGCTTGTCGTCAAAATTGATATTGCTAATATCAATTTTAACATATAACAAGCCGATATACTCGTTAATCTTTGACTATATTTAATCGAAGCAGACACGATCGATGGCTTCTGATTTGTTACATAATTAATATTATCACTTTGTTGCAGCACACGCTGACGGGTCATAGCGGTAAAGTTATGGCAGCCAAATTTCTCGGAGAGCCAACCAAAGTCATCACAGGAAGTCACGACAGAACCCTAAAGATATGGGATCTCCGAAGTAAAATGTGTAAGTATGTATTCATTTATTCCCTAGTGTAGAAATGTTCATAAAAAACCTTAATTCTTTTTAAGAATGTACTTATTATAATTTTGAGTCTGTGGAGGGGTAGAATAGGTGCTAGAAGCCTATTATTATATAGCAGGTACCATGAACACTTCCTATTTCTAACCGAACGCGTTGTAAAAGGTGACTAAGGGATTAAACTTAATTGATTCAATCAATCAGGTAACATTAATTGAAAACTTCCTCAAATGAACAGCAACGACGTCAAAATGCCCTTAGTTACCGCTATTCTCGACTAAAAACTACAACATAAGTCAAAGTACTGTACCACTGGACGTGACAGTGGCACAAGAAGGAAGATATTTTCCGGTTTTTTTGTTTTTGGCATCAGTGGCACATCCCAATGTCATAAACCGGAATAACATGGGGAGGTGCCTGCTTTACTTGGACGAAAATAAACACCTCTTCACGTATCGTATTGTATCCATTTTCTTGTCAAAAATGACTTCATTAACAGTATTAAGGAGGTTTATAGTATATCAACTCACGTAGTGTCCGAGCAGGCTTATAAAAATAATGCTTGCTGCCCAAGGCTCGAGGAATTTTGATCCGTTTCCTGCAACTCATAGGAAACTATTCCCGATATACAGAACCAGACTATAATATATCCCTGTACCTGTCAAATGCCCTGTACATGTCAAATGAAAGGGAGCAAATGCTACTCAACTTACTTGTATCTTAATGGTATGATATCACCTTGAGAGGGCTACAGATTCAGATTTTCTATCATACCGTGTAAGAACGGGATGATTATAGTAGGCAAATGTCCGGCATCCGGTATCTAAAATGTTGTCCCACAAAATAAATAATCCCTCCCTCAATGAGTTAAACCCAAAATAAAAGACGTATACGTAAGATACTGTATACCTTCGCTATTTGTATTTTGTCCGAGATTAAAAAGTTAGATATCTACTACTGACTGTTTAATTTTACTCATGCGTTCATGAATATTTTAAAATGTATATGAAAAAATCCCTAATATAGGCATCGCATTTGAATACGTATTATTAATGACGCGTTCAATAAACTATAAATCATGCGTATGCCTCTTCGATTACTTTTACAGCAAGTATTGCCATATCATCAGAAAGTTGCTTAAAACTCATTTATATTATTTTTGAGTAGGTATCATGTTTAAATGATTGATAGATAAGATCATGGTAGACATGATCACACGACATTAAGACATGATGAATAGTACCTATATTTCGAATATATGTGTATAAAAAAAGTAAATTGCAGGTAGATTCTGTAAATAAAAACAAAAAAAAATAACAAATACATCTGTAAACTTTGGTTATTAATTTTTGTGAAAAAAAATAGCTAAATTTTAGATTTAATTTTAAACTTTCCCGCTCTTCATCTTGGGCAACGGAATTGATATTCTTTCTCTTTTGATTCTACTGGGTAGTATCCGGCCCTGGTGAAAGAAGCAATATGGCCAGTCTATGCACAGCAATGAAGGCACGGCGGGGTTTCCCAATTCTATCGCATCAACGACGCCTGGATTTACGTTCGACCCAACTCTAAGTCCTGTATTCCAGAATGACACTCGGTCCTGAATCTCGATTTATCTGAGGACAGACTTGATAGGTTGTCTCTACAATGTGTCATCAGAATAATCGAGATTCTGAGATGAGTACCATTCTAGAATACGAGCCTTAAACTTATCTAGCCTGCAATAGAACGAGTACTCTTGAGTACTTCGACTCTTTATAAAAAAAGACGGGTTGCACTCTGGGAGTGCCAGCAGAAGTGAAAACATTTTATTTACTATGTTATACCTATCTAAATAATGGTTTTCATTTGGCGTAGTATAGATAGTAAAGAATATTTGTGTTGGTTAAATATTTGCACTTTTTTCGTCGTGGAGGGCGACATGCCTGCCATAGGTCTCACTACCATGGACGCCCAAGATGGTGCGATATGGAGGAGGAAGAGCTGGAACGCGGACCCTGAACCCCGAGTTCACCTGGCCTCTAATGCAATTAAGAAAATGCCTCCATGAGTATTGAAACATATGTCTATAGCGGCAATGCATTTAATTTATATGCCAGCGTAATGCAGGTAAATTGGTGGTTTAGTATGAATAACATATCTCAAAACGATTAGTTTTCGCAAAAGCTAACCATCCTATCGCAACCTAAGCGGTGTTATACTTATCGCTAGTAACTACTCTCTGTTGATTTCCAGTAGACTTTACCTCGATACGTTACTATTTCCTACCTGCTTTCTATAAGTACATTAGCTAAATGCGTACATACTTTACTGCTCTTAATAAAATGTATAAAAGTCAAATTCTTATCTGTTCCAGTGTATTTTAAATTAAAATCCATGAAACGTCATTTAGATTGAATAGCAAAAACTGTATTTTGGCTATATAAAAATGAAATATTTTTTAGTTTTTTGTTCTCTATGCGATCCGATTGCGATGTAACTTTGAAACGAGACTATGAGGCGAGATCATAAGGTCCAAGTGCCCGTCTATTATTTAAAGACATTTCCAAACCGAGGAAGCGCGCGAGGAATAAAGCGTGGCTGGTTTATTCCTTGCGCAAAGGATCGGTATTGCCATTCAACGTGGCAATGCCGCCAACCTTCTGGCCATCCTTCCAGTTGACGTCGATGGGGAGGAATTCTTTGACGCCTAAACCTGTAAGTTTGTATATATTATGTATTTTTTTTATATTTTGAAGTGAAAACTTTAGCGGCGTTGGATGGATAAAAATTGTTAAACTCGCGCGTCAGGATCACTTGAACTTTGACCCGTAACCGACGACTTTGTAGGACGACATGACGTCATACAACATTCCTAGCACAGTGTTTATTTTGCTAGGTACGCTAAGAAGCTTCGTAGCTTAGCGGTAAGCGCTCCGACTGTAAGTCCTTATTGTTACAGATAGTACCGGGTTCGAACCTGGGCTTCTGGAACTTTTTGTGATTATTTTTTTAAGCTATTGCATAGCTGCTATCGAGGGCCTTGAGCGCGGGGACCGAATCCAGAAATTCCGTAACGAAAAAACCTCACGCTCGTTTCTTTTCGGCAGTCTTCGACTCTACGAAGCTCGCACGAATCGAGACGAGCTGCTCCGAAATCGGACGAATACATAAGCAGCTGTTTATGAGAAAGTATATAGGTCTATATATAGGTATTTATGTACATCAGTGAATAGCTGGACTTGAAAAATTTGTCGATAATCACTTCTTAATATCGTTTTTTTTTTTAATGAATAATTTTGTTTTGGTATGTCATTACACTATTTATACCTAATTATTTATACCTATTATTTATACCTAGATATTTTCGTTTTATAGAGAAGAAATGCGTAAAGAGCTAAAAAGAAAAAAAAACTAATGCACGTCACAGGGCATATTATCATAATTGCATAAGTTGATACAAAATGCTATGCAATAGCTTTACCGCGGCAGTCCCCGAGTGCCACACGTCTTTTTTTTTCTTTTTGGAATTTATTACTTTTTGAGATTATTTTTTCTGTTTGTAATTTATTAATTTCTTCTTACAGAAAATTAGTGATAGGTTTTATGATTGGCGCTATATTATAGGTATGGTATGGTATGTTCTTTTTATATTTTCTCTGTATATTACGAAGAAAGAAAGAAAGAAAAAGTTTTCACTTCTGCCGGCACGACCGGAGTGCAACCCGGCTTTTTTGTTTAAATAATTCTAATGTAAATAATTATTGTGATTATATTATGTTTATTTAGAACATACAATAAAAGTATGGATCATGTATACTAAGAAAGTAACTCTGTCGGTCAATTGTCTCTGTGTATTACGTTATCACGCCTAAACCACTGACCCGATTTTTGTCAAATTTGGTAGCTACTCAATAGGCCCGGAATCATTATCATTAGACCGCGTGGTAGACGAAAGGGGTCTTTGTCCGTGGTACGGCTAAGTTGTCTGGCATACCGGACCATGGGAATTTTATTTTTCCGTGGTACGGTGACGCTACTTATTGAAAATAAAAATACAACCCTGAGGGTAGGAAAACAGGGGATGAATGTTGGCTTACTCACTGATTGTAAGGTATGACCACGCATAACTTTTTACTGAGTAGTCTGATTTTCATAATTCTTTTTTTATTGGAAAGAGTAGGTATACCGCTAAGTTGGTCTCATATCAATTTGAAAAAAAATCTAACCCTAATGGCAAGAAAATAGGGGTGATTTGTTGTTCACTCACAGAATTTTCAGTGCTGAGTTGAGTAGTACATTCATTTTTTTTTTAAACATTTAGTCATAAGAGTATTATAGCCACAAAAAAACCGCCAAAATACTTAAAAGCAATAAATAATAAACCTTTTTATTTAACCTTAATAACGAAGTAATGAATTTTTTTTTTAAATAATACTATAATTCATATAGACACAAAACTCATGTCGAGTCAAATAACCCACCCCGTATCGTTCCCGGCGCAAAGGTGCCCATGATGCTGGCCGCGTTGCCTCGTTGAATCGCAATGGCTATCCTTTGCAACAGAAACGAGCCAGAGCGGGAGTCACCGCCTTGGTCGTGCATGCGGTGGCCAATTTCCGCGATCAACCTCTTTGCCTCTGACCCCCAACTGCCCATAGTCTCCACCGCAATGGGCACAAGATAATATTGTGACTCCATTGCAGCGTATTTCGCCCTTTTACTTATTCGCCGCGTCCTCAGCCGCCGCTGCCGGGGCGTTGATGGTGCGAATCAGATGCGTGGCCGCGATTTTGGGGGCCCCACCACACACCACTTGCCGTTTTTCCACGGCACCAAAGTCAGACCATCAGGCCGCTTTCCGTCTGATCTGCTGAGGCCCGGGGGCTCTAGCACGCATGGAACGTTCGCCGATATGAGAGCTCTTCTAATTATGTCGTTGAGAGCATGGTGACGCGGGAACCTGCCTACGCAGCGACGACAGCTCAGTGCATGATGGCCGCCCTCCTCCACCATAGAGCCGCAGATGTATCTGTGTGATTCACACACCTTACAGCCCAGGCGGAGCGCCACTGACACACGCAGAGAGTCGTCGTCTAATAAAGTGCCAAGGTGCGGCGACGGCAGTGCGTGCAACCATGCCCCCTATTCAGGCTGCGACACAGCCCTGAGCCTCGCAAAATCGACGCCCGACGCACCATCCAGCATATCCTTCACCATCCTATCAGCACCAACCTCATCCCATGCTCTTTGCACGTGTGGAGTTACCGGACATTGTTTGTCCGGATTGAGGACCGACCATGCCGACATCGCCTCGCACACGTGAGGTACCTATTCGATCGCCGCTTGAGGAGAGCATGATAGTGACCAAGTCTGCCAACGTCCGCCACGCGCCGCATCCAAGACCACCGTGTCTTATTGGCAGGGAGGCCTGGAGCCACTGCTGTTCGTCGAGTGAGACGTCAAGAATCGACGCCGTAGTCTGTCTCAGAGTGCCGTCGAAGGAAGCGACCGCCCCCGGGCAGAGCCAGGTTGGTGTAGTCCTCAGCATGTACATGATTTTGGGGACCGCAAAACACATTCGCAACAGTAGTACGGCAACGTGAGCTGAAAGGTTCCCTAACTGTTCCCGTGCAGCAAGGAGAAGGAGTTGGCGTGAAGTAATAGCCTCAGGAACTGCCTCCAGGAAAATGGGAGAACCCAGAAGGCTGAAGGTGCCGGAAGTAAGTTCACTGAGGCCAGGAACGAGAATGTTAAAGTGAGTAAAGTGGATGTGGGCTTCTGTGCTGCAGGGGTAAAATTCGCACTTAGCCGGATTCAATTCCAGTAATGAAATTATATCTAATTATTTTTTTTTGTAATTAGTTCAGTTTTTAATTATCCTTGAGAACTAAGTTCTTAAACTAATGTTAGTATAGCTAAATAATTTTGTATCGGCGCCAAACTCAACTATTTACAGAAATATATACTTAGATATAGTTTCATTACTTTAATAAGTTCGCTATTAAGGTTAAATAGAAAAGGTATATTATTTTTTGCTTATCAGTTTTTTTGGCGGTTTAATTTTTTGTTAAGTTTTTTGTAATAATTATTAAGATATAACATACTTAAGAACAGTGTGCCTAAATATAATATCGCATTTATTGCACCTTGATGTATTTATTGCTGAAATTATATTTTAACACGCAGGAATAATGCAACTATTTCTTAGAATTGTAATATGACTTGAAACATAAAGTTTTAGTACATCCCGTATCTAAATATTTTCTAAGACTAATTGGCACATACGATGCTTATTTATATTTCCCCTTTACTTTCGAATGGAATTTACTAAGATGGATATCATAAACTTGATTTATACAAAAAGTAAGTTATAAATTTTGTATAATTGCGCACAAACGCGATGAAACATCGTGTTAATCTCGCTAATATCTAACTTTTAAATTTTCGTGTTCCAACTAACAATTATGTCGTTGCTTTCTATACACCTATTGTATTACACCATTTATTTACGCTTATTGAATAAAAAGCAGATCAATAGCACTGAAAACCCGCGGGCTTGCATTAAACTTTTATTGACAGTAAGTAAAGCTCGTGAAGTGTGTTATGACAAAAGCAGATAAACGAGCTATTTTCTCTGCCAACCCCGCAGGGAAAGAGAAAGGTGTGAGTATGTTTATGTACTTATTGACCTTTTATACAGCTTCACTGCCGCTGCATTTGCTCTTTATAACGAATGGTTTCTATGGATAAATCAATAAAAAGCATTTATTGCTACAATAATCATATTAGGCTTTTTTTAAAAGTACCTTAAGATTAATTGAGTGCAGTAAAGAAGTGGACTCCGCTTGTGTTAACAATTTGCAATAACTAAATTAGTGAACAATGGTTTTCAGTCCAACACTTTCTTGACATTGCCTCCATTTATTTCCGGGCACAGACACAAACCTATGAAATTAACTTAAACTTGATTAGAATTTAACAATACGTTATCAGAAATACAAGTAAATAAAGCATAATTGAATTGAATTGAATTAAAACAGAAGCACATTGGCTATCATATATATTGTGGGCCTATTTCCGCTCATTATTGTCACTCACATAAGGCCCTACACCGTGTTCCATTAAGCATGAAATAAAACTAATCCTTATTTTATTAGACATCCTCGAATGCTGGCAAGCTAATAAACCAGTGTGCTCTATTAACCATCGTCTATGATCATACGATTTAATCCATACTAATATTATAAATGCGAAAGTAACTCTGTCTGTTTGTATGTTACGCTTTCACGCCTAAACCACTGAACCGATCTTGATGAAATTTAGTACATTGGTATATTAGAGCTTGAGAACGGACAAAGGCTACCTTTTATCGCGAGAAAGAGGGTTTAAGGGGGGAAATATCCTAATTAAATTTGGTACATAGGTGGATTAGATCTTGGGAATGAACATATGCTACCTTTTATCGCTAAAAGAGGGGTTTAGGGGGGGGGGGGATAGGGAATGAAAGATGGTCAGTTTTGAAAATATCCTGATGAAATTTGGTACAGGGGTGAATTAGACCATGTGAACAGACATATGCTACCTTTTATCGCAAAAAGGCGGTAGAAGTGTTTTATTTATGAAATTTGATACAGAGATAGTTTAAAGTTATCGGCTTTAAAGAGCCTGTCCAGTATACTAACCGGGTTACCTATGTTTGACCAAAAAGAAATATCCAAAATAACACTCCTTCTAAAAAAAACAGACGAGCAGAAGTGAAAACTTTCTTTCTTTCTTTCTTCGTTATATACAGAGAAAAAGATAAAAAGAACATACTATACCATACCATACCTATAATATAACGCCAATCATAAAACCTATCACTAATTTTCTTTCAGCAGAAATTAATGAATTACAAAAAGAAAAAATAATCGCAGAAAGTAATAAATTACAAAAAGAAAAATAATCACAAAAAGTGTCAGAAGCCCAGGTTCGAACCGGGTACTATCTGAAACCATAAGGACTTACAGTCGAAGTGCTTACCGCTAAGCTTCGAAGCTTCTTAGCGTACCTAACAAAATTAACAATCTTTAGCTAATGTTGTATGACGTCAGTCGGCGGTTACGGTTCAAAGGTCAAGTGATCCTGACGCGAGTTTAACACTTTTTACCCATCCAACACCGCTTAAGAAGTTTTTACTTAAAAAATCCGCCTAAATTCATTTGCCAAATTATTACTTAGCAAAAATTTCTTCACAAATAATTGTAACGCAAACGTTATGTTTGGGTAATAAACGTTTAAACAATAATATGTTTTCCAACTGATACTTTCACCAATATTGATTTATTCAAATGTTTCAGTTGAAAATTTTACGTAAAATAAAATAAGGCAAATATTTCATATCGTCAGTTTTCAATTCACTATTTCTATTCGGTCAATTGTTTACTCAAGTTTATTGCGGAGCTTTTATTTCTGGATGGTTAAAAAAAAATATTCCCACCAAAAACATTTTCATGTAAAAATATTGCCAAGACGGGTTTACGTAGCTTACCCTGTGAAAAAGTTATCAGATCTCGTATAAAGCCAAGCTCTAAAGACTGCTCGCTCTAAACCTTGTCATTTATTTTTATAAGTTGGTAAAAAATTATGACGTACGTATTTTTTATTTGTTATAAGAAATATTTTAGTTAATGTTGACTTATGTGGCACAAACTCTAGTGCAACTCTCATATACAACTTCCACCGTAGTAGGTAATCTGTGCTTCCACCTCCTATTCCCAGGCGATAGGTTAGGTTAGGTTTTTTAATTTTTTTGTCGTCTTTGTAGTAATATAAGCTTACATACCAAATTTCAGCTTTCTAGGACTTCAGGAAGTATCCCAACAATTTTGACGATCAGTGAATGATGAATCAGTGACGAAATTATGGGTTTTAAGACATTAATAAAATCTAAAGTATAATAGCTACGAAATTCAAACTTTGTACGTTTAATGATTTTACCGATGGCATTCTATCTTGAAAATCTTAACTATTTAGCATCATCCAAAGCAAAGTTATGAGAGTTCAGAAAAACGACGAAGCGTTTCGAGAAAAAGTAGATAGTGCCTTGCGCTTCGCTTGGCTCGTCTTGGCGGGGGCACTGACGTGCCCCCAGACCACGAGGGTAAATCAAGAAGGCTTCTAACCTTACCTATCCAAGTCAGGACGCGCAGTATTTCGACTTGGAATTATTTCGGAGTTACACCATGGAAATTGTCGTATTCTCGTCTTAGCAAACCATTAGAGCAAACGTTTATTGTCTAAAGATAGAATCTGCATCAGTTGGTACGATAGGCTGCCGTGTGGCCTCTAAAGCCACTCCCCTATGATGGGTCGTATCGCCGCTACTACGGTGCGCTCTGCGCGTGGTTGCTCAAGTCGTCGCTACAACTCACCCTGTCCCAGTGGAGCCGGAATTTAGCGTAAGAGCGTTAGCTTTGACCAACGATTTGACGCCAATCGCACTTGGGTAGATGACAGCTCTCTCCATCAGATATATACACCCCGACTATGCGGCGGAGGACATCGCTATACACGAGCGCCTTCCTAATGAAACTCCAGGGCAAAGTGTTTAACGCGTTGGAGATGTCAAAGGAAGCACCCAACATCACCTCGCCCCGAGTGACCGTATCCTCCGCCAGAGCCCTCACTTGCATGATGGCGTCCACAGTGGAACGCCACTGGTGAAAACGGTATTGGGTATCCGCCAGATCTGGCCCCACCCTGGAGTGGAGCTAGACGAGGCGCTTGATTTCTTAAGACTAAATGTGAATGAATGTAAATTTGTCTCGTGTCAAGGTTATAAAAAGTTTATAAGAAAAATCTTATAATCAAATCATTAACCCAAGTAAAAATAATTATGGTAAGAATGGTCGCATTCCTACGATATTATGCTGTAATTACAGCAAATTAGGAGGCACCATGCTCAAGCCAGACATTTTGTCTTCAAGGTAATCCTCCATCCTGTAGTATGCTTTTTTACATATGGTGGTCGTCAAAGGTTTTAAATTTTTGTCAGAAATACCAAGGACCGGTTTATAAGCAATTTATTATAAAAGCATAGAAGAATAAGAGAATCGGAATGATGTGCCTTTAAACATGGTAACATGGATCTTACAATACGTACAAGCACAGTATGTTTAGCCGCAGATTACAGCACCTTCCTTCCCCCTTTAAGCATCACTAACTTTGCTAAACCGATAGCATGGAAGGAGCAATTTAATTTTGTTGCGCTGTACGTCTGAAATGTCACTTACTTTTGTAAAATTAGATTTATTTTTCTAACATACAGTATATTTTCGAATATATTGGGAAGCTACAGTTAAAATATTAATATCTTCAAATATTAAGCAAATCTCTCTTATCTAAACAATAAATGGCACGAACTGCCCTTTTTACCTGACTGCCAAGAAGGGTTATGTTTTCGTGCGTATCTTGTATGTATGTTTGTAATATTCTTTATTACCTTATATCTTCTGAACCACCGTACGGATTTCGATGATTCATATCTCAAATGGAAGATATTTATTGCCCAAGTGTTCTTAAGTATATAGTTTTTTGGCGCTAAATTGTATGTGGTCAAAAAAAATTACTCAAATTTATCAAGTGGGGTATCAAAATGAAGGAAATTAGAAAATGATTACAAAAATATATTTATGTCATAACTAAAAAGCATAAAATAAAATAAAAATTAAAAAAGTCCCGACTTATGCTGAAAAGATCGAAACAAGCTTTATGGCAGGCGGTAACTATTTGCAAATCTCAAACCGGATGAAAATTAATGGGTACCGCCTGCTATAAAGCTTGTTTCGATCTTTTCAGCATCATTCGGATTTTTTGTAAATAATTTATTTTATTTGTAATAGTTTCCAAATCTGCTGTATTCCCCGGTAGTGAACCCGCTTCCTGCGTAGCAGCCGCTTTCACTACCGTTACGCCATGAAGGCTGCTGCTGTTTTATTCTAGGACCTCAGGACAATATACCAAAGTAACGGATAGCCTTTCGATACAAGTGACGTGAAATTTAATTTTCTCAAACATGTAATGAAATATTGACATTACGTTCCTCTTAATAGGCTGCGAAGTATGACGTTTCAGGCGCGGCTAGGACCAGAGGCCGGTAATGGAATTTAATATAAACCTTGCAAGGCCTAGGCCGAAGAATTCCTTTTTTAGTTTCGATTCCACATAAATTTGTGGCAAAGGCATCGACACTCTTCCACTATGCGTATTAAAAAAAGCAATAAACGACTTGGTATGTACGTAGAGCAGTTTTATTTACATTAAAAATCCACATTAACATAACTAATAAAATAACACATTATTATCAATTGTTTTCTTAACTATACATATAAATATTGAAATAATAATATTTAGTTTAGTTGTAACAAATTGACATTTATAACAATGACGAGTGTCACTGTTCGTTCAGAAACGTGCCTTTATACTTTTTTTAAGTAACATGATAATGAACATAAATATAAATGTTTTCTGTTAAAATCAAGCTAAAATAGACGAAATAGTAATATACACGTGAGTTTTAGTTTTATCTTGTTTACTTTTAATTCCTTTAAAAATAAATCTTTAATTTTTTGTTGTTTATTTCATTGCCTGTTTGAGAAAAGCACTATACATACCTTGGCGGGAAATATGGGGTTGCCTGCCTCAGACCTATCCGTCTTCGGCCGGCAACCCCTTTCTTCCCGGCCTCTGTAGTAATGTACTATTTTGCAATCGCAAGTTCATTACTAATGTTCTTTCCTCAAACATACTTGGAAATGTGAACATTATTTTGACACCTTCTTCGAGATAAATCGAAATTGCTGTACATGCGAGCAGCGGCCTGCAAAAGTTGTATGAAAAGCCATATCTGTCGTGTTTTAGCGGCCAAATAAATTACTATGTAAACTCATATCTGTCGTGTAATTTAAAAATGAAACCATCTTTTACTCGGAACCATGGCAACCAAGGAGGTAACTTATCCTAGGCATTATTTAAATACAGAACTGGCTTGCAAATAGAATGCGGTTTATTAAGAAAAATAAAAAACAAATGAACATTTCGCCACGTGAAAAATGACTGTTGTTCGTTGTTCGTCATTGTTTTTGAAAAGTAGGTAACTAAAAAGTTCTGCCTAGATACTACTTAGTTTTAATTTCCGCGCATTGTTTGAAAAAAGCACTATACAAGCCTTGGCCACAACTGAGCGTTGCCGGACTCCGTAATGCGATACTTCACGACCGTCCGGCAACACTACACTTGGCGGCCGCGGCAGTAAAGTACTATTACCGTTTCTATTAAACCGGAATACATTATAACATCAATAGTACTTTCAGTTGTATGTGATTACATTGCATTACATCCTCATAAGCCTCAATTATAAACCTAATAGCCAATAGCTTCTGATGCACTTATAGCGAGACAGTCGATAGACGACTATACCTTATTATATTTTAATATAGATACTATAGACCTTAAATGACTTAATTTATTCCGGATCAAATAAAATATCAATTTTATTATGACGCCTGAAACCAGCTTTCACGTATAATAAACACCTCACTGCTAACCTTAACTGATACACGCGACGTCAGTCGTTATAAAGGTGACCTGGTGTTGACCAGTACCTAAGCCATTGTGTCTCTTAAATGGCAGAGATTAGCTTTAATCTACAAATCTAATGCTCATATATGTAAAACAGAACTTAATTAAATTACTATTTACACTGTGTCCAATTATGTCAGAATTATATACAAACTGACAAATATGCAAATACGTCTGTCACGCTTCAGCAGCAACGAAAATGATCCGTATTATGTACTACTTTGCTGTACAATACCCTTTCTTATATTATACGTGGTATACCACCGCATTTAAAACTGTCTGCGGTTTTCTAAGTGCAATTTGAACCAAATATGATAAAAATTATTACTGAATAGTGTAGCTTGAGTAATATATGTTCCATTAAACTTTTGCCATAAGGTATGATTCCGGAGATAACCGCATACGACAGGTGCAGATGCAAGCAGCAGATAAATAGTACGCGTAATTCGTTGTGTCTTCTCAATGGTCCCCTTTATCCGTATCGAATCTAAACAAGTAATGTACCTATATTCTACATACGTCGGCTTCGGAATCATACCTTTAAACATTAAACAAAACTTTGCAATTGCAATAATTTGCGATGAAGGGTTCTTGTTGTTTAGCAAAGTTACCCTCGAATGCAAATCAGACCCCAATAATTAATATGTTGCTACTAACCATTATTTTACACAGAATATTTTCGATTGTATAAACAGGTACAGAAACAAAATTTGCTGGTTCTTCTTGCAATGATCTGGTAACCTCCGATGGCGCGGGTTCGACGATAATCTCAGGACATTTCGACAAGAGAGTAAGGTTTTGGGACATCCGGACGGAAATGTCAGCGAATGACATCATGCTGCAGGGCAAAGTAACTTCACTGGACTTAAGTAGAGGTAAATATTATAGTTTTTATTGAAACGCATCCATGAAATTGCTTTTAGCTAATGTGGTCCTTTTAAAGGAATTAAAGTAATTCTATTGTGTAATCTTGTGCATTAACTTAAAAGGCATGCTCAAGTGCCAAGGCGACCCTGTTAAACACGTAGTGTAGATAAACATCTCAACTACTGTTAGAGTTAACGACGGTCACATTACATCAAAAGCCAAATAGCTGTTTATTCGATGAGGTACTCGTAAATTTTCGTAATTGAATGCATCGCATATTAGTATCGGTATTCGTGTCAGCACTACAACGTGACGGGTGCGCAATGCCCATTTCCGTTACGCGTCTCTCGATCGATCCCTTTTTTGTCAGTAACGGTCTGTGCATCGCACGAAATGCTGAGATTGATACCTTCAATCAATTGGAGTGTCGGGACATCACTGCCTTGGTAACTGATTAAATCACGTCGATTTCATCGAACTAATGAAAAGGGAGACAGTTCACAGTTAGACATCACGCTCGATCCAGATCCATCAGCACTATCGACAATCTATCATGCGCGGGATGCCTTTCGATATCATAAATACGTCGAGTGTACGAAAGCTTAATGAGCTACCCTGCCATTATACCTGTTTGTTTTATTTTCCTCCGACGATGATGTAATAACTTCGGTTTTATGGCCAATCATTGCACTTATTGCACAAGAATTACTTTGATTGAAAATGCCATATAATGAACTGGTAGGCAATATAAATTTGTACTTGACCAGCCTAAACCATTAAGAAATAATGAACCTTTTTAGGAATTTATCGTTAAATATTTCCCGGTGAGAGAAGTAACCTCTCAGACGGCTAAACTGACATTTTAATTAAATTATTATAAAAAAACTAGCTGTTGCCCGCGGCTCCGCCCACGTAGATGTCGTTATCGCGGATCGGAGTACCAAAAATAGATAGTAGCCGATTTCAGACCTACAAATTTTACCTACAAACCATGCACACAAAATTTCATAAGAATCGGTCGAGCCGTTTCGGAAGAGTATGGGAACGAACATTATGACACGAGAATTTTATATATTAGATGTTTATATTTACCATAAGTCCAACCAGGAAGGTCAAGTTTAAGCATTTCTTCATAAGAAGCACCTATAATAAAAATAGCGGGTTTTGTCGTTATAAATCATCTAAATTCATAATAAGGCACGATACCTCCCAGAATAATTTAGTGATCTTTCTTCTTAATGCTAGACGTCTGCTATAAGACTCATAACGTTCATATTAATATGAATGACTATCTCACTAACTGTAAGTGACATTGTAAAATAGGTAACCCAGTTATTTAGTACTTTAATTTATATGTGAACTGCCTTTTCAGACAACAACTATTTACTGGCTTGTGTCCGCGACGACACAATACAACTAATAGATCTAAGGATGAACACGATCGTTCGGTCTTTCAGGTGAGTACCTAACAAACTGATAACACTGACATGATGCGCCAGCTACATTCTATCATCGCACCGCTAGCCATAAGCTCCGTACTCACATACAGTTTTACTCGATCGAGCTAAACTGTCGAGTAAAACCCATGGCATGCGCTTTCGTCCACACATTGAGCATTGATCTATCGAGTGATGCGCGTTGTTCAGTATTCACCGAACCGTTCGAGCCAAAGGATGTCTTTGCAACAAAGGAGACGGTGGCTGTATTTAGCAAGTCTCACAGTGCTTTATAAGAAAATCAAAGAAAATGAAAAGAAAAAACGCAAAAGGAGGTACTGGGTTAAACATTGGTTAGATCGCCGTTCTGATTACAGCCACGTGAACTTGATTGAAGAGCTAAGAGTATGTCCCGAAGATTATAACAATTATTTAAGGATGCCTCCAGTGCTATATGAAGAATTACTTTCTTTGATTACCCCATTAATAAAAAAAGAAGACACTCATATGAGACAATCTATTTCTCCTCATGAAAGATTGACTGTAACATTGCGATATATAGCGACTGGAAGAAGTTACACTGATTTACAATATTCTTCAATAATATCAAAACAAGCCCTTAGTGTAATAATACCCGAAACTTGTGAGGCAATATTCAACGTGTTAAAAGAAGAATACATGAAAGTAAGTGTTTACAATTATTTATTAAACATTATCATTATTATAGGTGCTATAACCACGTTGCGGGGTGTATAGGACTGTGTCCATAGTTATGGTATTCATTTGTGCGGCAAACATTACATCGTTCAGCAATTTTTCAGTTAGAATTCTGGTGGTCTCTGGCAATTTTCTTAGTTTCGCTGCTATATTCTTACCCACAGCATCATATTCATCTTCTCGAACATTAAATAAGTCAGAATTTAGTTGGTTATTTAAAGTGTCCAATAAGTCATCCGCAGCCAGTGTATCTGCGCGTCGTTTACGGTTGGAAGATGTTGATGGTTGAGGCGAAATAATATCCGAGGCAGGAGATATAACATCAGAGTAGTTGTGCTCTGTTGTCGACGAGTCCTGAGTACTAGAATCCTGCAAATAATGAAATATTTTTATTGTTTTTCAGTTTCCTTCTACAGAAGACGAATGGTTAGCTATAGCACAAGATTTTGAAAATAATTGGAACTTCCCACACTGTACAGGCAGCATCGATGGAAAGCATGTCCGGGTTGTAGCGCGTGGTAATAGTGGTTCATTGTTGTATAATTACAAAGGTTATCATAGTATTGTGCTAATGGCTGCAGTTAACGCGAGGTATGAATTTATCACAGTAAACGTCGGTTGCAATGGACGTATTTCTGACGGTGGAGTGATTGCGAATACAAAATTTTATCAGTTGTTAACAAAAGGAAAACTGCGATTACCACCTCCAGAAAAAGTTAATAATGGAAACAAAGAGTTACCATATGTTTTTATCGGTGATGAAGCGTTTGCATTGAGATCTGATTTTTTAAAACCATACAGTGCAATATCACTTGACCATTCAAGAAGGATATATAATTATCGACTCAGCAGAGCTAGGAGAGTAGTAGAGAATGCATTTGGTATCCTTTCTAATAGATTTCGTGTTTACCATACGCCTATTCAGGTTTGCAATACTGCAAATATAAACAGCATTGTATTGGCTACTTGTGTTTTGCATAATTATTTACTGCGAAAAGCTTCTCATACGGTGACACAAAACGAGTATGACCGAGAAAATATTGCGACAGGTGAAATAATTAGCGGCGCCAGACCCAATGAAAATATGGTAAATTTACCACATTCACAGCAAAGAAATTCATCAGAAATGGCTAAAAGAATAAGAGATGATTTTAAAGATTATTTCAATAATGAAGGCGCTGTTGAGTGGCAAGAGAGAATGGTTTGATTATATGATTTATAAACGTAGACTGTCAAAACTGTGTGAGAGCTCGGAATGTTTTTTTTTTGTATTACTTAATACTAGCTTAATTATAATTACAATTATAAAAATAATAAACAAAAAGTATAACAATTTACCTCTGTTTCATTTAGATTGTCCCTTGTAGGTAAAATCGGACTTGAATCATCTAAAAAATCTAGAAGCTTGAAATACCACAACTTTGTATTATATACTTCTGCTGCGCCACTTCCACTTCGAGATTCACGTGTCTTTTTCCTTTCTTTACGATAAGAAGCACGTAGGCTGTTTATCTTCTTGACCACGGTTTCTTTATTTGCATCTTGATCAGTAGTTTTAAGCACAGCTAGTAATTTATCATAACATTCATTTCTCTTATATTTATTTGAGTAATCTTTGGACTTGACATTCCATAAACACTCACACTGTCTATAAGTGTTAATAAAGTCTTCTATAGCGCCTTTGGAATAAACTCGCAGATCCATTGCTCTTAAAAACACGTGTTTCAATCACGATAAACAATAGCGGACTGACGCTCGACACGCGCCACTCGCGGTCATGTACACACGCTCGAGTCAAGCTCGACGGCTCGCTTCGAGTAGGTGCGAAGGAAATTACTTTAATTTAATTCCATCGAGCCGGCTCGGTGCGAGCCTTCGAACTGTGAGTTTTGCGGTCCACACGTTGATTTTTACTCGACTTCGAGTAAAACTATCGAGTAATACCGTATGTGAGTACGGAGCTATAGGCAGGGAAACCACTCTCACACATTGCAACCGAGAACGATGCGCACCGTGCGGTATGAAAGAAACTTCATCTCACGCACGCTTGAGCTGTGGAATGAATTACCTGCAGTGATTTTCCCAAGCGACTACAATATGGGGTTCTTCAAGAAGGGCGTTAGAAGGTTTCTTCAAGGTCGGCAGCACGAGTGTATTGCCCCTGATGTTGCATACGTCCATAATCCATAGGCCACGTTAACCACTTTTCATCAGGTGGGCTGTGTGCTGTTCTGCTTTTACTTGTAACACTTGCAGAAATATATAAATTATTATATATTTTCTACTAACTAGAAACGTTAACAGTTAGGTCTTTTTGGTTTTTGGCTTAGCCCAGAATCATAAAATGCAAACAAATAATTAAAAATCAACATTTTCAGCACGTACAATAACAGAATCAAGAAACTATTAAAGTGCATGAAAATTTATGAAGAAGTAGTGGTAGATAATAGTTATTAGTTGCGACGTGAAGAGATAGTACAAAGGTGAATATTTCAATTTCAGTCACGAGTCTTTTAAGGTGGGTTGCGACTGGTCGCGCGCGGCTTTCGGTCCGGGCGGGCGTCTCCTCTCTGTGGGCGCGGCGGACGGCGCTGTGTACATCTGGAACACATACATGGGAAGACTGGAAACAATACTCAAAGATCACACGTATGTATTACATAGGAGATTTTTTTTAAATTTCTTCATTTATGTTCTCATTTAATAAAAAAGTATTCGTAAAAAATATATACTCCGTATACCCGAAATATATGGATTATTTTACATTACCACACTATTTCTGGAAGCAAATCAATAATGATAATGATGAGCAACAGGGCTCATAATGTTTCTGATTCTCAAGCTTTAGTCTTCAGAAAAATAGCTTATTTAACTTTTAGGTATATTTAGTTTCAGCTACATATTTCTGACCTTGAATTTTAAACTAGAATTGTTTTACCGATGACATCGTTCAGTATCCCCGTAACATTTCGCATGGACAATTGAAATCGTGAGGTCAACATTGGCTCGGGCTGTCTCACCATTGCAAATTTCTCTTTCCCATAGCGCACACTGCATATTTATTTGGCATTAAGCTATCGCCACACCTGCTTCATGCGATTAAACGAAAGAATGTCATTCGAATTCATTTGAATATTTCAAATAGGAAAATGTTTATATATTGTAATAATAAATGGTTTTATAGAGTTCACTAATAGATATCTCATGCATTTATGTTTAATTGGCATAACCAAAGTCGGTGAAATGCATTCTTTGAATATGCAATCTAGAAATAAATTTAAGTGATTCAGTATTTAATTCTTTATCCCTCTGTAAACATAACAATATATTTTAATGGTAATACTTAAGAAACAGCTTCCTGGTTGTTTGTTCACTTACGGTCAAAGTAGTGTTTACCTGTTAGTTTGTTGTCTATGTTATCGGCAAACGCCCGTTGCATGCAATAAGATGGAATGAAATCTCTGGATGGAATCTCTGTCAAGACTTCTTCGTACCTGTCCATGCAGCCCATTCTTCTGCAAATCGCTGCAAATGGACCATATTGTTCCCTTGCCGTATCCACCATAAGTAGACGCAGTGATGCAATCGCACTTAATTCGCTACGAGACACTACACACAATAGTATAAACAATTTCACAGTAATAAGGACCATAGTAACGCGGAAACATTTCTCAGCATCTCGAGATGCATATTTTTGGTCTGTAGTTCTCTAATTCACGAACATGAACTCAGTCGCCACAATGTAATATTGATTCTATGGGCGGCTTGTTAATTTAATATAAGATTGCACTGGTAATTAGCTATAATATAAAAATTAATCTCTAAATATGTTTCTAAGCTCAAATCTTGAGAGCAGCTGAACTGATTTCGCAAAATCTATTGTAGAATATTCCTAACAGCACGATGATGGTTCTTACGCAGAGAAAAAATCTTAAAACAATACTTCTAATAAAAATCCTAAAAGTCAATTTAAACGTTAAAACCATATCATAAATTTCAAGTGTTAATGGAAAGGTTCTGAGAAGGCAAAACAATAGTGACGTTAATACTATTGGTTCGAATTGCAAAATTCTTTTAATATTGATAGCTTGTTTATTGACGGAGGTTTTATAGGTTAACTATCATTGCGCTACTACTTAAGGGACCGGATCATAAACATAAATAACAACAGGTCCGTCAGATTTCTATTTGTCAAATTACTGGCAAAACTACGGGGTAATACGAGGTTTCAAAGCATGCCACGGGCGAAGCTGGGGCGGGTCGGCTAGTAGTATTATATATTCTTCAACATCATTTATTTATTAATGTCAAATTCATAGTCATGTCACCTCAATAATAATATAATAACATAATATACTGTCAATACTAGCAAACTTGTAAATAATGTTGGGGGACAGGCAATAACCGTCAGTGGTGTTCTTAGTTTATCACAGTCAAAGTTCCGTTTGAATGTTATTATTTTCTAAAATAATGTTAAATATTTATAAGTATAATAAATAATACTAATAAGTATTGGTTGCAATTCATTTGTACACTATAGATATAATACTACATTGAACCATTTTATTACTAGGCCCCATTTATTGTCGTTCAAAGCTAATTCAATCTTGAAACTAACACAATTCAGGCTTGGTTTAATTTACCGTTGCGACATAAAACTCTTATCGTCTCGGTCTAAAATCAATTTACGCACAACAATATCGAAATAAAGTGTGATGAACACTAAAGATTGCTTTCCTTTTAGCCCATTGTTTTCGTCTTCATACGTACGTACGACTACGAATTATATGCTTTAACCGCAAAAGGGACATAAACTATTTGCTGTCACTATAAACGCTCAAGAACATGACTAACATTAATTTGTTGGTTTATTTCAGCCAGTAAACTAATGGCTTTATGATCTGGTAATTAGCATCTCAATTGCAATAATATCAACGCTTATTATAAAAGCTTTCAATCTGTACTAATTAAACATTGTCTATAGGGTAAGGGTGTCTTCAGTAACTATAGTCCCATTTTTATCAAATTGGTGTAACGGCTATAAGAATCTGGCTGAAATTTGCTACAGGGATCGATTACAATCTGTGTTAGCACATAAGCTACTTTTTGCCCCTGTAAAAGGTTCCCATGGGAAATGGAAACGGTATCAGAATTGTACGTGGGTGATACCGCGTGCAACAACTTGTCTGAAATAAAGCCCACCACAAAATTTATTAAACAGTCTGTTACATAAACTATTTTAAAGCAAGTATAAAGGATCTAATTGTATTCGAAATAAACAATTATTTGTCCTACTGACTGATTCATTAGCACAGAGCCTAATCGTTGAAGCTACAAACTTGAAATTTTAATGCCTTTTTAAGTACCTACCCATGATTATTTTCTAAATTTTATTTGTAAAATATAAAAAAATAAATATATCAATGAACGTACAATAGTTAAAAACGGAAGAAATACAGAATAAAATCTCACTGATAAATAGATTTTTGTAATTAAAACAGCATCACAATAATTATAATATCGTTGCAGTTGCAGGAATATTTAGATATTTGGTATTATTATCAACGTATGTTGCTAAAAATAATGTAGGTAGTCATCAGATTTTCAACAATCAACGATGTCTTAGACTGGGACTAAACCCGCGCGTACATTGTCTGTACTTTATGTACCTTTTTGTGTATCAGATTATTCGCTGCTACACGCTCAGCCTGCAAGTACAGCTCAAAATTAGCTCTACATGTGCGACACAAGGCTTATTATTTGTGGTCGTCGACAATTGTCATGATTAATCTCATACAAGCTTGTCGGCTGATGTTATATATTGTAATGCGTATAGATCTAAAAACAAACTATGGAATCAACCCAACGTCACTACCACAGTATTACTGCTACATACAGTAGCGCGAGGAATGTATTTACACAGAGCAACGGAGGGGAACTTGCGACGCGCCGGGGCCGCGGACGCGCAGTCCGCCAAATCGCGTCTTTTGCGGGAAGCTCGCTGAGGGCTACCAAAGCCGCGTATAGGTATCGCTTGCGTGACAATTATTAAGATTTTTTTTTCATTTCATATCATAATGGTGCACTATTTTTCCGTGTACGGATGTCTTTCGACATAAAGTGCCAATAAAGACATACGATTTCCTAGATTTCCCCGTGACGCGTGGTAAGTTTATTTCTATTCTTTTAAAAAAACGTCTTGAATCTATCGATAGAAGTTACGAAAAATTTAGTTAAATAAACATCAACATTGAAGGAGTTTCAATTTTTTTTATACAAATAATAGTTAGGTATTATGAATCAAAAATCTATAATTATTCAGTACCTACCTACAACTATTTTCTTTCGTCGACAATCGTCGCATTTCCGAATGTAAATGAATGCTGATTTACATAAGTACATATCCATCAATTATTAGATTTATCGTGTATAATCTAAAAACGTCTAAAAATAAAGTGTCAGGATAGTATCTTGCAGTACAACACATGTAAATGTATTTACACGTGTTGTACTGCAAGATATATTATAAATACATTTTTTGTCTTTTCTAACAACCCTTGCATATTTGCGACGAATAACGTAGGTACTTACGCGAGCGGCGGCATCGTCCGACATCAAAGGCGTTTCTGCACTGTATGTAATAGTAACACTGTGGTCACTACTTTGCAATAATGTAGGTACAAGTATTTGTTGGTTTAGTTCTTTGCCCTGCACCAAATGTGGAAAACTAAGTATCTATTGAGATTACTATTGAGTAATCAAGATAAATAGAAATAAAAGGCTTCAAAAGATAGATTATACCTTACACTTTTTTATTAATGTAAAATCTTAAAAAAAAAATTACAATCCTTTGATTAAAATGATTACTATTTACTACCTGCACAGCTAACTTCATTCAATATTTTGCCATCTTCTTTTTTGACATGCAAGTCTAGGAGGATTATATGCCTCTATAACCTATGTTAACTGCTCACACAATCAAACCTGAGGTATGCTTTACCTATGGCTATTGTATGTTGTTCACTAGCAACAACGAAGACTGGAAAATAATTCTACATTTTTGTCTTTCCATAACGTATAATATTCTTACAAAGATGCTTCTGTAACTGACCGCGAGATGAAGCCTTTAAATAAAGACTAACTTAACTAGAGTTATGTTTAGTTATGCAAGTTTACTGTTAAGCTCGTAAAAATGACAATGCCTAGTAGAGCAGATAGCGTGTTTCAACTTAATAATTTCCGCGTCATATAATTTACTAGTTCAGTAAAGAAGTTATAGCCTAATAAACGTTGGCAATTATTAGTAGAAGCTCGTTTTCTCTTATGGAATAAGAAAATATAGTGTTAGCCATTCCATCTGCGATAAATAGGAAGCAGAGCGTATTTTATCGCACCAACTAATTCGACTCCATTGTCACGTTTTCCAATTATGTTCTTCATAGCTCTACTTGTGGGCAATTGGTGCTTTATAGTTTTAACACCAACTCCAAATGCTCAGATCATATGCACATAATTCCAGTACATAACTACGGACGTTGGTCCCGATTAATCGCTGTGTATGCTTTTTGTAGCGGAAAGGCTAATGGCCGGCGTAAATAGATTCTTGAAATTACTTTATTGGGTAACCTGTTCAAGAACATTGTAGGCGTGTAAAGTGGTTATGAATCAACGCATCGCGAGAGTATGAAGTTTATTAAAAGTACATGTAGATGTTGATAAACTTTCATTTGTAGCAATATAATAGGCATCATGGCAATATCGGTACCGAAAATATTAAATCAATCGAAAAATCCGGTTAACGACTTTTTATAACTTTAATTATTATTTACAACATTTTCAAAACGGTGCCCTGTAGATGAGAACCATTAAAAGCCATCTCTTAATTAACTCCGCATGAATTCCAATATACAGAATTGAATAAATTAACGGTTATGAACTTAAGGCCTATATAAGGTATGGCTATCAATACCTGCGCCATTTTTTTTTGATACACTTAAAATAATAATGACAGCTACTTTGAAATGCAATAAGGAAACAATTGCATGTTCTGGTTACCAGATTGGTTCGTACTGTAACATTTACTGCTCCCTGTATTTGATACCCTAGGTAGACTCGTTATACGCGACCGGGAGTGGTATGTGTAAACGAGCCAAATAAACCCCACGCTAATTCTTGTTTATGAGAAGCCTCACCCAACATAGTAACGATGTAAAGCCTTTAAGCGGCCTCCGACAGTCAAAGCTGCGTACTTACTAACAGTTTCTGAACCTCGAAATTGTGCGGCTATGGAATCGTTGAGCCACAATCCTTCGGCATTTAAGGAATGGTAATATAGTAGTAGCGATCGCCTTTTTCGGCTAATGGACCTACTTCCAACACCGCATTTGGTATATTTTCGGTCTTATAAAAAGTTAGCATTATTAGGCACCGTGATGAGTATAAATGTCAGTGACATACTTTGAAGTGGGTATAATATCTGTAATATACTACCATATAAAGCTGGATACCGTTCACACTCTACTCATATAATTTTCTGAGAAGTGTAACGGTTCATGCAACACACAAAAGTGCTCCAGTTTTATGATAAACCTTAATGTTGCAGTTATTTTATGACCAGAGCTTTGATTTTGTTTGAATTTTCATATACGAACATGCATTATTATGTCCTAGGTACAATTACTGAAGAATAAACGAAGCCTTGATTGCTAACAAATATTTAGTAGGCACATTATAGCGCGACTGTGATGCATTATGATAATCAACAGAATATCTGTACGGAATAAACGTGATCTTAATGGCATTGTATAACATAGATACTTTTCAATTTCTTGGCTCCTGTATATGGATTCTTTCTGGGGCCTTTGGCCGTGCTCCAAATAACTATTATAATTTTTATTAATACTTTACATATGAGAAAATAAGAAGTTATAAAGCAAACTCAACAACGCGTAAACGCAATGCTGTTACTAAACAGCGAGCGTTGTGTTTACGCGTTGTAGCGTTTTAGTTCAGTGCGTTACCAATACCAGGGTAAATATGGTCCCTCACTGACAAAATATGGTTACGTATTATAATAACTACAGTTATTATAACTATTTTCAAGACAACTACGGTCAAAAAAACTACTGTTTAAAACACCTTAAGATCGTTTCACATATTTTTGTAATAACTACTGGTCGAAACAAATAATGGACGATTCACCTACGGTTTATTCAACTACAATTAATTGTGCTAAGGTTCATTGAACTATGTATGAAATACCTAATAGTCGATTCGCCTACGGTTTATTGATACTACTACTTTGTCACAGAAATTTACGTTGTTGCAAAACCGACTTCATGTAGTCTTGTCTGTGGGTGTGCGTTGTTTTATAGACAATTGTTTAAAATTTCGTTTCATAGAATAATCAATATATCTACAGAATACTTACTTTAAAGAATTTTAAATCATTGCATTTTGTTTCATATAAAGTTAAACATTAGAATAATCATTTCATAGAATATCAAATCAAATATTCTTAATCATTATATTGTTTATTTAATAGAAAACTTTATAAACTTAACAATTGATGCATTTACAAGGTCGACGGTCTACTTCTGGGTTGTTTATAAAAAAATAACCACGAAGGCCTAATGCGGGAGCTTTGCTACGCTCCGCTCCCGCATTAGCCTTCTAACCTAACCTATCCGAGTCGGGGTAATCTGAGTCGGGGTGTTAACTATAATGACGTTTTATTAATAATTTAATAACAAAATGATTATTTCTGTCACAAAGTAGTAGTATCAATAAACCGTAGGCGAATCGACCGTTAGGTATTTCAAACATAGTCAACATGTCCAATATCTTAAATGAACATTATATTAATCGTCCGTTAGTTCAAATAATTTTAGTTTATTCGAAATTATGTGTATGAACCAGTAGTCGAGTCGACCAATATGCGTTATGACCATATGTGAATCAACCGTAGTTATCTTGAACATCGTTGAAATAACTTTAGATATTATGATACGGAACCCAAAATATTACTCATTAAAGAAGTACTAGTTACTCTACTCAACGTAAAAAAGAAATAACACTACAAATGTCTACTTGCGATTTTTTTTTAATTCATTGAAGTAATTTTCCCTATTGAATCGTTCCAAGTTTTAGCGGAGATCAATCAATCCATCAATTAGCCCACTGCAGTCCACTGCTGGACATAGGCCTCCCCCAATGTGCGCCATTTCGTACGATCCTCAGATATCTTCTCTATATTATCTTTGAAGATTTTTGTTACATTTCTTTTTGTTTTCAGGTCAGCAGTGACAGCGGTATCATGGCATCCGCAGTCAGGTTTGCTAGCATCAGTAGACCGCGGCAAAAGAGCTATCATTTGGGGAGACTTGTGACAAGCCTGGGAGGCGCCCCTAAGCGTGCCGCCAGCAGAACAGGTTAATATTCCATACCTATACTTACCAGCAAATGACCACATACGCGCCAAGAAACATACTCTTCATGAGCGTTTACCCATGGTCCCACCATTATGACCCACTAGTGGGACCAGAGGATTTTTTTCCCCCAATCCCACCGCAACAAGCATAACTCAATTTAATTCTATATGCCAGTTCCAGTGGACCACGGTTAATCCAGTTTACCCCTTATCCCACCAGTATGACCCATTGGTGGGACCATGGTTAATCCAGTTTCCCTCAGGTCCCACTACTTACCAGTATGACCCACTAATGGGAACACGGGTAATTCAATGCGGGAGACCCACTTTTACTAGAGATGTGGCTAAATGTCGATGTATATTATATGTATGAAACTATCTCAGTTAATCCTAGTCACATTGCAATGGAGGATATCGATACAATTCCTTTAAAATATCGAAGCTTAGGTAATTAAAACTATAGATCTTCATCATCATGATCATCTGTATGACATATAGGTATTGGAACAGACAAACAAAAAGAAACAAAATAACATCTTATGTTCAATAAATAATTATATTCTTTCTTATTTTAATAAAAGAATAGAAAAAAATGCCCTGATTGCTCTTACAGCCCGGGGTTGTACCGCGCCGTAGGTACTCCGTACAGGTATCTCCGTAGTTTGGACGAGTGACGGATGCCTGGTAGAACCCTTTATTTCGATTTAAGATTGGCAAATGGGTACCGCCTGCTTTCAAACTTGTTTCGATCTTTTCAACATGCAGTGCACAAGTTGGTGTATTTTTTATTTTTTAAGATTTTTTTTTTTTGATGCCCTTCATTTCGATATCCTTGTCGATAATTTGGAATAAAAATTTAGGTATATTAATAAGTACACTCAACGCCAAAAGTCAATGAACGTGTACAAACTCCAACAATTCGTAAACACTGTACACGTCAAAAGTGGTTATACGCCGCCGCACTGTGGATCGATAATCGGGTTTCGAAGACATAGTAACTTAAGTTATCAATGGTCACTTTTTTGCTTGAAATGGGTTCGGTTACTCAATACTGTGCTACAAAAGTGATATAAGACGTACGACATATAAGACGTACTAAACAAATAAATTTTGTTTCTAGAAATGAACCCTCACAGTATGACACCTGATTAGGAATCACTTGCGAGAGTTTCAGATACCATTTTCTTAAATTTATTTTCCGATAGCGTAAAAACTTCGAGGACAACAAAATCTTAGGTGTAGATCGCCAGTAATCGGCGCAGAGATGCCCGCTCCCCCGCGTTTGTTCTACACTTTTCTGTGTAAAAGAATCTAGGCACGCACACTTCCCGTCGAATAACAGTACAGGACCACAAAACACAATTTATTAGTAAGTTCAATATACCGTACAGCATCATGACCATCAGCAATTAATGAAAACATTTGAAATGGGTAGTACGAAGGAATCTTTTTTGCACCATTTCAATTCTATACGTGTATTTTAGGTGAAAAGGACTCCAAATAGGCACTGCATGTTCAACTTGGGAACGAATTAAAGTTTTATATAGGAAGAGGACTGAAGAAGGTTTTCTGAAATCATTACAATACCGCATGACGAATCCGTACATCCCAAAGGCTTTGTTTATGATGTTATCAATGTGTGTGTCTAGATGTAATTTAGAGTCTAGTAGGTCACCAAGATCTCTTACGCTTTCAGTCTTATCCAATACTGTGGCGCTCAGAGTGTATGTGAAATTTGTAATATTAATGATTTTGGTAAACGATATAACATGACATTTAGGCAGGCGGGCTCAGATTAAGTTTATTGACAGTAATCCGAGAGCCTGTCCAGATCCTCTTGTAGAAGGATGCAATCATGTTTGTTCGTACAGGTGTTATAGATTTTTAAGTCGTCTGCGTACATAAGAAGTTTAGAGTTAAGGAAGCAAGACTTTATGTCATTTATGTAAAAGATAAAGATATATCCCAGTAACTATTTGAATATAGTTACTGGCTGTATTTGTTTTTACATAATGCATCTTAAAAGTGTTAATACATCCTTGCATACATATAAATCAAGCAATGAGGCTCACTTATTTATAATCGACAGAATATCGAAACGATTTTTTTTTTGTCAAACTTCCAACCGTGTTTATTTCCCTATCTTGTCTGTCACAAGCGTTGTTACCACTCACAGTCAATGTCGCTTTAGGTTGGGGCGATTCCTCTTCCACTGCAAACTCGATAAGAACTTCTTACAGTGTAGTATTGCTTTCGTTATACATCACGTTACATTTAATATTCTGTAAATGTTAATAAGAATAAATTAATGTTTTAGATATTACCACACATTCTAACTGAGATAAACAATTTATCGTAACTTCTTGTGCTGGAATCCTTGAATACACTAATCTTTTCTTTCCCAGCGACTGTGACTGTTTAAAATTACATGACCAATTTGATCAATGAATGCTTTTAATGCAATCGCACACATTTCCTTAGCAAATACTCTCAGTAAATAGCTTTTCATTCATACCTCCACACGATAATGCTTTTCTTGCGCTGTAAATTACCGCCAGTTGATTAGCCGCTCACTAACTCGTCGTCGTCATTTTTAGATCTACAAATATACACTCTAAAGATACTGTTATATTGATAGTACTAAGTAGGATATTAGCGGCCAATGCCCTCTAGCTCAAATTTTAATTACGCCCGTGCCGTGGCTGTGGCACTGTACCGATCCAACGACAGTTTGAGTTTCACAGATCACATAGCCAAGTACTAACGTGTGAGGTTAAAAGGTTTACAACGCAATGAATTCATGACATTATTGTCTGGTTTTGCTTTCAAAAACTGGTAGTACCAAATAGTTAGCCCCTATAACTAAAAACGTTGCCGTCATAAAATATTCACATTAAAAGTCGTTAACAACACTGTCTACACATTACTTTACGTTTTTATTTCACTCTGAACATAAATTCAAATTAAGTTTCACGTTTTCTACAACATATTTTCGGCACGTTTCTTGTTCATTATAATCACGTCTAAAGCAAGTCTGCTTTGTTGTATGTTGTCGTTTTGAATTTATAAATATCGGACAAATAACCATAATTATCAAACATTCAAATATTAAATCAGGGGTTGTCTTACAACAACTAATTATACCATGGGGTACTGATACTAAAAAATATCTTTAGTAATACTCAAAAATGAATAGATGGCACTAGTAGACTCATTTAAAGAAATAAAAAAGTTAAAACCCTATTTGCTGACTTAAAATCGCGTAAATTATTTCAGAACTTAAACACATGATAATGTAGGCATATAAATCTCGTTGGTAATGTAATAAATAAAGATTGACAGTCGTGCTATTAATTTATTTTTGTACCGTCTAGCGGCAATATGTCCGTAACTTTTACAACTACTGCAGAATCTGGCAGAATCAATATAATAAGAATAATTATAGTTTTATTCAGTCATACTTAATAATGTGTTTAGTGTATGTTTATTTTTAATAAGTAAATTTTAATATAAAAAATTATAAAAGTTTGCCAAAACAATGTCGCCATCTAGTTATAACTCCTAAACTAAAAAACTGCCTGCCTGCTATTTGAAGTTACGAGTGTAACCATTTTTATTTCTAATTGTCTATCTATGTAAGAATTATATTATATCTTCTGTGGTTATACAGTGATCTTGTCGATAAGGTACGAAGGGGCTAAAATTCTACGGCGAAGTTAATGCCTCTTAATAAATAAAGAGAAAGATTAGGTAATAATCAAACTTTACTCTACAAAATAACTATTATTTTTTAAAGAATGATCATTACGTCCTTTTTTAACTGTTAAAGCAAAATTTAGACAGTTTATAAAGATTCATATTTTTACTTTAAATAAAATTAGGATGCATGGTCGTAAACACCAATAGTGGACAATCACTTAAAACTAATAAAAAATCTAGCCATTAAAATACGGCAATGATCTACGTAGGTTAACAACTTACATATTTATAACATCCATACTAAAAATAGTAATAATCATTATTAATAAATATAAAACAAATCACTACCCTAAACAAAACTCGTAAGCAACAACTGGCGCCAATTCAATATTTACTTACGACAGTGTTGTTAATTTTAGAACACATCTTATAGATGACATTAGCCGACTTTTAAGTTAATAGTCTTATAAACCAAATGGTTACTTTTCTTACAATAAAGTTTTGTTCGAAAGTATCCACTATTCGGTCAGTGTCCACCATTGGTGCTTTTAGCTTACTATATTGTAGCGTATTCATTTTATTTACTATATTTTCTCAGTCGTCTTTAACTGAAAGTTTTCTAGGCTAAACAGGCTCCACGATAGATGGAGTTGCCTGAAAAACAGATAACTTTTTATTGCACACCAACATTAATTTCACTAGAATATTGTTTTAGAAATGTCTGGGTGCTAAAGAAATGACAAAATATTCAACTGAATTTCAAGCTCTCTTGAAACGAAGAAGGAGGGTCCTCGTTGGCAATTGGCACTCTTTGATCTGCGGTGGGAATCATTCATGCATACAATATACAATATGCATATTGATATTTAAGATATGGTAACATAGACTTACGCACAACATCTAATATATAAAATTCTCGTGTCACAGTTTTCGTTCCCAAACTCCTCCGAAACGGCTCGACCGATTCTCATGAAATTTTGTGGGAATCGACCAACATCTATTTTTCATACCCCGATTCGCGATAACCGACATCCACGCGGGCGGAGCCGCGGGCGACAGCTAGTGATACATATATATATCGCCGCCAACTAGTTTAATCAGCCGTTCAATTAACGGCCCAGGCATTCAACTAAACGGCGCCATTCAATTAACGGCCTGAATGGTGTTCAGGCATTTAATTAAGCGTCTAGGCAAATAGCTTGGATCGATGACGTTTAACTACTTGCCTAGCTATTTAATTAAACAGTTAGAAAAATGACTTATGGTTATAAAAAGAATAACCACGAGGGCTTAATGCGCATTAACCTTCTAACCTAACCTAACCAAGTCGGATGGCGAAGCTATTACAATAAACCTATCACTATTTTTCTGTGAATACACCTCTGTCTACACCCTCGGGGATTTTCAGGTGTAAGTATATGTATGTATGGATGTAATTTTCTTTCTTATTACAAGGTAGTGCCCCATCTTGCGATTGGCCTGAAAATTACCCAGCCAGGTTATTAAATGATGTAATAAACGAGATGGCTGAATATCATTCAGGCCGTTAATTGAATGGCGCCATTTAGTTAACTACCTGGGCAGTTAATTGGACGGCTGATTAAGCTTATTGGCGGCGACATTTACACTTCTCATCAGAAAAACCGAAACACTAAGTTTTTATGATATCTGTCCTAATTTAACATAAAAGAGTTTTCATTCCATGAAAAAATTCATACGATTATATAGCTGGCAATTTGGCCATTACAGTTGTAAGCGAAAATTCTAAATTCAAAATAGGAATTTCATTTGTTATCCTAAAAAATAAATAAATCATTGTTTTGAGATAACTGTGTTTTTAGAGTTGAAGTACATCTCACCTTTGAAACTAAAAATTAGCTTTCATCTTTAATTTTTTCTTGTTAATTTGTTCACTGTGACTTGGCGACGTATGAAAAAAGCTTTTAAGCTATTGCATAGCTTCTATCGAGGGCCTTGAGCTCGGGGACCGAATCCAGAAATTCCGTATCGAAAAAAGCTCACGCTCGTTTCTTTTCGGCAGTCTTCGACACGGTGTTTGTGTGCGTGCAACTAGCCGTATTGTACGACTCTACGAAGCTCGCACGAATCGAGACGAGCTGCTCCGAAATCGGACGAATACATAAGCAGCTGTTTATGAGAAAGTATATAGGTGTATAGGTATTTATGTACAACAGTGAATAGCAGAATAGGCTAGAAAAGCCGCCCAAGTGGTTTGCTGGATACTGGACTTAGTCAGCGTGTTGTGGCTGAAAGATTGCATCTAGTCTATCCTCCGTTCATAGAGTCTACAAACGCTATCGGGAGACAGGTGTGCTCACCCTCCGTTCAGGATCTGGCAGAAATCGGATCACTTCTGAGCGAGATGATAGATTTATTGTAACAACTTCCTTACGAAATTGACACCTTAACGCTTTTCAACTGCAGCAGCAGCTTCATGTTATACGTAGAGTAGCTGTAAGTGACTCAACTATTAGAAGAAGGTTGAAGGAACGTGGACTGGTACTGTACAAGCCAGCAAATGGGCCGAAATTAACTGCAGACCATCGAAGAGCGCGCCTTAACTTTGCACGTGAGCAACTGAGCACCTAAATTAGTCATACCTCTAGTGAAGCAAAGTTCTCTTTTCTGATGAATGTAAAATTATGCTGTATGGTAACGACAGAAGGAACACGGTATACAGAAGAGATGGAGAATGCTTTGCACAATGCTGCATTGAAGAAAAGGGTAGGCTATGGTGGCGGTTCGTGGACGGTTTGGGGAGTAATCAGCGCTGACGGTAAGACAGAGCTTGTCTTCGTGTCTGGGCCACGTCTACCTGCACTCAACTCTCATCGCACATCAAACAATGTCTTGAGCCTCACGTAGAGCCCTATGCACATTTTATTGGCAACGGCTTCATATTCATGCACGACAATGCTAGGGCTCACGCCGCGGGCGTCGGTATCTACATTATGGAATGCCAACAAGAAGCCCAGACATGAATCCCATTGAACATCTATGGGATGCGTTAAAGAGACGAATTCGTGCAAGAAATCCTACTCCAGGAATACTTAGCCAGCTGCAAAATGCAATCCAAGAGGAATGGAATGGAGTGCCACAACATGTGATCGTGACTCTCATCCGATCAATGAAAACCCGTATGGAAGCAGTAATAAGAGCTCGGGGAGGGAATACAAGTTATTAAATAAACGCTTTTTTTTCATTTAGGTGTTGTTTTATCCACTTTCTTCAAACTCCATACGGGGTAAAAAATGGCTCGTTAAACAAAATACGAAACATATGAAAATTTAATCTGAATTTAGAACAATAACATTAGAATTTGAAAACCTCATATTTTTCACTATTAAACGACATTTGACAAAATATTTCTAAACATACCCATTTTTCTGAAAATCCTTAGAAAACATAACTTGCAAGGTATTGCGATTTTCCTGATGAGAAATGTATTATATTATTTTATATTATAAAATATTAAAGATAAAAAGGAAGTCGAGTGTCTTGGCACCAGTGGCGGATTCAAAAGCCAGTAAGCATTTCAAATTTTACCGCCTGTATTATATTACTCTTAGAATACATAAAATTATTTATGCCCATTTAATGACCTATTATAAATATGGTTATTTTTGTTTATGTAAGACATGAAGAAATGAGGCCAAGTTTGCGCTCCTAAAGTCTGCCGCCCTAGTCTACAGTCTACTCAGCCTTCTGGTAAATCCGCCACTGGCTGGTACAAAGCACAGACTAGATAATAGTACTGACGGTACAAAGCATTATGTTGTAATATTTATTACTACTAGGTATACCATGATAAGGATGTTGGGATGGTTTATCGTTTATTATCTAGGTATAAAATTCATAAAACTCAGTCGCTAGAACGTACACGACTAAGTAACTTGTTGTAAAATTTACAGCGGACGCAATTGTAAGCATATACATAAATACTTCTTTATGATGAGCCGTTATAGATCAACAATCTGTATGGATTGTTATAAAAAGTCACAAAGTCATGAACACAATATCGTCTACCTGAATTCCAATTTTCGTTATAAAGCCGTCACGAATATTGAGCACAAAATGTTAAGTATTTTATTTTTTCTCTTAAAGTTTGTGTTTAGGTTTCTGCCACGATTTCCGCAAGAGATTACAGCATAAGATTCTTTCAAAAATTCTAAAGAGTTTTTGGATTGGTTGACTGCGTGGAAGCTGCATATTTGTTTGTCACCATACTGGTATTAAATTATCGATATTGAGAAAATAAGCTGCTGGACTGTTTGAGTTCGCTTACGGCTCAGACTTCCGTAATTCGAGCCAAGCAATTACCATATGTGCTGTGGCTTTAATAGTGTTTCTCTCTACTTTCACAAAAGAATTGTAAGGAGTTAAATAAAAGTCTATTGAAAAATGCACATGCATATGTATGCGCTCCTCCCCCCGTAGGGTGGGCAGAAATGAATTAATAAACATTCTCATTTCGCTAACTATGTTATTAGATCTCATGGAACCATTCATGGAACAGGGGCCGAGCCAATATTTTGCTTTTGGATTTTAAGCAAACTGTGCTGTAGCGTACAATAAAACTTTGTACTTGCATTTTCACGAAGTTTATAGTAATTACACAAAATATCATTAGACTTATTGGTAGGCGGGGCAGCCATCACGTTTACGGGTGGAGCCGGGAGGAGTCGGCTACTTTAATAAATATATAAAATATAAATGCACTCAGGATTTCAGGACTCATTACATCACACGATGAAAGTTGGATTTTCCAGTATCAATAGCCAGCATCAACTGATAAAATTCTTAGTTAAGTCAATGAATTAATAATAGAACCTATTTCAAGTTGAGTAAAAGTATACTAGCTCAGTAAGATTTTAACATTGAAAATGTTCTGGCATGTAAATAGTAGTATTTAATTTCGTTTGCGTTAGTATTTGCAAAACAAACTTAATGCTTTGTACTTCGCATTGTCCGACTTAAAAATACTATCAGTATCGTCGAGACATTACTTGCCCTTAATACGTAGGCACTTTACGCAAACTGAACATAATGCTAGTTAGAAATTGTATGCAGGAATGCGAGGTGCCTCAATCTCCCACAGCTTTTACATAATACATGAAAGGCTTTTACTAAGCCCTACTCGTCTAACATTATTGAAAGACATCTGGGCTCTGATTATTGCCGTATTTTTAAGAGCGTTTTCTTTTGAAGCATTAACTATAAGATGGTTGTTTTGTGCAAATGTGGATCATATGGCCATAACGAGCAATGGTGTTATTTAATGCGAAGAGATTCGCAATATATTTTAGTAAGTAATTATATAGTTACTAGCTAATACTACACTGGTAATATATGATCTATCAATTTTTAGAAAATAACTAATATAAACTATTAAAAATGATATTTTCTAAAGTTTACGCGAATATCACTCTTTGAAATGAAACCACGTTTTAACGGATAGGTATTATCGCGATTTATTTGGTATTATTTACTTTGAGCCCGACGTTTCGGCTCTAAGGTGGTTTTATTTATATAAAATGTTAAAAATTAAAAAAATACAATTCAAAGTAGATAAGTATACACGTTTACTTGTGAAGTAGTATTTAAAGATGTATACTTAGGTATCTCATCTCTTCAACATGTCACATTGTAAGCATTACGTAGCCAAGTTGCTGTAGCTAATTCTGTCATTGACCGGCTAGACTACTGATGTATCGTCTCGTCTGGGAGTGCGCCACCCTTGTTTTAAAAAACTTTGAGAAATACAATTGAAATTGTATTGTATACAATTGACGCACAATACAATACCGTCGACAAGTGAAAGCGTACTTTCAACTTACTTTCATTAAGTTTTTGTGTAAGCGTATGTATGGTGTGGGTCTCGTAGCCGGTTCATATTGTCTCGCGACATAAATCTGCCGAACTATTCTAAATGAAGAGGCCTCTGTAGGTATTTGCTCGATTTTTACTTTCAAATGGACGCCGGACGTGATGAAAGCTCTATACCGAATTGACGGTATCAAAGTTTTGCTCTATTTCTATTATGTTGTCCCCCAAATTTCTATGCAGGCTAATTTTAGCTTGACTTTTTAAACGCTGAGTTCTTGTCGGAAATGCCGGTATCTGCATCGTGATACGGTTCCTCCTCATCCTACTTTTCAAGTGCAGTCGAGGCCTTTTTCTTAGGAATGCGTGTAGGCATCAATTTGAAATTCATATCAAATACTTAGGTCAGCGATGTTTTGTAGCAAAGCCGTACGCAAATTGAATCTAATATCAAAACCTCTGGTCTTTTCAAAATTGTGAAATAATCAAAGTTCTAAGTCAACGCAATCAAAATATATTGCAGGTTATGTGGTATACATACCTATGTAAGATCGTCCCTATAACCATTTTAAACCCTCAGTATACGAGCCCGACTCTTATCCGGTTTCTATTTCTTGTAGGTCTAAATTTTATTTGAATAATTCGACGTAATTTCACACACATTCACACCTGCTTTTCTTACCTTTCTACAAAGAACATTTTCTTAATAGGTACTTTTTATCCTTATAGAAAAGTATTTCCCATTTTTTCCAAAAACTATAATTACACCAAGGTAATAAAAACTATAATTACAACCGCCTGAGCATTATCTATAAAAGAATCAACTTGGTATCAGCTATCAGTTACTCATAACCAAATGAGCACAAACATTGTCTGTCCTTAAGATACTTCAAGTAGTCTAAGCACTAACATCTACAACTAGCTGGACTGGCTATTCCATTGAAAATTACAGCTTACTTTGTCTCGATTTGAAGCGCCACCGTGAGTGTACTGAGAACTAATTAGTTTCCAAATAGACGTTGTTCGTTGTTTTTATTTATGCGGTTACCATTAAAAATTATCTAAATTGGCCATATCATATTAAGCCGTAATTCGCAACGTAGTGACAGCGCAAGTCAATTGGCCAACATACGACTGCTTATTTCGTCTTCTGTGAAATTGGAAAAAATGATTTTGCGCTATTGTTAGATAAGGGACAATATGTAACGACTAAAATAACTAGAAGATGAAAGAGTTAATTAAGAAAATAATAAAAGAAGAATTATTCTCAACATTACTGACCTAACGAGCAATAATACTGTTTATTTTTGGACTGGTACGCTCACTGGCATATTAAAATAGATACAAAAACAAATAAGGCGGAAAAAACAGGCTTATTTAAATGGGTGGGTGTCGGCGACGGTAGATCCTTACCGCGGTGTGTATTGTATGTTGTCGCTGCAGGCGATCGACACCAATCATGATAGGCGTGTGTGTGGATTGGACAGTCATCCATCAGTTGTGTACAGCTTATCGATCGATGCATTACTGGTGGTGTTAACTGTTTAATCGACTGTCAGGATCAGATACCACTTCAGTTACTGTAATTATAGGAACTAATTTAAAGGCTTGGAAAAAAGCTCTAAAGATCTTGTCGTGGAGAGGCCCACTATATTAAGATGGACAACATCCAATATGGTGACCGGTTCCTTTTGGTCTTCAGCCTCAGTTTCTTAGCATCCAACGGTTTGCTTTTTTGTTTAACGTGCGGGAAATCCCCACGGATACCCACCCCTCCGGAGCCGGAGCGGGAGGTTATGTCGGACTCGAACCGACTAAACCGCACGCCGTCTCTGGGTCGTAGTGCTAGGCCGAAGGTGAGGTTGTCATGCGACATATCCCTCGCACCCCGGCCCTCTCTCGGTCTGGCCCTCCTCGGGAGCATCCAACGGGATGCAGTCAATTGACGAACTAAACCTATAAAATGTTGTTCGAAAGAAATAGATTAAAAAATTTATAATCAAGAAATTTGTAGTTAAACCATAATTAGTTATTTATGTAATTAAAGCAGTAAATAATTTCAGTACATTGGTAAAGTTAAAAATGTCTACCAAGTAGTTAACTGCTCTATATGACAAAATCCACGGGTGAATATTAAGCAAAAAAAAAAGTAGTAGGTAGTGAATTTAAAAGTAGTTGAAGAAAGACGGTATCACTATGTGGCGGACCAGCCGCCTGGCATTACTCGCCAAATTGAAGTGGTCGCGAGCTCAACATGCGCGCTAGACCGTTCACTAACCGTTTGTCGCCAAAACGAAGCGGAAAATTTAATACTCCAGCACGGTACGTGATCAGTATCATTTTTTTGTACTCAGACTGTGATGGCACACTTTCGTTTCCCATCAGAACAAATTTACCTACTTAGCTTTTATATATATATATATATATATAAGATTATAGTAATTTTAATTGATTGCTATACATATATTGCTATATACGGAATTAAATTAAAAACTCTGTTAGCCCGTTCAAATGTATGTCAATACTTAATATAGGAATTTTAAAAACTGACTCAGGGCTATTCAATAAGAACTTCAGTTGTCAATCAAACTAAATCTTTGATTATCGACGTATCAAAACTAAAAACAGATTTTAACATCAAAAGATCAGTGATGTGATGACTGACAGGCCGTCCATTAAAGAGTTCAACTAATATCAGTTGTAAAAGTGTTTAAAGTTCTCAAAATGCCTATCAAAATGTCGATTCACTGTCACTGATCTACCAGGTTAAACGCTAATCATTTCCTTGACCTAATAAGTTAGAAATATTAAATGATAATTCATGTTAAGCTCTATCTGTCCCAAAAAAGTTGTCAGCTCTTTTCAGTACCGTTGATCAACGGTGGCGGGCCCGTTGATTCAGCATAATGATCCGCGCAGATGTTCAACACACAAGTATCACAAATATCATACTGCCATAGTTGGCTACTATTTGCTTTGTAAATTCCGTCAGAACATATACAAACATATTATATTATAGTTACGATTGTTGTTGTTCTAATCCTATCATCACCATCTTTGCGTTTGTCCCAGACGCAACCTTCACCTTCACATCGGAGCCCGGGGTCCACTTAATTGTTGTTCTATTCCTATCTAGGTACTTGTTATAAATACCATATTTTGTGAGTGTTCGTTACTTGTACGCGCTCTATCCGAAGTGAAATTTGAAATAGACACGTTTTATGTTCTGGATAACCTATTAACACATAGGCTTTTTATGGCAGTAATATAAACTGCGGGTAATACTGCGAGAACAGCCGGCTAGTTATTCCGAGAGAAAATGTCTATATTACAGAACCTATAAGTATAGCAAGGCTATTATTCCTATAAAAATCGTAATCCATCTGTGATCTGTTCTCGTGGTCAGCAGTTTAAGATTCACATTGAGCTACACCTATTTCTCAGTAATTTTACGGTCTGTAAACTTTGTTAGATATGAATAATCGCAGTTATGAATAAAAATACGAAAGATGTGGTATTACGTTACGAAATGATTGAAATGTAATAACATGCTTTAAAATGCATTCTCTACTTCTACCAATTTCATCTAAACAGCATGTTTAAAATTTAATAGCTACTAATTATAACACAATAGGTACATGTGTAAATATAAACAAGCTATAAGATTACGCTGTAAACCATTGTGTTTTTGGAGCTTTTGGAGTCGGCTTTCACGTATTAAATTTAGCCAGTAACCTATCGATACATTCGCTGTATGACGCCCGAAAGTCGGCACTCTAAAAAACATGACACCAATTTTACCGTAAGACTATCTACACATGGAAGATCAATTAAGTGTTACCGTTTTAGGAATAATTATGTTTTTTGTGTACGATTGTAAGGCCGGTAGTCGACACGCTACACACCTCGAGAGCCGAGTCGACCGGAGGCGGACTCTAATGACCGCTATTAGCAAATCGCTCTGAGAAATCGCCAACAATGAACACGAAATATACTCATTGCAGTGTCCCATTCATTAAACTTTTTGCAAGACCATCTTTCCTCTTTTAAATGTGTGTCACACTCTTTTCTTTTTCTTTTCCATCTCTAAATAAACGTAGCAATTTGGCCTCGAGGGCGGCTAATATCGTGATTAAATTATAATCTCGGCGCGTTTATGTGCTACATTGTATTATTTGTTTGTGAATTTGCAGTGATTTGCAACTATTACCTGTTTCAAATTCACTTCATTCAACAATTTGTCGAATATTTATCCATGTTAGATTTAAAATCGTTATTATTTAGTCATTTCCTTTTCAATTTAATGCAAAAGTATTGTGATTCTCTGATATTCGTTCTGTTTTATACCTTTTAATTAATATGTGAAACGAAAACTTTGTTACCATTTTTAAGAAAATTGTGCGAACGGATGATCATACAATTTGTCATGAATAACATGCATGCATATTTAAGAAACCGCACGGTATGTGCACAAATACACTTACAAAATAAAATAAAATTAGTGTACATTTTTCGTTAGTCTGCTGATATTGAGAATAGAGACCGAAGCGACGACCATTAAAAAGTATGACAAAACGCTTCGAGGAAAGATTGACAGTGCCATACAGTACCAATATTTTGTATGAGAATGAACTGTACGAAGATTTATTGTACTTAGACACTTATTTAATGATTCCTTGTTATGAATCATTTAAGAAGTGTTTAGAGGTATCGAGCAATCTGCATAAAGCACTGGCATCTATCTACTCAATTTGAACCACTGCCCAAAACTAAAAACATACATGAACTACAGAATAACAGTTGTTCAACACATACCAGTTAAACCTTAGTAGGTATACTGTAACTAAAACTATAATTGATATTGTTGAAAAGCTATGTTAAACCACAAACTGGCTGCCGGCGGGCGTTCGGTATTTGAGAAATACCATCAATATTTAATACATAGGTATACGTGAATATTATTGGCCGAGCGAGCAAAGAGAGCGAGAGTCTCCGTTTCGACAAGGTACGCATAAGTGAATGCGGAAATGAGCCAAATATGTCGCAATATACGCTGCAGTATCGTAAATTCATAAATATAATGGCTGTCACAATTCATAAGTACTCGATATTTACTAACGCATAAACTTTCCCCAAACGACACAACATGTCTATTTATAGTCAAATGTCTACCCACAACCATTGAACAAGAAATAGGATAAGCCGACAAAATATTTTTGTGGAAATATCCCCAGATAGATACTGATCTTACCATACATATATGTGTGGTTGTTTTTTTTTACATGTTCACGCAACTTCTTTTCGCTTAATATTTTCACATGCTTAATTGATAATGTTTATTTAATTGGCTATCGAGTCATTACAACTAGTGATCGTACTGCGCGAATTGCAGGTCAGTCACACCTGGCTCACAGGATACTCTCATAAAGAGAACACTACACTTTACACTTCATTTACATGTCTTCGTTGAAATAAAACAACAACTCAACTTATCGCTCTCATAAAATATTTTATGATCTTAAAACATAGGATACTTTATATTTTCCCTTTTGATATTCATGCAATTAATTTTATACAAATAGCAGATAATAACTGTAAAACTCATTTACTAATTTCTAAAATGTTGGGTGTATACAGAATTATACACCTAACATATAAAAAAATGTCTTACTTCATAATAAATGCAATGTGAATGAAGTGGAAGGTATCCATAATATAAAATATAATTACAAGTAGGTTGATTAATATTTTAGTAATTCAACTTAAAATACACGGATGAAAATAACATTCTTTATCTGAGTGCCGATGCCTATTGCATATAAAGACCTAAACTTGGAGCCCGGGGTCCGCTCTCACGCGTTCCTTTCTACGACTTTTACAGTAGAATAACATTGTGCGGGGCTCTATACAGGCAAACAAGCATTTTAAATATCGCGCGTTAAGCATTTTCAATGGCCTTAATTGCTCTTCGAGACACCTTCACAATGTTGGGAACTTAGAAAAACCTACATCTGCAATATGCCACAGGTTTAAAATGAGCTCCTGAACTTTTACAAATAAGGGCTTGATATAAACTATTAACAGACGGTCCGATTTGGCTGGAACTAACCATATTGCGGCCGACGGAGCAACCAATCCAACATTGCTACAGACGTTCCAACGGTTGGCCAGCCAGCCGTCAGTTGCCTTTACTCTGAAGTAGTGTATGGTAGCGGTGTGGGCCAGTACGAGTGATTGTTATAATCGAGATATTTTCGAGTACTAATATTGAAAATTCACTTATGAAATCTTTGAATGATTTCATTCGACATATACGAATTCGAAAATCGAACGTTATTATCAAATTATTAGAATTACATAAGATAAGTTAAATATACGATTAAAAATGATATAGTTTCTAATCAAAAAACCAACATATAGCTTTTGTTAATATTTTATGTACCCAAGAACGCTTGGGCAATAAATACCTTCCATTTAATATGAATCATTGAAATCCGTACGGTGGTTCACAAGATATGAGGTAATAAAGAATAATACAAACATACGTACCTACATACATACAAGATACGCGCGAAAAACATAACCCTTCTTAGCAGTCGGGTAAGAAAAGAATGGGCAAAATTTTATTTAATGAATCGTGAAACATGAAACTAGTTAGTGCTCTGGATGAAGAAGATTTTCGTGTAATCTCCGCATGACAGAAACAGGGAGTCTTGAAATAGTTCTAATGACTTAATAATTATTTTGCGTTCAGTAATCGTATTTCGTGTTTATGCTCATGCTCGTCGTTCATGCTGACGTCCTACGTCGGCGGTGTCACGAATGCTACTGAGCTGTATTCGGTCGGAACGAAACTTCCAGACGTACCAATTTGGTTGGACAGTCGGCTTGTCGGATGCGTCGGCGATCCGACCACGTTCAATCAGTATTAATAAAATTTATGTCGGACCGACAACCCTATACACTTTTCAATTTGGTTGGCACCCGCCAAATGGACCGTCTGTTAATAGTTTTACCCTTTAAAGTTGAAATTAATATAATACCTACGCGGCTACGTCTTCGTGACAGTGGTAAGCGGTTTTAAGGACTTGGCGAATTTTGTATGTTAAAGGTGTATTATGTTATGGATTCCAAATTCTAGCAGTTTTATTGAATTTACTATCGGGATATTGAGAATTTATAGCAACGCGGTTTCCAGATAAAGTACGAACAAAACTGTCCACGATAACAGCCACACCTTAAGCTGGGTTTTCACTGCGAGCGGAGAGGACCGCACACTTACTCGACATCAAACAAAATAAATGTATCTATATACATCTATTTTTGTATTTATTCAAGTTATGTTCGCCTTACGTGCATTTTTTTTTCTTTTTGTTTAATTAAAGGTTATTATTATTATTTATTACGGATTCCGTTTACACGCCATTGAGCTCTTGGAGAATTGAACTAGGTTATCAATTAGCTCGCAGAGGAAACTCAAAGCAGTGAAATTTTCATTTAGCTGTAATAAAGTCTATAGTTGTATTTCCGTTTACGTATACAGTAAGTTTAATTAAATATATTCAACAGGTCAACAAAGATGAAGACAATGCAGCATCTGAAAGTGACGCCGGGGAAGTATTCGACTTCTTGTTGGGATTCACTTCGGACATACTCCATAAGTTCACGTAACAAATAAATTTTGTAGGATTAACCGTGTTGTGCGACACAACGGAAGGGCGCGAATTGTGTACCGTACTGAAAAGGGGGATGACTCAGCAAAATGTCATAATCTGTAAATATAATTATATTTTGTTATATGTGTACAGGTGTTACGTATTCCACATTAAAAATAAAAATATTGAAGGTGAAAAGTCATCAGATTTAAATTGCAAACTACGGCGAGTCCGGACCTATCTTGTGAGTATTTCCAGAAATGTGCGATTAATATGTGCTTTGGAAGTTATAGCTACATGGTATTACAATAAGTGAAGGCCTGTTAGTGTGGCCTGATGTTGAATATTCACTAATTTAGATATAAGTAGTCTTCCGTCAATTGTACCTATACTTAGTTTGATTTCATTCCTGTGTAAAATTGAAATATATTTATAGTTCTGTTCGAAATACCTCTCAGAACATAAGTGATAATTTGAAAGTACAAGTTTTGAATGCGTTGTCGGTACGAAGCTTAACCATTTTCTAAGTTGTAGATGCTTATTATGTGAACTAATAAATAACAGATAGGTAAATAAGATAGCTGTTGCGATTGCGCATCTTAGCACCTTAAAAGTCAGACCATCTAACTCAACAATAAAATTTTAAAGAGAACAATGGCAGTAAAACTAGTTGTGGTACCGTAACGTGTAATGTTATTCTAGATACTTTGTTGTTATATACTCAAACGTTTAATTTAATAGGGGTCATTTATTGTTGTCAACGTGACATCATATTTGCTTTAGTTATCTGAGCAAAATGGTGGACCACCGGTGCTTCCCTAAATCTCATTAGCAAACAATGATCGGGCGTCGGTGACTACCGAAGCTCCCCGCGATCAATAAACTGTTGGACCGATAAGAGCTCCTCGCCGTACCAAAGTAGGGTTGTCACTGACTGTGCTTATAACGTATCTCCTTCCTCAATTCATTTGAGTATTCCTTACAGTGCCCTTGATAACTCAGGCAATGGTGTGTAAGTACTTATCCACCATTTTTCTAATATATTTCTTTCTCTCTTGGTCAATTCTGAATATTCTCTAAGTTTACTATTTGCATAGTTCCCTTGGTGACAACCTTAGACAAAGCGCACGCAAGCCGCAAAGGATGCGTCCATATTCCTGTGACGTGTATTTTCACAACTACAGTGGTTACTTTTTTATTTAATGTACCTTTTTTACTTCATTTTTACCGGATGGTTCAACGACCTCTTGCAGATCATAAACATTATTTTAATATGTAATTACATATATAACTGACCGCTTAATTACTCTAAACTACTGCGACGTCCGGACTCGGAATCCAATCAGAAAAAAACCTAATCCGGCGCCGCTCTTAAATTACACTTCGTTAACCTTCGGCTCGGCTAATAATAGCGTACGACTCCTACTTTGCATAGGATTCTCGAACGGCACCTAGTCTCTCTACGTACATATGAACTTTTCTTGCCAAATCATGTCATTCTCTCAGACGATATTATACTTAAAACGTTTACTAATCACTATATTAAGCGAGACGTTTGAGGTAAACATTTGAATTAATTTTCGTCAGTTATTTTTACCACTAGTCAGTCTTATTTCATGGTTAAGATTTTCACTTTTGTTTCTGCGCATATGTGATAATATTGCGTTACTTGTTTGCATTTACCGGTATTTTTATGATTGTGAACAACAGTGAAGATATAAATATGTAAATGAATCGTCTAATGTAGGCGAGTTAAAAACACATTATTCACATAAACGGTAGAAGGATTTTTGTGTGTAAAAGATGCCAAACTATATTGACTGACTTAGTACTTGAGTTAATAAATTGTATTTCAGTCATTAGAAAAGAAGCAATAAACATGGCATACGTTTTTGCAATTAAGACAATATTACTGATGTTATTTTCGTAAAACTAGAAATTATATAAATTCATTTGTATGTTAATCTTATAAAGTAAATGAATACTGTATGTAAATGAAAGAGTTTCCCTTCCAGAAACATGATATCGGCAATGAACAGCTGTAGAAGTAATATACTGTTGCAGTTATAGAAGCTAGCGTATATATATTTATTATTTCTTTATACATCAGGTACCTTAGGCAGAGACCTTTCGAAGCACTTTAAACAATTCATACTTTATTGGTGAATCTTTGATAATGTAGGGTCCGAATTAGTTAAATTACGTTTTTAAAACATGTGATTTCAAATCTTAAGAAACCTTATAACATTTTAAAATATAATTGAAAACGAATCAAACTTTCAGTGATTCCTGAAGGTTCAATAACCTCAAACTGAAGTAGGTTTTGTTTTCATAGATCATACGATACCAAAAGGTTTTTAATGTTTTTTCCTTATTATCGAATTGAGATCACTCGTTTCGTAAGTTATAATTAAGTAGAATCACATTACTGTATCGGGCCCCTAGACAGGAAATAACATATCATACATGGAATATAAAATCAAAACCATGCATATATGGTAAATCTCATTACCCTCACGAGATATGTTATAATTTTTAACAGAGAACAAGTCCAAAATTAAATTTCAGCAGCCATCGCATTGTGGCACTTTATGACAACTACGGAATACTTCCTTATGATTTTATATTTATATCAGATTTCTGTAAAAAATATCTAAATGTCAATAAAACTACCAAATAATGTCACCTGTCACCTGTCACTGCATCTTAAATCCACTACGGGCGGATTCTACCTCCTACATTATAATGTCACAAATCCCTTAAATTACGTATCAGATTAGGCTTACTACCAAGTCAGTGTGTGAACAGGTCCTTGCCGGTTAGGCCCATTATTGTCACTGTACGAAGACGTGGTCTGTTATCTTATACTGTAAAATCGTCATAAGTAACTGGATCCGTTGATGAACGCAAGATTAATACTTGTCATTTTTATTAAACATAAGATAATTCAAGTTCGCTGTTAGCTTCACGTAGACGAATTTCATTTATCAATGTCTAGCTGAAACATATTATATGTATATTATACAAAATATGTGCCTTTTATTAGCCACTAAGCGAGTACTTATATGTACAATGTATAAATTTAATATAAAGTGCTGAGTAAACTCCAGATTTTTAATAAGTGCTTGTGTAATTGATATCAATGCACTTGAAAGCTGCGCATTAAAAATGTCATGGTAAATTTATAAACAATATAAAATATAATTAGATATAGATTATTATTGGCTTTTATTTTTAGATTTAAGTAATTGTATAAAATTTATTTTTTACAATACTTGATGATTTATTGATGAGTTTAGCCTCGATGTAGCGTGTCTTGTAATGTGATATGTTGGTATGGGAAGCTTTTCATATTAGCAGCGTAATGCTAGCTCCTACCAGATAAGGATGTTATTTTTCTCGTGGAAAATATAAAATTAGAAAAGAATAAAACATTTTAACCAATATGCTGCTATTACGTCTATATAAATAAATAGAATGTAAGAGTGTACATAGGTTATTATTATACAGCTTTATAAGACTGTTGTCCTTATTTTATAGAAGGGTTACATCACAAAAATAGTCCTAACAGCTTTTTTTTAGTAAAATTTCTATGTGGTTTTTAAATATTGGTCATCAATCTACATTGAATTGCGTTAAACATTTTTGCTGACGTACAAATGTACAACATAGCTTGATATATTTGTGTATATTTTTATACTGTAAGTTGTACTACGACCGTTCGTAAAATATTACGCTTTTTTATTCAGCTGCATAAAGTAAAAATAATGTATCAACTTTTGGTCACTTTTATTCTACGAATTATATATTCAATATGAAAATAAATGTGTTATTACTTACACAATTATTAATCTAGCCTTATTATTTTAATACCCTACAATATTATCGATGGAATGACCAGGGCATTCACCGCGAGCCCGAATGTTACGCAATGTGTTCAAGCTCGAATCCGAACGCACGAAATCCCTCTTCCACTTTGGCTGGCTTGATATCAAAAGGCACTGCTAGACACCTTCACTCTACTGAAAATCTCAGTTGCACTGTATGTTTTTTCCAGTCTTGCTGTAGGCACTACAGATTGGATAAATGGTGAACAGCTCCTTGCCGGATAGGCCCATCATTATCACAGTGCGAGTGTCCGTTATCTTATACTGTAAAATCTTATAAGTAACTGGATCCGTTGATGAACGCATTAATACTTGCACTGTATGTTTTTCCAGTCTTGCTGTAGGTACTACAGATTGGATAAATAGTTAATACGTATAGAGGGCACAGTCTGCTTAGAAGGGTCTGCAACTAGTTATGGACACCCACCCTTAGTCAGCTGATGGTCCTTTATCAGCAAAAAACATCTTCCGCGCATTAGATATTCACTACCAATAGCTCGAGGAACTAATATGAAAACTCGTACATTATATGAACTGCCATTGTTATAGATTTCAGGTCGATTACTATACGTGAATTCGTGGCAAGTTGGAACGTGACTTCCTCTACAGGTAGCTTATCTAAGAAGCTCCTGCAAAGATGTTTCTTAACCTCAATAATGAACCATCGATTGATATACTTAGGTACTCCTCTATGGTCTAATCAAATTGTTTTTTACGCTCGCGAGCACTTCATTGTTCAACACAGTGTATTATTAGGTTCACACATTCATTCGAAGCTTGTCAAATTAACATTCATTTGGGCGAGGAACAATAACCGTTACGGTGATTTATTCAGGTGTGGTTATTAAGTGGTATTAGTTGCGAACTGCGGTCGTCACCCATTGACCCAGCCGTTTCTCCAATTATATCAGCACCTGAGGGGAGACGTCGACACACGAACAATAACTCATACAATTTGTAGTACGTGCTTCAATACGTGCAAATATAGGTTAAGTGATTTGATTATCTTCACTATATGTACAGTGTAAAAGAAAGTCGTCTGTTGCATCTACCTGTTTGGAGTAGAAGAACATATAAAATAAAATATGAACTGAAGAACTGCCACAGAATGATAGAAATTTTACTTAAATAATGACAAGCTGGCAACATTAGACATCACCTCAAATTAATAACAAAATTAATACTAATTTCTATAGTAGTATATAAATAATGACTAGCTGGCAACATTAGACATCACCTCAAATTATTATAATAACAAAATTAATACTAATTTCTATAGTAGTATATAGGCAGAACAGGTTTGAGGTTATGAATCCTAGTGAATAGTTAATCTACTGATCCCTGCAGATAGTCTAAACTAATATCCAAAGAGATAGAATAACCACTACGTTTTACATACTACGTTTTATATATACTACGTTTTACCCATATCTGTATATAATATCCGTAGTTGCAGTGGTCGTATTGTTAGCCTTAGAGTAGATCCAACTCAGTTTCTATGATTTAGAAGTTTTGGAAAACTTACTTAGGAATAGAAAAATTCCTTTTTTTATACAACTGAGGTGACAGTCAAGCACACGACCCACCTGATGGAAAGTGGTTACCGTGACCTATGGATGTGTGCAACACCAGGGAAGTCACGTTCGTGCTGCTGGCCCTGTAAACACAGAGTATCTGTGCCTTCAGTATCTATACTAACGGTACAGAAACTCTCCAGTAAGCTCTGGATTAATGGTCAGTCCAATGCTAACCGAAATCTTAACCATTATGAGTAAGTAACAATGGTGGCTTGGTATCTAATGTATGATCACGAAACATGTATTCCATTTGGTTATTTCCCGTTCTTCAATCGCGATTTCGATTAATAGCATTGTATTTCATTAACGTTCGGTATTTCCATACCTTATCTACTTACAAGGTAGACCCCCTCAAAATGCCATTCGTCATATCCAAATTTATTTATGTATTGTATAGGTCGTTGGCTGACTTCGTCGCAGTCACCGCGCGGCTCGTGCCCGCCTAATGGCCTCAACGTTGGTAATAACACAATATGGCCAATTAGTCCAAGCAGCCAAGATTTACCACCATCCGAACAAACCGCATCGCGTCAACCGCATTACCCGTACAATTACCTCTGTATTATACGACTTCATTATCCCTTTGCTAACATTAAATCATGGCGGTAGGTAGATACCCTTAAGAGTTATAGGTATAAAATAACGTCAGGAGATGTGGTGAATGACACTTGAAATTTTCTTTCATGCGCACGATGCTGACGTTCCGTCTATGAATACTAAGGGAACTTACATAGAGAAGCGGTTTAACCGCGCGAACTCGCGCGATCGTCGATTGTTCAACACGATTCACTAATCAAGTTTGTTGCAATGTTTAAACAATCGACGATCACGCGGGCTCGCGCGGGCAAACCTCTTCTCTATGTAAGCACCCTAACGCGAGACGTGCCTAGGCATTTATGCAACTCAGTATTTTACCTTTGTGAAATTGTGATAAAGCCTGCCACTTCGAATGCCGCCTCCTGCCACATCTACAACATTGCTTTTCTTTATTTATATAGACAGTTTCACCTCGTTTCATGGACCATATATTTCCACTCGCTACGACCCTGACATCTTTCGCGTGTATCGTCATTCGTCTAATAAATTTGTCAATTTCCTTTCAGCTGTCCACTCTACGTGTCCGGACCATCTAACTACTACTACTATTCTCTACATTGATAACTACATCTTCTACGATGCCATAACGTCCCCTTTTCACATTTAACTAAAACAAAAAACTCCGTGGCGTGGCGGTAGTGAACGCGGCCGCTACGCAGGAGGCGCGGGTTCGATCCCCGCTCAGTGCAAATATTTGTATGCATGAATATGTGTATTTGCATTGGTCTGGGTGTATGTATAATATGTATGCATTTATAAAAAAAAAATATCTAAGTATGTTTATCCGCATTCTAGATTTCATAATACAAGCTAGTTAAGCTATGCTTACCATGAATCTAGATAGCGTTGTGTGAAATGTTGTGGAATATTTATTTATTATTAACACATGGACAATAAGGAAAATATAGTACTTACTTACTGTTTAAATTCTGACAGTTTAAAATAAATATTTTCATGTCAAACGTGATAAAAAAAAGATCTTTGTAAGTTTAAAGAAATAGCTATGGAACCAGCCAGATAACGCTATGGTTTAAATAGTCACTTTTCAACTGCCAGCCAGTCTTTCAGTTATAGTGGGTGGAATCTCCACATAGGTGAATTATTATTTGTCGAATTATTGTTTTGAAACTGATCATAACTGGTACTTTGGACCCACTGAACGCGACATGGGGTTGGTGTTTCCCAGTAGAAAAATGGTCTTAAATCACAACACTAGGTACTACTTACTATTATCACTGTTATAATCTCCCTTATTGTACCTAATAAACCATAATATTTAATGACGAATATATTGGATTTGACGTAGGTATATGACAGTCGTTAACGCATGTCAAATACGTCAAATCCTATACATTCGTCAATCTATTCCATCAAACGCCGGTTAGTGAATTGCGATATGCGATTTAGAGGGGCTGTGTTATCAGACATGGTTAAATATCGGTTGTTCTACTTTCAGGGGGGATCGGCAGGGACTTTAGAGACATAAAATTATAACAAAATTCTATGTTCATAAAATATTTCATTCTTGCTTCAACCTAACTCATCACTGAGGACAAATGTAAGTATTTTCACGTTTTTCACTGTGTATGAAATAGCAGCTAAATGAAGAATGTACACAGCAGGGCAAATGCGTGCTAGCTACTCAACGAATTCGCTGTCAACTCAAACATATTACTTAAATACACCTTGCTTAGATATAACATCTACATGAATGATTTACGATGATTAAATTAGTATTATTGTCGAATGATTTATATTTATATGACACCTTGCTGTGGTTTAAAACAAGTTTTTATTCAATTGAATATTTTTGCCTATTAATATTTTTTCATTCGTGGATAGCAAAGAATATGTAATAAAATACATCCTGTTACTGTAACAGTAGTTCAGATATATCGCAAAACATTTTATGAAATTGACATATCAAGATACTTTAAAAGTCCATGTATTCCGATGAATCAAACGTGATAAATAAATAACTATTTATTACCTGCCACAAAAACATATATACAAAATCGATGCGATATGAACTATGGGTCTATTGTATGAATATCAAACTGCTGGAAGTTATCTTCATCGTCATTAGAAACCACTCCTACGCGAACTACAGGTGTGTTTAGTCATTAGTTTATTTTATCGAAATGGAATCTTGACGGATGTTCCCACCACCGAACATGGCAACAATAAGGCGAGTTGTTTTTCGTAATGGCCATAAGTACTTACCTGGTCATATTTTTGTAACTGCAAATTTCAACACCTGTAAGGAAATGTAGCAGGAGTCTATTATTAGTCAATAAAATAAAACTTAGGATAATAAGTTTATTAACATTAATCAAATTACCTGAAGTAACGGATGTGAATAATATAGGTGATTTGCTTAAACAATAGGTGTTAATTTTAATTCATGCTATTTCAGTAAGATCCTCTACCAAAAACGCGACGATGGCGATTCACAATTAGCTAGGTACTAAAAACATTGAGAATTCAAAAATATACTGCTAAAAGGTAGATTCTTGAAAAAGATATCAGTAATTTATCTTTGCAATAGATTTTTATCGACTCAATTATTCTAAATCATGTTTTTCCAACTACACCTTTTTAGACTGTAAATACGGAAGTATCTACGTTTAACTTTGATAAGACTGTTCTGTTCAATTGATTTATTATTCAGCCTAGATGTTTACTGATCTTCAGCAACAAATCCACAAGTAAGTAAAAATAAATAAATTTGGCGAAATGTATACTTTTGAGGTCATTAAAATGTTTCGATGGTTACTTGAAACGTCTTTAATGCGGTACTTAGTCTAATACAGTTATCATATTAAAATAATGAACTTTGTTTAGAAACATGCTACAAAAGATTCCTACCTACTACACTTACTGATGCCTACAGATGAATGAGAAACCGATATCCAATACACAAAACAAAAATAACATTATTGGCACATCGCTTATATTAAGTTTTTATATGAACAAAAAGTGCTTGGCGCGAACTTATTACGATGAACAAATTAGACAGACGGCCGCTGCGATACTTCGGTAACGATACTGTGCTTTGTATGTACCTACGGTTAATACTATTAAGTATTTAGCGCTGCACATTTAACTCTGTAGACATCTACCGTTAGACCAGTCACCGTAGACTAGTAAACAGCGACAGCATGTCCACAGAGAGCACTTTCTCCATGAAAGCGATCATCTTCCTCAAATTTTGTTCTCTATCTTCTTGGTGGTGAAAAGGCAGCTCTTCGGAACTGCATTGAATAAAATAAATTCCCTAGGATCTTGCAGGAATTCACCGGAAGTGCAAGGGTGCTGAACCCATAACGTATTAAAACGTGACATATTAGGCACAATTCTTCCTCCTCGGAGCGCTAAACCCGGACGAATACATCTTTAAAGCCCGGAATCAGTTTTCTTACGTATTTATTGTGGCAGAAGAAAGCCTGCGCCAGAGCCTTTTCCATCAAACAGCAGGCTAACAGGTGAGGTTGGTTTTGGTCTGGAACCTTTTTTTGCGCCTCATATACCTATAAACATTTTTTTATATCATTTTATATAATTTTAAATATTTTGGAGGAGGTAGGTCACAACGGTATTTCTGTCCAATTGAGCTATCCGACTGAGGAAGTACCTCCGCACTACAAAATACCGCGGCCATAATAACCTCATGTTGTGTTCCCGGCGGTGAGTTGCGTGGCCAGTGCTCACTGTGGAGTTTTTGTGCTGTCAGTGGGAATACCAAAGGCTATTCCTGCTTTGTCTCCTACGCTGACGGCACAGGTACTCTCTGTGTTTACAGGTTCGGTAGCACGAGTGTGACTCCCCTGGTGTTGCATGCGTCCATAGGACACGGTAACCACTTTCCATCAGGTGAGCCGCGTAATTGCTGTAGATCCCAAAATGGAGACGTAGTACTTGACGGCCTCGACAAATGCTTTTTTACGCCTCGCTTGAAGGTCCTGAAATGTAAGAAGTTTCCCACGCGAGTACGGGTAGCAAAATATATTAGAAAATTGATTCGTAAACGTTGATGGAGGACGGGAATTAAACTCACAACAGTCAATCGACTCGACTCAGTCTGCTACTACAGTAGTTGGTGATTAGGTCAATTAACCCACTGCACCAATCCGCACTAACAGTTACTTTAAAAAAGGCATATAAGCATGTTTAGCATTTATTCAAAAGAATTACTTGTCTGTGCAAGAATGCGAACATGGCCTTTCTCTAACGGATTACATTAATTTAGAATTGATTTTGCACGTAGAGCGGGAATTGTTTGTATTCGGCTACCAAGATGTTTTCACTAAACAAATTGTAGTTACAAATTTATTTATTTACTACATAATAGATCGATTAAGAATGGAATTCTCCTATACTACCGTCTTAGGGCGACGGTAGGAGCCATCTACGGACGGTAGTATAGGAGAATTTGGATAGCTTCAGGTGTGGCTCGGTGGCTCAGTGGTCAGAGCATTCCCCCTGTAAGGGAAAGATCGTGGGTTCGAGTCCCACCTGAGCATTCACTTTTTCCATTCTTAATCGATTTGAAAAGTTAGCATAGTAAATGCTTCAAAATTTCATTCAAATACATAATAGATTTACATCAACAATGTTATTTGGTCGTGTAAAACGGAATGAGCCTATTGACCTTAAGTACGCACTTATTCATATACCTAAACATTATTTTTGAAATAGCAGGCATGTTATATCAATGTAGATATGTATATCTATGTGTATAATTTGCTTATTTTAAATACGCGTCGCGTTCATCGTTCCAGTGTTTACTCCAGATGGCTTTGTCTGTTAAGTAATCAGCTACATTATTCGTAGTAATCAGCAGATGTACCGGCTCGCATGCATGATCATAGTGGGACACCATAAACCTCTTATATCCATAAGTAAAAAGATATAAATTTAAGCGTTGTTCTTTTTATATACATTACTGATACCAAAGCTTTTTACCTTAATTTATGATTAAATCTGATAAAATTTTGTTTACACTTTACTCGTACAAAGGGCTAGGTATCTACTTTATAATGTCAAATGATACAATCGTCAATTGATAGTCACGGCTGATGGTGAACTGTGAACATGTATAATAGGTTCACTGTCATGGTAACCGTTTTGTGTATTTTGTTGGTGGCATGCGGTCTCGCGTGTTGGTTTTCAGGTTTTGAGGTTTCCATCTTTCCCATTAAAAACGATAACTGCCGTACCTTACTAACCATACACTTTCCGGTCACAAACACGAAACAATTATTTTATTCATCTGCGAGTCCTACACTTACCTGTCATGTGAAGAAATCGAAAACAGATCAATTTGGTAAGGTTACTACTTAACCATTAGTTGCCCCATTGATCTTTATCAGATATACAGCTGTTATCAGAATCCCTCATGCAAATCAAAGGAATTTTTGTCCGCTGATTCTCCAAACCGGAGAATGTCCTCCCTGTCATGATTTACCTACGAGACGTTTTACGGTGTTTTCACAGGGTTGTAGGTAGTACCCCTAGGATACTCTGACCGCGTTCATCTTTAGGTTGCTTATATACCTACTTGTTTGCCACTTTATTGATAGGTACAAACGATATATTTATCTGTATGTCATGTCCAAGGTTCCTAAAACTTATTTTCACTAATCAAACAAATGTGACGCGCATGATAGAGGTTCAGGCAGTCGCACTAAACCAGCTTCTGGTTAACGTTAATGGAAACTCACTCTCCTTGTCGCACTTTCGTACCTATGCTGTCTCTAAACCAGAGCTCGCAATCTCGAATGCGTGTGTGTAAAGTACGAAGAACCGCAGAGTAATTGACTTAAATACTGTGATAATTACATGTATGACGGGTGCTGTAGGTGTAATAGACACACATTACCAGATGTCTCGTTGCCCTTACCTGGAAGCCTCTATTTGTTCAGAACAGGTGCAAGAAATATGTCGTAACTAACAATTTGAAAAAGGACAGAAGACCAAAAAACATTCTTGCCGAGGGAAGATCACGTCATATAAATAAATTTTAGCAAGATCAGAAATAGAAGCGGTTATGTTAGCGAAAGTGTAAAAATTATAATTATCACTATTTTCATACAAATTTACCTAATATTTATAAATCTATTAACTTTCTAGCAGTTATGAAAGTTAACAACTCCATTTACTTCGGTACTGCCTGATTAATATTGCAGTTTGTTAATCTTTATAAAATTTATGAGAAAGCAAGATGTTAACCTATTTGTTGCGGTATTGGAAGGTATAAGTTATAGGTGCCTATTGGGACCTACACTTCACCTGAAGGAATAGGTACTAGCATCTATCGGTATTCGATACCGATCATGACATGCTTCATTGACACACTAATAACAATTAAACGAAATAGGGGCAAGTTTGACGAGAAATTGTTTTGCTTTTATACCTTTTGTATTTTTTTGTGGTTGTCGCCCCAGATACCGTTTTACTGAGGGCATAGCACGTTCGTCAGGCTGGCCCGGCCCTACGGAATTTTGTAAAGAGACTTATATCAATCTATTTTACTCCTTGATACAAGCATACGTAAGGGCTTATTTTTGGTCTTTTCTGTAAAGTTACAGGCACATCTTAGGGGCCGGGCCAGCCTGTCATTTTCAGACTATAATTTGAATAAGTCCTTAGACTTCTTTTTTACACAACAGGTGTCTCTATCCTGAAGAAAATGATCTGTAAAGTGTAATAGTGCCTCAAAACCATCACCAACCATGCGACATCACAAACAAAAAGAAACCGAAGCGCCGTTAGGTCGCCCTGGTACTTTTTTATTTAAGCTTACAACAAGTGGAAACTGCTTCCTCTTTAGGACACAAGAGCTATTAAATAAAGGACCTAAGAATGCATCAAGTCGTAGGTATGGTCCTGATATGATTGATGAAACATTATCTCGCGCAAGTCGAGACAGATAGTCTAATTAGAATGTTTGCGCGGCGGGCGTGGGCTCCGGGATAACGGTCTACTTACTTATTCTAATAAGTGTTGTTGCTTTTCAATCGAACGTCTGATTTATCATGCACATCATATAAAAAGCTATACGACCTATCAGAGAATACCGTCATGTATATTTTTTACACTTGGCAAAAACAACTTTTTTCCATTTTGGTTGTCACTTATTGATGTTGAAATTCGTTTCGATCATTATTCTCTTTTATTTGAATTAATTAGTTTTGTTCAACTAATTCAGAGATGTCCTACCATACCTACTGCTAATTCTCAATTACTTTTGAATTCTAAACTAAATCGATTTCATCACCTTTGTTACGGTAGATAATCTAAAGTAATATATTTTTTTTAATCTTCGGCATGTACTTACATCTCACAATCAAATAGATAGTGAATCTACTTCTAAACAGGCTTCTGTGGAGTTGCGGTATTTCTGAAATAAAAAATACATTTACTTTAATGCATAATAGAACTTCAGAGATAGGTACCTAATACTGTTGGTAAGTGGACCTCTTCCTTTATTAAGTCACTAAAGAAATTCGTGAACTAGCTGTGGCGTCTAAAAGATTGCATCAATTGAACCGTTACGATGAAATATGATGAGTTTATAACGTATTTTTATCCGTACATTAAGCCTCAAACTGTTATATCATCACGTTTTCGTTAGACACAAGTATCTAAAAGTTTACTCAATAGAACACCCGAGTAGATTCAATTTGAATCACTCAAACGGCCTACTCAACTGTAAGCTCGATTGACTACCGAGTTACCCTGATTACCTACTTTAGAGTATTGCCAAATTAATTTATATTTCCTGAACCTTGAGAAGACCGTTGCTGAAATTATACGAATAGTTCTGTGAACAGTAGACCTCGTCCCTCCTGTTTTACTTCATCTGTTTTTTGTTATAAAGAAGTTCAGTTTAGAAGATTACGAGGCTTGATTTTTTTTCACAACAATCTGTCAGGAATCATGTTTAACTCTCGACAAAAGTTGTGAATTACAGAACATGTGTGCCAAGTTTGGTGAAAATCAGTTAAGAAATGAGCTACCTTGACCTGAACTGACATACCGATATGGATTACTATTAGAGCTATCGGGATTGTTTGGAGTTGCCGATATTTCGGCGCTGTTCCTTCGTGACCATGGTGCTTGCAACAGCGCCGAAATATCGGAAGCTCCAAATAATACATGGTAAATATCCAAATAACTCTACCTAATAGTAATATGAGTGACCATGATAGTTTACCTAAACCGACATAGATACGGACAAAAGCAAAATAGGCCACATTGTCTGAACAGAGACAGAGAAGAGAGAACAATAAAACTGCCAACAATACAGTTCCTGAGAATATTTTTATACGTTGTTTCAGACACGTCATCTACTTAATGCCGTCACCTAGGTAGATGAACTTTAAAGGAAAACCTTATCTAAAAACTCTTTTTCATTCAAATCTTTAGAGCTGTTTCTATTCCAAGACGGTAGTAGTATAAATATTATATTAGAGATATGTAAGTTTTGCTCATTTATTAGTATCTATTAATTTAATTACATGTTCATTGGGCATTCAAAAGGGGTTTGCCGATATCCGGCCAGACGCAGTCAGCGTCAGACAGACTTTCCTTCATATCAACCGATGTTATAGATTACAGAAATATACTCTTGATTATTGATTCCCATTATCTGTGTCTCGCGTAGGCAGTTATAATAATCTTTTTAAACGAAGACGTTCAAATATCAAACTTTACCATAGTATGCATTACCATATTAGGCGTACTGTTTGTAAATACTACAACTACCTTTGCTGGGCGGTCCAACAGAATGCAAGACAGTAGACCGCCCACAACGCAAATATTGCAATGTTTTATGATTTGGCTGATTTTACTGTTTAAGTCAAATCATTAGTATTCATTTGTCTATTCTACAGTTCTATTATTAAACCATCATCGTTGCAGCCAGAGATACGCTGTTGTGGAAGTGACAGCTGCTGACCTCCTAAACCCGAGAGAAAAGGCTGTGCCAGAGCCTCTACTGTCAGTCAATAGATACCGGCTTGCAGGTGTGGTAGACAACGGCCCCGAAGATCTTATAGTGAGGTCTTAAAACCAACGTATTATAATAAAACTATGTTATATTATAAATATTAAAAAAAAAAGCTTCTACTTATATAATTAAAATCAATAAACAACTTTGATCCAGGTCAAGTCATTATTATACAATTACATGTACTCAAATTTTACTGAAAAATATTATAATAACATTGTGTAACCTATAGCCAGCAGGCAACTTTTGATCTAGATCTAATAATTTCTTTTAATGTTTTGTATTTGTAGTGTGTAGCTCTAATAGGTTATACATTTAATGGTTCTACACAAGAGCTACAATATAGACATAGCTATAATTCTGTAAATTATAGGTCGAGTTCAGTTCCGTTTCCTATGACTGATGGCGGGATCCAATGTCTTTCGTACGCTTCCGGTCAGCTTACCGCGTCTATTCAGTTTTCGCTGTAAAAGGTATAAAATTAGGACCAAAAAATATGTTTTAAAAGCTTTAAACAGACATTTTCAGGGCTTTTCAGATGTGAAATAGTAACGATGGCAACTTTTCGACAAAGAGTCTATTTCACCAACGTGGGTCTGCAAGTTAAGTGGCTAATAAATTAAAACATAACCAACAGTAGTTGGTTATGTTTTAATTTATTACGTTTAATTCTTTCTGCTTCTTATGCAAGAAGCGAAACGATAACAATACCGCACATAGAACTGTTCATATTGAGGGCACAACACTAAACGAGTAGTTAGTTTACCGTTTTCACAGTAATAGCTTATCAGTTATCCACCCCTGCACGCATGAGCGGAGATAACGCGCTTTGACGACTGTTAGAAGCATAATTGTATACCTAAGCATGAGAAAAAATTTTCAGCGAACGCGAATGAAACTACATAAATGTAGTCAGCCCCTAAAATAGTGAGCCTTAAGGTCTAACTACGTTTGCTTCTTTTGGTCCACGAGCCACATTTAAATTTGGTCAATGATTTCCTCCCGGGAGATACTTCGTACAGTGGTTAAGGAAGTTAAATCATGACTTTTCGCGGTGACCGCTCACATATGTAAAAAAATTTAAAAAATTCAGTCATTTCCTCCCGGCTGAAAATTGGCTAAATTACAGTTAAGCCCATGTCTTGAAGGAAAAAAAATGTCAGCTGCTCATATCGCGGTGGCAAACCTGTCAGCTGGTGACCTAAAATTGTAAAAAAAATTAAATTCGTCAGTCATTTCCTCCCGGCTCAAAATTGGCTAAAATACAGTTAAGCCAATACCTTGAAGGAAAAAAATTGTCAGCTGGCCATATCGCGGTGGAATACGCGTCAGCTGGTGACCAAAAGTTCAAAATGTATGAAAAATTAAAATCGTCAGTCATTTTCTCCCGGCTCAAAATTGGCCAAAATATAGTTGAGCCAATACCTTGAAGGAAATAAATTGTCAGCTGCGCATACCGCGGTGGAAAACGCCTCAGCTGGTGACCTAGCCAAAATTCAGCTATTTTTTCACGGTTCAAATTTGGCCAAAATACAGTAAAGCGAATGCCTTGAAGGGCAAGAAATGTCAACTCCAAATGCCCCGGTGGAAAATGCATCAGCTGTTCACGTGACAAAATTCAGTCATTTCCTCCCGGCTCAAAATTGGCCAAAATATAGCTGAGCCAATACCTTGGAGAAAATAAATTGTCAGCTGCTCATGCCGCGGTGGAAAATGCGTCAGCTGGTCACGTGAAAAAAATCTGTCATTTCCTCCGGGCTCAAAATTGGCCAAAATACAGATGATCCAATACCTTGAAGGAAATCTATTGGCAGCTGCCCATGCCGCGGTGGAAAATGCATCAGCTAGTCACGTGACAAAATTCAGTCATCTCCTCCCGGCTCAAAACGTGACAAAATGGTATGAATATGACTGAATTTTGTCACGTGACTAGCTGATGCATTTTCCAGCGCGGCATGGGCAGCTGCCAATAGATTTCCTTCAAGGTATTGGATTATCTGTATTTTGGCCAATTTTGAGCCCGGAGGAAATGACAGATCTTTTTCACGTGACCACCTGACGCATTTTCCACCGCGGCATGAGCAGCTGACAATTTTTTTCCTCCAAGGTATTGGCTTAACTGTATTTTAGCCAATTTTGAGCCGGGAGGAAATGACTAACGATTTTAATTTTTTTTACAACTTTAGGTCACCAGCTGACAGGTTTTCCACCGCGATATGAGCAGCTGACAATTTTTTTCCTTCAAGACATTGGCTTAACTGTAATTTAGACAATTTTCAGCCGGGAGGAAATGACTGAATTTTTTTCATTTTTTTACATGTTTGAGCGGTCACCACTGCTTACCCCACCAACAAAGTGCCAGCTGACAACCACGAAAATTCATGATTTGACTTCCTTCACCACTGTACGAAGTATCTCCCGGGAGGCGATTGGTCATGAGAACCTGTCGCTGGCTTGCGGTCTATTTATTCTTTTGTGATATTATATAATCTCTTTCAAAGTCGGTTGTCACTTGAAAGAACATGTTCGTGTTATGCCCGATTTATTTGAATTATTCCAGTCCAGTAATCCATCAAATCTTGTAGTGTTCACATTATTCCACTGTTTTAAAAGCGCTTGAACTGGTAACAGAACATTGACAATGATTTCGTAGAAACAGTTCGAGAATTGTTTTAAATTGCTCAATCACTTCTGTTAGATAAGATAACTGACTTAATGGAAGAACTAAAGAAAGAAAAACGAATTTAGGTACATACCACCGTGCCATGTAGCTCTACAATGGTGAATGTTCTGATGAGCTGTTCCAATTAGTTCCACCCTCTGTTTTTCTACACAGGACAACACATGCAGAGCTTGAGATATCACCCGCATAAGGTGCACAATATCCCACCAAGAACCAAGCTTTTCGGTGACTCTTTTCTTCGTCGCACATAGTCGGGCTTAATTTTAGTGTTCAAGTTAGAAGAAATATGGATAACTATATTCCAGACAGTGAAATGAGGATTAAGCACATAGCTACTCATATTCTGTCCTCTGTGGCGCAAACGCATCGCATACATTTGAGGCTACTTGAACCACCAAACGACATATTTATTATAAAATATATGAATAAATGCACCCACTAAACAAATTATTGATAAAATCTGCTTATAGCATTGCTCCCAGGACTAGGGAGTGAACTGACGGATGCCTCGAGCTCTCAACACAAATGCGCGATGGATTTGAGGTAAATCGATAAGTCGTGACCGAGTCGTTTAATCATAAGCATCCAAGCTAATTAGAGTAGGTCGCGAACTCTTGGGACCAGTAATGAAAATCACAATTGAAGCTAGTTGTGGTGGAAAATTGCACTTGGCGTGGCATTCCTGTCGACATTGCTAGAGGCTCTCAACTCACTGGTTGTCAACTCGCCACGATACTGCAATTATTATCCATAAATATATGTACGTGCTTCGCTAAAAGAAATGTTTGAATATCAGGCCCTGATAATTATACTTGTCTTCTCAAGTAGGATAATTCAAATTCATTATGGAAATAAACATGGCAGAGATTAGGTAACTTTATTGTAATGTATGTAATTATAAAGGTATCATCAAGCAACAACTGTAATTATATGAATCATGCAAGATGTTGTTTTGATTTATTTTTAATTTATTTAACAGCTATGGATACCGAGTTTTGAACTCTCACGCTTGTGTTACCTTATCCGTTTTATTAATATTAATTGAAAAGTTTCGTGAGCCAATAAAAAAAATAGTTTGACTTGTTCCTCTTCGTTCTATGTAAATTGAACTTAGGTTTTTAATTGTTGTATACTTCTTCATAAATGCACGGCATCATTAGTTTGTTGAATGTATGACTCCGTAGATGTGTATAGACTTTGATGTACTGATGTATATCACTCAGTATGTACAATTTTAAATTTTATTAACAACAATTAATCACCAACCCGAAATAAAGTGGTTTTAACTTTAAATTATTAATCTACGTTTGAGGTTTTGTCTATATAATTCCTTTTTATTGTTAGCTATATAAAATTTTATTTGTAAGCTACATTTTTAGAATTAGATAAAGTATATATGTATGCGCCTAGATCTCCTAACACTTCCTCTAATCTTAACTTTTACCTATTCAGATGTTGCTTGCCTGTCTGCCTTTACAAAACTGCTTATTTATCAAACAAACTTAATATACCTATCACTCCTTTTTAGCAATATTCAGCATCTTTAAAAATATATAAACCTGCTAAACTGAAATCGTCCATGAAATTCCAAAAATTTCAATCTACCGTAGTGCATGTAACCAACATAAAATCAAATACGATTCTTCTTTTCTTCACCTTAAAATCCGTTAAAAAATACACATCACCTTTGCCTTTTTTCAACTTTATCTTTTACTTTGCCTTGTGGACTTCGGCTACAAGGAGGTACCTTAGATATTGAACAGTACAAAGGACACAAGACAAAACTATACCACAATAACTTATGCCACTCTGCACTTCAACCAATAACTGTAACAAATGATCAAGATCGCGATTAGGTATCGATCCTAAATCATGTACGTACCTCGACCCAGAATCCCACGCCATACATACATCGGTTGTGGGCACACAAGGAAACCCATAAAGCACACTCATAAAATTTATTGCTACCGTTATAATTACTTTCATATACTCACAACAATATTGTTTAATCTTAGAAGGTCAGAGATCGGTCGCTATGTTCAATCGCCTGGGGAGCTGTTTACGATGCTTATTATTCTATAAAACTGTCGATATGAGAATTAATACGTATTAATTTCTGTTACCCGTACAGCAACCATGTATGCAAATTACCTCCATCGTAGTAGGATACAAACGTTCACCATTTATATATGAACATAACTCGTTGAACTCTAATGAAGTAGGGTTTTATGTAGGTGTAGAAAAAGCTTAATTCTATACATAGAACGATAATTTTCAAGTATTCTAGGTAGAGCCTACACTACCTGAAAATAGTGAAACCAATATGAAAACTCATATTATGGTTTCAAGTGACCTATATTTTAAAATTCTTAGGTTGATAAAATACGTAGGTGTGTTTATAGCATGCATTAAGACGCCCTAACGCATTTGAGATTCAAACAACTAGGTAAAATAGACAAGTAGGTATACCTGTGCTATTTTATAATATTATGTTAAAATAACACAGGTATTTTAAGTAGATATTACAAAATTATTTTTCTCTAGAACCGAATTCTGGTAATATACGTAATAGTGTTAATTAAGCTAAATATACTTTATTTGATATGATCTAACCTCTAGAAAGAATTACTCAGATAAGGCTAACATTACATAGATATACTATAAAGTCAAGAAAAATCGCCAGCCGTTAGCCGCTTAACTCGCCACGCAATTTGTTGCAGTCATTTATAGAAATCTTTGGAATTAATAAAGTGTAAGTAATGAGCTGTGATCGCGACGTCGTCTCTCGTTCTCAGTTCTCGACAATGTTGCATTTTATATTGCGTGGGTATCTTATTATTCAGTTGTCAGAATGGCTCCATAGAATCTTGCAGTTTGCTTGAAATGTCGATTCAATATATTATTTTTACCATTTTAGCAAAGATGAATATAGTATGTCACGTATTATGTGTCTGCCTCAGTGCACAGAATGAACGCATGCCATGACATGCATGCATACCTAATAACAGTATTAACATAAAGTACCTAAATGCAAATTGGAAAACATAGCCCTTAAACCTTAATATACATAGGGCACCCCACGGTGTTAAGGGGTCAATTTTAAATTAATATCAAGTAAGTAAATTACGAAGATAGATTGCGTACACCGTAGGTAATATTTATTATACTCCGACAGAGTCATGTATGGTCAGTTCAATTATTATGGTTTGACCTTTGAACAAATGGTTCAAGTTCACCGCAAAACACCTTAATCATACCCACTGATGGTCCCTTTAACGCTATATTAATCTTGTCTTCTAAATTATAGATAACAAGCTATGCGCACGCGCTGCCTTACCAATCAGGACTTGGTAGGTACTTCCTCGGCATGCACAGGAAGTCGTCGAGGTAAACGAACCGGACTGCGGAGTTATTTATACTTTTTCTTGCCATCTTGTTCGCATAATGAGCTTTCCCATTGCTTTATTGTAATAGGATAGGACGTTTCGAGACCTCTATGCTAATCTAGGCCGCAACGTTATTGGTTTATAATATGATTTCTGAATTATTGTTATGAGTGCACATTGCAATGCAGCCGCCGGCAATGGACTGTTGTCCCTTTGTCTCTATTACGTGTTGTCGGGCTTCGTCCTTATCTACACGTGTATCTCGTATTAGTATCACTCTATATGGAGACCGTTGGGTATTATCACATCAGGTTGTTCCTAACGCGGTCGCACGGTAAGGGCCTCCATTTGCATACAAGTAAATATCTCGATCTGCGGGCGCTGTGCAGGCAGATTACCGTCGCAATGCTTCCGCACGGTGTATTGAATTTGGTACCAACGGTCCCGACTCCCATTACCAGTTCACGTTTACTTGTTAGTGTGATTCTCAAATGATAACAATCGCCCTGGTTGTGCACTGAGCATAATAACTACCGGGAATCATTCCAACAATGTTTGAAAAATATATGGTGTGAAATCAAAGTAGGTAGTTCTATGCACTTTTATGACTTTAAGTGACATAATATGAAAATGAATACGGTAACTGTCTTCAATGTTTTTATGACCTTATAACCAGCATATGACTACCGTTTTTTGTGTGGAAACCATCTCAAGGTCACCTCACCGGAATTAAAGATGAGGTGGGTATGAAGGGGGTAGACATTCGTTTCCGTTTCGTCATATCGGCATACCTACATGTGGGCCAGCAATCTGGTGTGCCCTAGAAAGAATGAAACAGAGACCCCGCCCGGCCTTGGCTAGCAACATAGGCGACCCGGATGATATAGAGAGGCGCGCCAGCATGTATGCCCATGTAGCGTTATAAAACAGTAAGAACAACTAAGTATTTGTGTAGTCCTATGATAAACTGTAATATGGAAATAGGAGGTAGGAAGTAGTTCATTTAGTTTTATTTTCTATTCTATCTGTATTTAAATGTCTGATAAATATGTCTAACTAAAACTTTCGAGAGGTTGATAGATACAGAACGGAGTTAGTAGATGAATTGAGTGAAAGAGGACAGGGTTAGAAATTGTTTCAGAAAAAAGACGACTTCCAAGCGGAGTAACCCCATTATTATTTAAATTACTTTACATACATACAGTCATGTCTCTTCACAAAAGAGGTCGGCGGAAAGTCCATGTTTCAACTTTTTTTATACAACTAATGTAGCAGACAAGCACACGACCAACTTGATGGAAAGTGGTTACCGTGGCCTAAGGACGTGTGCAATACCAGGGGACAAAACAGGAATAGCCTTTGCTATTTCCACTGACAGCATAAAAACTCCAGTGAGCTCTAGCTACCCTACTCACCGCCGGGAACACAAGAGGTTATTCGGACTGCTCATTTGGACGGAAATACCGTCGTGTCCTACCTCCTTTACCTACTTACTAAGATCCTGACATAAGTACACTTTTCGAGGGATATTTCTACGGGGTAAGAAAAAAGGTACTCTTGTATTGACCATTCTTTAAAATGTCATCGCTCTGATGGACATACGTTCGCCCTGACTACTGAGAATATACGATAATATAAATGCCTAATAATTAAATGAGAGCAACAAGCAGTGGCGTAACTTGCCTTGTCGGGGCCCCGTATAAAAATCTTTTTGGAGGCCCTTATATGGAGGTAAAGATTTTTCACAAAAGAAAAAAAATATTGTGAGAAGAAATATTTATTTATCACATAATTTACCCAGTTTACAAATAAAAATCGAATTTTAAATATTCACTCTCCTTGCCTTTTTTTCGGCAAACTGATTAATTAAATCATTTATGGCAGATGATGATTTTAGTTTTTCTAAAGTTTCTGCCTCTATGGACAATAGTGAGATAGATGTCTGACAGTCGTTCTTGTCCCATCGAAGTTCTTAAGTAATTTTTTATTAGTTTTAATTTTGAAGAACTTCTTTCTGCCGTTGCAGTTGTAACTGGAAGGGTCAAGAATAAAAAGCATGCTGTGATTACCTCGGGAAAACTGGATGCAAGACTATTGAATTTTACTAGTAATAATTCAATGAGTTCTTTAATGGAATAATTTTTTTTAATTTCAGAATTTAAGCATGTTTTTGGAGCCTTCAATTGGTCACAAAGATTAAGTGAGATGTCTTTACTGTATTTAGCAGACAGTTTTTCGGAAGCGTTTAATATCTCTTCGCTTGAAGAAGATAGGAGTTTCTCCGGTTGTAATATTTCGAATATACTACTCAGGTTGCAAAGGCTCTGAAATCTTTCTTTAGTTTGAGAAATTAATATATCTAAGCAGCAATAGTATACATTGACTTTGAAATAGGATTCCGGGTCGGAAATTCTCTCATCTTGTGATAGCTCATCAAAAAAACGCTTCGTTATCTTTCGCCTACTGTTTTTAAAAACAGTTGTTACCCCCCACTCTTTTGCTAAATCTTTGGATTCATTTAGCTATTAAATGAATTCTGATTTCTTAATTGGCACAGTCTATTTAAAAGATTACTTAATAAAATAATAGATTTCTGTAAGTCATTATTTTCATGCTGTAGAGCTTTAGAAACAGGATTAATAATTTCAAATAGTGAAGAAAAAAATGTAACGAGCACTAAGAAATCAAAACTCTCTAAAATATTAATTATACTTTTACATTCTTCACGTTCATCTTTTTTATTTGAAATTAAATTTAGTTGGTACAAAGTTTTCATGATTAGTAAAAAAAATTTCTTTACTGCTAATAAAGCGTCGTTCCTAGAAGACCATCTGGTAGGACATACCTTTTTAAGGGTAATCAAATATTTTTCAGATGAATCGTCACTTAGCATAGCCCAGCGTTTTATACTATTGCCAAAAAAAGTATATATTTTTTTTAAATTATCGAAAAAAGTCGATACTTCACGAACATGTCTCGCAGCATCGTTCAAAACCAAGTTTAAAGCGTGCGCAGCACAATGAACATAATCGGCATTTGGAGCATGCTCTTTTATTAGGGTTTGTAATCCTCCATACACACCCGACATAACATTTGCTCCATCGTATCCCTGTCCTCTACATTTAGTCAAATCAAATTCATATTCTTTAGTCAAATTTAAAATGACAGTTTTCAGACCTGCAGCACTGCAATCGGTTACTGCTATAAATCCTAAAAAGGACTCACAGATTTTTATTTCTTTAGGCACATTATCATCATTTTCTGTAACCGAGATATATCGAAAAACTACAGATAGTTGGTCAATTTTTGACAAGTCTTGTGTTGTATCCAGAATTATTGTCAGAAATGGAGCTTTTTTAATTTCTGAGATAATATTGTTCCTAACGGTGGTACCAAGCAAACTAATAATTTCATTTTGAATCGTAGGGCTTAAATAATTTATTTCACCTTTCGGTTTTAGAAGAAGTTCTTTTAAAGTTGCATCATAGTTAGATAGCAGACGTGAAATTGCCAGAATCAGAATCATGCCCCCTCAAAGGTAGATTACAAGATACTAAAGTAATTATAACATTAATTATACGATGCAGTACATCTCTCCAGAATGTAATTTTACTATCGATTTCACTTTTCAATAGAGTATCGATGGTATTTCCTTGCAACCAATTATTATAAGAGAGTGAGGCACTAATATGCTGCTGTGACTTTTCATGGTCAAGAATAGTTTGTGTGAAATTGCTTCTAACCGAAACACCGTTAAGCCAAGCAGAGGAGTACGATTTGTTTTGACGATCTGCTAATAACCAACAGAAGTGACAGTACGGTTTGTTTATAACGTTAGAATAACATAACCATGGTCTTATAATTTTTATGCCTGCCTGATTGAAATACGAATAATAATAAGCCGAAAAAGGTCGGTTATTTTCTGAAACTTTTGGAAATGGTCCTTGTGGTTTAAATGGACCCAATTTAAAAATTATTTTTCGTTCGCATTCAGTTAAATTGTCACCAAAATTTCCTCTATCTGATGAAATTATATTACAATCTGCAGATATATCAGAATCGTTGACTTGGGGTTCCTCGATTTCTGGATGGACATCTGATAAAGTATGTGCTTGGCTTTTTTCTATTTCCGGATGGATATGTGACGAAGAACATGCGTCAGAAGAATCTAAAAATAAACGAGTAATTGTTAAAAAATAAATACGAATGCTTTGATACTAAACTAAAAAGAGTTATATATAAATAAATAACGTTACTAAGGGTCACAGTTAGAGAGTGTTCAGTTCAGACCCACACAGACTCTACGCGGATTGTGCTCGTACCTATTAGTAGATACAAAATCACCTGCAGCCCGTCCGTGCATTACTATACACCTGCGTGCTATTTAACCGCAGCGCGTAGTGGCCATACAAAACGAGAACCCGAAAGCGAGTCTGCACATCTGAAGTTCTCAACACGCAATTAACGATACGATACGAATTGATAGACAAACAACAAAACAAATCGATCCTATAGATAAGTTAGAATTTTGTTTTTTTTTAATCAAGGCACGGAACCCTAAAAACAGTGCAATTGTGAAAATCGAAGGGGGAGACAACTTTTTGTGGCGGACAGATGGACAGACCGAAATTAAAAGATTTCCTTGTTTATCACTACAGGCCCCTAATAAATGGGTTGGGTAGTACTTACCTTTCCAATCTAAATCACTCACAGTATCTTGTCTCTGAAAAAATGAAGAAATTTTGGGGACTTTTTTTATAACCTCGTCCCTTTTCTGTTTAATTTTTCTTTTCTCAGCGCCGCTGGGATAATCTCTTTTCCTTTCACTCATTTCTTTTACAAATCACTACTAATACTGCTAAACCAGAAGAACAATATTGTTTGTACTGAATTACAATGTAATGCACATTTATATAAAGCGCGTAAATAAACAGTGCACTGTACTCCGTGGTTTAACATCCAATGCAAAAAGTACAACAACGTACACGTACATCGCGATATCGATGAAGGATTCCCGGGAATTCCCCGCTGAGTTGAAGATGAAGTAAGTAAAACAGGGAAGCCCCGCAGCCCGCCATAACGATGTAGAGTGTTGCCAACTTTTAAACGCACGCTTAAGGCGGGAAAAAAAGGAATTGCTTTATAGAATTTTGTCATTTGTAAAATAAAATAAATTAGAAAGTTTTTATTCTTTTTCCTTACACACTTTGGGGGCCCCCGTGACCCGGGGGCCCCGTATAATTGATACGGCAAATACGGCGGTAGCTACGCCCCTGGCAACAAGTTATCTGTTACAGGAACAGGAACTATATAATAATAACCATGGAAAGTATAATAGGTAGAGAGTGATATTTTAGAGATTGAACGAAACCATTGATAAATAAAATTCTGAATTTGGACACACATAAGTCCTTACATAAATCTACATAACCAAATATTTAGAAAAACACTCGACAGAAAGATGACGTGCCTATGAGTTCTTACAAATAATCCCACCCTCTCCTTTTCCATCCAGAGCTGCAGGCTAAAACGATAATTATACTCAACAAAGCACAAGGCTCTACTCTACTTCTCATCTATAACTGAAGCTCGAGGTTTCTGAATTGAGAAGTGAGTAAAGAGAACGCCTACTTATGTCCAATGCGCAATACGAAATTGTGCGTGAGTAAGGATGCATTGACGAGACTCAAATTCAATGTCCCGTTTCATAAAGTGGCTATTATATGATACTCGAACTTTTATGAAAGCAATAAGTAAGCAATTTAGTAATAAACAGAAGGACTAGTCCCATAGAACTATCTTCGTTTCACGTGATTGTAACGTTGTGGATTTTTCTATAAATAAATTTTTAATAATAGTCAATATTTTAGTATTTTACTAAATTATCTATGGTTGCGAGCGAGTTTGACAATTTGGTCATTCATGTACAATACATGAATGACCAAATTGTCAAATACCGACTTACAAATCGACCCTTTCCTTGGCAACCTCCGCCAAGGAAGGTCACTTTTGAGCCCGGTGACCTACTGCTGTCGGCAGTAGCAGCATAATAAGTATGTCGGCGGCATAAGTCTTGAGATCAACATTTCCTACTTCTTTCCACAGGTGAAGATTTCCCAGCGGCCCATCTTATTGCCTGCTAATACATGGCCTATTTATATTTTATTTTATTATTAGACAGTATATGCTATTTCAGCCTACCCTTCAGTGCCACCATGCCGCTGACCTCTACGGTCAGAGGTCACGTCATCAGTTTGCGCTACTTAATTATATTTTTTTTCCTATAGCCTCTAGCTACGGTGTTCTGCCGCTGGGGAGATTTTCTTCATCTACTTTTTTTTAGCGGGTCACTGGACGTAGTGACATACTGACCCGCACTCTTTCTTTTTCCAGGGTCTTCGCACCGGGCTTCATGCCATCATTTCATGCCCTGGCACGCCGGCAACATCAGCAGCTGGGAGTCAACGAGCTAAGTGTTTTTACTATCTCAGCGTCTGTAGTGGACCAAATAACGCCTCGGCAGAATATTTATTGCGAATCCTCCCCTGAGGTTCCTACTTACATACCAATTTATAAATTTGTGTAACGCAATTCTCTTTTTCGATTAAAAATTGTTATATTAAATTAATAATCAATCTTGTTTTATATATCTGTTCTTACCCTAGCCGTTAAAAACACATCATATTACCTGGTAACCTACTTTTAACAGGGCTCTTGTAGCCATTTAATTGATTTATATTTAACTTACCTTATAAAACTAGCATAAAACTTTCTTTTCGTTACATTGGCGCCCATATTTATTACTTTTACAGCTCTAATAGCACTTTTATTTAACTCGCATAAATTCATTTAAAACCCAAGCATAAAAAATATTTTCGTTACACGATGTTTACTTATCAGGAGACAGAGATCACATGTTTCCACTTGCTAGAATCTTGGTATACCTAAATATTCTATTTACCTTCATAATTAGTTTCATCACAGAATAGAAAATAGTACTAGCGTAGTTTCATACATATTTGCCAGCACTCTCGACCTGGCTTTTCTCTATAACCTGCTAAACCGAGAAAATTGTCAGGTAGCCACTTTGTGGTCTAAGGTGAAATGACCAACATAAGCATCATTAAACAAGTAAGTATGCCAAATCTTTCTGTATGAGTCATTCAACGCCATCACAGTATTTATAGTGGTATTATAAATAGGTCAATAGTAGGCTCTACGGTATAGCAGTAAAGCCAACTATTGATCGATACGCCTACAGTTTTATTAATAAGCTAGCTGATGTCCGCGATGCCGCGCCACCCACGTGGATGTCGGCTATCGCGATTTTTGTAATTTCTCTGGTTCTACTTAATTACTCAGGCACCCATTGATTACCACTACTCATCTGTTTTGTTTATAATGTTGTGTCATGTGTGAAAAATATAACACATGCTGTAGGTATAACATACGTAATGATATATTAGTGAAACTTCAATTAGGTAGATACTTAGTCGCAAAAAATATCATATCAAGACTCCGTTCTTTAACCAATATTTACGTGATCGATTTATGGCTGTAACCTTTAGAGTTTAGCCCGTTGGAATGAGGTGAATGCAACTAGATAGCGGAAACGTTAACACTAGACGTGTACTAACCGGGAGTACACAGAATTCGTCGTGTACCCAGTGTGTAGGGAAGCGAAGGACAGCAGCAGGGTCAACTGTAACTGCGTGGGAAACGACCGCTAGCGCACGTTTAATCCTGCTGCTAAGTAACTTGCCTATGAACGCTGACAGCAGGATAATGCCTTCAATTGTTCAGAATTCTGTTAACATGTAGTTAGGAACGTAATTGAAAAGTCGAAAGCTAGGCGAGGCTCATATTATGCTCTTAGACATTTTTTAATGAACTTCACACAGCTACAGCGCAGGAACCCCTGAACGGGCTACTGCTTTGGGACTTTTAGGAGTATAGAGATGAAATTAAAGTAGGATTTAAACCGCGCACCATCTCGGGTTTCAAATGCTGAAGTGTTAGAAGGCCCAATAAGGCATTTCCCTCGCACCTTGGCTGACCTTAGGCCATATATTAGGACAGATATTATTTTGTTATACACAATACCTTTAGCGGTTGGCGTGGATGCATACGACGTGAATCAAAATGGTATTGTCATTTCTGACCCTTGGTTTGTAAGCACCAGAATACATACATCTAAAGGCGCCAGAACAATAATATTATTTACGTCTTGCTTGACAATAATTTGCAATGCCGGAATAAAACAGTTGGTCACTATTGCAGTTGCATTGTAGGAAAGCGAACAAGTCTTAGCGAACACTAGGATGTTGTACCCATGAAATGTCATGTGTATTGTTTGGTATATGGCATGGCCCCGGCACTAAGAAAATCTAGCCTCCCGCTGCTTTACGACGAATGCGATCAATAAATAATTTATGGTTGATCAAATACACTACAGTTGATTCTCATTTCCGGTCATATTGTATCTAAATCGGTGAACACGTGCGTTAATATAACTCAACTTATAGAACTTATTTGTCTACCACCATCATATAATTACGATTGTAAATACTTGATGTTTTAATTTAATAAAGTATTAAAGTAAAGAATACTTAAAGTACTTACATCCGTTTATTTAACATAAGTATTTATTTACTATACCTACCTACTATAAATATAGTTTGACGTATCATATTTTTTCGTGCCCACACGGATACCCCACCTGCACACTCGCTAGTGGGGATGGTTATATCGGACTCGAGCTGACTAAGAACGCACGCCCTCTCTGGTACGCCCTCACCAATGATAGGTAGCCCAATAAGGTAATTCTCTCAGGCCCTGACTGAAAAAAATGATTCATAAACAATTTCTAATTTTTACTCCCTTAATAGAGGCCTAGATACATCTTCTTGTCTTGTAACTATCTTAATGCATTCAATGCCTATTTACGAGAACTCTTACCTATATAGTTTTCAATTCAATTACAGTTAAATATCTATACGGAGATAGGTATTAGTTGCTGTTTAGATGGGCGGTCTCTAGTTAGTTGTCATTTCAAGCGATTTATAGAGTTGCTCATGTTGTGGGTCAATAGGGCATGGGTGAGCCCTAAAGCCCCGGGCCGGCTATCGCGACCTCTGTCAACTACTATCTACCTTCCCCTTATGCTTTATTTACCCACAATAGCGGCTCACCCACTATAATTTTATCTAACACTCATACTTGGTCTCTGACCTGTGACATCGTTTTTCATAAGTGCAACCATTGATCGATTACCTACTTTTACAAGATTGTATCGCCGTATAAATAGTAGGCTAAGGTTATTAACGAAGAAACCTGTGCTATGCGATAACGTTTAACTTACGACCATTCTGAGAAAACTACCACTAAATACCTACCTACCTAAGTCGGTACGTACCTACCTCTACGGGTGGTCAACTGTCGCGCAAGGCAGTTGTCGTAGGGCCACAATTTACTTATTTCATATTAATATTAGACTCGTAAGTCTGTAATGTCCGTTTGCCTGTCTGTCTGTCTGTCTGCTAGCTTTAATTCCAAAACCACTGATCTGATGAATACTACATGCCCGCGGCTTTGCCCGCCTGGATGTCTGTTATCGCTAAAATCCATATATCTAAATCCTTTCCCTTTCCTTTCCCAAGGTCTCATCTATCTCTGTACCAAACATCAAAATCAGTTTTGTGGTTAAGATGTGAAAGTCTAACAGACAGAGTTACTTTCGCAATAATAATATTTGTATGGATTGGTAAAAAACCCCCAAATCAACTGATTCAAGCAAGAGTTGTCTCGTCGAGGGATTTCGACATACCTTATTATGAACCCTAAAATAAAACATTTAGGTAACAAGCTATAATTATATTTTGGGATAAAAATAAAACAATATGCTATCAGCAATTCATTATTAAATGTTGTTCTTCTTCTCAAAAAAATAGGTATAAACAAATATTTGTTGATGAACCGGACCACACGGACACCCCTATTCAAATCATGGAGAGTAGAGTATAAGGAGGACAATCTCATATGGGAGAAAAGTTGAAAAAGTGTCCAGCTGTATGCGATAAATAACAGTTCAAAAACCTTCCACAGTGGCGCTGGTGGAGGCACAGGGTATGGTATCTAGCACACATCGTTACAATCATGACAAAAATTTACTGTGACTTATGTTAAAAATGAAGGATTGTTTTACTGCAAACATTTCATATTATTTTGATAAACATCATCATCATAACATAACCTACATAGTAACCCTATAATAAAAAGTTATAAATAAAACAATACATATCTTCTTTTCTAGTAGAGGAAGTGCAGCCACAGAATAGTAAATAGTACTAGGTGCAGCATATTTGAAATACTGCATATAATTTGGAATATCTAGATATCTCCATTGCTGTAAACGCCATCTGTGTTTTTATTTCCTTACCATTACGTCACATAGCAGACCTAATGAATGAATACTAAGATTACTCCGCCATTTTGACATTTCGGTTGGCAGCCGTAAGAGAAGAATTACAATCCATTAAAAACGATGTCCGAGAGCTTAAGGATTCGCTGAACTTTCATACAAATGAATTTGAACATTTTCAATCTGAGCATTTATCAGCAATGAAAAGCGTGAAAGACCTCAGGGATGAGAATCATCAATTGAATAATACTGTTTCAGATCTGAATCAAAGACTCAATTATCTTGAACAGCAGGCTCGGTCAAACAACATTGAGCTTCAATGTCTCCCCGAAAATAAAACGGAAAACTTGTATACCGTGGTCAAGCAATTGGGTTCTGTGGTTGGCAATGTATTAAGTGATGGAGATATTCTACACTGTACCCGGATAGCTAAACTCAAGGGAACAAATAATCGTCCTCGGTCTATTGTGATCCAACTAGCATCACCGAAAATTCGTGATCAGCTGCTAGCTGCTGTTATAGCATATAATAAAAAGAACCCTTTAAATAAACTCAGCAGCGCAGATTTTGGTTTATCTTGCAAGACTCCTGTTTATGTTGCTGAGCATCTTTCGCCTAACAATAAGGCCATTCACGCTGCTACAAGGCTAAGGGCTAGGGAGAGGGTATATAAGTATGTATGGGTGAGGAGTGGGAGGATCTTCGTCAAGAAGAGCGATGATGCCGAAATCATTCTGATTAAGACTATGGACTCTTTGAATAGGATAGTCTAAACCGGATATTTGTGTCACTCTGACTTATCAGAGTCATATATGAGCTTTTATATATTTCAAACTTCAAATTCGATCAGTTACAGATTTATTACCAGAACAGCGGTGGTCTTAAAACCAAAACCCATACATTTTATCGCAATATTTGTTGCAATGACTATGATGTGATTATCATCTCAGAAACCTGGCTTAACGAATCTGTGCTGAGTGGGGAGCTATTTGATGGCAGATACGTTGTCTATAGAAGGGACAGAGAAACCTGTAGTACACAGAACAAGAAAGAAGAAGGTGGAGGAGTGTTAATTGCTATTAAGAATAAAATAAAGTCTAGACGACTGAAGGATTGTGAGAGTAATTGTGAGGACCTCTGGGTTGTCCTAGATATTCCGGGGTTACGTTCTGTCCGTCGAGTGGTTCTCTGTGCTGTATATTTACCTCCACCGATACGACGTCCTATGTTGGAATATTACCTAGACTGTTGTAATGCTGCTTTTGAAAAAATTCCTGACTCTCTTGTGTGTGTTGTGGGTGACTTTAATTTGAGTTGTATTGACTGGAAAGTAGTAACAAATCCAAGTAGTGATCTTGTACTGTCCGGTGTAAGTGCAATTTTGGTTGATTTCGTAAATGTCAACGGGTTCATACAGTGTAATGATGTTACAAATTGTACTGGTCGAATACTAGATCTTGTGCTTTCGACTAATGCATCTACTAGTGTAAGCCAATCAATGAACCCAATAAGCAAAGTTAGCGAACTACACCCCCCTCTAGATATTGTTATTCCGTTGAACATTCAAGCGCATTCAGAAAGGAGATTATGAATCTATTTGTAACTCGCTGAGAAATATTAATTGGGATGAATTATTCAGTGGGAAAAATAATATTAATGAAATGTTAGGCTTATTCTACGAGACTATTAGTGCAGTTATTAAACAATTTGTTCCATTCCGCAATCATAAGAGTAGTAAATATCCCGCATGGTTTAATAATAAATTAATTAAAATGTTAAAATTAAAAAACAAGATTAGGCTTCGTTACAAAATATATAAAAACCCCCTAGATTTAATGGATCTAAAGGATATTGGCAGATGCTGTGATAGGTTGTCTACTGAATGTTATAAAAATTATATAAGATTGATGGAGGATGATCTAAGGAATAATCCCAAGCTATTTTGGGCTTATATAAAGTCTAAAAGGGGAGGGTCTAGTGCATACCCAATCACCATGACTGATGGTTCAAAAACCTCTTCTGATGGGTCACAAATTTGTGAGCTCTTTGCTAATCACTTTTCTTCTGTCTATAGTCCTCAACATTGCTCAAATCATACACATAATTCTGACTACTGGAATTTATTGGTGAATCACAGCATATGCCTAAGTGCACCAGTCTTGGACGAGGACACTGTACTGAAAAAATTACAAAGTATTGATATCAAAAAGGGCGCAGGCCCAGATGGCATACCTCCGATATTTATTGTTAAATGTTCTTTTGAGCTAGCACATCCACTTTCATTAATTTTTAATAAATCCCTAGCTTCTGGAGAATTCCCTACGAAATGGAAAGTAGCAAAGTTGGTCCCTGTTCATAAAAACGAGAACAAGGCAATCGTATCCAACTATAGACCTATATCAATTTTGTCAGTCTTCGCTAAAGTTTTTGAATCATTAATATGTCCATCTATTCAAAACCATCTAAAACTGTATTTAAGCGATCATCAGCATGGATTTGTGGCGCGTAGATCTGCAGAATCGAATTTAGTGCCCTTCACGGAACTATTGGCAAAAACTATAGATTCTGGCCATCAGGCTGATGTGATTTACACAGACTTTAGCAAAGCATTCGATCGAGTCTCTCATAGTATTTTAATTTTCAAAATGCGTGCGTACGGCATCACTGGTTCTTTGCTGGAATGGCTGAACTCATACCTTCAGGATAGGCACTTTTATGTTGTAGTTAACGGTTACGAATCTGGTCTGCAAAAAATAACTTCCGGTGTTCCCCAAGGATCACATTTGGGCCCAGTTTTATTTAACTACTTCATCAATGATATCCCAAGCTGTTTTTATTACTCTGATGTATTCATGTTTGCTGATGATTTAAAGTTTGTTAGAGTAATAGAATCTAAAGAGGATTCCGTATTTCTGCAGGAGGACATTGATAGACTCATTATTTGGTGTGAAAATAATAGAATGCATCTTAATTCTAAAAAGTGCTTCCATGTGAAATTCTCGCGAAAGATTAATTTGACAACATGTGATTATTTTATTAATAATGACAAAATTGATGAAGTGGATCATATTCGTGACTTGGGTGTGTTACACGACAGAAAATTAACTTTTATACCTCATTATGAAAACATTGTCAAAAAAGCTTCAAAAATGTTGGGATTTGTTTTAAGGAATTGTAAAGTATTCCGAAATAACAAAACGAAAATAGTCAGCCTTAGCCTTATTCGTAGTATTCTTGAGTATAGCTGTGTAGTATGGCGGCCACACTATGCTACGCACTCACTGCGTATTGAACGTGTCCAGAAACGCTTCGTATGGCATCTTGCATTTGCCAATAGTTTGGTCAAAAAAATACCTTCATATAAAAACCGTCTGAAGTATTTCCAATTGAAAACCTTGGCTGGCCGCAGACTTCTTAAAGAGGCAATGTTTGCTTGTAAAGTCTTCCGGTCGAAAATTGACTGTCCCCACCTGCTTGCTCTATTCTGGTTACGCGTACCTTCCAGATTGCCTCGCTTTGCCATTACACCACTCCATTCGCCACTTCGAAGGACTGTACTTGGTACTAATTCTCCATGTGCAAGAGTGTGCAAGACGATCAACAGATGCAGTGGTCAAATTGATCTTCACTTTGAGTCTTTGGTTAGAATTAGGTCGATTCTCATGGGTTTGGCTGATTTTGACTGATGGCTTAGTTTGCTTTTGGTTTAGGTTTAAAAGACTGCATTGGCTCTAAACACTTTTTTGTATAATACTTGTGTTAATTTAGTGTGTTTGTAAACGAATAACTTACTTTTAATTTATTTTGTGTATATTCATAAGCAGAGTTTACCTATAAGTGATTGTTGCATTATGATCTGTAATCGTTACATGAATTTAGTGTAAGTTTTTTATGTATACAATTGTTGGTGAACCTAAATTAATAAAATAAAAAAATAAAAATAGAAGATATCAAGCATTTTGAAAGCTTTTTTGGTAAGCAGGTAAGTAATCCTATATCATCTTTTGCTGTTATGCAAAATCATCGTTGTAATTATTTACGTTATCATCATCATCATCATATCAGCCATACACAGTCCACTGCTGAACATAGGCCTCTCCCATAGACTTCCAGAATGACCGATCCAAAGCAGCCCGCATCCAGCGCTTCCCGGCGACCTTGATGAGGTCGTCCTTCCACCTAGCCGTTGGGCGTCCTACACTGCGTTTGCCCGTACGCGGTCGCCATTCCAGAACTCTTTTGCTCCATCGGCCATCTGTTCTGCGCGCTATGTGTCCCGCCCACTGCCACTTCAACGAGCTAATCCGCTGGGCTATGTCGGTTACTTTTGTTCTCCTACGGATATCATCATTTCTGACGCGATCACGTAGGGAAATACCGAGCATAGCCCTTTCCATAGCCCGTTGAGCGACTCTGAGCTTGTTTAAGAGACCCATAGTGAGGGACCACGTTTCCGATCCATAAGTCATCACTGGTAACACACATTGGTTAAAGACTTTCGTCTTCAGGCACTGAGGTATGTCGGACGAGAAGACATCTCGTAGCTTCCCGAACGCCGCCCAGCCGAGTCGGATTCGTCGATTTACCTCGTCTTCGAAGCTGGGATTGCCTACCTGGATCATTTGACCCAAGTAGACGTACTCGTCAACAGCTTCTAAGACTGAGTCCCCAACATGAACCGGTAGAGGCGCAACATGGACATTTGACATAACCTTTGTCTTGTCCATGTTCATCTTAAGGCCCACCTGTTGGGATACTCTGTTGAGGTCTTCGAGCATGGTGTTCAAGTCTTCCAGCGATTCTGCCATAATGACAATATCGTCGGCAAACCGAAGGTGAGTGATATACTCGCCGTTAATGTTGATGCCACGTCCTTTCCAGTTCAGTAGCTTGAAGACGTCTTCCAAGGCAGCGGTAAACAGTTTCGGAGAGATCACGTCTCCCTGTCTAACGCCCCTTTTCAGTGGAATTGGTTTCGTGCTCTGTTCCTGTACTCGGACCGACATAGTGGCGTTCTGGTATAAACACTTCAACACTTCGATATACCGGTGATCTATCCGGCACCGCTGGAGAGACTGTAGCACGGCCCATATTTCGATCGAATCGAAGGCTTTCTCATAGTCCACGAATCCTAAGCAGAGAGGCCGGTTATACTCTTTGGTCTTCTGTATAACCTGCCGCAGCGTGTGGATGTGGTCTATGGTACTGTAGCCTTTACGGAATCCGGCTTGTTCGGGAGGTTGGAAGTCATCGAGCCTGTTGGCGAGACGGTTCGTAATAACCCTCGAAAACAACTTATAAATGTGGCTCAGGAGCGTGATGGGCCTATAATTCTTCAACAAGGTATTATCACCTTTCTTAAAGAAAAGGACCACCTTACCCCCGTTCCACGCTTCCGGCGTTATGCCTTCGTGTAGAACGGAATTGAAGAGCTTCTGAAGGACCTTCAGTACCGGCGTTCCGCCCGCTTTCAAAAGCTCTGCTGTAATTCCGTCCTCACCCGCCGCTTTGTTGTTCTTTAGCTGTTTGAGGGCCATCCTAATCTCGTACAAGCTGATGTCCGGGATGTCTTCGGTATAATGTCGGGTAAGCTTGGCTCTTAGATCTTTAGCCATGCCAACGGGCTGTGTTACTGATGTATATAGCTGTGCATAAAACCTTTCGACCTCCCTAAGTACCTCTGCCGTTGTCGTTGCCATGCCGCCATCCTCCGTCTTCAGCTTCGTCAACCGGCTTTGTCCAACGGACGCATTCCTCGCAAACACTTTGGAGCCTTTGTTTCGCTCTATCGTCTCCTTAATAGTTTTTGTATTATAGGAGCGAATGTCGTGTCGCAAAGATTTCTGTATGCGTCCGTTGAGCCGCCTATATGCCTCAGCGTCGTCGGAGGTCTGTAGTGGCATAAATCGACGTTTGGCCATGAGATCAAGGGTCTGGGTCGAAATTTTTTGAGGTTTTTGTTTAGGGCGAGACCTAAAGAATTTAGATCCCACCGTTTGGACAGCTTCTACCAGCACGTTGTTTACCTCGTCCACTGAAACGCGATCCTGTAGACAATCGAAACGATTGGATAGTTCGAGCTGAAAGCTCTCGGAGTCCCGGACATCGGCATATGGCGGTCTGAGTGTTGACTTCATCAGACGTGACCTTTCTAGTCTAGGGCTAATATTCAATGTGCCTCTTACGATACGGTGATCGCTACCGGTTTTTACACGGCTGATCACAGAGACATCATTGAATACTTGCCTCTTTGTCGTCAAGATGTAGTCAATCTCATACGCCATGTTAGCCGGGCTTAGCCAGGTCCACTTTCTCTGGGGTGGCTTTTTGAAGAAAGAGTTCATCGCGTAGAGACCCTCTTTCTCCATAAAGTCCGCCAGCATGTGGCCCCGGTCATTCCGCTGCCCATATCCAAAAGGCCCCACCCTCAACTCCCCATCGCCCCGTTCGCCCAGTCTCGCATTGAAGTCCCCCATAACAACAGTGAAATAGGTTTTGGAAGCATGTATGGCCCTACTTATGTCCTCATACACTTCCTCGACCTCTTCATCGGAGTATGACTTGGTAGGCATGTACACCTGGATGACCTTCAACGAGTATCTTTTGGATACTCTGAGTATCAGGTATACCACCCGACTCGAGATACTCTCGATGGATATGACGTTGCTAATAAGGGACCTGTGGACGAGGAACCCGACACCATGCAGTGACTTTCTGTCACCCTCCCGGTGGTAGAGTAGGTGACCAGACTTCAGGGTTGTCGTGCCTTCCCCCGCTCTTCGCACTTCGGACAACCCAACAATGTCCCAGTGTAACCTACTCATTTCCTCTTCCACCTCGAGCAGCTTCTCGTCAGTCCTCATCGTGCTGACGTTGTGTGTTACCAGGGCCAGTTTCCGTCTGGGGTGGTAGCCGAATCTCTGCCGGGGATTCTTCGCACCCCCTGCCCCGCCGTTACCATGACCGCTACCGGAGCCAGGAATAGCGGGGCTGCCGGGGACTAGGGGCCTGGTCTTTTTTTGTCCGTTCATTTGGGAGGTTTCTTGCCATACTCGCCACGCTTGGCAAACGGGTTGGCGAGCGCGGTATTAAAGTTTTTATAAGGATGCATCACAAAAGACGCCGCTGCCCATCCTTTGGTGTTCTCTTAGTCGCCTCTTACGACATCCACGAGAAGAGATGGAGTGGTCCTATTCTATGCCGGGAGCCACACAGATTTACGTTATAAAGTGTAACGTATGTTTATGAGGGTAGGTTGACTTATGTATATTTATATTACTACGAGTATGAGGTAGTTTGTAAAACAGGCTGTCTGGAATAAACCATTGATAGCGGCTCCTCGTGTTTTACTGAAATATTCCTTAGTGGCGAACGAAATAGTGAAAAAACCTACGCAGTGACTTTATTAAGTGTACAAAACAAAGAAAAACTATTAGTTTCTATTTTTTATAAACCACTCGGCATAAAACCTTTAGTTATCGACTCGCGAGTTTGTGAGTGTTTTGTGACGCGTCACCCACCATTTGTCAAGATGTCTGTCGGAAAGATTTCTGAATTTCAAGTGCATACCGATAACTGGCAACTGTATATTGAACGTTTAGAACAATATTTTATTGTTAACAAAGTAGCAGTTGAGTTAAAAGTACCTACACTTATTACGACTATGGGTGCGGAAAGTTATGAGTTATTGGTTAACCTCTGCACACCGGACAAACCAACCTCAAAAACATTTGATGAAATCACACTCATTATGAAATCTTACTTACAACCAAAGCCCAGTGAATTAGCGGAAAGGTTTAAGTTTAGGAATAGGAAACAAAACAGTGGTGAAAGTATCGCGGATTATGTCGCAGTGCTCAAGAAGATGTCAATAACCTGCGAATTCGATAAGTTTCTGTTGGAGAGTCTACGAGACCAGCTGGTGTGCGGGATTTCCAGTGATGTGATAAGGCAACGCCTATTTGCGGAGAGTAAACTAAACTTCGAGAGAGCATTTCAACTAGCAGTAAACATGGAGGCAGCAGAGAGAGAGTCAGCAATGGTGGATGTCAAACAACTGACCAGACAATCTAGTGGCAACAGTGGCGTCAGGGTACCAGCAGAGTGTCAAGCCATGGCGGGAGCATGGCGCGGTGCTGCGGGACCACGAGGGCCCGGGGGAGGCGCTAGAGGGGGAGCAGGGGGCAGCGGCAGTGCGACCGGGCCGGTGACGTCACGCCGGGCCGGCGGCGGCGGCGGTGGTGCCAGCAGCGGGACGCGAGGTCGCGCCGCGGCGGCGGTGGCTGACGGGCGCGGTTGCCGGGCGTGTGGTGGCGCGCACCCGGCTGCTTCATGCAAGTTCACCCGGTATGTGTGTCGGGTCTGCAACCGACCGGGGCACCTTCGCCGGATGTGCCCTAATCTGGTAGGACAGTACAGCGTGGAAGTCGACCCTACTGGCGACTTTGAGGCTATAGGAAATGAAGACGGTAATAATAAGGTAAACATTATTTGTGCAGAAATTAATCAGCTTAGCTTAGAGCATTGTAAGCCAATATTAATAGATTTAGAGGTCAATGGCAAGTTGTTTTCAATGGAATGTGACACTGGAAGTGCTGTTTCCTGTATAAGTAAAGACTTTTATGATAAATACCTAAACGACCTAGTTATAAACAAATGTGAGTTAACGCTTAGATATTATACGGGCGAATTAGTAAGTCCGATGGGCTTGATTAGGCCAGTTGTTAGGTATAAAAATAAATCAGACAAGTTGGATTTATATATAGTTAAAAATGGTAAGAGTGTACTTTTGGGTAGACAGTGGATTTACAGTTTAAATATTCAGATACCTAGTTCCAAACCCAACTGTAATGAAAGTGTAAACAATGTCGTCAATTGTAGTAATAATAATATGAATAAGTTATTCAATTTAAACGATTTCAGTTCCAGATACTGTAAGGTGTTTGCGGATGGCCTGGGGCGGTTCACCGGTGGCACAGTGCGCATCTACCTGCGCCCGGACGCGCGGCCGGTTTACATGCGCGCGCGGCCGCTCGCCTACGCGCTGCGGCCGCGGGTGGAGCGCGCGCTGGACGAGCTGGTGCGGGACGGCATCCTCACTCCTGTCGAGCGTTCGGACTGGGCCACTCCCATCGTGCCGGTAGTCAAGAAGGACGGTAACATCCGCATTTGCGCTGATTATAAAATAACACTAAATAAAATGATAGAAATCGACCGTTATCCGCTTCCAAAGGTAGACGATTTATTAGTCCGTTTAGACGGGGGACAACATTTCAGTAAAATTGATCTATCACAGGCTTACGCTCAGCTAGAACTAGACGATTCGAAAATGTATACGGTTATTAACACGCACAAGGGGTTGTTTCGCTATAATAGACTGGTTTATGGTCTCTCGTCAAGTCCTGGTATCTTTCAGCGCTGTTTAGAGCAATTATTCGCGGATCTGCCTTGCGTGGGCGTATTTTTAGATGACGTAATAATAACAGGAAAATCTAGAGAAGAACATCTACAAAATTTAACTAAAGTTTTTGATCGTTTAGAAAAATATGGGCTAAAGATTAAAAAAGAAAAGTGTGAATTCTTTTCCGATTCGATTACTTATTTAGGTTACATCATAAGTAAAGATGGAATACATACCTGTCCCGATAAGATTAGGGCCATAGTAAACACGTCAGCACCGACTAACGTATCCCAACTGAGATCATTCATAGGTATGATAATGTACTACGGTAAGTTTGTTAAAAATATAAGTACTATACTGGCACCTCTTTATAATTTATTAAGAGCAGGCGTGATGTATAAATGGGATGAAGCGTGTCAAAGGGCTTTTATGTGTGTGAAAGACAGGTTAGCTTCGAGTGAGGTTCTAGTACACTACTCGGTGGACCTACCGCTAGTTGTTACGGCCGATGCCAGCAGTGTGGGCGTGGGCGCGGTGCTGTCGCACATCACGCCGGAAGGGGAGAGGCCCGTCGCGTACGCGGCGCGGGCGCTCACGGATACCGAGCGGGACTATGGCCAGATTGACAGAGAGGCTACAGGTATTATTTTTGCAGTTAATAAATTCCACCAATATTTATATGGTAGGAAATTTACGCTCCGCACAGATCATAAGCCATTGACATATATTTTTGGAGATAAAGTAGGTATTCCAGTCATGGCTGCGGCGCGTTTACAACGCGGGGCAGTGATTTTATCGGGCTATACGTACGACATAGAATACGTCCCATCAGGTAAAAATTGCGCTGATGCTCTATCTCGTTTACCTATTTTAGATGCTAATACAAATACAGCTATAGGAAATAGAGATGTTAGTTATGTTAATTTTGTTGAAGAGTTTATGCCGGTCACCCATGTCGATGTTAAGAGAGAGACTAGTAAAGACTCGGTATTAGGTAGAGTTTTACTGTATGTTTCTTCAAATTGGCCTCAAACGTGTCCAACGGAAGAAATTAAGCCTTTTTTTGACCGTAGGAATGAAATGTATTCGGAAAAGGGTTGTCTTATGTGGGGTTATAGAATGATCGTGCCACCTAGTTTACGCATGTTAGTTTTAAAACAAATACACACGGGACACTTAGGCATTGTCAAAAGTAAAAGTGTAGCACGTAGTTATGTCTGGTGGCCAGGCATAGACGCGGATGTAGAGTCGATGTGCCGCTCGTGCGACACGTGTGCGCTCGAGGCGGACGCGCCGCCACGCTCGCCACCGCAACCCTGGGCATATTCAGCACAACCCTGGGGCCGTTTACATATAGACTTTCTGGGACCTTTAATGGGGAAAACATACTTTGTTATCATCGATTCAGGATCCAAATGGATAGAGGTCTTTGATATGGCACAAACAAACGCTTTTAACGTTATTAAGAAATTGAGAGAGACATTTGCTAGGTTTGGTCTACCATCAGAAATTTGTTCAGACCAAGGACCACCGTTTACAAGCGTTGAGTTTAAAGAATTTTTAACACGTAATGGCATACGTCAGTCTTTTTCTCCCGTTTATCACCCCTCTTCAAACGGCGCTGCCGAGAATGCAGTCAAGCTTTGCAAACGAGCTATTAGAAAAGCTCTTAGGGACAAAGTTGACATAGAGGCGGCTATACAAACCTATTTATTTGTATATAGAAACGCAGTGCATGGATCCACAGGAGAGACACCGGCAATGATTTTACAAAATAGATCTTTGCGCTCTCGTATGGACTTGTTGCGTAGCGATAGGGCTATTGAAGACAACGTCAGTAAAGCGCAGCGCAGACAAGTGAACAATGCAGTAGGTGGAGAAGTTGTTAGGAACTTCAATAAGGGGGAGGATATATGGGCTAGGGGTTACGGAACACAAGACAAATGGCTGAGAGGGACTGTGGTAGATAGAGAAGGATCTCGGGCATACATTTTGGATAGAGGAGACGGTCGATTAATTAAAAGACATATAGATCAAATGAGGCGACAATCTAGGTTATCGGATGTTACCCTCCCAATTGATGAAGGTAACGAGGTAGAGTCGGGTGTCAGTAGGGAGGATGCCGGAACGCAGCAGACGTCCCATAGCGGTACTCCGATACGTAGTCCCGACAAACAGCTACCTATCACTAACGAGGTAGTAGAACCCCCAACACTACCACCATCACCAGTGCCTGTGCCTGTGCCGCCGGTGGATAGCCCCCGGCCTGTTAGAACTCGTAAGAAAGTTATGAGATTCGGTATTGATGAAATAGACTAAGTTTGTGCTATGAATAAAGTAAATATAATAATAATAAATATGTTACCTTGTAAGTTATTAGAGTTAATATTATACTTTATACCTTAGTACCTTTAGTTTATAATTTATAATTTAGTAGGTGTAAGTTATCTATGGGTACAGTCAGCGACACTTTAACCTATCATAGATTGCAATAGAGTCCATTATTGAATAAAATGTAGGTGTCGCCTACCGTACCTATATGTTATTATTCTAAAATTATTCTGTTTGTTTTTGCGTAAGAGTTTTCTAGATTAGGGTGGAGGTGTAACGTATGTTTATGAGGGTAGGTTGACTTATGTATATTTATATTACTACGAGTATGAGGTAGTTTGTAAAACAGGCTGTCTGGAATAAACCATTGATAGCGGCTCCTCGTGTTTTACTGAAATTATGATTTTGCATCGATTTTGTTGATGATTGACAAAATAAAAATATGGCATGAATCTTTAGGTTAGGATGTCTTGTTGCTAATTTGGAATACCGATGCTGAAGGTAATTTGGAATATTAATTAGCTTTCTATTTTTATCTGATTTCGATGTACGTAATAGGTTAGATGCTTAAGGTCAGATGATGATGAATTAATAGCGGCTTTAGCAAGAGTATCAGCACACTCATTACCCAAAATACCCGAATGGCATGAGATCCAAACAAGCTGCACCGTTTTTTTACTGCTTGCACATGCAAATAGAGACTTTTTTATGTCCAGCAATAGGGAGCTATGAAGTCTGCTATGATAGGGGCTCTGTTCAAGGGCTTCAAGACAGCTTAAGGAGTCAGTAAATATGACTACATTATTAATATTGTGTGACTCTATGTACAGACAGGCCTCCAAAACTGCAACACACTCCCCAGTGAACAATGAAGCCTTCCTGGGGCATCTAAACATAATCTTGGAGTTATGGTAATACACTGCGGCTCCGGTATAACTGCTGCAATCAAATTTTGAGGCATCTGTATAAAACTGGTGCCACCCAGTCCAACGGTTAGCCAAGAGCGCCATGAGTAGATCTGCAGGCCTTTATGCCTCCAATAATTGGATTATTACAGATGGAGTGTAAATTTAGTATTTTTTGTTTCATGGGATGAGTTTCCTTACTTAGTAACCGGTACAGAAAGCGGGCCGCCAGGTACTGTCGTCTTAGCGCCAGAGGAGGCTCTGCACATGCGACCTGTAGAACATTTGTAGGTGTGCATTTCATACATCCAGATATGATTCGGAGGCAGTTAAATTGGATTCTATCCAGTCGCGCCAAGGCTTCCTTGTTATAAGGTATTAGTAGAAATGATCCATAATCCATTATGTTACGGATCAGTGCATTATACACTAATTTCATAGTGAATGGATGCGCACCCCACCAGACCCCAGCTAGAGCTTTCAAAATAGGGATAGTTCTCTCACATTTCTTAACCTGGTAGTTAAGGTGCGGGAGGCCAGACAGCTTCGAGTCCAAAAACACACCCAGGAATTTGGCTTTTCGTTCAACTAGAATTATGAAGTCCTGAATGCATACCTGAACCTGGGAAAGAAGATTTTTGCGAGAGAAGATTACCACCGAGCTCTTGGACGCAGATAGGTTGAGCCCATGGTCCTGGAGCCATTGGTTCAAAGAGTTCAAGAAGACTGTCATTGATGTGGCAGCATCAGTAACAGAGTGGTTGGTGACATAAACAGCCAGATCGTCAGCATATTGGAGAATTTGGCAGTCATTATTCAAGCTTGAGCCAATATCAGCTGTATACAGATTGTATAATAATGGACTCAATACTGAGCCTTGAGGTAAACCTGTCCAAACCCTTCGCTGACCAAATTCCTCTCCCTGAACCCTCAGGGAAACCGACCGAGACATAAGAATCTGACAGATACATCGTATCATCCTCACCGGTAAGCTCAGCTGTTGCAATTTATGCCTGAGGAGAGGGAGGAGGACACTATCATATGCAGAAGCTATGTCCAGAAATGAAGCAACTACCGATTGGTTTTGGAATAGAGCAACTACCGATTGGTTTTGGGATATATCGGTTATAAGTAGGTACTCCAACACTATCCATAGTGCTGAGCCCCTTCCTGAACCCAAACTGGGAACTCGGCAGCAAGTCTCTCGACTCCACCATCAACTCCAGACGGTTATTTATTAGCCGTTCTAGAATTTTTACCATGGCCGATAAAAGCGCAATAGGTCTGAAGTTATTTGGGTCGCCTGGATGTTTGCCAGGCTTTAGCACAGGTATAATCATCTGTAGTTTCCACTGATCCGGGATCCAGCCCTCAGCATAACAGTAATTTAAGATCTCTAATAGATACTTTCGTGTTTCTTTTCCAGATTTGGAGATGAATGAGTATGGGATTCCATCAACACCAGGGGAGAGAGTCTCTTACGTAGTTTAGATCCATGTCCAGTTCTTGAGCAGAGAACAGCAAGTCCGGGGGGCTACCAATAAGCTCCACAGGAGGCTGCCGGTTCTCCGACAGTGAAGGCACGTATGGAGGGGCTATCTTGTCAAAAAGCAGCTCAGCAGTCTGCCTAGATATAGGAGACGCCGAAGAGGAAGTACAGCCTGATCTAAATCCATTTATGCGTTTCCACACCACTGAAGAGGAAGTGGACCCATCGCTTCTTCCTTCGGAGTAGCTTCCTGGTTTTTGCGCAAATATGTTTATAATGTATTGAGTTGTGCGTAGTCATATCGGCATTGTATGTTCTTTCAGCTTCTTTCCTGGTTCTGATCATATGGGTGCACTCACTATCCTACCATGGCGAAGATGGCAACCTACCCCTACAGCGCAAGGGGTAGGTTAACTGGGAAGGAAAGTTCTACACAGGCGTTAATAACGGCACTAAAACTGTCCACACAGGGTTGTACATCGCAGAGATCCCCACTAACAATATTAAGATTTGGAAGACATTTAACCTGTTCTTCTAATAAGGATGCATATTGAGGCCAATCTGGGTTTGATAAGGTAAACCAAAGGAGTGGGGGAGAGCTTTTTTCCACATAAGTTCTATTTTTAACAGAGACGAGTATTGGGTAGTTATCACTGCCATGCGTCAAGTCTGTGCAATGCCAGAGGGCCACTGTGGCAACATCTGGGGTGCAGAATGCTAGGTCCACACAGCTTTTCCTCTGCCCAGGTTGTGGTCTGCGAGTGGGGGAACCATTATTTAGGATGCACAGGTTGAGGTCATCCAAGATATCAACCAGGCCATTTCCAAATGTACTGCAGTGATCAGAGCCCCACCTGTAATGGTGTCCCGTAAAGTCACCCATCACGAGGAATGGTCTCTCCATAATCCCTAGAACATTTCTAAGCAGAGGCAAAAGGGTTGGGTGAGGGTGAGCAATATATATCGACACTACCGTAAGGTTCCCAATTCTACCTGCTACCAGATTCATCTCCTGAGAAGAAGGGATCATTGGCATAGGTACAAAAGGAATTCTGCTGTTTATTAGGAGGGCACGACCGCCACAGTGATCTGGCCTATTGCATCTCAAAATATTATAGTGTGGTATACGAAAATTAAGGCCTGGGCTTAACCAGGTCTCGTATATGCAGCATGCTATAGGTTTATATTTATTAAGAAGAAAAATAAAATCATGTTTTTATGACCTGTGCTCCTCAATTTCCATTGTAGGAAGGCTTGGCATGGGGCCATTTTTGAAGTTGTCTAATATGGTAATGAGTTTTTGGGCAACGTTGGACTGTAATTTAGATGAATTGGGAGAAAGTAACGAACTTAATATTTGCAGGAGGAGTTCAATAATGGAAATAGTATTATCAACGCGAGAAGTGTTGGAAATTGCGCAGCCGTTTGGTTGAGAAGATATGGGGGAACCAATAATCTCATTGTGGGCAGCCTTATCGTAGGAAAGAGAAAGAGTCAGTGTATGGTTTCGAAGTCTCGACAATATTGTTTTGCGGGACGAGGTAGCCGGCACTGTCTTGGTTACATTGGCATAACTGCCCGAGATCTGGGGGATGGCCTTACTGGCTTCTGCGTAAGAAATAACTTTTTCTGCTATTGTTGTTTTGATTGCTCTCTGCCTGCCATACTACGGGCACACCCTGCTGTTAGCAAAGTGGTTCCCAGAGCATAGCACACAGAAAGCTTCACTCTCAGAAACGAAGCAGCTATTACTCGGGTGGTGTTCGTGCCCACACTTAACACAATGGGGTTTGGACCTGCAGAGAGACTCAACGTGCCCGAATCGGCAGCATTTCCGACACTTATTCATATTAGTACCTAGTTAATAATTATAGTGCAATTCAACTTTACCTGTAACCCGTTAGTTACCGAGACCATGGTCACTAAAAACAAAATAAAAATCACTCCCAAAATCACAAAATGCCAGAATCGCGTGTCCCTCGATCACACGCTGAGCCAAGAATCCCACAATAATTCCAAATACAACAGAACACAAAACGTAAGTCGCTTCAAATCTGACATTGACACAATTGTTGTTTTGGTCATTGCGCCTTTGCTGCCATCTACAATTAGTCTTGTATGGATGTGGATATCCCTGTTGACTGAACAAGTTTCACTTTGGCAAAATTGCGGTAGCTCTCGCAAAAGCCATAAACCAAAAGTTGATGTTGAAGTTAAACAAGTTTCAGTAGGTAACGGTGACGTTTGATGTGTTCTTTATTATTATTGTCATTATCCTAAAGTGTGGTTTGTAGTTAAAAACAAAAACCAAAGCTCCTATTATTCATTTAAAAATATACATGTGTGAAATTAAAAACTAAAAATGCAGTGTATATATAAAATATAATAAAACACTAGAATGATGTTCATTTACTAGGTAGACACTTAGAAATAACTTTAATATCGATACGTTGTTATCGATAGTTTACTGGATTTGGCTACGTTAACAGCCATTGCTAAGCAAGCAACATGATTTAGGTATGCACTTTCTGTTCGTAGATATGGCAAGTCCATATAATTATGGTTTTGTACACTGCGAATACATTTTCGAGTTAACATTTTCTGAGGATATGTTACCTACGTTTTCTAAAAAAATCTTGGAAGCCCGGGTAATAGAAATTGGTTAATAACGAAAATCCCAGATATAAGACAGACAGCGTTTTATTTAGGAAATTTCACCTATACTACAACATGGCTCAAACAAAATTCACATCTGCCATTACAATTCGTATTTGGAAGTCGGCTCTACTGACAATAATCAAATCATAGACAATCCAGTCTGCACCGGATGGCCAGCATCAATATCATATTCCAATACCGGGTAACTATAAAACAACTTTGGATTTCAGGCAAAATAAAACGGCGGTAATATCTCTCATAGTCTTTGTCCTTCCGATATTTTGCCAAGCATGGTTGTTTTCCTGTTTAAAGGTAGTATGTTTAGGGCTGCTATCTCCACAATCCGCAAACCCGGACATTTTAATCTTTTCTACAGGAATTCTACAAGTTGGAATCGTCTGATGGGTAAATGCTTTTCTATGATTTCAAGAGTCACACTTAAATATCCTGGGGGCGATCTGTTATGCGAGGTGGACAAAATTAGAAATGGAGCTCATACTGCAGCATTCTGGGTTCCAACGTATTCCACCGGACGCGCGCCTTCTAGGCTAGGAAAAAGCCGGGAAAATCCGGACGGATGGCAGCCCTATGTGTATTGCCATCTGTAAGTTTAGTGTTGCTCTCTGGCAACGTGATGAAATACCGTACGATTTTAGCCGGTTTTTATTCAATAAGTAATTCCGACATTACACTCTAGCTACACAGCGCTCAAAATGATAATCATGTTAAAAATATTTTGAATAAAATAAATAATAGACAGTTAAAAAAAAAAAAAAATTGGGTAATTGTAATTACTTGCTTAATATATATAATTTACTTTTTATGCTTCGAAATTATGTTCATTAACATTTTGTGCACTAGATACCACAAAAAAAATCAGACAAATCAGCGAAACGGTCGTGAATGTCATTAACAAACTAGGTACCTATCGATAAGTTCGAGTTGATTGAAATCTCTAAGAGGTGTGATTTGAAACGTCATTGACGTATTGGAAAATGTGTATGATAAAAATGGTTGCCGTATACCAGCTGGCATCAGGTCTTTATTGGTGAAGAATTGACATTGTGATGATAAAAATCGTGTAGTATGGCGTCGGTTCTTGATTTAGTTAAACATTACCAGAGTGCAATAGAAAAAGATCCGCATAATGACCAGAAAGTGAGTTCCAGCTTTACTCATCTTCACTTTGTTAATTTCTCTATAGAATTGAATTTATTTATTTAACATTATGTACATAAATTGACAAAATGTATCCAAAAAAAAATGACAAAATGTCATGTCATATTCCAGTGATATAAGCACTAAATGGTATTTTTAACATTTTGCGAAATTGATGAACATATGTATGCTTCTTCCTCTCTATGAATTCAGGTTTCAATATATTTGTTTTCTTCAATTCAATGGCAGTAACAATCGATGTGTTTTGTAGGTTTTAAAATGTATCGACAAGTTATTCAATTTGGGTGTGACTGTGCAGCACCTACAAGATACAGGTGTAGGTCGAACAGTAAATGCTTTGCGGAAAGAGCCTGGCGACGTGGGGCAGGCGGCGCGGTCTCTCGTCTATAAGTGGAAGTCGATGGTGGCTGCAGAGGACAGTGAGCCAGAAGAAAACCGTGACAGTGAGCAAGCCACATTTTAATACTACTTGTAGCTGTTCAATCTGTTTGGGCTTTAAAGTTTGAACAAAATGCAACACACATATATGTGATAAATGTATCCGATACATTACTAGTCTTGTGGAGCTATCATTATATTATGATATGACAATTCTATATAATACCTACTTTAAAGTTAGGAACCTCAGATATTTTTCTCTATGCAAATTAATGAATTTGAAAGAATAATATTACACAAGTTTTTAATGTTATGCATGCAGCCTTCATAGTATTTCTTGTTCTTCATTATATGATTATTTATTTATTGTAATGTGTTTTAATTTAATCAGTATACAAAACCAAATATTCTACTGGCTGGGTCCATTTGCAAATAGGTATTGGATTGTTATATCTTTTGTTAGTTTCATTTATCACTAATAATTATTGATATAACATACTTACATTGTTCCTTATGTCATTACTCAAATCAATATTCTATTTGACTCAGGACCCTGTTAAACTTTTTGTTGTTGTTTTTTTTTTACTGTGAATGAGTAGGTATTCATTCTTTGCTTTACAGTGTTTTGATAATGCAAGTGTTTTAACACAAAAGTAAGTAATTTACAGACTCATAATAATATCTTTTTACAGCAATCTCATGAAATGGTGCTATATGAAATATGACACTGTTCATTTGAACAGTGTCATATTGCTGTCATAGTGCTGCATGCCTACATAATACCCACCTATCTGCATCCCATTCTTAACTTTTTCCCATTAACATTGTCTTGTTAATGATGTTGAAAGTGTCTATAGATATAGTAATTTTTTTGTGAACTTAAACGATGTACGCAAATTATAGCATCAGCATACAATGGTCATGGCAGTGGGAAGGACTCAGATGATGGCGCTCATCAGTCTCAAAGTCATTCGGACCAATATCAAAAATCAAACTCCACTTCGAGGCCAAAAGAACAAAAAGATGTGAATGGGAGTTACAGTGGTAGTAAAAAACGTTATCACAGTAGTGAGGTTAGTATATCAATAAAATTGCAGTCCAAAGTTTTTTATGTTTAGCCAATTAGCATTAGAGGATGAATGAAAGTCACTTTCAATGCAAGTCAGTTTTTAGAAAGTAATTAAAAAATTTTTGATTGGATGTATGAAGGACCTACCACAATAGTCTGCCTGAAGCCTCACCTCCGAGCCCATACACCTGTTGATTAACAGGCGAATCTTTGACACAGACTTTCCTGGGCTTTACAGGACTTGCCAGGATTAGAAGGTCTGATACAGTCACTCTCACTCAGGAAAACTAATGTGTAAGTGAGCTTTGGACTCTGAGGTGAGAGCCTTGGATTGAAAACTGCAAACAATGTGAAGATGATAATGATGAAAAGTAATTGTCATTGATGAAATTTTTTATATGTCAATAGTAATTATTATATTAATACTAGCTGTCGCCCGCGGCTCCGCCCGCGTAGATGTCGGTTATCGCGAATCGGGGTATGAAAAATAGATGTTGGCCGATTCTCAGACCTACCCGATATGCCCACAAAATTTCATGAGAATCGGTCGAGCCGTTTCGGAGGAGTTTGGGAAATTAACTTTTATTTAATGTTTTATTAAATATTATTTAATGTTTTATTAAATATTATTTAATGTTTTATTAAAATATTATTTAATATTTTATTTTAATAATACTGTGGTTCTTTAGTTTATTTATGAAGATATGATATTTCACAATTGGCTAATGCTTTTAGTTATTTATTTCAGGATGAAGATTCTCACAAACGGCGAAAACATTCTAGTTCTAGTGAGGAAAATTATAATAGAAAATCTCAAAGCAGAAATAGAAAGGAAGAATCGGCTAGTGATAGTAATGACTATAGTGATTCACAAAGTGATGAAAGTGACTCTGAACATTCAGACTCTTCCCATGAAGAAGTCAAGATTAAACAAGAAATTAAACAAGAACCTACAGACAGTCCTAAATCATCCTCATCTAAATATTCTTCACACACTGAGCATAATACTTCGAAAAGTGGTACTTCAAAAAAGTCCCATGACTCAGACAGACACTCCAAGCATGATAATCCGAAGGATACATTAAGACAGACTTCTTCAGAAAAATCTTCAACTAAGGAAAAAAGTCACAGTTCTGACAGACACAGCAGTAATAGTTCTGAAAAACATAGTAGTCACACATCTGGCAAACATGGCCATCACAGTTCTGACAGACATAAAAGTTCTAAAGATAAAGAATCAAATTCAGAAAATAAACACAAAACGAATAACAAATCTGACAGTGAGAAAATTCATAAAGAATCAAAATCTAGCAAACACAGTTCTTCCTCTTCAGATAAGCATAAGTCTAGCAGTTCCCACAAATCTGACAGTGACAAACATAAATCAAGTTCTGATAAACACAAATCTGACAAACATAAGAGCATTAGTCACTCTCATAGTGCAGAAAAAGAAAAACACAAGAGTTCGTCGGAGAAGGAGGCTTCCAAACACAAGTCAAAAGAAACAGCTAGCAATGGTACTAGTTCCACGGAAAAACATAGTTCCTCTAGCAAAGATAAGTCTAAAGATAAAAGTAGCTCCTCAAAGGAAAAGTCAAGTAGTGAGAAAAAACACTCATCATCAAACGAACACAAGTCATCATCAAATGAGCATAAATCATCATTGAGTAGTAGTAAAACCAATTCTGAGAAGAACAATGACAAGAGTGACAAGTCAAAACACAAATCAAGCTCATCATCACACAAGAGCAGTTTAAAGTCTAGTAGCCATAGTAAAAAAGAAGATGTACCAAAGAAAAAAGTTCAAATAAATGAAGAAGTGGATAGTGACGATGGAATTGACTGTGGCTCAGGTAAAGGACAATTGTTCATAATTATGATTTAACAAAACTAGCTCTATAGCAAACTTATGGTAAGTCTCAATTTTGAAATTATTTTTAGGAAATTAAATCTGTTTTTAATGTTACTTTTCAGGTGCCAGTTTTGGCGAAGCGCTTGGTATGATCAGTCCTGTAAAAGCCAAAAAGAAATCAACTGCAAATCCTAAAGATATAACTTCACCAAACAGTGATGTAAGTATAAAAAAGTTGGCAAGTTTCATGGCATTGGTCAGCCTAAATATTTATTGTATCCTATTTTTTCCTTCTTCGTCATCTTAGCATTAATCCCAGTCGCATCCAAAGCTTTCAGCTTGGAGCCTGGGGTCTGCTTTACAAGTATAACTGCGTTTTGGCTAAACTTCGATAGTTCTGTGAAGCAATCATTTGACCTCCAAAGGCGATATCGAAGCATTGCAGCTAGACCATTGGAATGTTTAGGGCTCTTAGTACCCGTAACGACTACCATAGATGTGTATGGCAACCGGGACCGACGGCTTAACGTGCTCCCTAAGGCACGACCTGACCAATGCAAATACCCCTGTTCATATATACAAATATTTGCACTGAGTGGGGATCGAACCAGCGCCTCCTGCATAGAGGCCGAGTTCACTACCGCTACGCCACGGAGGCTGTTGTCATATTGGCATATACATACGTCATCTGTAGAAATTTCAACTGTCTAACCATCACAGTCCACTAGGCACAGCCTGGTGACAGAAAGACATGCAGATGGACATTGGAGTCTCTTATTAATAGGGTTCCTTTTTTACTCCTTGGGAACCCTAAAAAAGATAATTGTAATTGGCCGCTTTATGCAATAGATTTTAATAACGTTTAACTATAGATTACTATTTTACCTCAAGTAGAGGTAAAATAATAATCTATTGTGGTACACTGATAATGGATTACAAATTCATGATGCAGTAATTACCGGTACACCAACAAGTACTCTTCATTAATTGTGGATGAATCATTTGTCGAGTTGTCCGTGTACATTAGCATTATTTTAACCTGTCCTAACATTTGACATCTGTTCTGTGGCCCGCTAATTCTCATACAACTCCATTTAATATAACCTTATTCAATTGTGAGTCGAAATATCTATTACAGTGGAGCCCTGCCGCATTACTTGCTCCCACCGCAAAGCTAGCTCCGTTACCCGCACTGGAGATATCATCGCTGCCGGAAATATCACCCAACTACAAACCGCGGCCGCCGCCGCGTCCACTGCCACACTTCATGGATGAAGACGCCATGAGTGCTGTCATATCCTCCAAGAACCAAAGGTAACCCATCCCATGTACTGAAAAAATATCTAATATCATATACCTAATATTAAACGGACCATTGACAAAAACTAATAACAAATCTTTATTTAACAAATAATGTTTGACAAAATTATAGCTGATAAACTTATCATTTTTCAAATTATTGTTTAATAAACTAACTAACTAACATCATTTCACAAATTGTAAATTTTTTAAACATGTTAGTTGGCAAAACAAGATTTACCTTTCAATAAATTGTCTTGAATAATCAAAGTTAGTGACAGAAATTAATCTCTGTAAATCCAACTTTACGTGGTCTTGTTTGCCCTACCCCTAGAATGTTATTTAAGTCCGCGCAAGCGCAGAGGGGTGGGGCGGGCCACGAGCTGAGGAGCAGGTGGTTATACTTGTTTATACTTGCCTAATGTATGCTACATACAAATGATTAGGTTTTCAATTGTTTGTAAAATGATCGTGTCATACGTTTTTTTGTCAAACAATAGTAAACCTACATATACACATACTCACGCATGTAAATCCCCGAAGTGGTAGGCAGATATGCACTAGCAGATGTTTACTGTTGGAAGTAGAACAGCCCTATCCCTCAGTGGCCTTCTACGACACCCACAGGAAGAGATTGGGTGGCCCTGTTCTACTCCTCCGGAAACTAACACCGCATTTTATATCAAATACTTATTCTTTACCTATGGAAAACTGCTGTAATGATGTATGAAAATTCTAGCACAAGTAGGTAGTCTTCTCGGGTTTGTCAGCAGGCTGATAATACCTGAAAAGCCGTATAATACAAATCAAAATGTGCAGCAAATTTGTATTCATTTATGTTATTTTTATTTTTTCAGAACCAAAGTGTATTCTGGGAACAAAGTTATAGGAAAGGTGCCAACGCTGTATGAGTTATGTGTTCAAGTTCTTCAAGAACATATTGATGGTGAGTATTGTTATATTGATTTAAATACTATCATTTGGTATTTGCAATGCCAGTCATAATGGTACTGGTACAAATATCAACTATGTTTATTTTTGTCACGAAATTAACATAGTTGAAATTTGTAAAACGACCTCGTCACTATAATCAAATCTAAGCCAACCACACCTACTGATGTCCGTTCGGATGTGGCCCTGCCGCAGGTTTCCTCTGAGATTTGTAGTGTCAAATGGTTGTCATTTGGAGCCATCCGTAAATTACGTCACAAGTTATGGGGGAGGGAGGGAGACGACGAAGTGTGATATTGTGCGACAAGAGGGTGGGAGGGGTCCTAAATTTCGTGACGTCACTGTAATCTGAATGTTAAAACGTGAACTTTAAATTATTACTTTTCGAAAACATCAAAAACACATGAAACATACAATGCAGCTCATGCTTATAAAAAGAAACAAATTGTACAAGAAGAAGTTAACAACTTATGGAAAAGTTTAAAAAGTAGTGACAATGTTTTAGGTAATGTGGAATCTAAAATCATAGAATTGCAAATTAAAATGACGAGAAAGAAAGCGACTATTATGATTTTTTTCCAAAATTCCTTCATCGTTCGCAAAATAGGTCGTCACACTAGGGAAGGTGGGAGTCTCACAAATGTGACTTGCTCTGACAAGGACGGGGGAAGGGGCAAAAAAATCATGAAATTCGTGTGACGTAATTCATGAATGACCCCTTTCAGTAAACCTCGGAAAGAGAAGAAGTCCTTTCAATTAAAACTACCCATGTGGATGGGCAATATAACGTCAGACATAAAGATCGCACTATAAAAATTAGTAATGTTCGGTTCCTTTTTGCCAATTTTAGCCCTTGAATTCACGGGTGGTGTGCCATACGAAATCTTAAAACCGGTCGTGGACAAGGCAACTCCGCATCAGCTCTACATGCTAGAACACTTCAACAATTACTTGATGGATGACACCGACCATTTGTGGAAGAACTTCTGTCAGAAGAGTTTCCGCACCAAACAAAGACAAGAAATGGAAACTTGGAGGGAGATGTATGCTGTAAGTAATCCTACCCTACAAATATTATGAATGTGAAAGTTTGTAACGGTTGGATATTTGTGAGTTAAGCCTTCGAGTTTAGCTGTGGGTATTGCTTGTTGCAATTATCTTGGGCCTAAATCGCGATATATAAAAGTATTAATCGATGCTTGGAGAATTTGAGCTCGTCCACGTGTTATCTGTCGTTCAGTCGCGTATGGCCAAATTAGCAGTCGGTCAAGTGACTGACAAACCGTCCAAATTGTATTTGGTCAAAATTGCGATTGGTCCATGTCTCGACCTGTCAAAATAGCAATTGGTCCATATCGTGAATGGTCATATTTGCATTTTTTTCTAATCGCAAACAGTCAATTTCGCAAACAGTCAAGATCGCAATCGGTCAAATATTTTACTTCGCAAGTAGCTTGTAGAATAATGTATACCAATCGGGCGCGCCTACAGGTTACTAAACTATTACAGTCAAATAAAAAAATACGTGAAGATTATAAATAAAATTAAGGTTCAATAGTATTTATTAATAATCAACACGAACAACTTTACATAAGGTATTTAATATATATCCTTATAATTTGTGGCATATTTAATAACACAATAATATTTTAAATATTATTATTTTACATAATTATTGGTTAAAATAACTAGGTTGCATATAGTCCTCATAATGTATGTATATACATAAATTACATTCTGGGAGATTGGGAGAGGCCTATGTCCAGCAGTGGACTGCAGTGGGCTAATTGATTGATTGATTGACATTACATAACCTACCTACTAGATATAATAATCAAATACAAAAAAAATAGTCATGATTAAAAATAAAATTAAGAATTGAAATCATATAAAATTCCGGTTTTATGATATAATCAATACGAATAACTTTAGTCACTGCTAGGTATATATACTATACTTTAATATTTGTACTTATATTTTTTTAACAAAATGAATATATGGTCCTGAAATGAAATGAAAAACTCTTTATTGTATGGTACACAAAGAAAGAAAGAAGAACATATTACAATAAAGTGGTAGGTACAGTTTTGTAGCATACAATTGGCGGCCTTATCGCGCAGGGCAAAATAGCGAACCGTCAATATAGCAAGTCGTCATTATAGCGAAGCGTCAAAACAGCAAACTGCCAAAATAGTAAAGCGTCAAATTAGCAAACCGTCAAAATAGCGAAACGTCAAATGGCGAAAAGTATACAAGTTGAGAAAAGAGTGCAAATACAACGATTCAAGGATAACGCAATCTTTATTTGATAAAAAATATAAAAATACTCTGAGTAAGCTCGAAAAGGGCAACATCACAATAAAAGCTTTCTTTTGTAAAATAATATATCTTCGGTTAAAGCTATTTAAACGTTGATTATGATTTTGAGGGGTGTGCGTTGTTTTATAGACAATTGTTTAATATAATTTCGTATTACAGAAAATATTTCGCATAATTTCGTTTCATAGAATAATCAATATACAGAATACTTACTTTAAAGAATTTTAAGTCATTGAATTTTGTTTCATATAAAGTTAAACATTAGAATAATCATTTCATAGAATATCAAATCAAATATTGTTAATCATTATATTGTTTATTTAATAGAAAACTTATTACAAAGAAAAACATATTATCGTATATATGGTTTTTTATAAACTAAACAATTGATACGTCTACAAGGTCGACGGAGCCCCGCTACGCGGGGCTCCTACTTTTGGGTGGTTTATAAAAAAATCCCGAGTCGGGGTAATCTGAGTCGGGGTGTTTCAAATTATAAATGTTACAGTTAAAAATAAATGTGATTTGGAATTTCTTTCTACAAAATAAGGGGCTCCCGATTTTGAGTTCATAAAATTTTTTTTTTCTTGACAAAATAGAAGAGGACCATATATCGGTATATTAGTTATATTGTAGAATGCCATTTTGTTAAAAATTATAAGTACTAATATTAAAGTATAATAGTATATACCTAGCGGTGACTAAAGTTATTCGTATTGATTATATCATAAAAACCGGAATTTTATATGATTTCAATTCTTAATTTTATTTTTAATCTTGACTATTTTTTTGTAGTTGATTATTAAATCTAGTAGGTAGGTAATGTAATGTCAATCAATCAATCAATTAGCCCACTGCAGTCCACTGCTGGACATAGGCCTCTCCCAATTTCCCAAAATGTAATTTATGTATATACATACATTATGAGGACTATATGCAACCTGGTTGTTTTAACCAATAATTATGTAAAATAATTATTATTAAAATATTATTATGTTATTAAATATGCCACAAATTATAAGTATATATATTTAATACCTTGTGTAAAGTTGTTCGTGTTGATTATTAATAAATACTATTGAACCTTATTTTATTTATAATCATCACTATTTTTTTATTTGACTGTAATAGTTTAGTAACCTGTAGGCGCGACCGATTGGTATACATTATTCTACGAGCTACTTGTGAAGTATAATATTCGACCGATTGCGATCTTGACTGTTTGCGAAATTGACCGTTTGCGATTAGAAAAAAATGCAAATATGACCATTCACGATATGGACCAATTGCTATTTTGACAGGTCGAGACATGGACCAATCGCAATTTTGACCAAATACAATTTGGACGGTTTGTCAGTCACTTGACCGATTGCGAATTTGACCAAACGCGACTGAACGCTGCGCATATATATAGAGCACGTTTTAAGTCCAAGATATTTCGAACGAGCAATATATTGGGTATGACTTGCTTTTTTACTATAAATATTACCTAGATAACAAAAAAATTAAAGCTCTGAAACTATGGTAACTATTTATCAAGCAATATTTCTCAATTTCCACACTCGCATTGTAATAAAGAAACAAAAAAATGAAAATAGGACTAGAACATAATTCTGGCATTGAACAAGAACCTATTTCTAGTATCTTGATTGATCTGTTCGTCAAGGGATTAGGCAGCGTCTTCCATGAAAACTCCCAGGTGGGTAGACTTTTGCCGACACTTCAAACCATCCTCATGAAATACTCTTTATCTATTGGCGAAAACATCGTAGTTGCTGAATTAATTATTAATGGACTGACTGACGTGGCAGAAGTCGTGAATGAATTGATATTTCAAGTTATAACTTGTACTAATCCATTTTACAGAGGTGCCAAGAAGAACAGGAACATAGATTGAAATCCCTCACAACCAATATCAGGATAGCTCAAGAAGCAAAGAAAGCACCTATAAAACAAACTAAAATGGCATATGTAGATTCGTTTGCTAAACCACCGCGGAATATTGCAAAAAAGCAGGTAAGACCTTTTTATTTTAATGACTTAAATTGCTTATATTTCTCTCCTTTTATTGTAGACCTTAAATGAAGGATACTATCATATCCCTACAATTAAATTCGTGAGGTTCTTAAGAGAACGTATTCCTGATAAGCGAGGCCTAACACTAACACCATTTCTCGCGGTACATATTATTTTTATAATTGTATTAACTTTTGTAACATTTAATTAGATTACTAAATGTCAATCTAGTAATGTAATGTATGTATGTATGTATGTATATATCACCTTAATTGGTAAAATAATGTCTGGCTGGTATTTCTGTGAACTATGTGACAAATTTACTCAAACTGAAACCTATACATGTTTTACCAAAATTCATGTTCTTTAAATGATGATGCTTACGACCAAGTCAACCTCGCCTCTGATTTACTGACAGAAGTGGTGGTTTAGGGCAGACTCACTCCCGCAGAACCTTAATACAGAGTAGGAGAGCTCCAAAGTACAAGGTTTAGATGCAACCAGTATTCACACTATGATGACTTAACTGTGGTGAGAATATGCTGAACATATATTCAATGCAGGCTGTCCACGGCACGGCTCGCATGGCAACTGCCAGTCCAGCGGCGCGAGTGGCCTCACTAGCGGCGGCTCCCAGCATACTGCGAGGTGGTGCTACTGCAAGACCCATAGCCGCACCTTCCACCACCTCATCCAGCTTCCAGAAACCGAAGAAAGCCCCTCTAATGGCGAAAGCCCTTCAAGCTATGCGTGGCCGCAAACGATGATAACCCTTTAGCACCTTTGTCCCGTGACCTGCTCGATGATTCCTACCATTGTAATCCACTTTGAATAAAAAAACAAGAAAATTAAATGTACATCCTGGCCTATCCAAGTTGTAAGTATACTAATCAGTGGATTTACAAATGTCTGTATATATAAGCTAGTGATTTGCGAGTGATTTTGTATGGGAATTTTAGTTTTAGCTGCAGTAATTGTTAGCTGAACTGTTTTACGTTTTGACCTAGCCTATAGTCTGTTATTGTGATTTTATTATTATAGTTCTTTATTTTAATTTTAAAATAAGGTGTGTATATTAATGAATGTATGGTATGAACTTTTAGGACAATCTCTGTTAAACTTGTAATTTTACCTCCACTATAACTTTGTAGAACAATGTTAGGTATTTTAACTTTTTGAATATGTCTATAAATTAGTAGCAGTAGATAGTTTGTCTTGCGTCTTTATCGAGGTCTATTTACTTTTTGTAATTATTACACGTGCCTCTTAGCTAAATACTTCTCGACATCTCTAAGGTGTACAGAAAACAATTAGAAGTCTATTCCTTTACCAATGTCCATTGCGCACTATGCAATATTTTATTGAAGACATATAATTCTTCTTTAGAATCACTGTCGATAATTTTCTTAGCCGGTTTTATTATAAATTGTTCCTGTTTGAAACCAAAAAGTAGACAGTGTACAAAAATGTATATTATGTAGAACAAAGAAATTTTGAGCTTATCAGAATTTGGTAGATGTTAAGATAGCATATTACGGCCAGAATCATGTCAAGAAATGTATCCCAATAAAATATCTAGCTGACTCTCTTATGTGTTAAATAAATAGTACATTACTGCCGCGGCCGCCAACTGTAGTGTTGCCGGACGATCGTGAAGTATGCGGGCCGAGGCGCAGCCGAGGCACGCATTACGGAGTCCGGCAACGCTCAGTTGTGGCCAAGGCTTGTATAGTGCTTTTCTCAAACAATGCGCGGAAATTAAAACTAAGTAGTATCTAGGCAGAACTTTTTAGTTACCTACTTTTCAAAATTAATGACGAACAACGAACAATAGTAATTTTTATAAATTATAGTGCAACATATCCACTCATTATTTCTAGTACAAAGTACTAGGGTAGCAGAAGCTAGCAGGAGGTTCTCTACTAACCATTATTTAACCTAATACAGTAATATCTAAAAAGTACCTACTAGGGTACAAAATAAAAAGTCACTTAAAAAAAAATTGTAACAACCTCCTGCTAGCTTCTGCTACCCTAGTACTTATTTATATCCTGATTGTACCTGTTCACGAAACTGATTGTACCTAATGCCTTGGATAAGTTACCTCCGCGGTTGCCATGGTTCGGAGTAAAAGATGGTTCCATTTTTAAATTACACGACAGATATGACTTTACATAGTAATTTATTTGGCCGCTAAAACACGACAGATATGGATTTTCATACAACTTTATCTGGCCGCTGCTCGCATGTACAGCAATTTCGATTTATCTCGAAGAAGGTTGTCAAAATAATGTTCACATTTCCAAGCATGTTTGAGAAAAAACCATTAGTTGAATACCTACCTAACCAAATGGAGCATAGATAATTTTTATAGACTCCTTTGAAAGAGATGTTAGCATAATATAATCTGCACTACACTGTAATAAATAATGGTACGAGTACAATACCTGAATAGATATTATACTCGCAGCCTTTCTATATTATTATTAGAAAATTGAACCAGGTTTTTAAATAATAAGCATGAATGTAAGGTCAGAGGCGTACCAAATGATTGTGCTGTGATATGTTTAAATAAAAGAGGATAGGAGGGAAATGGAAAGTGGGATCCCGACCACGGCGAGGTGAATTGTTGATCTAAAACACGTAGCTGGGGACAGTTAAATTAGGATTGAATGCGCATGGTTTGTTTTTATCCGGCACCAAATTTCAGAAGAAACATCTCGTTTACAAAGCCTCATTGTGATTCTTATATTTTGAACAAGCAAAGCGATCGAGGAACTTTTATTGTAATAACATGCAAATATTCCAAAATATTTTTATTTGTGCCTAACATAACTGAAGTGTTTGTCTGCATTCGTACATGTATTTCTTTTGCAGTACAGTGGACAAAGGATCTCGTTTTCACAAGTATACCTTTTCATATAAAATTGTTTGAAAATGTATATACTTATCTAATTGCCGACTATACATGATATACTGCTGTTATATTAAATAATGCTTGTTTTTATAGTAGCTATTATGTTCATGTTCCCTTTTAGTTAAAGTTAACGTTGGTTCTTATTTTATCAATGCAGAGAAATAAATTTAAAACGTGTTGTTTTATAATAAATGTATTTGTGTAAAAACTTGCATCACTCTAAAATAGTAGCTTAATACGGTAAGCAAGATCAAATACAGGATTTACGGATTATTTAGAAATATATATTTTTTTAAAGATTAAATTCCCCAACCGTCACTTTTAATGTATTGTGGTCATAATTTTATCATTCCGATAAATGATTTTTCTATTTCTTACAAGCGCTATTCAAAAAAGTTTTTAAGGGTTAAAAAATAAATTGAGGGGCTTTCGCATTCAGGTATTTTTCTATCACTTTCTTACGCTTTAAAACCTCCGTAATCTGTGCGAGATACATCGTACTCATTCTTTCAGTGTCGAGGCTGCCGATAAATACATGTTTTGACTCTAAATGAATAGGTACACAACATATTGTAAAGTTGGTTTTGGTAAATAAATATTTTTAATTTTTCGTCTGTCCTATTTTTACAATGATCAAACTTAGACATAAGACATATGTAACGTTCACTATAATAATAAAACTAAGTAAATACCCACTTCACATACTTAAGATAAGTACCCGAAAATTATAACTTTTTGCCTACAAAATATCAGTAGCATAAAAACACGTACGTGTACCTACTACATGTAACAAACACATAACTGGCTGTACCATAAACTTAATATATACTGGCTGTATGGAACAAAACTGTCATAGATATAACATTGCAAAAAGACACGCTACTCCTATTCAGATCAAAATTCATTTGACTCATTCGAGTTTCTTCCAATTCACTGCTGCCTCACCAGGGAGTCCAGGGACCGTGTTTTTTTTTGTTCTGGACACGCCTCGCTTACCTCAGGAGAGATACACCGCTCGCGGTTGGTCTGTAGTACACAAGCAACATAGTAGTCATTGCATATACCTACATGTACGCAGTTTGTAATACAACATTTCATGTACCCAATTGGCTTGTCAGATCGTGTAAACACATAATCGTGTAATCACATAACTTTTGAAATAATCCGTAAACCTGATTTTTCTACAAACGATAGGTATTTATTGAGGTATATTATCTTTCATATTACTAACACTTAAGTCGGTACTAGAATATATCTTATATAGTATTGCAAGATTTTTCGACTCCATTTCTTTGGTCTATGGTTAAAATCATCATAAAAATTTGTCATGCATAACATGTTATTAGTAGGTACAATCCACATAAGAATATATTTTTGTAAGTGTTTAAGAGTGAATGAATTTTAATTTAAAATTTAGACTAATTAAGCCACGAACATAAACTAAAACAATCTTTTTTATCACATTAATATAAATACCAACCCTCACCCCAGCTCTTTTTTTGCATAAATGTATAAGTTATAAAAAATTTGACGTCATAGTCGCCAATTTCGATTTAAATCATTTTATTTTAGTGCTCAGAATCTTAATTCGCTCTCATAATAAAAATTTTCCTATAGTTAAATAAATTATTTAACTGAGCTTATTCAGACTGGTAAAAGTTGCGTCTGCTCATATTTTATCGTTTTTATTTACTCAATAGGTTAATTATTTGATATGAAAAATTATGACATCACAATTGTTTGTTTCATACAAGTTTCCTCACAACTTACCGTTTTAAGGTTTAGTAAAAAGTAACTAGTTTGACTAGTCAGACAAATATCCAATTGCCCTATTAATAAAGCGCGCCTTTGTATCATGAAATATATGAAAGTACACACTTATGTAATAGGTCATACAAATTGTGATGCCATATGAACACTCAAATCCTAATATTAAATACACCACTTGTGTGCATACCACGCTGTACATTCTATACTGTAAACAATATCTGTACCATTAGTTTACTGTTTTGCAGGAAATTGTCCTTGTGTTCAGTTTTACACGTAATATTTGTATATATCTTATTAAGGTATTTTTTTTTGCTATTTAGTGATAATATTTCTTTTAACGAAAGACTAGCACTAATTTATTTTTAAGTTTTTCATCTGGTTCACTGTAAAATTGTAATTGCCGTGACCCATATGCCATTAAAAAACTGAAATATATGTGGTTTTCATGTACTTAATATTATTTTATTTATCATTATTGACCTAAAAATTTGTACTATCAACTTAAAATATATTTTTAATATAGAACAACATCAATATTTCTAAACTTTGACTTCAATTGTTTCTCATAATCAGTGTTTATTATTCGGGGACACTGGTATAGAGCAAGGAATTTCAGATTCTTATAATATTCAGAGATCACATCAACTATTAAGGGAGATATATTACTGATTCTCGATAAACTCAAACTTTTAAGCTTCACTAATGAAGAGCTTGCTAAGATTCTACGCAAGTTCACCTCTGAAAAGTTTTGATTATTCCAAATTTGCAAATGTTCTATTACATTCAGTCTTGGTAAATTGACTAATCCTGCATCAGTGATATTTTCACAACGTATTATGGCCAGGTCTTTCAATAATTTGCACTGTGATAACAAATTTAAACTTTCATCATTTACACCATCTGCTCCATAAATATGTAAAGCTTGGAGAATCTCCATTTTTGATTTGATTAAAGTGTGTACATAATCTAAGTCTAAATTTTTTACTTTCTCTATAAAAATATGGCTCAAATAATTACAACCAAATAATGTGTCACGAAACATGACTGGCAAACCAAAATCAGCCAAAGTCAAATGTTTCAGATATTTAAAATTATTGTAATCAATTGTCAAATCCTTGCTACTTATCACAAGTGAGTTTTTCAAATTAATTTTCTTTAGTTTAGGCCATTTTTTGATGTCTTCTTCAAAATCATTGCTAATTTGACACATAACAAGTTCCAATGATATGAGATTCTGACATTGTTGTATAATTGATTTGATCATGGGATAACTGTTAACATACTGTATTTTCAGACAGTGTATGCAATCTGGATGTGATTCAATGATTTGTAGATTTTTCTTGCTAACTTCACTTTGGACGCGGTTCCCAGAGTATATTATTACAATTTGTCTCCAAAGCGCTGGATCTCGAGCCAACTTCTTCCAGCGACTGCATACATTCTCACACTCTAGTATGGTCTCCACAGTGAGAAATTTAAAAATGCTTATTAGGAGTTCATCTGGTAAAACAACAATTTGGGTTGTTGATTCTTCATTTTCTACAATGGTCATCGCTGTGACTCTGAAAAGTAAGTTAACTTAAATAAATGTAGGCAATTATGTAGGTGACTAATTAAGCAAGCCGCCCAATAATAATTTTTCTTGGGGCTAATTAAGATAGGATTAATTAAAACTGTGTAAGCAGTAATAGGATATAATTATTGATCCTGAAATACAAGTTTGTAATAAACTTAGTTCAGGTGAAGAAGTGATGTATACAAAAATCTACTTTAAGATTATGAAATAAAGAAATTATTAATAATTAATATTAATAGGTATTTCAGTATCTATTTTTTTACACTTATCTAGCATACTAATTTCAAAATGTAGGTAAGAAGGTGCAGGTATATTGTTATCCAGATAAAAATCAAAAAATATTTTTCAAGGTCCAGTAATAATTACAATACTAAATTATTAAAAACTAAAAACTACTAATGTATTTATAATAATTTCTATAATATTTTTAAAGGGTAATTACCTAACTATATTGGAACTGAAAAAACAAAATGTATTATTAAGTTTCAATTTATGCTTATTTTGGGATGTAGACTTTAAAAAAATAATTTGTCAATCTTTTTTAACAAAAATTGTACTTGTTATGATATACAAATAAATTAATTTACCTGCTATTTATGTTTAAAAAGTCAAACGAACCTCCTCAGTCTAGCGTAGGTACAAATACAATTGCGTCGCTTATACTAAAACAATAATTAATAATATTATCTGTGCTAAAACGCAATACATATAAATATTCATGTATTCCAAATTTGGCCTCAATACCAAATACACTGTAATATTGCGTATATTGCTAGATTCTCATAGTTCAAAATAATGCAATGCACTTAAACGTGGAGTGTCATTTGTTTACATTTTATTTTTATTTACCTACATATCGAATAATATTTACTGCGTCATTCTGTCAGAACTGTCAGGAGAGTCAGTCGCAGTTTTGTCACTTCTAGTGGTGGACAATCTGCTATTTTCCAATAGTTGTTTTCTTAGCTTCGTTAAACGTTCTTTTCCCAGACACCACCAAAACATTTCAAAAATGTTAGTTCTATTAAATTTTATATTCATTTGCAAGCTTAGTAAAATTTGTATTCTATCAATCATTTTGACCTTTAGTAAGATGTCGAAAAAGAAAAGATGCATCACGGAACTGAAAAAAAAATGTCCTGTGAGGTGCACGCATAGAATTATTAAAACGCATATTTCGCTGTCAAAATCAAATTAAATGTCTAACGATATTTTCTTCTCTTAAGTTTTTTTAACATTAGATCGATGCAAAATAAATTACTTAGTAATTTTTATTACGATATTTGGCCATATTTTCATTGAAATCGTGATAACAGTGAATATAATCAAGACAACATCTCATCCTAATAGAATTTTATTTGTCTTAACTAGAGTCTAAAACTTAACTAGAGATTAGAGTCTTATAACTTTAGGACTGGTAAAAAAAATATGGGATGCATATAAATAATAATAAATACCTCCCTACTTATTAGGTAAATATCTTTAAAATTTCATTTGAATATTAGGCTGGCCATTATTTAGGTACGTACATAATTATTAAAACATTACAACTTAGGAAGTTTTAGATAATTTAAGATTAAAATACCGGTTGTTGAAACAAAAATTTGCACATACGTATTTTTTTATCAACAATATACCTACCTAATTCTTGAATCATAATCATTATCTTTTGTCAAACGAAACGATTCGATTAAGTCTTGTGACCAACTTCGTGAAGATACGTTATCTTTGTTCAATGCTTTAGTTAGAGTGAGACATAATATCCGCATCACACTTAGGGGGCCTCTAATTTTTGCCATACACCGCTTTACTCAGTGAGTCGGATTCCGTCGGGGCGGGTCGTCACTAGTCTATTATTACTTGATACAATTTGTGTGTTATAAATTTAGTATAGAATAGGGCGGCCCGATTTTTTCTCGTCTATCGTACTTAATTAAAACAATCACAATGCTTCACCTCAGGAATATCGCCAAGACGATTGCTCCATTAAAAAGCAGCATTCAAATTGAAGCAGCCAGTAATATACTTAAACTTACGCCTGCTGGTGTAAATGTATGCTGCCGCACTTATGCAAGCCATGAGATTCCAGACAGGCTTAAAGATATTCCAACCAGCGCAAATCCGAGATTCTTCGACATGGTGGAATATTTCTTTCACAGAGCATGCCAAGTCATCGAAAATAAACTCGTGGACGACATAAAATCCAGAGGATCTATCGAGGAGAAGAAAAAGAAGGTAGCTGGTATCCTGAAGCTCATGCAGCCATGCGATCACATTATTGAAATCCAGTTCCCACTAAGACGTGATTCTGGTGATTACGAAATGATCCTAGGTTACAGAGCGCAACATTCCTCACACAGAACCCCAACCAAAGGAGGTAGGTGCCATATTTTTTTTTAATTTTCGCTTAACTTTGCTTACATCATATTGTTAATAGGAAGATTTATTTATAGCACACGCGACACGTGATGTGACTATACGTAATGTTACATGAACTGAAATATGTAGTCTACACATTAAGCTTTTTAAGCTAAATGTATTGTTGTAATTAGAGAAAGTAGAGTAGAATATTTAAAAAGGCTTGCACTTTGATGCGTTTTTCATACAAGAATTAACACAGTGAAACAGAAGAGCATAACCTTACATTTTTCGTCACATGCTAAATTATCTCACCAGTAGGTACGCAGTTATGCCATTCACCTTGATCCTATGATTTGGTTGAGCTGTTGCGGCTTGCAGCCCATTTAACCTAAAAATACCTAAGCAAGAATTCCTATCATTAGCACAGCAGTATAACGTCCGTAATTAGGTACACCGAAGACCAAAATGATTGCTAAGAATCCTATGTGATAAAATTAATCTCAAATATTGAAAAGTTAAAAGAAAAACAATATGAGTAGCTAAGTAAATGTGTAGGTATAATGCTGTTATTTTGTGGGTGCCACTCATGATGGCCATTGTTTTCATTGTACCTGTCTTATTAAATTGCAAATATTATTTTGTTACGCTAGTAAATCAACGAATAATAACAGCCTAGGCTGAGCGGTACCTAAGCAGTTACCGGTGTAAACACTTAACCCCAGAAAATGTAATAATTAATATAACTGGTTTGAAAAAATCCTTGCTTTATTTTTTCCTTTATTAATAGGTACTTAATCATTTGGAACTTTAACATGATGTTTTATGATCTTATTTTTCTTCTGATCATTCTTCTAATGATATTCTTTTTTAATATCATATCCGAAATATATGTTTTAAGATATTTATTTCGTGTTTTCATCAAAAAAATTTAACAAAATAAAATTCGTGATTATAAGCGCCTTAATTGACCGCGTAACGTCAACAGTTAAGTTCCTAGTTTAATTGATTTATCAGTGTGCATTTAAATTGACGTGTATTAATTTATATCCTTATTAATAATAATAGAATATTAAAATACGCTAAGTTTACAGTATCAATTTAAAGTGAAGTGAAATAATTATTATATTAGATCATGACGACACAATCAACGGAAGTCAAATTGACAGAGACACAGAGTAATAACAGTTGAGATGAGACAGTTATTTTGTAAGTAATCGTAATAAAATAGTTAACGTGAATTCCGAAATTATATAAGCACATTACCTTACTATGGAAAAGAAGTACAAAAATCACGAATGTATAGTTTTCATTTCATTTGAACAGCCCCCTATTTATTTTTTCTTGCAATATTATCAATAACTGGGCCGACCTGACAACAGTTAAATAGTTAAGAGCTGAAAGGGCCGTTGCCCCTTGTATACATTTACTTACGACGAGCAGTTTAGGCTTCTTAACACTTTAATAAGTAATAATACAACATTACAACGAAAAGGAAAATATACAAGGTATACTTATAGGATATCGCTCATAGTTATGGGTTGGGCAAAAACAGAAGCAAAGCCAAAAATGAATAATATGTCAAAGAGCCATGGAGAGGTGCATTCTGGGATATAAAAAAGGTACAAAAAGGGCAATACATAGCTATTAGAAATATTACAAAAATGGAAGATGTGTTGTAATCAAAATCAAACCTCTTAAATGGAGGTGGTCAGGACATATGATAAGAGAAAATATGTACAAGCAATTGGACCAAAAGGTATAATAGACACCTTGATTCCAAACAAAGAGAAAATGAGGGAAACGACCTCTTTGACTCACTTTAACAGTATTAAGAGTAGACTGGGAAGAGCTGTAGAGACCTTTGTGACGCAAGTACGCGTTAACTCCTTATAATACGAGGAGTGAGGAGTTATCTGTTGTGTCTCCGGCGGTCAAGGTCCACTACCCATGAAATTGATATGGGTCTACCTGGGAGTTATGCTAAACCTAATGCAAAAAAAAAACAATTTTGAAGTCCGTTCTTAAATGACGGAAAAATGGAACAACATAAATAATATGTCGGTTAAAAGTTTGAATTATTATAATACAAAAATCTTCATAAAATGAAAACTACTGGAACAAACTATGTAAAAATTTTATGGGACCAAATGGCAACTAAAAATCACGTAAATCCGATAATAAATCTCGGAGTAATCGGTGTACATACATAAAAAATCCGATCGAATTGAGAACCTCCTCCTTTTTGGAAGTCGGTTAAAAATGGACTAGCCCTTCCGCTAGAAGCTGTCTACGCCCATGGTCAGCTTATAATCATAATTATTTTAGTAAAAATGTTTAGTTAAGTTGGCAAAAGTGGTAAAAGAAGAATTTTTAGGTATGATATATTATTTAAGTTCTGTTCTGTTTTGTTTTACAACATTTGACCACATTTTCACAAATAAAACAACTAGAAGCATATTTTTGTAGAGGTACTTACTCCTTTTTAATCTACCTAATACAAAATTCTCTTTCAAATCTGGGGGCACGGCAGGCCAAGACGAGCCAAGCGAAGCGCAAGGGCACGACCTACCTTTTCTCGAAATGCTTCGGTGTTTTTTGAACTCTCATAACTTTGCTTTGGATGATGCTAAATAGTTAAAATTTTCAAGATAGAATACTATCGGTACAATCATTAAACATACAAAGTTTGAATATCGTAGCTAATTATACTTTAGATTTTATTAATGTCTCCAAATCTATAATTTCGTCACTGACTCATCACTCACTGATCATCAAAATTGATAGGGTACTTCCAGAAGTCCTAGAAAGCTGAAATTTGGTATGTTAGCTTAGCAAGACAATAAAAAAAAAATTAAAAAACCTAACTTAACCTATCCCCTGGGAATAGGAGGTAGAAGCACAATTACCTACTACGGTGGAAGTTTGAGACTTGCACCACAGTTTGTGCTACATAAGTCAAAATTCATTAAAGTATTTCTAATAACAAATGAAAAATACGTACTTCATAATTTTTAACCAACTTACAAAAATAAATGAAATCCCACCAACACCACGCTCTAAACCTAACCTAGCTTGGCTTTATACGAGATCTGATAACTTTTCACAGGGTAAGTACTTAAACTCGTCTTGGCAACATTTTGACATGAAAATGTTTTTGGTAGGATATATTATTACTACTTTAGTTACAATTATACTACTAGTTTACAATTTTTTTTTTCAAGAACTCTAAAATTTTTTCAAGAACTCTAAAAACTCATAACTAAATAAATACATTGGTTAGTTACACTTCATTGCCAATGTGTAATATGATGCGTTTGATAACGCACTTATCCACAATTATCTATTCTGTTTCTGTCACTTATCTAGAATTTAATAGATTGCCTACAAACTACTCCAGTCACGCCAATCCTCGATAATCTGCATTTATAATCGAAATAAGTACTTACATCATACGTGTATCTAATCTTGTTTGCCCTAATTGAATCTTTCTATCACCGACTAGTTGAGGCAAAGCTGATATCAGTACATATTACCCTGTGCCCACAAATTTCAGTAATAATTTGTTATATGGATGCTTAAAATTACTTGTGGGTACTTTGGATTTCGGGGTTCACTCTTGATTTGGAATGTTGCGCCAGAGGCACGTCCGTTCAACAGCAGGGTGATTAATACTTCGTCAGATCAACAATCAATAGTTAAACGCTATTTGGTCAATAGTTTAAAATACCTACACTTCACTACACCAATATATTATAATATAAGTTCAAAAATTCATTAGATCAACAGTTCATTTCGTTAATAATTCACTATATAAATAGATAGTTCATGAGAACATCCATTTGGTGAACGACTTCAAATTTGTAATTGTACGTAAGCGATATTTATAATTATTTTATTGGTGTACAATAAAGAATTATCTATCTATCTATCTATCTATCTATCTATAAATTTTTGTACACATTCAATGTCGGCTTTTCCTAGAGCGATTACTGGCCGATCTCTCAACCTTGAGGGGAAAGCCTATACCAGAGGAAAACGTAAAATACACAATAGTTAGGTAAAATAATGTGAAGTGTTAATTTATTCCTAAAATGGATCAGGTACAGTCAGTATCAGAAAAATGTTGACCACCAAACTCCAATTTTATGGAAGTTATTACAGTGCTCAAATAGTTCTGGGTATCCAGAGTAGTCGAACCATCTTAGCAATCAGTTTTCCGATTATGTAAGTTTGTAGAGTGTTTATATTCATATGTAGAAACACGCCGGTCAATGGTATCTAATGAAATAAAAGGTCAAAATTAGATTAACATTGTCATTTCAACATATTTTCCATCTTTATCTTAATTACATAGCCATCCCTTTAGTTACTGATCTGACTTTTGTATTTTTTAATTCGTGACAGTCGCTAGAGCTGTAAAAGGATTAACTGCCATTGGTGAGGAAAGAGCACGAATACGTTAAAATTAAAAATAAATACATGTAAATTAATTTCATAGAGTGAAAAATAATATTTTTAAAAACTTATATTAAATATAACTATATAATGGCAACATAAAGTATGTCATTAGTAAACAGTTATTTATTACGTAAGTATTCGAACTCTTTTTTCAGTCGATAGTTTGCGGCTCAAGCAACTGTCTCGTATAAAAAAAGACGGGTTGCACTCCGGGAGTGCCGGCAGAAGTGAAAATTTTTCTTTCTTTCTTCGTTATATACAGAGAAAAAGATAAAAAGAACATACCATACTTACCTATAATATAGCGCCAATCATAGAACCTAACTATAATTAATTTTATGTCAGAAGAAATTAATAAATTACAAATAGAAAAAATAATCACAAAAAGTAATAAATTACAAAAAGAAAAAATAATCACAAAAGTGTCAGAAGCCCAGGTTCGAACCCGGTACTATCTGAAACCATAAAGACTAAAGCTATGAAGCTTCTTAGCATACCTAGCAAAATAAACACTCTGTAGCTAGGAATGTTGTATGACGTCATGTCGTACTACAAAGTCGTCGGTTACGGGTCAAAGGTCAAGTGATCCTGACGCGCGAGTTTAACAATTTTTACCCATCCAACGCCGGTAAAGAAGTTTTCACTTCAAAAATACAAAATGTGTATTAAATGACAATGTTAACATTCTTTTAACCGTACACTTGATTAGATACTATCGACCGGCGTGTTTGCACATATGAATATTTAAAAACTCTACTAACTTACATAATAACGGAAAACTGATTGCTAAGATGACTTGACCACTCAGAAACAGGCCATGGCGGCGGCCCGGCTTCCCTGTACGGGGGGCGAGCCCCCGGGCTCGCCCCCCGTACCCCGACCCCCGGGTCCCCCTCCCGAGGAGGGCCAGACCGAGAGAGATGGCCCTGGGGCAGCCGGGGTGCGAGGGATATGTCGCCTGACAACCTTAGGCCCACAGACCCACAGACGGCGTGCGGTTTAGTCGGTTCGAATCCGACATAACCTACCCATCCAGCTCTGAGGATTTCCCGCTTGTAAAAAAAAAACCACTCTAGATGCTTTCATATATTTGGAAATTTGATATTTAGATTATTTTGAGGTCTTTTGTGGTCAACGTTTTTCTGATGCTGACTGTAGGTACTACTGTTAGTCTGGGCTGCTATGCAATTCTCTGAGCATTCAACGTCGAGCCCATCGCTGCGACAGCCTTGATAGAGATTATCATTGGTCAACCTTCAGTGACGTCACCCAGTCCGACCAATGACAACCTCTATCAAGGCACCTAGTCGCAGCACTGCACTCGACGCTGTATGCTTCAAAATTGCACAGCTGTGCCACGGAGACGACATCGCCTCTCTCACGCTGACTCCCGTAGAGGAGGCGTTGCCGCCTACGGCCAATCCCGGCCAAGGTTGATCTAATGATGAACTATTTATTGATCCCTCATAAATATCCTCCTCAAGTAATGACATGTCAATAATGAAAGAAACCATATATTTTATCAAAATAATATCTTAAATCTGAGGATTAAGTAATAGAAATTTAATCGATTTATTAGATATTGTATTGATCAATCCTCTAATCAGTAAAAGAGTTGATTTTTGAAGAAAATTATCGACACAAACAGCGATAGCTACGTCATTATCATGTCATTCGACGGTTATCGCATTTAAATTTCACAAAATCATTTAAAGATAGTAGAGATAGGTAAGTAGGTACATGCTAAAAAAACAAGATAATGGTCTTAAAGGTTAATATAGCACCTATAGTGAGCAGTTGGCAACGGGAGGCGTGGTCGTGACGCATCATCTGACGTCAGATGTTACGTAATATTTGCCTAAATTTAACTTGTTACACTTGGCGGGCGACACCCACTTAACAGATAAATATGTTAGAGAAAATTTTAAAGGCACACACACCTCGCTGTCTGAAGACGTAAACATTTTGTTATGTATTCAAGTTATTAATAACATTAGCTGGGTACGTTTTAAGGTGACCAGTCACGTCAGTCACTTTGGCTAACATAGTCAGATAGTCACGACAGTAAATCATACTAAATGTGTACCACTATAATCACAGAATAATTGTGTGAATGAATGGTGACAACTTCACGTTAATCGTAGGCTAAACAAATTTTCCATTTTCGACATAATACTACTTATGACCGAGACTTATAACATTGCCGTAATCTCAGTTCTATAAAAACTTACCTAAGTTAGTAAACTTATCTACCTAGATAGAGCGACAAATTTAACCCTAATCCCCTGGCCAAACATGCATGACGTCCCTTTTCATTGGAATAGATGGAAATCTAGAAATCACATTCTTTTTTTTCTTACTGCGATCCCAACACACACTTCGCTTCTTACACTTTCATGCGTGTTTTTATACCGAATAAATTTCGGATATTCTTTACTCTCTTAGTTAGAGAGTCAAGAGTAATCGAAAGATCTGTCGAAGTTAGTGCGCCTAGGTCAGCCCTTCATATGGCGCCTTATAAAACTTTTGATTAATCTTCTAACAACCATCCACTCTATGTAGAGCTACTCCATCGATAAAATTCTAATAATAATATGCTGAGCGGAATTTGAGATATTTATGTATATTATGTTAAGATAAGGTATAAGTAGGACGACGGATTGATTTTACTGGACTGGGTCCAATCCTACTTCACTACATAGTATAAAACAAAGTCGCTTTCTCTGTCCCTATATCCCTTTGTATGCTTAAATCTTTAAAACTACGTAACGGATTTTGATGCGGTTTTTTTTAATAGATAGAGTGATTCAAGAGGAAGGTTTATATGTATAATACATGTTTAATACAGCAGAGAGTAAAGCGGGAACGGGATCTGACGCCATGCGGGCGGTAAAATATTGGCGTTACGAAGTTCGCCGGGTCAGCTAGTATATTATAAACATGAATGTCAAAAAAGTAAAAAAAACATCCATCCATCCATACTTACATGGATGGATTGATGTTTTTTTTACTTTTTCACTTTAAAACTACAGAATGGATTTTAATGAAACTTTACAATAATATAGCTGTTAGGCTACAATTTATAACGATAACCGATATTATAGCGATAACCGACATCCATGCGGGCGAAGCTGCCGGCAAAAGCTAGTATTACATATTAGACATTAATTTTTCTTTCCATATAAATAAGAAATGTCTAAAAACTCACCGCGTTATTCGGTCTAGCTCAAGTCGTAAACCTTAAAGAATTAACCACGCAGTGATCAGCTTTCTACCTTGTGTCACTTGTGTCGGTACCAATACTCGTCAGTGACTACACCCATCAACGGCCTTAAGACCACTGTCCTTATCTTCTTAAAACTGACAACGCACCAAGCATATTTTTTATTTCATATTTTGGGGTTCTTCTCACAAAGAAAAAAAGGAACGTTATGATTACTTCGTTGCCCTTCTGTCGTTTCTGGCCGTCAATTATCTGCCCGAGCCGTCCCACATTCGTTTTACCGATTTGCGGCCTCGACTCTAGGACTCGTCCATCGTCGACAAAGGATTATGATTTGCGAGCTAAATTGGTTGGTTTATTGGGTTCTTTGTTGTGTGACCTGGTTCGAATTAAGTCTTTAAAGAAGGTCCAAAATATCTTGTTTCATAGCTCAATGTACAACTATGGTTGGAATGTATAGTGTATGTTGTGTTAGCAATAACTGACAGGAGGATATATGGTGGCAAATACTTCTTTGCAGTTTTCCACAAGTTGTTTATTGCACACAACAGTTTCACAGTTTGAACCTATTGGCTGGGCGCGACGATGGCAGGAGACCGGACGGCATGTCGTCGTTGCCTTGGAAGATGGTTAGGCCTTTGGTGTGGGACGCAACTTGCGTTGACACCCTGGCGTCTTCCCATGTTCCAAGTACAATGGACTGCGCATGCGCTGCTGCTGCATCAGCGGAGACTCTCAAACGGCGCAAATATACCAATTTAACTGGTAAATTTATTTTTGAGCCGTTTGTAATCGAAACGTCGGGTCCGTGGGGTCCCAGCGCGAGCGCGCTATTCAAAGAAATAGCGAAGCGCCTAATCGACTCTTCCCGTGACCATAGGGCTGGCCTTTACCTCGCTCAAAGAATTAGTATCGGTATTCAGCGTGGTAATGCCGCCATCCTTTTGGGCACGGTACCAGTAGAGGTCGATGGGGAGGAATTTTTCGATGCCTAAAGTTGCAGTCTCTCCCCCTCGTATATGTTATTTTTGTATGTATTATATAGCATAATTTTTATTATTTAGTATTATTCTGTAATATACTTGTAAACTATTAAATAAAATATGTACAATTTCACAGCAACGTTAAGTTTCTCTCTTAATGGACTTCTGTACGAAACCCTTAGCGGGCGAGTCCGACTCGCACTTGGCTGATTCTTTTATCGCTATCCCAGATTACAATATTATGGGCACATGCTCTGGCATTCATAGAGGTCCTATACAAATACAAAAGTGACAGCTTCCTGGTCATAGATTAATTTTTTTATTGAGTGTTTCGCCCTTATTAATCTGACTATCACTACATAGTATAAAACAAAGTCGCTTTCTCTGTCCCTATATCCCTTTATATGCTCAAATCTTTAAAGCTACGTAACTGATTTTCATGTGGTTTTTTAATAGATAGAGTCATTCAAGAGGAAGGTTTATATGTATAATACATGTTTAATATAGTAGGGGATGCAGCGGGAACGGGCTCTGACGCCACACGGGCGGAAAAATATTGGCGGTACGAAGTTCGCCGGGTCAGCTAGTTTTAGATAAAGACATGAAACAAATGTTTAATCACTGAATTCATATTACTAACGTACGTTTTATTACTACTCAGTGTGTTATGCTATTTCTTTAAAATTTAATAGCACATTGCCCCTTAGCTTAATAAAGGTCTGTAGTAGGTATCACTATAGTAAAATAGGTCATAGAAAGAAAATAGTCTGTTTGTAGAATTCTAAGTATGCAGCAAGGGTAGATTCTGGGTACCTAAGGTGATTCTAGGTGGCAACGATTTGGCAACGTATATAATGAGTGCCTAAACAAAAATAACAAAAATAACTGATTATCTGTACAATTAAATAATCATAAGCCATCTGTCGCCTCATTGTGTTTGATTAGGCCTAGGTAACATATTATGAAGAATACTGCTGCCATAGTACATATGATTTTGAAGCCGCGTGGTTCCCGGCAGAGTAGAATTTGGGCCACCCCTTCTCTTCCCATATGGTGTCGTACAAGGCGACTATAACTTGAACATCAGACAGATATGTACAGCCCCGACTCAGCCTCAGATGCATGGCTCGACTCAACAATAGTGCCCGGAACACGGCAATAGACTCACCCCCTATTACGTGGGACCGAATACAGATTGGTGAAATGTGGGTGTTAATCTCACCTAACCCTCCGGTGATAAATGCGTGATTATATGTATGTATGTAGGTACATATGATAACTAGTCGGTTCGAGTCCGACATAACCTCCCTCTCCGGCTCCGGAGAGGGGGTTCAGTGGGGATTAAAAAAAAGGTACATATGATAATTACATTTTTCTAACAAGATGTAGGTCTAATAAATATTTTCGTACAATTATGGATGGAAAATACACCCAGCCTCAGAACAATTATTACATACCTATCAATAACACCGATAGCTCTTCCGGGCGGCTAGGAAGAAAAACTCTTAATAAATTACCCAGGGCAGACAGTTTCAGTCTTACAAAGATCACCGTTCAGTTAATCAGTGAACGTTACAGTATACTATGGTGACGTACTAAACAAATTGTAATTCTTATCAATAACAACTTGGGTCATTACTCTTTATACTTATCTATAACTATGGCCAAGCCCAGTTATGCCAATCGCTCATCGTAATAAGCGTAGCTGGACACTTGATAACACATTCCGACATTTCAACGTTTAGTTTTAATTGAAAAACGGAACCTTGTAGCTAACTGTCAATTAAGATCTATGTTGTATTTATCGCTGGGGAGCTTCACCGAATAAAGCATGCCCAAAATATCACTAGGTACATAGTATAAAACAAGGTCGCTTTCTCTATCCCTATATCCCTTTGTATGCTTAAATCTTTAAAACTAACTACGCAATGGATTTTGATGCGGTTTTTTTTTAAATACATATCGCTCATTTGCGGCGATAGTGTGGTATCTCAAAAACGTCAATTTTGCAGAAAACGATTTTTAAACTTTTAATCAATCAGAACTTTTTAAATATTGTCCTAATGTCACAACGATATTCGAACAACCTCCAGGACAACTAATATTTAGTTTTATTATGTATTCATTTTGTATGTATTCATACAAAATATCTAAAATAAGTACTTTAAAAAAAATAAAAGAGCACTTATCACATTGTTACTGAAATATGCAACATTTTTAGTGTGCTATTATCAAATATCACGTTGTAGATGATGAAATTATTTCTAAGGTGCTGTATTACATCTAAATAAAACTTTGTTGTCTAAAATATTTGTTTAATAAAAATCAATATTAATAATAAAAACAGTTGTATCCAGTAACAAGTTTTACTTTCTTTGCAATGAGATCAACAATTTACCTTATGTTTGACTACATTTATTAGAGGCTTAGAATAATCACATAATATTATTATGACTTCTCTTATTTTTAATCCTTACAAAACTGTGTTAACATTTAAGCTTAGCTTATACAAAAAACCTAAATATCACGACCATTAAAATCACAGCTAAAGGAACTACAAATTATCACAATAAATATTATTTATTGTGGTTTTAACGATAGTTAAATCTATACGTAATCAGTCTCGGGAGTACTGAACAGTTGGCTCCTTCCTTATATTAAAATATTAAAATAAGTAATAAAAGTAAACTAAATTCTCCTCTAAAAGTCAGTGTAAGATGTTTTGAAGTACAATGCGTAGGGGTCGTCTTTTTGACTTTAAAAACTTTAATCTCTGTCAGCTTAATAATTTTTTTATCTTCATCTTTCTGTAGCACAAAATTTATCTGATTAGTAATAGCTTTCCAATCCCAAATATCACTATAGCACATTTCATTAACATGTATTGACGCAGATTTCTTTCTTGCAGCTTTAATGACCCCTATGAATCCTTCAGGAGTATAGATAAGTCCAGATCTCAGCTGCCTTTTCACTTGTCTTTCTATCTGGGAGTGAATTGAATCACCCTCATTTTAGGTATGCCCCGTTATTAGAAATTTGTGAGTAATGGAATTAATATTTTGGTAGTTTTGCACAGCATAAACATACATGGCCATCATGAACTTATTTTTCAGCTGTCCAGCACAGTTGTCAGTATAAAAGACCACGTCAAGTGGTGTACTACCGTCTTCCGAAATTTTCCCCAGATATTTAAAAACGCAAGTGGCAATCTCATTACCACCCCTAGTAGCTTGGGATTCGTCCCATACAAAGCTTTCAACATCATTAGTTTTAAGATCGTAAATTGTTAAATTTAGTAAGTTCAATTTGGACTTGTAATAAAATACAAATATTTCGCCTTTAGGGCACTCAAATACAGCCTGTAGATCGTAAACGGCTACCACTAAGCTATCATCCTTCTTATCCTTCTCCTTTCCTATTCGAGACAAACGCTTTTCTTCTTGGTGTTGTAAATACATTTCCTTTTTCAGTTCTTTTTGTTCTTCTGAACTATTTTTATAAGCTTCACAAAATTCGCAAGCGTCTGTTTTCGGAATAAAGAACGTTATGTGTGTCAGTGTGAATATGCGGTAAAACATAATGTAATTAATAAACCCAACGTTATTGATCTTGCATTGTTCTGCATAGTCTCGGTGAATGTCTGAAATGGTTTTACTACCGTCAATATAGTGTCTCTTTGAATGTGCCCGAATGTAGTGAGATTCTATTTTTAGGATATTTTCAATCAAAACATCGAAGCATTATAGTCAGAATTAGCCAAACGGTCTTCATTTTCTTTTGGTACTAACTCTAACATGAATTTAGATAACCATTTAGATATCTTGATCCCATCTGCAAATATAACAAGAATAAAATTTAAATGATTAGCACATACAGAGTTACATCGAGAGATATTTTCATAACATAATATGATGTTTTCTGGAATAATAATACATCATCTAATAAACCAAATTACATGTCACTAGAAAGCATAAACTTTATCATCTTCAACGTTACAATTCAAATTATTACAGTGAAATTTATAATGTTTACAAGAATAATGTGTTAAGTAAAAGATATACCAAATTAGTTGTTACTTAGTTATGCAAGAACACCCTGATAAAATAAGATATTACCCTGTTGAAAGAAAGGATTAGTATCAAATGATACTTACTTTTTCACCAAAAACGTGATATATTCGTATTATCACGTTGTTCGAGAAACACGACAGCACTTCACTCCAGCAAGCACAGGGACAAATGATTTGTAACTTTGTCGAAGTCAACTAGATGTCCGAGTGAGACAATGCTACACTGTGATAGTTTTGTCTTTTTCCTTTATTTCTCCGTCATTTTTAGAGTAAAAATTACCACGTTTTTAGAGATAACAGTTCGCAACTTCGCGATTTTGAATTTACATTAAAAAAAATATATAATTTTTGGAAATATCACACTATCGTCGCAAATGAGCGATATATTAGTGATTCAGGAGCAAGGTTTATATGTATAATACCTACATGTTTAATATAGTAGAGGGTGCAGCGGGATCTGGCACCACGCGGGTTAAAAAAATATGAAGGGTATTCTGGTACAAAGTTCGCCGGGTCAGCTAGTATTTTATAAACCGTACATTTTTACCGTATTTCGCCAGCGAGGGTATTATCGCGTATTTTTATTAATTTTCTTTCAGGTTTTAGACAGTATTCGGATTTTTTATTTTTGTTTTTATTGTCCAAGCTAAAGTGGATTTATGGCGCTAAGCTAGTTCCTGCTATTTTTTCTTGGTTCGGAACTAAAAGTTAGGGTACCAACCCTAAGTCCCACATAAAGGATTGTTTTAAAAGTTTTTGAGGAGAACTAATAGGTACCTAATAGGTACCTAAGTATAACATTATCTATTTGATGATGATTTATTGTCAACGAGAGTTCGAAACAAGGTTAGGCCCTGACATCTCGTAGCAGATTCTCATGGTTCTCTTATCGGATGTGAGCTAAAGGGAATATAGTGAGAAATCTATGAACCTAAGAACGGTAAGTCCGGGTCCGGGCCCTTGCCTGATTTAAAAATGATCATATCTATTTGTACTATCATGTTGGCAGCCATACTACAAAGTTAAAGAATTGACAATGAGTTTGAGAATTACGAATGAGTAGCATAATATGTCGTCGACATAACTCATTTATAATTATATCACACCTGCTTTATTCAACATTAGAATTTCGAAATAGACGAACCGAAACGACTGTCTTCAGTCTTATATAACAATCACATCTGAGAAGAATACAGTGTCTATAAAAAATGAATGACTAAGTACATATCTCCAAGATGTCTCCGAGCTTGGAAACTAATCGAATCCGTAGGTATTTCTTTTTTGTTGTGTTGTATTGATGCCAAGACTCTGAATAGTTCTGCCAACTACCAAAATATAAGTACGTTTCCTCAAAGTCAAGCTACATTATCAACGTAATGCAATTACTAGGTACCTACTATAGTTATCGCTCTCTCAAATCGATTGTTTTTAACTCAAGTTGGGGAGCCATCTCCATGTAAGGCAGCGTCTTGTCTGTCGAATCGTTTCAACTTTACCGCTCCGCTGTTCTTGTTATACTGGTCTGATTTTCTTGATGATTGATGGAGTTCTCAGGTCACGAAACCTTTGTGATGTAGTACCTAGGGTTTCTTAGATATTATGAGTGCCTATTAGTTGACAACAGACTTGCTTCTAAGTGTAAATGAATTAGTGTGTAGATAAATTTAATTTTGTGAATATTATTATACTAGTACAAAACAGATATACCTAAACAAGCTGTTAATTTTTGTATAAGTATATTGTTACTAAAATAGTTGTTAAGGCCTGGTTGTAGTAGTGCGACGTCCGGACTGGACGGCAGATATTAGATATACGTGTTAATGTATTTTGACACTTGTTTGTAAATATTATCTATCATAATAGGCATACCACCCTAGTACCTAGGCCTCTTTGTAATGTCATCTGTCATCTGTCATCACTCATCAGCTATAAGAAGTTGCACGTTGGTTTATGGCCTGTCGCAATACCATTTTTTTTATCCGTACGTTATGACCCTGCACAGTTTGACACTGCTGCACGGGACTGGGGCACGGAACCTGCAGTATCGGTTTCGTTGTTTATGTTGTAATACGTTCTAGTACCTACCTAATATTATTTACTTTTTATCTTCTGCTAGCATTCGCCCACGACTTTGTACGCGTGGAGTGAGCAAGACTTTCATACAAACTAACATCCCTTGTTTCAGGGGGTTAGAGGTGGAGTTTCGTAAAATCCGTTCTTAGTAGATGTTTACACCCTATAAGGCAAACTATAAAACACTATAATTGGTTGTCACTTACCCAACCTATACTTAAGTATATATACACATGACTCGCTCAGAGACAATATTTTACTGTTTATCGTTAGAGCACTGACTCCCACAATACAGGTTTCTGCCTAGTTATATAATGTGCTAAATTATTATTATTGTAATCCTAGATTTAAGCACAACGTAGGTAGGTATGTAGATTTTGTGACAATAAACAATTTATTTATTATTTATTTAAATTTCAGGTCTGTAGGTGCTATATTTTTTGAGATTTTTTAGATATAAAAGCGAAATACCATTCCCTGTATATTTTAGAAGCTTAACATACGAGGCCCTAGTGCAGACATTCCTCTTGGGGTTAGACGCTTAGACTGACAAGCTAAGCTAAGACAGTATATAAGAAAAGGTAGAGACTCGAAAAGGCAAACTTTAGATGCAACCAGGATGGACTCTCGAATAGGTCCTATAGGTAACGCGAGGAACGAAATAGAGTTCCAATTTTGAGCTGGCAACACAGCTAAGTTCAAGGTAGTGTTGTTAATGAAAATATCTGTTCTGTAACATAGCGTAGCACACGTGCATATCAACACAGACAGTAAGTATAGAGTGGTGCGATTGATAAAAGATAAATACCTATTAATGTGTGACCTTTATACTTACATAACCAATAGATATCAATGTAATCGCTTCTTTAAGTAAATAGGTATTGTTGTTGTCTGATTCATAGCAATTAAGTTATAAATATGAACTTTCATAACAGCTGTCAAAATTGTGCCATTACATTAATAGGTTATTTGGTTCAAATTAACTTGAACAAAATAAAAGTAAAAAGCTATATCTGAAATCATTATTTTATTTCATCAATATTTTTTCAATAATCGTCATAGCAGTTGCAGTAGCAACGTAGCAGGTCGGTTACGCTGGATGTAACAAGCCGTAAAAAAGTTACTAGTCAACGGATAAAAGCGGATTCCTCACGAAGAAGGAAATGATATTCTGTTCTCCGTGTGACGCCCGCAAATAAACATCTACCAACTATTCTTACTTCTTGTGTGATTTAAGTAGATTCAGTTTGTTATAACAACACTCTGGTTCTCTCTAGAGGTGATATTTAAATGATTCTCTCTCGTTTAAGCAGTGATCTTTGCTTGTTGGTCACCTTTATGGTCCCTATATAACTGATAAACCTTACCATTATTTGCAAAATAATCGTAACCCAAGATAACCTAATGATTAAACAATCTCTCGTAATTGACAGGTTGGAAACCCACCCGTTACCTAAACTTAGCGATAAAATTGATAACCTTTTGATAACCCATATTTAGCAGCAGTACCTATAGTGTGAATAGAGCCAAATAAAACGAATCTGCTTAAAGCTAGTTAAATGTCAAGACAGACTCTTATCAACGGGCTCAATTTATGCTTAATTTTATTAGAAAAATGGATCAAAAATTGAGAAATTTGAGAATTACGTTTAAGGATAAATCAAACTTCACTCTACAAAATTACACATATTTTTTTAAAGAATGGTCGTTACGTCCTTTTTTTGACTGTTAAAACATAATTTAGACTTTAACTTTAGCAGATAAAATCTTTAAAAACTAACATATTTTTACTTTAAATACACATGGTCGTAGACACCAATAGTCGACAATCACTTAAAAGTGATAGAAAATCTAGCCATAAAAAAAGGCAATGGGCTACGTAGGTCAAGAAGTTACATATTTATAACATCCGTACTAAAAATAGTGATAATCATTATTAATAAATAAAATATCACACCTATTAAGAATCACTACACTACCCTTAACAAAAATCTAAAAAACAACTGGCGCCAATTCAAAATTTACTGACGACAGTGTTGCGAATTGTTTGATGCATACATGCCATTAGATGTCTTCTAAGTTAATAGTCAAGTTAACAAGATACTTACTTACTCTCTTACAATAAAGGTTTATTTTTTGACGGCTATTGGGTCAGTGTCGACCATTGGGTCTTTTACCTTAGTTACAACCAACCGAGAAAAGTGACCGGTCCGCTCAGTGATTGACGTTCTAGTCACTTCAAGTTAAAAGTAATTACACTAATCTGAAAATAGGTACTTAAAAGGAAAGAGCTACCCTGTGAATCCAGATAGCCTTCTTGATGTATCTAAATGTCTGACATTGTCGAAAGCGTGCATGATGTTGATATGTACGTCCCCCCTCGAGGATGGCCAGACCGCGAGGGATGGCCCTGGGTCAGTCGGGGTGCGAGGGATATGTCGAAGACAACCTCATCTTTAGTCGACCGGTTCGAGTCCGACATAACTTCCCCATCCGGCTCCAGAGGGGGGAGGGTATCCGTGAGGATTTCCCGCACGTAAAAAAAGAAATATACCATCATAAATAATCTAATACCAATAAAACTAAAAATGACATCTAGTTATTTATTGTTTCTGACTTTTATGAGTTAAGTTTTAGTTACGTTACAATACCTACTTAAGTAGAATACAAAACAATATAGGTACTCTTATGTCATTTTACCTGTTCCATATTGTAATCATGACATCATTTAGTGTGTAATTTAGGTACAACATGCAATGCAAACAACCATTCGTCAACAAATATTTTATTTGCCTTATTACGGCCAATTTATAACAATTACCTCTATGTTTTCTAACAAACATGATAGGTACCTACGGGTAATCCAACTATGAAATATGGAGCAATGAAAACTACAACTACCTACTTATATTGCTAAATCTAAAATAGTTTATTTTAACTTGGATCGTCAGCTCGCCGGCCTAACCAGCTAATTGATGAACGAGGCTCTGAGGCAAAGCTTCCCCCTCAGTGTTGGGAGTTCAGACGACGGTATTATTATCTATTCTGACATATTCTGTGGCTTCCGTAAAAGCCTCTGGAGACGTGCCACCGGTATTGGCGCTCAAATAAATGAGAAGACTTATAAGTGACTAGCTTTTGCCCACGGCTCCGCCCTCGCGGATGTCGATTTTCCCGACCAAACATAGCCTATATCCTTTCTCAAGGTCTAATCGACCCCTATACCAAATTTCCTCCAAATCGGTTCAGTGGTTTCGGCGTGAAAGCATAACAGACAGACAGACAGAGTAACTTTCGCATTTATAATACGAGTATGTATAAGTATGGATAAGCTCATAAAAATATGTTACAAAGTTTACTTCGTAGGCACCATTTGCTTCTTTGCATATTTTTTTATTCTATTGCCAATATAGTACCTATTATACTGTTTACTCACTCACTTCCTAAATTCTTCCCAGGTATCAGATTCTCAATGGACGTCAGCAGGGACGAAGTCAAAGCTTTGTCTGCCTTGATGACATTCAAGTGTGCATGCGTGGACGTACCCTTTGGTGGTGCTAAGGCCGGCATCAAGATCAACCCCAAAGAATATTCAGAGCATGAGCTGGAAAAGATCACTCGTCGCTTCACCTTGGAGCTCGCCAAGAAGGGCTTTATCGGTAAGTCTTTCATTTAAATGTATCTTATGTTAATTATACAGGCCCTATCAACACCCATAAGGCCCAAGACAACTTCACCTGAAATTAGTTACCCTGCTAAACAACGTACGAACCCAAGGTTTCCTCTTACGACGGATGTCGATGCCGGAAAAGCCAACATAGACCGATCAAAAACAATAAGTGGACGTCTGGCTCCACAGTGCAAACTTTAGACTGAACTGGGCAATCGCTATGAGGATTATAATGAATGACTGTTTTAAGTAAAGTCTACAAAAGAGATACGGTTGCACCTTTACATACAAATCAATATGAAAATGTGCAGTCTTATCTCCTTTGTCATGTGTTGTGTAGGAGGTAGGACACGACGGTTTCCGTCCAATTGAGCAGTCCGACTGAGGAAGTACCTCCGCCCTACACAAAACCGCGGCCATAATAACCTGTTGTTTTCCCGGCGGTGATTAGGGTAGCCAGAGCTCACTGGAGAGTTTTTGTGCTGTCAGGTGGAAGACTAAAGGCTATTCCTACTTTGTCTTCTACACTGACGGCACAGAATCTCTCTGTACTAGCAGGGTCGGCAGCACGCGTGTGACTCCCCTGGTGTTGCACACGTCTATAGGCCACGGTAACCACTTTCCATCCGGTGGACAGTGTGCTTATCTGCCACCTGAGTGGTATAAAAAAAAACATTTAACCTAAAAGTTCTTGCCATAGTGTATCGTCCTCGGGTTGACGACGTCACAACAATATTATTATTTTGGTATTTCTTTTAATTTGTTTTTTTTTACCCTTAAAGCCTCGGGTCAAAGACCTATTTAGGCACGTCTGGAACTAATTAGCATCCTCTCGCGACCCGTGTAATTCGTATATGCTCGTAGTTTCAAGCCTTGTAACGTAACAATGTACTATTACTAACCATAACAATGGAATTGTGTTTAAGATAATCAGTGTGAAGGTTAGAATTAAAAAAAATACTCACCAAACACTGATATTTTTTACTTAACCTTAACCAATGTGAAGGCTAGTCGGTCGCCAATTTATTGGTTATATTTATGACTACTCAGATATGCTACGATTATACTAAGTATAAGTATTCTAAACAAATCATTCCTGACATACTTGTGAATTGTGAACGCAATTTGTTATGGCTAAACATGTTATCATCATTATTTGTTTTGTATGTCATTGGACACTTGTTTATTTTTTGTTAGCCTACCTACATGTTATAGATATTAACTCACGTGTTACGTGTAAATGAGAAGTTAAAAGTAAATGGTTTCCTCTCTTAACGACCATATGGTTTATGTTCAGTTCATCTAGACTAAACTGATGGACGTACGGTCAATAACCGGCGCAAGGAAATTACCCTTGCGTGTCGTTAATGACCTAGTGACAAGGCAAAATTATTACTTAGACTAGGTGCCTGCCTATATCGTTAGGTGAATATAACGGCACTTCTCTTATATTTATGCACACCATTTCAGGAAACAGGGAACTAAATAAAAATCCGACGAGCAGAAGCTTCTCCTATTTGTGAAAACTAAAAATCCTACCAATATGAAATAACAAGCAAGTAACAAAACTGCGTTTTTTTACCCCTCACCAGCAGGAGTGGTTGTGTCGGACTTGAATTTACTAAAACCGCACGGTGCTCCGTCAACCTACTTTAAGATAAATATCAATCTAGATCTAGACATTATTATACCTTTATCAGTAGAATTGAATTGTAAGTCCAGACGAGCTCAACAATCAATCTGTTGATCAAGTGCAGTGGTACGGGTACCTAGATACAATGATATAATTTCATAGCAACAGCAATGGATACATAATGTAAACGTAATATCGAACACGTGTTTGATTAATATACTTCATCATTCATTACGAATTCGTAATGAGTGAAAAAGGTTTTGTTAAAGACACGTAAATAGGTTCGCAGATAGGTACATATATTATGTATAGATATGTACTTTGAAAAAATATAATAGTAACGCTTATAAAAAAACGCTGACATTATCAAGGGGTCGAAACCAAAGACGTATTTCGGTAGGTATAACAAACTAAAGGACAACTTGTATCCGAGTGCATATTATTATGAAAAATTAAAGATACAATGACTTGCTCATACAAAAATTTAAATAATATAAAATTTGTCCTTTCAAGCTCCTTCAGCTATTCATACCAGAGGTTGTTTTTTCCATGACGCGCTCTCAAAACACTATAGCCGGACTTAAGTGATTATTACTTGTCCATTATTTTGGTAATTTCGGCAGAAATAATTAGCTAATTAGCTAAGTGTAATACCCCGGTCCCGCGGGACCAAGTTGTAACTAATTCTATGTCATGACCATTGAATCTAGATGTATAAAGCTATCCCCGTACACCTCTCGTATTCAAACCTACAATTCCCAGCCGCGCTATCGTCTAATGACCTTCAGACCGCTTATCGTGATGCGCAGTAATCCGTGATTCTATAGAAAAAATGGGTTGTGAAAGACCTATTCCTTATCGTACTTTATCTACAATAGAATTCATGTATATCCCAGTCCTAGTTTCCCAACCTAAAGTTCACATACTCTTATGATTGTAACTCGTATTTACTTTAACATACCTCTTAACAGATTTGTCGCTACTCCAACCTTACTTCGTAGTCAATCCACAGTTCGTCACCTTATTTATCATACTAAACTCACAATATAACATACAATTTCACTTATTTACTTAGTGGAATACGACCAGACAATCTTTTGACAACTACGTTCTTATGACGTTTGAAATTTGACAATTTTTACTGCCCTCATTCAACACTTAGTATAGAGACACCTACCACATTACGCTTGCACTACACGTAAAATTAGAATCTACAAAATTAACTGTCAATCATTCAATACTTCAAATTATAATTGTTTTCGAGGATACCAACAGAGGTCGTGTTATTCAAAAAAAATACACAAACAATTACTGTCAGTGATAATTTATAGTTAGATCAACTCATCGTTGAAACTTCTATAAATCTTTATTATTTCTGTAATATAGTGTATTTTCCCCCCCCCGTGTATAAGAAATGTGGCCCCGTGCTCGCCACATTCAGTAGGACTCGCCACTAGTACCAACATAGTCCTTCCTATGCCTAAGTAGGTATTTAGGAGACAATTCTAAAGTCCCCTGCCTACTGTATCGAAGCATCCGATACACAAATCCCAATTCTATTTTCAGAATAGCGTAACTCTAACGCAGGACTTCAGTCCTATTGCCGTAATTCCTTTAATATAAGGTATTAAGATGATAACACAGAATCATCGTTCTAAGCGTCATTTTAGGACAATTACATTAGTATCTATCGCAGTAACTTCTGCGCTGATTGTTAACGATAAGATTAGTTAGGAAAAGCTCATTTATTAGCACAGACCTAAATAATTATAGTTAATACTAGAACCAATTCACTTCTGAATAATAATGTCTATATAGACACTTCAGAGAGAATATATTCTCACCGAACACTTGATCAAACTACAATAATTCAGCTCAGATATAGCTTTTGCTTCACCCTAGCGGATGACAAAGTTACTATAAGATAGCGATCGAGCGACCATGTGCATTCGATACAGTACATATAATAGCTGATTATGCAACAGTGATTAAAATGTCCAAACATCATTATTTGTGTGTTTGTAGCCATGGTAATCTCATGTGTAAGATCTTGCTCGTACACAAAGAACAATAGTAAAATAACTACCTCTGTAGCTAGTCTGTTTGGATACTTCCGACCCTTCAGACTTCGGTGGTCTTGCACATAATTCTGTAGTCAGAAAGGTTTCACTAGCGTGAACGTACAATATACCGTTGTGTTGTCGTTCAATAATGAACCAGCAAGGATTTATATGTAAATAATAAATATTATATCAAAGATGGTTAGGACAGATCAATCACTGTGTATTTACCTTTAACAATATCTGAATTCTGTAATGAATACACCAGTTCACTGTCTCCATTTCACTCACAATCACTCACTTCACTATTAAATCACTCGTCGTGGTGTTGCAGCATTCGCTTGTAGTTTTATTTTCACCATAATCTTAGCGTAATTATTACACATTACTGTCACTATAATCCCAGTAAATTCCAACAACGTAAATCGACATGAAAATTGGCTTGCAAAAATTAGCGGGAAAACTTTCATTCTTCGGTCACAAGATGGCGGTCATTTACAAATCTGCTTTGTTGTAATTGAACCAATTGTCTATCTAATTTCCCAATCAGTTTATCATGATTTACAATAATAACAACTTAGATCACCCCTTTACAAACGCAATACTACCTACCTAATATATATATTCATATGTTTGCTATTAGTGTGTACCTACTCACCTACCTGACTAAACTAACCATGTATCAACAAACATTCAACTACGTTAAACGTGAAATGTGTAAAGCTAATCTATCTGACTAGGGCGCAGGTAGTAAGCCTGACTTTGAACTATCACTAGTACCCCCTACGAGCAAGAGACCACGGCCGAAGCCAAGGATGTGTTCTCTCACAGGACAAGGACATAAAAGTGTGTATATATACATATATAAAGATAGACAGGACTGATCCGCTCTGGAGAGCGACAACCGCCTCCTCTCCAGTCACAAACCATCCTGGAAGCTCACGGATCCCTTTCAGGCAAAATCCGTGTGCTGAGCGCTTCAGACTATCCTCAGCATGCCTAGCTGAACAGAGGTCAAGAGCTTCGTTATCACCGATAGGTATCAACTCAGGGCAATCACGTCGATTGACTTCCTAAGCGGGGGAACCTAGCTAATACCTAAGGCCTCAACCGTCCCTAGCCCTACCAAAGTCCCACAAAGAATCCCTATATAAACATTTTATCTCATGTATGGCCCTGTACCGCAGACTCACAGTACAGCTGATATTCCGAATTGAACACGAGATTCAATTCTTAATCCCAGAGATAAAGGTGTCTTGTCTGGCTCATACGATAAAATGTTCATTTCGCGAATTATAAACTTCAATAAAGGCGAGCTACCTAATTCCTCTTTTCACTAATTTAAACACTATATATTTACTAATTAAACTCAATTATTCACAATCAAGGTAAAAAAAATCTTCACGACTTTAAATGTAAAATTCTCAAAATTCCCGCCAAAGTACAATGTACAGAATACCTTTCGCGAATCGACCAACCCCGAAGCCAGCTCAAAGAAAAAGTGTCCTTGAATTCCCACTCAAAATCCTACTTTCGTCGAATTAGGGCTCCAATAGTGTCCTCCACCAATCAGAAGCTTTTATTTTCCCGCCAAAAGTCACAATTTCTGAATAATTGACAACAGCGCTAGGTTTTCTATGGCGCCTGCGTTATAATTATGAACTAACTTAAATCTTCCGTGAACCAGTGGCCCTTTTTTAAATATTTATAAACTATTTACATACTTACACTCATTGATTCTAACTGTCAATATTTTCATAATAATATAAGATTAATTTTATGTTTAATAAACATCCATATAATACTCAATAATAGATATAGAAAATTATTCAATAATCATTTGACCTTCAAAATCAGTAGCCAATCACAGTCATTTCCTGCATTTACATAGTTCTGGAGCACACAGATAATAAATAGTATTTATGATCTCTTTTCAACAGTACTTTATTGCATTAAATATTATAATTATTGTTCCTTGTAAATAATTAATAAGTTTTAACTTTATCTGTTTATTCTTTTCCTTATTAATTTTATTATAAACAATACACAAAACTATTATAATATTATTCTTGTGTAAATATCCATAGACTATTTTTCTTAAATTCTTTCAATCATAGTCCCATATATAGGTACTGTATATATTAAACTACATTTTAAATTTATTTGTTCACAAAACAAATTTACTTGCCCTTTGCAATTTAACAGAATAATTTCTTTATGAATCAATTTTTTTCTTTGACCACATACCATAGTGTATATTTATTCATCATTTTATTTACGTATAAAAATTCCTTACTTAATCAACTAGATGGCGTTTTACGACATTGAATTATTTTCGTTTTATAAAAAACCAAGTGATATTCAATTTACTTGTAGAAATTCTTACTTAATTACTAGATGGCGTTTTACGACATTGAATTATTTTCGTTTTATAAAAAACCAAGTGATATTCAATTTACTTGTAGAAATTCTTACTTAATTACTAGATGGCGTTTTACGACATTGAATTATTTTATTTATTTATGTTTTCTTGTATTATAAGAACCTCGAAACGGTGTTTCAGTCCGTTACATCCGACCCCCTGAATCATTTACGCAGGCACAACCATTCCCCCTTTGTGCCCGAAGTAAAGATTCACTAACCTAGCTATAACTCTAGTCTAAAAGACCTGCATGAAATTAAAATTTATTTTGGTAGTATACATATTGTTAGATTGGTTAAATCCAATTTAGGTCCAATTTCTATATGTGAGTGTGTGTGTTTCAAAATTGGGACACGATATCGCTTGCTCCCACATTCAAGTTTTAAGGCGAAAACTACGGGACCACGTTATTTCCTGCCAGCCTGACCAATTCAGCGGGAAAAAATGGTTGTGAATCATCTCAGCGCTGTCGCATAGAGTAGAAGATCATAGGGGACTTTGTAGCATTATCCATCTACGTCGCCCATGATCCGCCTACCCCATTCCCCAAAATTAGCCAAACCTTGTGGACAAACAAAAATAAAGGGGCCAATAGCCTCCACTCCACCCGAAGGAGACCCAAGGACACACATCCCATTTCTCAAACAAGCATGTAGAGTGTGCTTTCTTAATTGTTCCTAACGTGTATAGTTGAGACCCTGTGAAGGCCCATTAACGGCATGCTTAGACTTCTAGTCCTTCCTTAACCTAACACCTTGCATAACCTTCACAAAATCTATTGTAGTGTACATAGATAATTGAACCAAACTGGTATAATAATTTTAACACTTTAATTATAGTATTAATCGGGATGGCCCTCCATTCTGATTTTAACAATCCCATTCCATCAACTCATGCAATTCGCTAACATATACATCTCATATAATGAAGAAATTCATCATACACACTTTCAGAACCAACTTCCGCGGTTGTGCTCACTACCAACCGACCAATACTAATAAAGTAAAAGAGTTCTCATTATTTGTCTTCCTTCCACCCCCCCCTTTTTTCGTCTCCTTTAATATTGACATTATACGTAAACATATTATTTATTTATTTTATTATTATATATGTTTCCTTCATTTCCTTTTTTTTTTTATATTCAACTTTACTTAGTTATTATTATTTTATTTGGGTGGAGCCACCTCTACGCCCCACCATCTGACGAAATGAACAAGATATATATAAACATATCTGACCCTTTTAATATTTGACTACATGTATACAGAACTTAAGAAATTCTTAAACTGCCACATTCTCCTTCATGTCCTCAGATGGGCTTCACCCCTTTCCTCCTTTTATTATCATTTATTAGTACAACAAAAATTACAATTCCAACAATTTTAACATTAATTCAAAATTTTACAATTCTTTGTTTAATTCATTTTTATTCATTCTATTTTGAATTTTTACTTTACAATATTAATTTTACTCTACCTCAATAATTATCAATTAAGTTTAACAATTGTCAAACATTTCCTCCCCTTTTAAAGTGTTAATTAAATTTTACAATTTTCAATTTTATTACCTTCTTTAATTTTAAAGAAAATTTTCAACCTTTAATCAAAATAAATAATATAACTTCCTGTTAACAACACATTAGTTACTTACAAACGTAAAATCATCATAACAAATTGCTCCCTTTCTGGAGAAAGAAAAGAGAAAGAAAAAAAAACTTCCAATAACTTCACTAAATACATATAGTTAACCTTTCAACCAATCACCAATTTACTTTGGTGTGACTTTGAATCACCAATTCCTAACTCAGGAGTTATAACACAAATACGGTTCAATTTAATTTCGTCAGATACAGTTAGCCATTCCCATTGTTCCCCAATCCAGTCTTATCCTAGCCTTAATAACAACTCCCCCTATCATCCTTTATGACTCCTAGGAGTCAACCCATTGTGTAGCAATTCCTATCATGGTTCTTTATAATACCTCGATAAATGTATAGTATTAAACTTTCCTTTCACTTCGTCTGTTAATGGATTTACCAAAATATAAACATTCTTACAGGGACTCCCCGCTATGACATAAGGCCCTTCATATAAATTTTCAAATTTCTTAGTAATTTTTAACTCAGCATTAGATTTATTTAATTTCTTTATTTTGACAAAATCTCCCACTTGATACTCTATCAATCTATTTCTTTTATTGAATCCCAGCTTCCTTTTTTCTGCAGCTGATTTCAGGTTCTCCCTCACTGAATTCCTAATTTCCACTATATCTAACCTATCACTATCCTTCCCTATAGCTTGGTCAAATGATAGTTCAGTGCTAATCCCATATAGAATTTCACAAGGAGTATAGCCAGTACTTTCATGGTATGTATTATTATACAAGTTTTCTAATTTTGGCAATGTATTAACCCATCCCCTGTGATTACTACTATTATAAGTCCTAAACAGTCTTCCCAATTCTCTATTTACTCTCTCTACAGTATTAGGCCTGGGATTTCTAACTGTGGTATAAATTACTTTAATACCTAACAATTCCATCCCTTCCTTCCAAACTCGACCAGTGAATTGTGTTCCATTATCTGACATAATTGCCTTAGGTTTTATTATTTCAAAATATTTTTTCACCTTGCTAATTACCGCTCTGGCTGTTGCCTTCCTCAAATCATAAAACTTCACAAATTTACTAAAGGAATCCTGTAAAACTAATATGTATCTCATTCCAAACTTCCCCACAGGTAAAGGTCCATATAGATCTACCATCACTAAATCTCCTATATCTTTAGACACAATGGGGCAACATGGACCCACTTTATTATTATTATTATGTTTAGTTAACTGACATACATTACACCCCCTTACTTTGCGCTTTACATCTTTAGTCAAACCTTTCCAATAAAACCTCTCCTTTATATATTTTAACATCTTATAACTACCTTGATGTCCCATCTCCAAATGTACCTGTTTAATTACCTCATCTCTAAGCTTATCTGGCAAGTATATCGAATTTCTCTTTCCACCATCCCTCTCTATAACCAAAACCCCATCTTTTAATCTACACTTATTAATCAGCCTGGACGATTGTCTACCTACCTCACTAGGATTTTGTAATATGTTAAGTAATTTGCTAATCTCTTCATCTTCCCTTTGATATAATTTTATTTGTTCAAGTCTTTTTAACAATTCTTTATTTTGTTTTGACTCCATGTAAAGAATACTAGGCATTTTAATCTTTTCCTCTTGTAAAACCTTCCCCTCTGGCGGATAACGTGATAATATATCGGCTACTATATTATCCCTACCTTTAATATGTTGTATTTCATATTGGAAATTTTCCAAATAATTTATCCAGCGAGTTATTTTTGCATTATATAATTTCCAAGTCTTCACGAATAATAAAGCCTTATGGTCAGTCTGAATAATTACCCTTGCACCCCGTAAATATGATTCAAATTTCTCTAAACAACAAATCACTGAATAAAACTCTTGTTCTGTTGTAGTCCAATTTAATTGTGCACCCCTCAAAGCTCTACTATAGAACCCCAATATCTTCTGCTCATCATTACTATCTATCTGGTATAGAACCCCGGCCAGCCCTATTTGTGAACAATCAGTTTGTAAGTAATATGGCCTAGTAAAGTCTGGATGATGCAACATTATAGTTCCTAAAAACAATGATTTAAGTTGTTGAAAAGCTATTTGTTCCAAATCTCCCCAATTCCAAACCTTACCCTTTTTTAATAAATTATATAATGGCTGAGCCTGTCTATGATAATTTGGAATAAATTTCCTATAAAAATTACATAACCCTAAAAATGCTCTTAATTGTTTAATTTTTCTAGGTGCTGGAAAGTCTTGAATAGCTTTAACTTTCTCTGGGTCAGTGCGTAATCCCTTTGTAGAAATAATATAACCTAACATCTTCACTTCCTCACAACAAAACTCACACTTCTTGAAATTACAAGTAAGGCCTGCCTTTTGTAATTTCCCAAGTACTATGTCCAAATGATCTAAATGTTGATTAAATGATCCTGTAGTAATAATAGCTAGGTCATCTAAATAGTTTACACAATACTCCCTAACCTCATGTCCCAATATAGTGTCCATAGCCCTACTAAAACTCCCAACAGATGTCTTTAACCCCTGCGGTAATACGTTATAAACATAAGACTTCCCATTAAAGGTGAATCCCGTATATTTCTTACTATCCTGAGATATTGGTATTTGAAAGTATGCATTGTTTAAATCTATTATACTAATAAATTTAGCCCCATGGAATGAGTTCATAACGTCTAATTGTAAAGGCGGCTTCTCAGTCTCAGCTACCATAAACTTGTTAATTTCTCTAGCGTCTAATAACACTCTGATGGAATCATCCTTTTTGATTGTAAAGGTTAAGGGACTACAATATGGAGTTGAAGCTCTACTAATAATACCTAAATTTTCCATTTCGTTTAACTTTAATTCCATTCGCTCTCTGTAAGCATAAGGTACTGGATAACTCCTCTTAACAATGGGGACGTTCGATACCATAACTATTTTATGTTGATAACAATTAGCTCTACCCAACCGTGATGTAAATAAATTCTCAAACTTTTGTAACAATTTTAACAGTTTATCCCTTTGATTACTCTCTAATACAACCCCCGTTTCTAACTCTGACCAATTAACTTCATCTAATCTAGTCTCTATTAATAAAGACTCTTGAACTTCTTTAAAGCTACACCCGTTGTTACGTTTAACGAACGGAATTACGGATAACTGATCCCCCTGTTTTATCACTAAACCTCTATTTTCCCCACTGGTATTAAGAGTTACTCCATGTCCTTTCAGCCAATCAAACCCCAATATTAAAGGATTTATCAACCCCGGAACTACTATGAACCCCGTCTCCGCAACAAACTCTCCTAACTGTAACGGTAACAAAACTACCTTCTTTATTTCCAAACTTTTATGCCCTACAGCTGTTCTTATTTGAAAGGGTTTAATTGGTAGCCAGGGTATCTCTACCTCCCGGCCTAACTTTAACTCGTTCAAAAACTCTTCTGACACACTAGTAATATCACAACCTGTGTCAATCAGTGCCATTACCTCACACCCGAAAACGTGTACATATACCTCCGAAGTAAAACTAATTTCTCCCTCTTTACCTTCCTGTTCTTCAAATACTACCCCTTCTACCCTTGGACTTATACATCCTACTTGTTTAAAGTCAGCCTTCCACTTAATTAAATCTACTATTTGCTCGTCAATATATAACTGTTTTGGTTCAAAATGTCTATAACCTAATCCTTCTTTTGCCTTCCTATCTAATAATACCGGTGCCAATGGTGTCCTAATTCCCCTTCCCCCTTCTCCTAGCATTTCACCTGGTTTCCACCCCATTTTACGCATAATTTCTAATGCAGCGCCCCCTTTAATTGAGACTGGACCGGGAACCAAATTTCCAATCCCTCCTAGTTTAAACCTTCCCTCGCTGTATCTTCTACTACCACCGATGAACCCGAAGCTGCAACGGCTGCTACCTTTGACTGCTGACTAATTGCTGGTCTTGGCCATTTCTTATAATTTTGACGATGCTCCTTGAAATTACGGTCCAACTCCTTCTTCCTCTCCGCCTTTGCCTGTTGAACCCCACTGTCTACTCGTGCGATGTCGTCCATCTCCCTTAAATAATCCGCCGTCTCTATGATTGTGTTCAATTTAGAAGTATACCATCCTTGTTGTATGTACTTAGGATACTGTCTGACTATATCATTCACTAGTTGTCTCTCTGAGATCTTATAGGTAAGCATTTGCGCCTTCCCGGTTAAATTCCAAAAGTGCCCCAACATAGTTGAAGATTTATCTTTATCCCAAACGCCATTTACGATCGTCCTCCGCAGCTCATTCTGCTTGCTCTCACTCCAAAAGGTGGATAGAAAATCCATCTTGAAATCCTCAAAATTAGTCCAACGCAACTTATAAACCCTCGCCCAATCCCTGGCCTCTCCTGACAGACATTCTTGTATTAATTCTAGTTGATTACCCCCTTGTCCAATCTTCTTAAGGTAAGTTTCTAAATCTTCTAAAAAGGTCACTGGGTGCAAACCCATATCATCTCCATACTTAGGCTTATCTAATGTGATATTCCGTATATGATAATTAATATTTCCTGGTAAACCTTGATTATTAAACTCCTTACGTTCTCCATTATCCAAACACACTCTGGTTTGTTCGTGTGAAGAATTCGAAAGCTCTGGTTCCACTGCAGAAGGATTCCCTACCTCGGATGACATTTCCTCATTTTGATTGACAGACGCCGATTTAACCTCTTTCACCTCGGCCCTCAATGCCTCTATCTGTGAAGTCAATATTCCCAATGCCTGATTTATCTTCTCTATCACTGAACAATCCATTGGCTCCACTACTTTATTAGAGTTCAAACCCCCACTATTTCCTTTATTTACTTGCCTAGAAACTGGGTGAACGTTGAACGATTCCTCAGAACTCAGATCTCCCATGCTATTTGCACATGTAAACCCAGTATTTGACTCCCTATATCGAGCAGGTGTCTTACGCACTCTACCTTTTGGCTTAACCATCTTCTCTTGGACAATTATCAAGGTAATATTCTAAATGTATTTAGTTCACTAGAAACCACACACAATTCCCCCCTTGTGGTTTCCAATATCAAATAGTATCACAACACAATAAAGTCACACCGTATTTAATTATACTTCATCAAATTACAGTTTATCAATTACACTTCATTACACTTTAATAAATTTACACATTTTCAAATTACACAAATTCAAAGTACACTTATCAAATTACACCTTCTTTTCTCTTCTCTTCCCTTTTTATTTATTAATAAATGACGACTTTTAGTTCTAAAAATTAATTCACAATTGCATTAACTTTGTATATTGTATACACTTATTCACTATTATACTATACTCCTGTCTCCCCCATTTACTTCCCTATCTATCATAAATTCCAAGGACGACCCCCCAATTATTAATATTTTATTTCATCTTAGTTTAATTACTATCTCGACCCCCCATTTCCTAATATTTTTAATTTTAATTATTACTATGTAACCCCCTCTAATATATTAATACAACCCATTTCCCTCTTACCTATATATATTCACGGCAACAAATTGTACGGTATAGCATAACCATACCGTACCTTAAGGAACTTATTAACTTATATTAACCCCAAATACTTTCACTCAATACTTACTTACTTTCTTCTTACAAACCACCCCATAAGACCCTCTTTTTTTCCTAACCTTATACCAATATATTTTTGCTTTAATAGCAATATTTCTCCCTCTTATTTCCAACTCATAATAATTCTTTAAATCCATTTTGTTATATATTTTTTTTTTATAAATACCTAAACTGTAAAGAAATCAATACATCAATCTAACTACTACTATATATAATTCTTGTTTTTATTTAATATAACCAATAATAATATTTTCTGGTCAATGATATTTTTTGTTTACATCTCAATTATATTATAATTCACAGAGTGATTGCACCGATACCTAATACATTCTAATTAATGATACTAAATTATTAATACCATCTTGTGACCATAATACTACCATTCTATTCCACTCCATATTCTCCGCTTAATATAAATGCATTTACTTATTTAATACCAGACCCTACTGGATCCTGGTTTCAAGATATTAGTATTATACCTACTTCCGTGCATCCCTAGCTAGTCTTGGTCGCACAGTACCAAGTAGCACCGTGATATTGACCTTCCCGGGACAAACAAACGTTAACATCCTGGTTAACGACACAAAATTGTAGTGTCATCCTGTTTACCAGGCACTAAATTGTGGTGTTATCCTGGTCATGGAGCCCCAAATTGTAATGCTCAGTGCCATGGATCACGTCACCAAGTTGTAACGTCACTGCAATAACCATACTAATCCTGGTCACGGCACCAAATTGTAATACCCCGGTCCCGCGGGACCAAGTTGTAACTAATTCTATGTCATGACCATTGAATCTAGATGTATAAAGCTATCCCCGTACACCTCTCGTATTCAAACCTACAATTCCCAGCCGCGCTATCGTCTAATGACCTTCAGACCGCTTATCGTGATGCGCAGTAATCCGTGATTCTATAGAAAAAATGGGTTGTGAAAGACCTATTCCTTATCGTACTTTATCTACAATAGAATTCATGTATATCCCAGTCCTAGTTTCCCAACCTAAAGTTCACATACTCTTATGATTGTAACTCGTATTTACTTTAACATACCTCTTAACAGATTTGTCGCTACTCCAACCTTACTTCGTAGTCAATCCACAGTTCGTCACCTTATTTATCATACTAAACTCACAATATAACATACAATTTCACTTATTTACTTAGTGGAATACGACCAGACAATCTTTTGACAACTACGTTCTTATGACGTTTGAAATTTGACAATTTTTACTGCCCTCATTCAACACTTAGTATAGAGACACCTACCACATTACGCTTGCACTACACGTAAAATTAGAATCTACAAAATTAACTGTCAATCATTCAATACTTCAAATTATAATTGTTTTCGAGGATACCAACAGAGGTCGTGTTATTCAAAAAAAATACACAAACAATTACTGTCAGTGATAATTTATAGTTAGATCAACTCATCGTTGAAACTTCTATAAATCTTTATTATTTCTGTAATATAGTGTATTTTCCCCCCCCCCGTGTATAAGAAATGTGGCCCCGTGCTCGCCACATTCAGTAGGACTCGCCACTAGTACCAACATAGTCCTTCCTATGCCTAAGTAGGTATTTAGGAGACAATTCTAAAGTCCCCTGCCTACTGTATCGAAGCATCCGATACACAAATCCCAATTCTATTTTCAGAATAGCGTAACTCTAACGCAGGACTTCAGTCCTATTGCCGTAATTCCTTTAATATAAGGTATTAAGATGATAACACAGAATCATCGTTCTAAGCGTCATTTTAGGACAATTACATTAGTATCTATCGCAGTAACTTCTGCGCTGATTGTTAACGATAAGATTAGTTAGGAAAAGCTCATTTATTAGCACAGACCTAAATAATTATAGTTAATACTAGAACCAATTCACTTCTGAATAATAATGTCTATATAGACACTTCAGAGAGAATATATTCTCACCGAACACTTGATCAAACTACAATAATTCAGCTCAGATATAGCTTTTGCTTCACCCTAGCGGATGACAAAGTTACTATAAGATAGCGATCGAGCGACCATGTGCATTCGATACAGTACATATAATAGCTGATTATGCAACAGTGATTAAAATGTCCAAACATCATTATTTGTGTGTTTGTAGCCATGGTAATCTCATGTGTAAGATCTTGCTCGTACACAAAGAACAATAGTAAAATAACTACCTCTGTAGCTAGTCTGTTTGGATACTTCCGACCCTTCAGACTTCGGTGGTCTTGCACATAATTCTGTAGTCAGAAAGGTTTCACTAGCGTGAACGTACAATATACCGTTGTGTTGTCGTTCAATAATGAACCAGCAAGGATTTATATGTAAATAATAAATATTATATCAAAGATGGTTAGGACAGATCAATCACTGTGTATTTACCTTTAACAATATCTGAATTCTGTAATGAATACACCAGTTCACTGTCTCCATTTCACTCACAATCACTCACTTCACTATTAAATCACTCGTCGTGGTGTTGCAGCATTCGCTTGTAGTTTTATTTTCACCATAATCTTAGCGTAATTATTACACATTACTGTCACTATAATCCCAGTAAATTCCAACAACGTAAATCGACATGAAAATTGGCTTGCAAAAATTAGCGGGAAAACTTTCATTCTTCGGTCACAAGATGGCGGTCATTTACAAATCTGCTTTGTTGTAATTGAACCAATTGTCTATCTAATTTCCCAATCAGTTTATCATGATTTACAATAATAACAACTTAGATCACCCCTTTACAAACGCAATACTACCTACCTAATATATATATTCATATGTTTGCTATTAGTGTGTACCTACTCACCTACCTGACTAAACTAACCATGTATCAACAAACATTCAACTACGTTAAACGTGAAATGTGTAAAGCTAATCTATCTGACTAGGGCGCAGGTAGTAAGCCTGACTTTGAACTATCACTAGTACCCCCTACGAGCAAGAGACCACGGCCGAAGCCAAGGATGTGTTCTCTCACAGGACAAGGACATAAAAGTGTGTATATATACATATATAAAGATAGACAGGACTGATCCGCTCTGGAGAGCGACAACCGCCTCCTCTCCAGTCACAAACCATCCTGGAAGCTCACGGATCCCTTTCAGGCAAAATCCGTGTGCTGAGCGCTTCAGACTATCCTCAGCATGCCTAGCTGAACAGAGGTCAAGAGCTTCGTTATCACCGATAGGTATCAACTCAGGGCAATCACGTCGATTGACTTCCTAAGCGGGGGAACCTAGCTAATACCTAAGGCCTCAACCGTCCCTAGCCCTACCAAAGTCCCACAAAGAATCCCTATATAAACATTTTATCTCATGTATGGCCCTGTACCGCAGACTCACAGTACAGCTGATATTCCGAATTGAACACGAGATTCAATTCTTAATCCCAGAGATAAAGGTGTCTTGTCTGGCTCATACGATAAAATGTTCATTTCGCGAATTATAAACTTCAATAAAGGCGAGCTACCTAATTCCTCTTTTCACTAATTTAAACACTATATATTTGCTAATTAAACTCAATTATTCACAATCAAGGTAAAAAAAATCTTCACGACTTTAAATGTAAAATTCTCAAAATTCCCGCCAAAGTACAATGTACAGAATACCTTTCGCGAATCGACCAACCCCGAAGCCAGCTCAAAGAAAAAGTGTCCTTGAATTCCCACTCAAAATCCTACTTTCGTCGAATTAGGGCTCCAATAGTGTCCTCCACCAATCAGAAGCTTTTATTTTCCCGCCAAAAGTCACAATTTCTGAATAATTGACAACAGCGCTAGGTTTTCTATGGCGCCTGCGTTATAATTATGAACTAACTTAAATCTTCCGTGAACCAGTGGCCCTTTTTTAAATATTTATAAACTATTTACATACTTACACTCATTGATTCTAACTGTCAATATTTTCATAATAATATAAGATTAATTTTATGTTTAATAAACATCCATATAATACTCAATAATAGATATAGAAAATTATTCAATAATCATTTGACCTTCAAAATCAGTAGCCAATCACAGTCATTTCCTGCATTTACATAGTTCTGGAGCACACAGATAATAAATAGTATTTATGATCTCTTTTCAACAGTACTTTATTGCATTAAATATTATAATTATTGTTCCTTGTAAATAATTAATAAGTTTTAACTTTATCTGTTTATTCTTTTCCTTATTAATTTTATTATAAACAATACACAAAACTATTATAATATTATTCTTGTGTAAATATCCATAGACTATTTTTCTTAAATTCTTTCAATCATAGTCCCATATATAGGTACTGTATATATTAAACTACATTTTAAATTTATTTGTTCACAAAACAAATTTACTTGCCCTTTGCAATTTAACAGAATAATTTCTTTATGAATCAATTTTTTTCTTTGACCACATACCATAGTGTATATTTATTCATCATTTTATTTACGTATAAAAATTCCTTACTTAATCAACTAGATGGCGTTTTACGACATTGAATTATTTTCGTTTTATAAAAAACCAAGTGATATTCAATTTACTTGTAGAAATTCTTACTTAATTACTAGATGGCGTTTTACGACATTGAATTATTTTCGTTTTATAAAAAACCAAGTGATATTCAATTTACTTGTAGAAATTCTTACTTAATTACTAGATGGCGTTTTACGACATTGAATTATTTTATTTATTTATGTTTTCTTGTATTATAAGAACCTCGAAACGGTGTTTCAGTCCGTTACATAAGGGAGTTGAACCCCTAGGCCCTAGGCAAACAGAAACAATCTTACGTTACTTCTTATTTATATTTTTTTCAATAGGATACTGGAAGCCTCGACTTTGGTCACACGAAATTGTCGCAAAGATACCAAAGTTCCGCCACTATTTCATGACAATTTTAATCAATATTTTGCCTATCGCAGTTGTCTATAGGTCTATCTATATAGGTCTCTCCTAATGTAGGGATCGAGGCTTCGGCCTACTCTCTTTCCACGCTGGCGAGACGGGTTGGGAGAGGGCTTTATTTCTAGTTTTCCTTTTCTTGCAGTGGTTTTGTCTGCGTATTTTAAGACATCCTTCGGATGAGTTGGCATGGTAATACATTTCTTCATCTTCGCGTTAATCCCAGTCGCATCCGAAGATATCAACTTGGAGTCTCGGGTCCGATTTTACCAGTCTAACTGCGAATTTTGGCTAAACTTCGTCATTTTCCGTGAAGCGACTGCCATCTGACCTCCACAACCCAAAGGCGATATCAAAGCATTGCCGTTAGACCAGTTATTGGATTTCTGAGGGCTCCTACTACCCGTAACGACTGCCATAGGTTTTAGTATGAGGCACGACCGGACCAATGGAAATACCCATATTCATGCATACAAATATTTTCACTGATCGGGGATCGAACCCGTGCCTCCTGCGCAGCGGCCGCGTTCACTACAGCTACGCCACGGAGGCTTTCTTTCTATAACAGTTTACCGAAATACCCATTATCGTATAAACCTTTCGTTTCATTTTAAAACTACAGGACAGTAATTAAACATAATATTAATTGTCCAGGGCCCGGTGTGGATGTACCCGCCCCCGACATGGGTACTGGTGAACGTGAGATGTCATGGATCGCCGACACGTACGCCAAGACAGTCGGTTTCCAAGATATCAACGCCCACGCTTGCGTCACTGGCAAACCAATCAACCAGGTAAGTAAACAATACATTAAAAAAATATTATAAAATCGACATCTAGCACTTTTCCTGTAGTCGACAAATATATCCAGTTACTTACCAATGTTGTTTCTGTTAGCAATAAGGAAATTTAATTTCTGGAATGTGCCCTGACTGGATGAACCGACATTCATTCTTATTACCGCCTTAATATCCTATATATATTATAATTGTTTATACCTATGCGGAAAGTGAGCTATTCAGGCTTTTATGTGTGTACTTTCCTTAACGTTCGAAATTAAAAGTAGAGTATTTACTTCGAGTCAAAGACTTATTTAGGCACTCCAACAATAATTATTGGATGTCTTCGCTACGATAGTGCGTCAACCTAATTCCTGCCTAAATATATAGGTTACTTTCGACCCTTATGTAACAATCTACTTACTAGGTAGGTATATCATAATGGTAAAACCTAGGTATTAAAAGTTGCCCTATTTATTTAAGTATTTATACTATTTATGTAATACCAAACCTCCTTCTCATAAAACCTTTCTAATCAGTCATAAGAATATAATATATTCTAAGAAATAAAAGAAATTCTTAGAATATTATTAGAAGCGTTAGAGGTATGTTCAATATCTGATGTTTTCCTGTTGTCTCCAGGGAGGTATTCACGGCAGAGTGTCCGCTACCGGTAGAGGTGTGTTCCACGGTTTGGAGAACTTCATTAACGAAGCCAATTACATGAGCATGGTTGGTGAGTACACATTCATTGGCATTTTATTCTTTGTTTAAGGTACCTAAGTAACGTTCGTTTGCGTAGAATCTCTACCGATCGAAGGCAACTGACAGCTGGTGAAAAAACATAATTTAGTATGAGAAGTAAAAAAAATCCAGATGATCAAAAATACCGCCTCATAATATTTTTTAGATCTCGTTGTATTTGTTACGTTTCAAATAGGTACACACGTTACCTACGCAATAAATAACACTTAAAAAATAGCAATTAACAACAGATAAACTCTTCAATCTCGTATAGCCAATATTCCCTATACTTAGCATTTTATCAATTACCTAACTACATATAAGAGCCCTAAAATATACACACACCGGCGGAATTAGCGGATCACAAAAAAAAGGTAAGTATAAAATAGTTAGCTTTTTTTTAAACAAATAATAATTAAACATGAGACAACAGTTAAATTAACATGTTTTGACAATAATTTGCAACAACATACTTAAAGTTTATTTAAAAAAAACTTAACTAAACAAAATGCATTTTTCTTAGATTTCGTAGTGACAGAGAAACGGTTGAAATTTTTAGATTTTATAACGGTTTAAAATTAATTAAATGAATGTTTAATAACGAGTGTTTCCCCCTCGTGCCCTGATTAAGGTTTCCATCCGTCTGGGGATGTTGCGAAAAATCTAAGAAAAATGCATTTTGTTTAGTTAAGGATTTTTTTATTAAACTTTAAGTATGGTGTTGCAAATTAATGTCAAAACATGTTAATTTAACTGTTGTTTCATGTTTAATTATTATTTGTTTAAAAATAAAGCTAACTATTGAATACTCTCCTTTTTGTGTGTTCCGCTAATTCTGCCGGTGTGTGTAGTTTGCCGCAATAAAACGTAAGGAACCGGACTACGCTACACGGACTTTTTTGTTGTTATGTTTTTGTAACTATTCTATTTTATTTAGAAACCAACTGTGTATACAATACATTGACGTGCGCAATCCAAACTAAGCAAATATTATATTACTTTTTCCGTTTTATTTCAAGACTACGTATGAGATAAAGTTGTACGTACATTCATCTTATATGAAACTGTACAAAAAAAAAGGTTGCAACCTCATCTTCTTCATCGAATGTACCTATTTACTTACTTGAATAAGTCTGTTATTGTTTACTCGTAGTTTCTCAAACATTGATGATTTTGTTTGTATAGGCACCACGCCCGGCTGGGGTGGCAAGACCTTTATCGTCCAAGGCTTCGGTAACGTGGGTCTGCACACCTGCCGTTACCTCGTTCGTGCTGGCGCTACCTGTATAGGTATCATCGAACACGATGGCGCCATTCATAACCCCGAGGGAATTGACCCTAAGGTAAGAAATCATTCAAGAATAATAATATAATTAGTCCTGCATCGATTGGCTGGTGTATTGTAGAATAGGATGATGAATGTATGGAATTGGCACGTATTTTCTAACCGTACGTCCTAAACGTCTAGATGCTCAGTTTCTATAGGATATAAGCATCAGAGAAATACAGTTGTCCAGACCCCCTTGGCATACCGTTGCCGCCCAACGAAATGCCAATTGTTAAGGGAATTGCCAACTGTATTCCTCTGATACTGATAATGACAAATGTATGGGATTTGGCGTTTATAACATGCGTTTACGACTGTCATATACGTCAGATGCCATACATTAGTCATGCTATTCTACCAAATGCCAGGAAAGCGTTACGGGAAACACACTAAAAGGGGCAACGTTCGTTCGCAATTCCGATGCCTAGGTAAAATATCTAACCCAATTTAATTGAGTAGGCACTCAACAAAACTAAAACTGATTACCTATTACTTAATTTTGAGGTGAGCATCATCTAAATTGAAGATTAAAGTACTATAAATTTTCGCGTGAACTTCAAAAAGTCTGAGGTGCGTGACTCACAATAGAAACTCTTCTCGTCTCGCCGTCGCGCTGTCGTAAGAAATCTATAGTTAGATCACTAGATGGTCACTGCTTACATTGTAGCGTACCTACTGGCAGACGTTTATGCACCGACATGACTGTAATATAAGCGGCAAACCATGCTAATGAACAAATTTACATACAGCTTAGGATATCTCTAAGAACCTTGACGTTCAAGTTTACTTGATATTAGTTATAACTTATACCTCGGGTCACGTAACTTTGACCTAAATTGCGAGACAAATAAGGCCCTGGCGCACGCGGATTGTTCTATAAAATACCTATATGCTTAGTGAATTGGAGCTCGTCCACCGCCTTACAACCCTTGCTATCCTTAAAAGACACCCAAGCAACGTGTACTGCGCCTATTACGCAACATTTTAGATGCAAAATATAAGTCATATAAAATATCTATACTAATATTATAAAACTGAAGAGTTTGTTTGTTTGAATTGATTTCATTGATTCGAATTGAATAAATCTTTTTGTGTTGAATAGCCCGTTTATCGAGGAAGGTTATAGGGTAAATATCATCACGCTACTACTCAAGGGAGCGGAGCTGTAACCTTAAATGTCAACAAATCCGGCAACCTCCCATAGGCTTTCGAAGTGTGCCACGGGCGAAGCCGAGGTGGTTCAGCTAGTGTGTTTATAAACCATGTTAATAAATAACTTCATATCACGTATTATTCTAGTTATGATGAAGTTGTCATCCTGTGCCTACTGCACTGTACATAATAAACCCAATAAATAAAGACTCAGTAAAGATAGCAGACAAAAACTATGGTGTTTGCTAAAGACAATATTACAACTATAAAACCACAGCGGGAAAACTAAGTACATTACAAGTCAGATTATCTGCCTATCTAAAAAACATAATAAGCTTTTCTGCTGCGAAGGACTGCGATTCACCTTGACACTGGTGTTTTATCAAAGCGCGCGTAACACAAAATTTAATGGGTACAGTCAGCACCAAATCGATCTTAACGAACAAAGTAGGTACTCAAAATGATCTTAATACCTTGGTTTATAAATAAAATGATTAGTGAATGAGTAATTAAGTAATTTGTGAGTAATTATGTGAAAGATCCATACTAATATTATAAATGCGAATGTAATTCTGTCTGTCTGTTTGTCTGTATGTTACGCTTTCACGCCTAAGCCACTGAACCGATGTTGATGAAATCTCGTATTAGAGCTTGAGAACGGACATAGGCTACCTTTTATCGTGAAATGGGGGTAGAAGGGGGAGAGTAGGGCCATAGGATGAAGGTTTATGTGAAAGTTTGTCATTTTTGAAGATATCCTGATGAAATTTGGTACAGAGATAGATTAAAGCTTGGGAACGAACACAGACTACCTTTTCTCGCGAAGAGGGGAGTTTGAGGGGGGGGGGATAGGGATTAAAGTTTGTCAGTTTTCAAGATATCCTGATGAAAGGAGAATGCCCATTTTTCCATGGACCGCCGTTTCGGAACAAATAATTTTGTATGATAGCGAAATTCACATGATAAATTGGATTGAAATCGTACTTTCAAAGGAAATAAAAATTATTCTGTTATTTTGTGATGTTTTCTGTTATTCTTTATTTTGCTGTTCAAATTAGAGGTTAGTTTTGAATCAAAGTCAATCAATCCGTCAAATCAATTTTGTCAAAAGAGTTAAATAAAATAACATGAATTTAATTCAAATATGGCAGTAACAGAATGGTTCTAGCACTATGAATAACCACAAAGATAACGTAATCTAGATTAAAATCAATTTTTATTATACAAGGACAACCTTTTAGTATCAGCTGTTGGTTGTCAACAAGGAGACCCTCTTGGACCGGTAATAAGGACAACCTTTTAGAATCAGCTGTTGGTTGTCAACAAGGAGACCCTCTTGGACCGGTAATAAGGACAACCTTTTAGAATCAGCTGTTGGTTGTCAACAAGGAGACCCTCTTGGACCGGTAATTTTCAGTTTAGCTATCCAACCTATTATTCGGCGTTTAAATTCAAAATTTAATGTATGGTATCTAGACGACGGGACTCTAGGGGGAGATGTGGAGACAGTTTTCCAAGATTTGACTTTTATTAAAAATGAATTTAAATTAATTGGTTTAGATCTAAATGATAGCAAATGCGAGATATTTTTAAATGATGTTTCGGACAAAAATTCTATTATTTCTAAATTCAATTCATTGGCTCCTAATATCAAAATTATAGAAAGAGAGTCTCTACGTCTCCTCGGGTCCCCAATCTTAGAAGATGCCTACACCTCATTTATAGAGGAAAAAATTCAACATTTTAATGACATTTCGGACCGCCTACTCAAAATTAATATCCATTCGGCTTTCACTATTCTCCGGTACTGTCTTTTCGTTCCGAAATTCACCCATGCTCTCAGGTCTACACCATTTTGGAAACATTTAACAATTTTGGAAAAAATGGACAAAATTATACAAATTACAGTCACAAAAATTTTAAATGTGAACTTGAATGATCGCGCATCACTACAAGCGTCTCTACCGATTCGTTTGGGTGGGCTCGGTATTCGCAAAATTTCAGACGTCAGCTTACCAGCCTTCCTGTCTTCAGTCCACAGTACGGAAGAATTTACTAGGAAAATCCTTGCTCCTACACTAGTTAATTCTGAAGTATTGTGTAAGACTGAAGCAGTGAACGCTTGGAAAATTGCTTGTCCAAACACTGATCTCCCAGGGAACCTTTTCTCACAGCGTCAGTGGGACGGGCCGCTCTGCAATTTAGTAAGACAAAATTTATTAAATACTTGCTCTAATGCTGCAGAGCGTGCCCGTTTACTGGCAGTTGGAGTGTGGGAATCGGGTCTGTGGTTACAAGCTCTTCCGTCATCTAACGTAGGAACTACGTTAGATGACACTACCTTCTGCATCGCGACGTGCCTCCGCTTAGGTGCGCCGTGTGTTTCTCCGCATCGATGCCGTTGTGGAGAAGCAGTTGATCGACTTGGACACCATGGCCTGTCGTGCTGCAGGAGCACTGGGCGAATTCCACGGCACGCCAGCCTCAACGACATAATCCGCCGTGGTCTTGTCACCGCCGGTGTGCCAGCTGTGCTTGAACCAAACGGTTTGGCGCGCGACGATGGCAAGAGACCGGATGGTATGTCATTAATGCCTTGGAAAATGGGTAGGACTCTGGTGTGGGACGCAACTTGCGTCGACACCATTGCCCCTACCCATTTACCTGGCACGGCTGGCTGTGCTGGTGCCGCTGCAGCTTCTGCAGAGGCTCTTAAGCGGCGCAAATATTCCAATCTCATTGGAGATTATGAATTTGTGCCGTTTGGAGTCGAAACGTTTGGGCCTTGGGGTCCGAGCGCCCGCAATCTCTTCAGGGAGATTGCGAGGCGTATGGTCGACGCTTCTCGTGACCAGAAGGCTGGCCTTTTTTTAGGTCAGAGATTAAGCATTGCCATACAACGTGGCAATGCTGCCAGTCTTCTGGGAACACTTCCACAAGAGGCATGCGATGCGAATGAATTCCACGACGCATTTTAACTTTTAGTTTTCTTTAGTATTATGTTTAAGTTACTTAGTATAATTTCATTATTTAGAAATGTAGTTTTAAAACCATTGTTATGTTTCATAAATATACTATGTCTTATCAAGTATTTTTATTCCTCTATTTTATGAATTGTCGCTCCACCCGTTCATCTGGTTGCGATAAAACTTATAGCTTGCACTTGCGTGAAAGTCGTGGGCATAATTTGGATTTGCCACTGCAATCGGGTATGGAATTTTGCCGTGTGGAACCAGGTGGGTCAGCTAGTATTGACCAGATTATGCTAAACGTACAGGGCCCGTACCATGAACGCTTAACACAGGTCAATAATTGAACTGCTGTCATACTGCAAATGTAACTTTGTAATCCTATATATTTATATGGCATAACAACGTTATTTATGCATTTAGTAAATAGCAGCCGTTCAATTATTGACCTGTTTTAAGACTTCATGGTAAAGGAACTCCACAGGAAGTAGAAAATAAAACGCTTGAATATTTTTTAAGAAAGTTTTATTCATCAATGATGTCTATATCACCATCATTATTATTTTCATAAAATATGCTGTCTAAAAATGCATCTGGCGGTTCAATGGCTCTGAATCTAGCCCAACTTAGGTACACTAAGATCCACAGGCTAAGCACACTTGCTGATGGCCATAAGCACGTACAGCTGCTGACTCATTAGACGGGTTTGAAGACACTCTTTCTAAAATAACAACATTCTTGACAAAGAAAATCATCCACTGATATCTGTAAATAAAAATTATATATGTAGGTACTTGCAGTAGTTTATGCACCGACATGACTGTAATATAAACGGCAAATCATGCTAATGAACAAATTTACATACAGGTTAGGATATCTCTAAGAACCTTGACGTTCAAGTTTACTTTATATTAGTTATACCTCGGGTCACGTAACTTGGACCTAAATTGCGAGACAAATAAGGCCCTGGCGCACGCGGATTGTTCTATAAAATCTATGCTTAGTGAATTTAGGCTCGTCCACCGCTTTACAGCCCTTGCTATTCTCAAAAGACACCCAAGAAACTTGTACAGCGCCTATTAAGCACATTTTAGATGCAAAATATAAGTCATATAAAACATGCGTTCTAGTTATTTGCATGAAGTTGTCATCCTGTGCCTACTGCACTGTACATAATAAACCCAATAAATAAAGACTCAGTAAAGTTAGCAGACAAAAAACTATGGTGTTTGCTAAAGAAAATATTACTAGGTACACTTGTGGACACATCTATTGGCCCACCTCAGAGTTTAGGTTTCGATGGCCCCTACCTAAATATGATTGCTAGATTGAACAAAAACTATTGATGCAGTTTTAAACCTGATACATTTTACCATCTTTTTCGATCGTATCGTTTTAAATTTGAATTCAGAATACCACAGGACATGGAGCTACGCCTAACAAGTCGCGTATGCGTCTTGATGAGTGCAGTTGATTTTTGAATATAAAACATGTTTTATCAAAATAAAGGTTTAATTAACAAATAAAGGTTTAATTTAATAACGCGTGTTGCCTCTATGGGCATCTACGACAGCTCTCATACGATTAGGCATAGAGCTTATCAACCGTTCTATGAAATTTTGAGGGATCATCTCCCATTCCTCTTCTATGGCAGTTTTTAACTCCAGCATCGTCTGGGCAACTGGCTGACAAGCCCTAACACGTCTTTTTAGCTCGTCCCACATGTGCTCAATCGGGTTTATGTCTGGGCTTCTGGCTGGCCAGTCCATAACTGTGATGTTCCTATCCCGAAGATATTCCCTGACGATGCCGGCCGTATGGGCATCATGCATGCTGCATGCTGTTATCATGCACAAAAAGGAAATTTGGGCCCACATAGTCCACGTATGGCATCACGTGAGGTTCTAAGCACTCACGAATGTACCTTTCAGCATTTAATGTTGGCAACCGTGGCCCCGTAACAACCTCAAGTTGAGTTTTGCCGCTCGCGGATATACCGCCCCAGATAGTCCATGAGCCACCGCCATAAGCAACCCTCTCTTGAAAGCAGCATTGTGCAAAACGCTCTCCCTTACGTCGGTAGACCATCTTCCTTTCATCATTGCCATGAAACGTAATTTTAGACTCATCAGAAAAGAGTACACGGCTCCAATGCTGCTGAGTCTAATTTAAATGAGTGCGCGCGAAAAGAAGACGCGCTGATCGGTGGGTTCGCGTTAATTTGGGGCCATTAGCTGGTTTGTGTGGTACCATATCGCGTTCTTCTAACCTTCTCCGAACAGTTCGAGCGCTCACAGATACTCCGTGGAAGTCGCGAAGTTGGTTTTGTATCTCAATGGAGGTAAGGTGACGATTTCAAAAGCTGGTCGTCACGATGAATCGATCCTGCCTTTCGGTTGTGACCCGAGATGTGGCCTTCCTTGGCGACGAACAAAGACGGCAGTCTCTAGGTACCTCCGATAAACATTTCGGACCGCAGATCGACTTAAATTAAGTTGAGCACTCACCTTTCTTTGGCTGTATCCGGCCTGGATAAGTGCCACAGCTTGGGCGGCGACTTCAGGCAAAGTGTCCATAGATTATTGATAGAACCTCACCTTAATGATAAGAATAAGTAATGTTTGTTGCAAAACCAAAGAGAAAAATCACACTTTCGAGAATTAAATCCAAGTAAACGAATAAACTCAAGTTTTCTTAGTACCTATTCGATTGTTTAATATCAACGAACAGGCTCCAAATTGTCTTTTGTTCCTTAAAATTCTGTGTTCGAAATTCAAAATAAAACTATTGAATAAAATTATGAATGTGCCTGGTTCAAAACTGCATAAAAAGTTTTTGCTCGACCTAATATAAATTTTTAGCTAGGACTAAACGAAACTTAAAATGCAAGGGGCCAATAGATGTGTCCACAAGTGTATAAAACCACAGCGGGAAAACTAAGTACATTACAAGTCAGATTATCTGCCTATCTAATAATGAGTAAGTAAGTAATTTATGAGTAATTATGTGATAGATCCATACTAATAATTTGATTTGGTTTCATCGTACCTGCCCCACTGACCTATATCCATACTAAGATTATAAATGCGAAAGTAACTGTCTGTCTGTCTGTCTGTATGTTACGCTTTTACGCCTAAACCACTGAACCGATCTTGATGAAATTTTCTACAGAGGTGTATTTCAGCTTGAGAACGGATATAGGCTACCTTTTACCGTGAAATGGGGGTAGAAGGGGGAGATATCCTGATAAAAGATGAAATTTGGTACAGAGATAGATTAAGAGCTTGGTAAGGGACATATGCTAACTTTAATCGCGAAAAGGGGGGGGCAGAAGGGGGGAGCAGGGCCATGCGATGAAAGTTTGTCATTTTTGAAATTATCCTGACGAAATTTGGTACAGACATAGATTAAAGCTTGCAAACGAACATAAGCTACCCTTTGTCGCGAAAAAGGGGGCTTAAGCGGAAGGGGGGGAATAGGGGATGAAAGTTTGTCAGTTCTGAAGATATTCTGATAACATTGGTATAGAGATGGATTAGAGCTTGGTAACGGACATAGGCTATCTTTTATAGCGAAAAATAGGGTATGAGGGTGAGGGGGGGAATAGAGGATGAGGAGGCTAGGGGATGTAAGTTTGTCAATTTAGAATATATCCTGATGAAATTGGTATAGAGATGGATTAGAGCATCAGCAGATTAAAAAAGGATAGACGAGGGGGGAGGGGCCATAGGGCTAGAGGATGATAGTTTGACATTTTTGACGATATCGAGATGAAATTTGGCACAGAGACAGATTAGAACTTGGAAACGGATATGGCTACCTTTCATAGCGAAATAAGGGGTAAAGGGGGTGAGGGGTAATAGAAGATGATTTAGATTAAATCTCCTTATGAAATTTGATACAGATATGGATTAGAGCTAGGGGTAGGGTTAGGGGAATAAAGTTTGTCATTTTTCAAACGCGTAAAAAGGGGGTGAATAGGGCACAAATAGTAAGAATTTAAAAATTAAGAGGACAAAGTTGAGTAGAGAGGTAAATTTAATGCTCAATAGCTTCGGCTCAACACTAAGCGATAACCGACATCCACGCGGACGGAGCCGCGGGCAAAAGCTAGTAAACTATAATTTTTTAAACCTAATTTTGTCGTTGACTAGGTCGGTATATCTAAATAGCTGGTTGGTAACAAACAAAAATTTGCCAAATATTTAACAATATTGATTGTAAATCTATAATCTGTTATCTGTTGTGTAACACATAAAAACAAGTTTATGATCTTTGATTAGAGATTGACTTATGAAAGCGCTACAACACATTTGTAGGTATTAAGAGTGATGTGATTTTATAGTTTAAATTGTATTACTTCGAGTTTAAATGGATAAATATGAAAGATCATTTCAAATATTAGTAAATGAGTGAGCTATTTGCTCAATTTTATTATGTAATTTTGATTATTCGACCTCAAACCGGTGCCTGACAAATCAACAAATTATTATTAATATCTCAGAATAAAAATTTCTCTTTCATTTTTTATAGATGCTTATATTGTACGAACTAGGAAGAAATAAATCTAGAGAAGAATAATATACAATTCTCGCTCACTGAGGTCATGAGGGTAATATTGTATACATAGTGCCTTGGGGTAAGTTCAGAAGCAGTGTAAGAATAAAAAAAAAAGATTCGTACATAGCTTATTTTATATTTTTAATTTTCAAATTACGTAGCATTACATGCTACGGCGTAGCAATGCTGAGTCATCATACTCCTTGCGATAAGCCCGGTCACAATCGAAACTTCTAGAAATGCTACGAAAAGCGTAAATTATCGTTCTTTCCCCGCTTTGGAACTTACCCCAAGATGCCTCAAGGCACTACATAATATAAAAAATATAAGTACTGATTTATATGATCGGGTACCAGGTTCCTTCCACCTATCATAATAGGTGCATGAATCGCTCAGGATCATAGATAATAAGCTAGCCTTATCGGCTTCTAATAATGTTCTCCTTTCGGCACTACTGTTGATGTTATCAATCTCGTAATCTTATTGATTGGTAAGCAACAGACTTTTCGTACTATCTGCATCGATCGCTATATCGTATTTAATGTTCAAAACTAATTTAATTTTGTATTAGTTTCCTATCTACACGAGAATAATTAAATCAACTTTATCAAAGTGCCCACTTGAGTGGCGCTAGCGTACATTCAGCGTCAGAAATATCTTAACTATACAGTCTCAAAATGATATTAAAACTAGAGTATTAAGAGCAAATCAAACTGTTTTATTGATTAAATTAATATTATTGTTATCAGAACAATTAGTCCACAGGAAGGGGAAAATATCAAAGAATTAAGATCATTTCGAGTACTTTGTTCATCAAGATCAATTTGATGCTGACTGTACCTGCTGACTTACTTGTCATGTACATAGATGCTTTTCTGTCTTATTACATAAGATCTTATAATATCACACTTATAATAGCACGATGATATAGTGAAGGTTATGACCATAACCTAGAAGTATCTGATCAGCAGTGTTCAAGTCAAGCATGAGCATCGGTAATCTGTAGACAAAAATTACAAAATATGGAAATTATGGAATTTACACTTCGTTACGAGTGCATTACATACATAACTGAATACCTTCCAAATACAAACAATAAGTGTACAATGTTTATTCTTTCTATCCTATAGGCCCTGGAAGACTACAGAAATGAGCACGGCACAATCGTGGGCTTCCCCGGCGCCAAGCCCTATGAAGGTGAGGACATGCTTTACGAGAAGTGCGACATCCTGGTCCCCGCCGCCATCGAGCAGGTCATCCACAAGGAAAACGCCCACAAGATCAACGCTAAGGTACGTGCAGGGTTGCAGAATGTCCACACTACACTCCTATCAATTAACATGAGGCTGACAGGACATACAGAATAGTCTAAGCACTGCAGTGTACTAAAAAAGGATAATATATAGAACCATAAAAATATTTTCGATAGGTACAGTCGACAAAGGAGATTCGGCTTCTTTGTTGCACTTTGCAGTTTTTCATATAAAATTGTATTTAATGGTGCAACCTTACGCCTTTTGTCGACTGTACATAATATTCATGCCTGTAAATCCTTGAAAACACATTTCGCCAAGTATGACTTTCGGTCCCACGGAATAGGGTGCCTAATACCTTCAAGCGTGCATTAGGTCATGGGCTGTTATGTTTACTGTTGGATGGAAAATAGCCCTTTCTTATGGTTTCCTCCAAACACACCCATAACGGGAAGAAAAAGAGTGGCCCTATTATACTTCACCAACACAAAAACAAAAAATAATTATGGCTTAACTCAATAATAAAGAATTAAGTAGGTATAAACAAAACCCTAAGGGTACAACATAGCACACATACCTATCCGTGTGGTGACAGAGAAAGTTTCACCAACCAATCTCATCCGAAAGGTGTCGTAGGAGGCGACCAACGGAAAAATACGCCGTCAATATCACTGCGAATTTTCTTCAAAATAAAACCCTGTACCAACCCACACCTTTTTCTACGCTGGCCAGGCTGGAAACAGTAGGCCAAAACCTCCCAATTGCAATAGACTAATTGGTTGATTGATAAAAGGACACATAACCTATGGCTACTAGAAATAAACATGCTCATAAAAGGTACAAAATTGTACATATGAAAATATTTTTTCTTTCATCAATCATATTTACCTAAAGCTTGAGTCACAACATCATTTCTTTTTTGTTCCCTTTAGATCATCGCGGAGGCAGCTAACGGCCCCACCACACCCGCCGCAGACAAAATCCTCATCGACCGCAATATCCTCGTCATCCCCGACTTGTACATTAACGCTGGTGGTGTCACCGTCTCCTTCTTCGAGTGGCTCAAGAACCTTAATCACGTGTCGTACGGACGTCTCACCTTCAAGTACGAGCGCGAATCTAACTACCACCTTTTGGGTAAGTTTTTTTTTTGCAAAAATTCATACATACAGGGGGGTAGGCAGAGGTGTATTAACGCCCACATTTCGCCAACAATGATTTTCGGCCCCACGTAACAAGGGGCGAGCCTATTCCCGTCAAGCGGATACTTAGTGATGGACTGTATGTTTACTGTCGGATATAGAACAGCCCTATCCCTTAGTGGCCTTCTACGATACCCACAGGAAGAGATTGGGGTGGCCCTGTTCTATTCCACCGGGCACCAACACGGCCAAAAAAACTTATTATCATATTTATTATTATCTTATACTAATTTCGCAATTATCACTACTTATTTTATTTTTACCTACTATTCAGATTTGTTACAATATTGTTATTTATATTTTTTTTTGATTCAAATATCAGTAGCAAAAATAGGTCAAGAAATCCAAAATTTATAAATTTCTTAAACTATTTTTCTTGAACTAATAAAGTCGTGTCCAGGCAGCTCAGTCAGAGTATTCAAACTAGAAAGGAATTAGTTACGGGTTCAAGTTCTGTCTTAGATCTTGATTTTTTGAGATTTAGAATGTATAGGATAAGTTAAATAAATACTTGCAATTAACTACAACAGAACTGTAATTGTGACATGTTCTCTCGCTAGAATTTACTTAAAAGTACTTATGTAACTGGTGTTTTTTACATAGAAATTTAGCACACGTTTTTCTCTACCCACTTATCCACTAATTACACCTATTATGTGCAACTAGGGTTGCCAACCATCTCGGGTTGCCCAGGAGACTCCGGTAATAATGTTTATCCTAGCGACCTCCCGAGATGCAACGATTTCTACTGGATTTTTCGGATTTTCCTCAATGCCACGCCATGCAGGTGCTCACACTTAAAAAACCTGTCACATTGGCAGATATTATGAAACTCCAAGAATTGTTAAACGTAGAATTAGATATCGATAAACATTATGATGAAGTTGGAGTTTTGCGGTAGGTGCACCCGCAACTTGAGGCCAATCGGGTTGACTTACACAGGGTTGACTTCTTCAGGAAATGTAAAGACAGAAATCTCTGTGATGAATTGAAAAAACTGGCAGCGTTTGTGCTTAACATACCTGTCTCTAATGCTTCATGCGAGCGCGTATTTAGCATGATGAAACAGGTATGGAGTAAGGAAAGAAACCGTATGAACAATAGTTTAATAAAAGCAGAACTACACAATTTTGTCATAAGCAATCGTGAATTACTAAATGCTGCTACTAAACAAAAAAAATATAAATTTAAAAATTCAAATCCCCTTTTACCTTTACGACTCTCCCCCTCCCTTCTCCTCCAACTGGATTTCTCCATAATCCCCCGGGTTAGTCCATTCTATAGTTAGTAACCCTATGTGCAACTAAGAGCGGATGTATTCATTCATAGGAACTAAGATCAATTAATCTAAACTGTGTTATGAACCTATCCTATCACCTAATGAAATCCAGCTTATTCAACCTAAGTAGGCAGGTAAAAATCATTATCTGAGAAACAAAATTTTGCAAATTAAGCCAATGATGCATACCATACTCTTCTGTTTGAATTATGTAATGTGAGTTACCTCGGTGAAAGAACGCCCGCAAACATTTGTTGCCTTATCTGTTTATTTTACCACAGTACCTAGAAGGTCAATTTAATTATAAAATGTTCCATTGTGTGACCAAGTAAAATAATAGCGTGCGAGGATGTTTAAATTTGCAAGCGTATATCCTATATTATTACTATTTGTATAATATTAGGCTTATAATTAATTACTATTAGGTGTAATATTAAATAAATGGGTAGCTACTTTCGAATTCGGTTCTAGGGTTTGCAAAATATAATTACCTCCTTATATTTATTTTATATTTTATTAAATACATAATAATACTATCATATCATTTTACTTCATCCGAATATTAAAAAAGCTCGCATTTGGAGCATGAATCCGCTCTACTTTTATTGGTCGGATTTTCTTTTAAGCGAGCGACTAACATCTGGCCTCCTAATCCCGAGAGAGAGAGAGAGAGAGAGAGAGAGAGAGAGAGAGAGAGAGAGAGAGAGAGAGAGAGAGAGAGAGAGAGAGAGAGAGAGAGAGAGAGAGAGAGGAGAGTCTTAACCTCGTCCATCAATCAGTAGGTCTACTAACCTGCAGGTGATGTTCGCTTGTTTTTAAGAGCTGATCTCCTATATTTATGTATAACAGTAGATACTAATCACTCGTTACGACTGAATAATATATCAATGCAAATTAACAGAATTCAAATAAGTAGGTAGGTGTTTTTGAAATTAAGGAGGTAAGTACCTAATCAACGTATTAATTTTCGGTCTTAAAAGCGGAAGAATTATTTCTGTTAGCAATAAGAACTTACGAAATTAAACTGGCGTCTAGTTACTACAGTGATTATGTTCGTCTCAGATACAAAAATACTTATAACTGGGACCTTAACGATCCGTCGTTATATTTGATATGCCGCCCACCAACATCTAATTTTTTATGCCCTAATTAGTGAATTCTATTATAAAGTACGTAGTTTTCAAACGAACTGATCTGCATCTGAAATGAAGTAATTTAAAAATTATACTTACTCTCCTCTTATTAGGTAGATACTTGACACTCGATCGAAGATACCAGATGCACATTCGATATCTAAAAAGTTCTTTAGAAGTCCTGAAGGTTAATTCTCGCAATGAAATAAGTAGGTATATTGATATTGTAGATATAGGTAATGTGAACGAAACTTATACTATCATACAGTGCTATCATATTATTCTCTTCCCTCTTTATACCTACGTCATGTACCTATGATGACCACGTGACTGAACTGATATTGGGATTAAAATATAACTAAACCAAAATGAAATTGTATTTTCATAAACAAAATATCTACTTTTGGTTAACTTATTATTCAATCTCGAATTCAATCACTTTTCGATCTGTGTGAATGATCGTTTTAAGTTTATGAGAGCTGGCCTTAACGCTCATATTGGACAACATTATCGCAACAATGCATCGTTCTAGGACTACTGATAACAATAGGTTTTTAAAATGATTGATATGGCAGGTCACATTAATCTTAACTGAGGTACTTAGTTATAGAGAGACGATATTCTTAGCAATCCATGGATTCTCCGTGCGGGTGCCGGGTCCATCGCGTTGCTGAGTTGGGAACTCAGGACAGTGCCTGGGACTTGCGACCCAAGTGTAGGTTTAGAAGGGGCCCCTTTTGTTGATGTACATCAACACTCACCTTCACTACCCAAGTTCCCCTCCCTGCCTAACCAAATTTGATACGAACCTACTAGTGCCGCTTTAGACATTCGTCCTAGTAATGAGCTTATTGTAGCTCTCGATAGGCCTAGATCTTTAAGTAGGTTATAGAGAGATTTAGCTGGTACGAGTATACCTCTCGCTCCCACTTCTACTGCATACAAATTAACCACGTAACCGTTTTTGATTAATTCGTTTGTGAGATCATAGTATTTATTTTTCTTAAGTGTGTGGTCCTTCGGTATATTTGTTTCCCACGGTACCGTAAGTTCCACAAGGACCACATATTTAGTCGTTTTTGAGTAGAGAAATATGTCCGGTCTAGATGACGAAACCCCAACATCCTCCGGAATTTTATAGAGCTTTTCATACGTGTCGATTAGGAGAGTCCAATCTGGGGCAGTATCTAAGATTGAATAAGGTTTGTTCCTGGATTTTATGGATGAACCTTCAGACACAAAGTTGATATGACGTCTGTTAGTAGTCAATCCTTTTTGGGCTCTAGCTACTGCCAGACTCATTGCTTCGCGTATGATGAAAAGCACTTTATCGTGGCGGCGTGAGTATTGGCCTCTATCAAGAAGCACCCTACATCCTACTAATATGTGCCTAGCCGTCCCTATTGCCTCACCACACGTATAACATTGTTTTTCTGTGGCTTTCCCCCACCTTACCAGATTACTCTGGTCTGGAAGGGTCATCTGAAAGGCGTTAAGATAGAATTTTAACAGGGCCGGCGACCACTCATAGATCAAGGTGCGCCACTTTAAAGCCATCGGTATGCAGAACTCTCCCATTGTCAACCATTCGTTTTGGATTTCCAAATTCATCGCGTGCACTCGATATTTATCATTTTCGTCTTGCTTCAGAAAGGACCTAAGTATATCCTGGTCCCTTTTTGGCTCTCGTACTCCCAACCCCACTTTGTTCGACTGGGCTCCTATCATAAATCGTTTATGGAATATAAGTCTAGATTCAAGCTCGGACGCGTTATTATCTTTCGGGAGTGCCCTGACTGTGTCATCTTGGGATTTACCTAAGATGTGGGCTTTGGTAACTCTAAGGTGTTTATAGAGCTCCGATGGTTTCTTTAATTTCATCCCAAAATTATTCTGATCCCTAAATAAAGCAGAGGGATCAGCAGAGTGCGCTAGTCCAAGCCACGATTTCAGTGATTTTATGACAGTTGCATCTATTTTCGCGAGTAAGGTTTTGCCGAAATCGTATACCAGAAAGGGCCAAGTCAGACGTGATGTTAGGTAGTTGTCATATATCCAAGCTTTTTTGATATTATTCAGTTGTAGCTGATCTATCTTATTTAGGTCGTTTATAAACATATTGACAACTTCATCTAAGGATGGTGTGCGTCCTTGATGGTCTATCTTTCTCCCAAGAAATTTAAATGGGACCGATTCAGCGACTATGGAAACTGGTTTACCCCCTATGAATGATGATTGAATAATCCATGAATAGCGTTTATTGTATGAGAATATTAAATCGGAATCAACCCACTTTCACATATTTTCAATCGTTGTCAAATACATTACGGACTGACAGGTCTCTGGGGCAACCCGGGGCACTTGCCCCGGATGGCAGCCTTAGGAGGCGTCAAATTTAAATAATATTTGAAGTTAATTTTCTAAAATTTAAATAAATAAAAATGAAGCTTTCTCAAAACTTAACACTTTTACTTAATCCGAAATTATTATTTCCAGAATCTGTACAAGAATCCCTTGAGAGGCGTTTTGGACGCGTCGGTGGCCGCATCCCCGTAACACCCTCAGAGTCTTTCCAGAAGAGGATCTCTGGTGCCTCCGAAAAGGATATCGTGCACTCTGGTCTGGACTACACCATGGAGAGATCTGCTAGAGTAAGTATACTGTTACGAATTCGGTACTGGACTGAACCAAATCTAACCTGAAAGTTTACGAGATTGTATTAGATTACGAGAACGCTAGAGTAATTTCTTTCTTCCACCCAGCCTATTTCTATCTACGAACGAATTTCTATATTTTCCGTGAAGCGACTGCCATCTGACCTCCTGAGCTCACTGATGATATCTATGTTCTGTGGTTAGATAAATTGTTGGAATTTTTAGGACTCCTCCGAAACTACTGCCAAAGACGTTCATATGGTAGTATAATAGGTACTTTCCACTACTCCAGGGGTTCCACTATCTTAAGCTTACCCAGGATAGTGTTGTTTAACCTTGCAATATGTTAATGACCTACCAGTTACCATTTAACCACCTCCCTTGAGGTAGGTATATTTTTCGTTTATAAATAGGTACATATTTAATAATGATAGAAATAAACCCTGTTAAGCAGCTATAAATATAATCAACGGAACGGTAATAACTAGCACAGATTACCTCATATTTTTTTATAATATTTTAATACCTTTGGTTGCGTGTTTGAGTCCCATTCAGACACTCAACACACCACGTCTCAAACGGACGTATACCTTGACTTTTATGACTGGCCTTTAGGGCTTCTCCACTGCGATCACCCCTTTAGTATTTGTATTATGAGTAGATATGTATATATACTATGCAGCTAATGTCCGTACCTCGGATAGCGCGTTAAGCAGTTGCCGAACATCTACGGCAATCGTTACGTGTAGTTGGACCCCTAAAGTTTGAATAGTCTAACTACTGAACTTCGATATCGCCAATTGATTGTGGAGGTCAGACGGCAGTTGCTGCACGGAAAATATTGAAGTTCAGTCGCACCTTTGGCGACACTAATCAAATTGGGAAAAGGCTCAGAGAATGCTCTATCTCTCCAGCTCGATTTAAGATTCTCGTGTTCCTTCTGACGAACGAAAAAAATTCATAATCTGAACTCTTGTTAACGTTTGCATTGTATGAACAGGCCATCATGAAGACCGCCATGAAGTTCAACCTGGGCCTCGACCTCAGAACAGCGGCATACGCGAACTCCATTGAGAAGATCTTCACCACGTACGCAGACGCCGGTCTCGCATTCTAAACACTCACTAGATAAATAAAGTATTGTCTGCATTTTAACGACTCAACGTTAGTCTCTACTCTATGCACTTAAGTGTAATTATTAAGACATTATATTCACAGTATTTTTTGTTTGTTGGAATCATGGCTTTTTTACTTCAAGTGAAGTATTGTTATAAGTTTAAGTGAAGATTTTATTTTCCAATGATGTATCGTCTAAAATTTCGATTAAAGTTGTTTTACTGTTATCCTTAACCTGCTTTGTGTTATCTCCCCGTTCATACTAATTTGATAAAAGATATCTATCTGCTGATGTTTCTACCGGCACACTGTTAAGAGATATTTATTTTCCGACGAAATTTCTACCCAATAAAAAAATGCCGTATCATCGAGTTCCGTTCTCCTAAACCAGTATTATAATCGCGTGCGCTAGCATAGTACCTAGGTACTTAGCTCCTCTAGTGTATAGTGTGCCATGTGTACATGCAGACACTGTAGATATTCTTTGATGCCTAAGATGTTACGGAATATCGTCCTGCGACGGGCGACAAAATACAGTTACGGCAAATGTATAATAAATCCGCCACTGAGGACAATACGTCCCAATTAAGTATAAAAGTACAAAAAACCAATTGTGCCAAACATCTGTAGATGAATGATGTAATAAATAGCGGATAGGGCCAGGCCAGCCCCGGATCTTCAATTTCTTTAGGTAGAGTGAAAAATTGAAAGTTGCCGCCACCGCTCACTTTTTTATTTCCGGAAATCGGTGACCGGAGATCGGATGCCTATGGCCACTGAGGTAAACAATTAGAGTGGTAAACCAGTACAGAGCGACCCGCAATAAGCATTGCCACTTCTGAGCTTAAAAGCGCAACTATGAAACTGCGAGAAAACACACTAGACTATTGAAGATGAAGAAAGTACCTAAATATATACAGGATGTATTTTTGAAACGGGGCAGTAAGGGCAAGTACCTTAACCGTTGCAGTTACAGCAAAACGTTCTTAGAAGACCTTCCCTAACTTTTTGACATATTTTGAACTGCATTCACAGATTTTGTAAAAAACTTAGTTGGCAAAAAAAATGCAAAAAGTCCAAAAAAATTTTTTTATGCCAATCGATTCTATTTCATGTGGGGATCAAAAAACTCTATGAGACCATTTTAGCTTTCAGTACTAGGAAAGACAGAAATCGCCAAAAACGTTTCCCATACATTTCGGCAACAGAAACAAATTTCTACGATGGTCTAACTTTTTGTTATGGCCAGGAAGTGGGTAGAATTGACTGTAAAGTAAATAAAAAGAATTTTTACCCTCAAATTTCGAATTTGATTCGAAAATCTGTGTGTTATTCTTAGTTTCAGCTGAGAAACTTCGTATGAGTTATTAATTAAGGATTTTCGCTAAAATGTCTTCTAATCGTGAAAAAACTTGACTTATTAGAAGCGTATTTTGTCAATAATCGAAATGCGGGAGCTGCATTAGTTTGGTACCGCAATAAGTATCCGTTGCGGCATGTGCCAACAAGAAAGGTTATTACAAATCTTTTGAAAAACCTGGAATTGCAGGGTTCTTTCAAAAGAAAGCGGCAGCCTCGTGTGGACATGGACACGGAGATTGCGGTTCTAACTTATGTCGAAGCATATCCAGAGGTATCGTCCAGGCAAGTCGCCCTTGAAGTAGGTGTATCCCACTCCCTTGTGATAAAGATATGGAAGAAATACGGCTACAAGTGCTATCGATATGGGCGCATAGTTCAAGTGTTACATCCGGGTGATGATGTTCGATGGCTTACTTTTTGCAGATGGCTAAGAGGAAAAATAAGCAGAGATAATGAATTTTTAAATTACATACTGTGGTCAGACGAAATGAATTTTTCCAATAACGGTATGTACAACAGAAAAAATCACCACTATTGGTCCAAAGAAAATCCACTAAGAGTTACGGCAAGTCATAATCAGGTTCGCTTCTCAATCAACTGTTGGTGTGGTATAATGTCCAATCGAGTCATAATGGTGGAATTTTATGAAGGGAAACTGAATTCTGCCATGTATAATAAAGTCATTTTACACCATCTTGAAAACGAGATGGACGAATGGCCCCTGTCGGAATTTTCAACAAGATGGTGCTCCGCCACATAACAGTCACCTTTCACGTTCCAATTTGAGCCGCCTATTCGGTACACAGTGGATAGGTACACATGGTCCAACACAGTGGCCACCTCGTAGCCCCGATCTAACACCACTTGATTTTTTTTTATGGGGCTTCGTGAAAAACGAGGTGTATAAGACGACGTACGCCAGTGTTCAAGAGCTCAAGGATGCATTAATGACCATTTTACGTAATATTCATCCCAGAACATTATTAGCCGCCATTCGTTCAGTGCAAAAAAGGATAGACTTATGTATTCGTGAAAATGGAAATCATTTTGAGCAATTTATTTCATAAACCAATTTCTTAAATGTTTAAATGATTTTTTTTATTTAAAAAAGTTCAAAATTTTACCTGACCTATGAGTTTCGAGTTGATTTATCATATTTCCGTACGAAATGTATGGGAAAGGTCTTTGGCGATTTCTGTCTTTTCTAGTACTGAAAGCTAAAATGGTCCCATAGAGTTTTTTGATCCCCACATGAAATAGAATCGATTGGCATAAAAAAAAAATTTTTGAACTTTTTGCATTTTTTTTTGCTAACTGTAAGTTTTTTACAAAATCTGTGAATGCAGTTCAAAATGTCCCAAAAAGTTAGGGAAGGTCTTTTAAGAACGTTTTGCTGTAACTGCAACGGTTAAGGTACTTGCCCTTACTGCCCCGTTTCAAAAATACACCTGTATATGTCTCATTTGCACGCGTGGCATGAACACCACCGCCGCTGAGATTGGACAAAGACAAAAGTTTATATATGTGATCGTGAGCCAGTGTTGACAGAAGTATGAATATTTACCCACGATAATATAGAATTTCAACCAATATCGTATACTTTTTTTGAAATCAAATAAATTACGTATTAAGGTAATGGCACCAATGGTAGATATTGACCCAATAGTAGACACTTACGAAAAAAACTCTTTATTTAAAAAACTACCTATTTGATTCACAAGACTATTAACTTAAAACGCCTAATGGGATCTATAAGAGGTGTTCTAAAATTCGCAGCACTGCCCGAAGCAAATTTTGAATTGTCGACACTGGTGTTAATTCGGCATGTCCACCCGACTAAACTAAACTAAACTAAAAATTATCTTATTTTAGTTTAGTTCAACGCTGTGTCTATTCGGTTTGGCCACCGAACTAAAAATAGTGCATGCATTTTTAGTCAAGGTCACACGACTAAATTGAATAAACCCTTTTTAATCTGTGAATTCAATGAACGAATGACAACGTCCTTGTTGTTGAAGTGTGAGAGAGACAACTTAACTTCTTGTCAAAAAACGTGTTCAAATTCAAACGTGACCGTAAATTAAACCTCTGAAAAAATAAACAAACCAAAACAACAAACTTGGCGGCATGGTAATGGGAATATTACGTGAAAAGAGGAAAAATAAACAATGTATGTGTATGTGTGTGTATGTCACAATCACAAAAAAATCCTCTTCGCTTAATTTAAGGTGATTTTCAAGTATCTCTAACAGGAACTTGGCCGCTGATGACCCTAAAGATTTTTTTTAAATTTACGGTCGGCCATCTCAAACGGATTTGATGCATCCTTCGACCGAAGCAACCTGGCCCGTTCTTCCCGATTTCTGTAAAACAAATAAATTTCTATCTTTAAAATAAATTTCAAACCCAACCTTTATGATAATAGTTAATTTTTCAATTATTTTTATTGTTACACAATTTTTACATATATTACAGATGTATTGGCAAATATTAAATTAAATTAATAAAGTTACTATATTTACACAATACTAAATATAATAAAAAAACTAAAACTAAAAGTTAAAATGCGTCGTGGAATTCATCCGCATCGCATGCCTCTTTTGGTAGCGTTCCCAGAAGACTAGCAGCATTGCCACGTTGTATGGCAATACTTAATCTCTGACCTGAAATGAGGCCAGTCTTCTGGTCACGAGACGCGTCGGCCATACATTTCGCAATCTCCCTGAAGAGATTGCGGGCGCTCGGACCCCAAGGCCCAAACGTTTCGACTCCAAACGGCACACATTCATAATCTCCAATAAGATTGGAGTATTTGCGCCGCTTAACAGCCGCTGCAGGAGCTGCAGCGGCACCGGCACAGCTAGCAGTGCCAGTTATATGGGTAGGGGCAATGGTGTCGACGCATGTTGCGTCCCACACCAGAGTCCTACCCATTTTCCAAGGCATTATTGGCATACCATCCAGTCTCTTGCCATCGTCGCGCGCCAAACCGTTTGGTTCAAGCACAGCTGGCATACCAGCAATGACAAGAGCACGGCGGATTATGTCGTTGAGGCTGGCGTGCCGTGGAATTCGCCCCGCGATCCTGCAGCATGACAGGCCATGGTGTCCGAGTCGGTCAACTGATTCTCCACAATGACATTGACGCGTAATTTTTAAATGCTAGGTCAGTTTTGAACAAATAAACACATATTTAGTTGATAAATTTTCTTATTTACCTTTATGCTCCTCGAAAAAAGCAGCCACAAGGCATACGTAAATTTTTCTGTCATTTAAAAATTTCAACCAGCACAAACAATCAGCAGAACAAGGTTTAGTTTAGTTTAATCGCGACCAAAAATATGGCCACTAAAATAAGTCGGATTTTAGTTTGACAGGAATAAAATTTTGCCTTACCGAATAGCAAAATGGAGGATTTCACTAAATTGAATTCGACTAAACTAAAAATAGTTTAGTCCTGTCAAATTAAGTTAGTTGGTGTTTTCCCGAATAAGAAACCGCAATTTGACGTGACTAAACTAATTATAGTTTAGTTTAGTCGGAATTTTGCCAACCCGAATCGACACCACTCAACAGTTGAAATCAACTAATGTAGACTGATGAACACAGTCGTGTTTCTTAAGACTTTTGTTAAGGGTATTGATTTTTAATCAATGTGATATTTTATTTATTATTCCATGCGTAAGTAATTTTTCTGTCTGTCTGTCTGTATGTTACGCTTTCACGCCTAAACACTGAACCAATCTTAATGAAATTTGGTACAGAGGTGGATTAGAGCTTAGGAACGGACATAGGCTACCTATGATCGCGAAAAGGGGGTTACATTTATGTAAGAACTCAAACAATTTTCAGATAACTAGGTAATCTGCCGATTAATGACCAGGTATACGGTAAAGTGTATAAAACAGATTCTTTTTTTTATTAAACATTTTAGGGTCGTCAACGCGAGTGTAACGCCCCTGGTGTTGCATACGTCCATACGCGACTGGCACCTTGATTGTTCATCTGAATCAAATTTGAAGAATTATTTTCTAAATAATTGGAACTAAGTAATTGAAATTATAAATAAGCTGCACTACAGCGAGCATAAAATCGAACAGTCACTTTGTATATACTTTGTACACACGACTATACTATAAACAAAAGTTAACTTTGAACGCAGCCAATTACGTGGTGAAATGTCACTTGTCAATCAATGCGAGTTGGGAATTTAGAATTTACCAAGACCAGACCTGAGAATCTACGAAACAAATCACAAGTAGTATTTTTATACCTACGATACACGCAAATTATTAATGATAAAATGTATATTACTCCATTAGTTACTACTGTACTGCTTTCGCTAATTCATGGTATAGTCTCTAAAAGTGTCGAACTTACCTTTGAATTACCTGATAGTGCAGTAGAATGTTTTTACCAAGAAATAGAAAAGAATACTTCGGCTTCACTCGAATACCAGGTAAATTATTATTGTTTTATCCGTTGCTAATATCATTTTATTATCAAAACACCTTTACTACACTTAGGGTTCAGTAACTTATCTTCTAACCAGTGTATATGCTGCTACTATTGTATCTTTATTTCAGGTTATTACTGGAGGTCAATATGATGTTGATGTAAAGATAGAGGGTCCTAATAAGCAAATCCTTTACACACAACAAAAAATGCAATATGACTCACATCAGTTTACTGCACAACAAACAGGTACATGAACTCTAGAAAAGCTTAATTCTGTATATGTCATCTTACCTACTTTAACTTGAAGAAAATGAATTCAGCCCTTTATTATGCAAATTACTTATTAGATATAGCCAGCCACATTGTTCAGTTACTGTACTGCCAACTCATACATAATTAGTGTTGCTAAATACAATTGGATTTGAGTTCAGTTTACAAAGCAACTAATCCTTAAATATTAACATAATAGGACACATATTGTAAACTTTACTTCAAACATCTATCCTGAATGTAACCACATTATTTGATAAATTTCAGGTGTATACAAAGTGTGCTTCAGTAACGAATTCAGTACATTCTCTCATAAATTGGTATATATGGAATTAAGTGTGGGTGCAGAGAGACCTCTGCCTGGTCTTGGAGAACATGCAACTGCTCTAACACAGGTTGGTAACTTATTGTCTACTACTAATAACATAATGTGCATGTTTGGTTCAAGTTTACATACTTATGTGCATATTTTTCTAATTATGCTTTACATCTATTTCACTCTGAGGCAGGCAGACAACAATCTTCTGTTTCTGTCCTTACATACTTCACAAGGTTCCTCAACTGCCTTTAAACCTTCCAGGAAAGCCTGCCAGTTTAGAGTGCTACAGACCTGTCCTTTATCCTTTGAGGCTGGCCTGGCTATTTACCTCTGCCATACATACTTGACGTGTCATTCACTCGTTAAAGCTCACTTAAATATGCCTCATTCATATTTATGTGTTCCTAACTGAGTGAATGATTTCTATAACTTGATTTTCTTATAAGCCATAACATCCAGTGTTATTTCAAAGATGGCTGAACAAAAAATACACACAAATTAGGATTTCTTGAAATTCTTCCAAAATAGTCAAGATTATGTCATTTCAAATGTCAATGGTTTAAATATTTAATATGTAAGCAAAATTTTAATTGTCTTTTAATATGCTAATTAGCAAAAAAATTACCATAATTTCATGAATATACTTTTAGGTCATTATTTTTGTGTGTATGAGAAACTGCCAAATGACCTTTATAAAATTTAAACTTTCATAAATGTCTTCAAATAAGCCAATTAAATATCACACAATCAACAATTAAATAAAATCTATATTTTTTATACTGTTTTGGTTTATTATATTTTTATCAAGATCAAATGTTCTAAAGTATTATATAATTGAATTTCAGATGGAAACTTCTGCAGAAGAAATTCACTCAGCTCTCAATAGAATTATTGACCATCAAACACATCACAGGCTAAGGGAGGCTCAAAGCCGCAAAAGAGCAGAAGATCTGAACGAAAGGGTATTCTGGTGGTCAATGGGAGAGACTCTAGCAGTAGTTTGTGTAGCATTCACACAAGTAATGGTTCTAAAGAATTTCTTCAGTGACCGACCTACATTATACAATCGAATGTAATACATAGTTAATTAAATGTTTTATTTATTAAAATACATCTGGGGTTTATTTTAAGTTTTATTTATTTAGATTTGTACAAATGATGATTAATGACATAATAATAGGCATTAAACAAGAGCTATGAATATTGAATACCAATGAAGTATTACAAACATAGTATTTGTTATAAGCGACTCTATATTTCTAGTTTATTTATTTTATATTCTTAACTGCTAATAAGTAAGTAAACCCATTATTTAATTAAGTAATATAAAATACCTCCTTTCAACTGCACTCTTCCTATACTGTTAAAAGACAAGACAAACTTGTTACAATACTTTTAAAGATAACAGAAATCAATATTTTGTGTACATTTAACACTGTATCCCATTTCTCTAAAAAATATTGGAAAAACCAAAAACAAATGTAACAGCAGTCAAATTTATTAGATTCTTTATAATCAGTTCAAAGAGTAAATGAAATTGTGAGTACAATAGAATTATTTCATTTACCAAGTAAAATTTAGTATTTCAGCACAAAAGCATCACATTTCTATTTTGTTAAGGTAATTTTATTTATAAAATACATTGAAGTTTTTTATTACTATCAGGGTATTATATTATGTACAGTTTTACATACTGTTTTTATTTACATTTATCACATAGAATATAGTAATGATTATCTGAACTATGACCTAGTTGAAGAACAGATAAATCATTACTCTTCTGGATTAAAAAGAAGCAGCTTTAATTAAAACAGTACTAGCAAAGCAAAGACTCCGTTGACTAAGGCGCAAGGGTATGCAATCAGAGGTCTTTGCTCAGAATCTCCAGACATTGTAACAAAAAGCCGGCTGGCAGACAATGCTGACCATATTACTGCAATAGCTGACAAACTTAAACCAATAGATCCATCTAATGAAATAAAAATACCTAGTCCTGCTAGTACAACCATAGGCAACATACAATAGCCTAATACACTTGCAACACTCAACATTGTAAAAACTCCCTCAGTGCGGCTCATAAGAGCAAGTAAACAGTACATTAAAATCACAGACATTACAGATAGGCCATACACATAACCAAAATGTGCTTTATTGCCTGAGAGGAATAGACAAACTGCAAGAGCCAAACAAAATGCTATTGGTCCAGCAATGTCAGTATCTCGTAGTAGGAAATTTGCATCATCTGCTTTAGATTGCCCATGGAAAGGATTTAATACAGCTAGAGTTTTTTCTAATATCCTATCTGGATATATTTCAAGTTCATCTAGCAATGGTGGTTCATCAAAATCTGTTGCTTCTAATGCAGGTTCCCCAGGCACTGGAGCTGGTGTGTATAAAGATGGATTATAGTACTGGTTATTGTTGGCAGTCATTTGTCCCTGTCCCTGGTCGAATGTGTAGTTCTGGTCCGTAGGAAAATTCTGGAAATCTGTAACCAAGTATGTACAAGCTCTGTAAAAAGACTTCAACTTCAAAAAATAACTTAAGTAATGCTCATTTTCATTTTAATAGGTACTCACCTAACGTCTGTGCTTGATCGCCGAAAGAATTGGAAGTGTTGAATGTGTAATTCTGGTCGTTGGCTTGCGACTGCCAAGTAAAATCGTTTGGGTTGTTGAAATTAGCCATGGTGGTGCACTTAGAATTAAGATTTCAGAATAAATAGACCAATGTATTGATAGTAACTAACTGTTTCAATACGGAATAATATTATTTTACATTGCACCGATTCTCAGACAATTTGATAGACAAATTCCATGTCACTACCTGTCAGTCCTGTCACTGTCAAAACCAAACCATAGCAAAAACCATAGTTTATTTTAGGACTATATGACATGGTAACTAGGTGCTATAGTCAAGTCTTATTTTGTATTAAATTTTAATACCTACCCCAGTTAGAATAAATTGTTCATGATGATGAAGATCAATGAGATGATTGCTGCCTCAGTAGAGTTGTGGGGACTAAGCTCTCTAGGGAGAGTCAATTCACTGTTTTCTAACTCTTTAACATTGATTTACGATGACATAATCGATTTTTAAGCCTATGCAGCCGCTGGATATCCTCCATGGCCCAGCAAGTGTCGTTTTCTAACTTGAACCTACGAAAATGGCACTCTGTCCCGGGTCTCAACTAGGTAAACCGACAAAGTAATGCCCTCGAACCCCGGCTGACTCCGGCTAGAAAGGGGAGTAGGTTGAGGAAGACAACATTTGCATTAACCGAAAACCGAGATAAGATATTATGTTAATTTGATGGAAAACGGAACCACAGAACGGAACCCTCTTTAATTTAATAATAGGGGTTAAAGTATGAAATTGCCGTTTCATTGTAATAGGTACTTCGAATTGACATAGAACCTTCATGGTTTGAGATTTTTGAGTGAAACTTTTTCCACATGGTACCTATGTAGTTCTTCATTTAAAAATGTGCAACATTCGATTATCGACTTTCATTTCAGTTGTTTTTTTTATTCAGCTTAGACAAGAAAGATGGATACTTCGAAAATTCGAGTGATTTTTCGAATTCGAGAAACAGCTCGCAATATCAATGTTGCGTTTGGAGAGGGGACTGCTAATGAACTGTGAATTCTTGTGGAATTGCTGTGTTTGCCGTGAAAATAAACGAAATATTACGATAAAATACTTAATGTTTTATTTATGGATAAAATCAACAAATAATACTTGACAAGAGTTTTTTTTTTACAAGACAGACGTTTGTCAAGAAGAAAAAGAATAACCAAGACACAAGTATCTAGGCAACGCAATCGACATTGGTGTCAATTCGGCATGTCCACCCGACTAAACTAAACTAAACTAAAAATTATCTTATTTTAGTTTAGTTCAACGTTTTGTCTATTCGGTTTGGCCACCGAACTAAAAATAGTGCATGCATTTTTAGTCAAGGTCACACGACTAAATTGAATAAACCCTTTTTAATCTGTGAATTCAATGAACGAATGACAACGTCCTTATAGAAAGAAAGTAGGTAGGCCGTCTAAGCTGTAAATTATGGTAAATTAGTACAATCACAATAAGAAGTTGTTGAAGTGTGAGAGAGACAACTTAACTTCTTGTCAAAAAACATGTGTTCAAACGTGACCGTAAATTAAACCTCTGAAAAAGTAAACAAACCAAAACAACAAACTTGGCGGCATGGTAATGGGAATATTACGTGAAAAGAGGAAAAATAACATTTTTTACATATATTACAGATGTATTGGCAAAAATTAAATTAAATTAATAAAGTTACTATATATACACAATACTAAATATAATTAAAAAAATAAAACTAAAAGTTAAAATGCGTCGTGGAATTCATCCGCATCGCATGCCTCTTGTGGTAGCGTTCCCAGAAGACTAGCAGCATTGCCACGTTGTATGGCAATACTTAATCTCTGACCTGAAAAGAGGCCAGCCTTCTGGTCACGAGAAGCGTCAACCATACGTTTGGCAATCTCCCTGAAGAGATTGGGGGCGCTCGGCACAAATTCATAATCTCCAATAAGATTGGAGTATTTGCGCCGCTTAACAGCCTCTGCAGAACCTGCAGCGGCACCGGTACAGCCAGCCGTGCCAGGTATATGAGTAGGGGCAATGGTGTCGACGCATGTTGCGTCCCACACCAGAGTCCTACCCATTTTCCAAGGCATTATTGGCATACCATCCAGTCTCTTGCCATCGTCGCGCGCCAAACCGTTTGGTTCAAGCACATCTGGCACACCAGCAATTACAAGAGCACGGCGGATTATGTCGTTGAGGCTGGCGTGCCGTGGAATTCGCCCCGCGATCCTGCAGCATGACAGGCCATGGTGTCCGAGTCGGTCAACTGCTTCTCGACAATGGCATTGATGCGGAATTTTTTACTGCTAGGTCAGTTCTGAACAAATAAACATATATTTAGTTGATAAATTTTCTTATTTACCTTTCTTGCTCCTCGAAAAAAGCAGCCACAATGCATACGTTCATTTTTCTGTAATTTAAAGATTTCAACCAGCACAAACAATCAGCAGAACAAGGTTTAGTTTAGTTTAATCGTGACCAAAAATATGGCCACTAAAATAAGTCGGATTTTAGTTTGACAGGAATAAAATTTTGCCTTACCGAATAGCAAAATAGCAATTTTCACTAAATTGAATTCGACTAAACTAAAAATAGTTTAGTCCTGTCAAATTAAGTTAGTTGGTGTTTTCCCGAATAAGAAACCGCAATTTGACGTGACTAAACTAATTATAGTTTAGTTTAGTCGGAATTTTGCCAAACCGAATCGACACCATTGACTGACAATAATATTAGTCTATGACAATGAGGCTGCATAACCACTAAGTATATTATAGGAGTGGTATGCATACTCTTTACATGAACGCACCGTGCGATTTTGGTTTAAACGCTTTCGTGATGGAAACTTTGATTTGAAGAACGAACCACGAGGAAGGCCGTCCACACAGGTGAATAACAATGAATTGAAAGACATGGTGGAAGCCGATCCGAGCCAAACTACCCAGGAATTAGCTGCATGGTTTAACGTTACCTTACCAACAATATTGACTAATTTGCGTCAAATCAATAAAATAAAAAAAAATTGAAAAATGGGTACCTCATGATTTGACTGATCTGCAGAAAGAAATGCGTGTTGAAACTTGTGTTGCCTTGTTGAATCGATACAGAAATGAAGGAATATTGGATTGAATTGTGACATGTGATGAAAAGTGGATTCTTTACGATAACCGTAAGCGAAAAATGCAATGGCTGACCCCAGGTGAAACGCCACAACAGTGTCCTAAAGCAAAGCTTACCAATAAAAAGGTAATGGTAACTGTTTGGTGGTCTCAGCATGGTGTTATTCACTATAGCTTTCTACGATCTGGTCAAGCAATAACGGCAGATGTCTACTGTGCCGAACTCCGAACAATGATAGCAAAACTAGCAGTGAAACAGCCCCGACTCATGAATCGATCTTCACCATTATTGCTCCATGATAACGCGAGACCTCATACAGCACGAGAAACCGTTTTAACTCTACAGGAACTGCAATTAGAAACTATCCGTCACCCTCCGTATTCACCAGACCTTGCTCCAACAGACTACCATTTTTTTCGTGATTTGGACAATTTTCTATGTGATAAAAAGTTTTCTTCTCAGGAGGCAGTACAAAATGCTTTCACACAGTTTGTCGAATCTAGATCACCAGAGTTCTATCGCAAAGGCATAAATGACCTTCCTACTAGATGGCAGCAATGTATAGATAATAATGGTAATTATTTTGATTAAATAAATACGTTAAATTAAAAAAAAAAACGAATTTCAATTTGTCAGTACAAATCGGCAATTTCATACTTTAACCCCTAATATTAGTCCACAATGATACTGAATACTTAGATATTTTAGAAAATCCAGAAAATTTATTTACATGTCTGGTGTTGTGTAAGAAATCGTTACTCTCCCTGCAGCATGGATAGCTCTGTATATATTCTTCCGTCCGCGTTAGTCTCTGATCCCATAGAAATAAAGTAAGCATATATGTATAAGTTACTCAGGGATAATAGGGAAAGAATTCTAAAATTTGCTCCGGGGTGCAGTTTCCACCGAATTGTTCACACTGTAAGAAAAGGGCTACAAGGGGGCAAAATAAAACGTGCAATATCATTATATGGCATACTTTATTCCATTGAATATATTTAGTCACTGGATCTATTGGTATTATGGAATGCTTTTGAGTTTGTTATGGTATTTATGATACATAATACATACAACACATTAGGTCACCGGTGAACCTGGCAGGATATTGTCATGCATCTAGCTTACTAGGTGCACAGGGTACACTTATGGGACTACCACACGCACAAGTTTCAACACGGTTTTGCCTGCGCAGGTGTATGTTATTGGTAAAATTGGTACAGTTAGGCACGGTCTTCCATATACAGACGTAGGAAGGATTTACGTACGAAAAACCATTACGTAGGAAAAACTGTGGTGAAGCTTGTGCGTGTGAAGGGCCCATTAGTTTTAAATGCATCAGGGGAATGGGTGGTACTGTTGAAGAGATCTATGAAGTAACCGTGGGCCAACTAGAGTCAAAACTGAATACGTAAATGTACACGTAATTAGTTATACAATTAAAATTAATAAAATGTATAGCTCTATTTTCAATCAAATGTATTATTATGTAAGTTAATAAAGTAAAAAGATAATAGCAATGTTTAAAAAAAATGAGTGTTTATAAGACAAGCACCTCTACCTTTAAAAAGGGTCTTCATTGTCATTTGTAATCAAAATAAAAGGAAATAAGTAGTTTATCTTAGTTCGAGTCCTTCCTAGTGTAATATCATAAGGTTTTAATAAACAACTTTACACTATAATTGTGGGCGCAAATATAGCCCGTAAATTGGCAAATAGCTGAATTGTGCCGTGGCTATGTTGGGAAAGCCAATAAAGACAAGTAGTCATTAAATATATAAATGGTAAATTTAAAAATGAACATGTATGTTCCACCATACTATGCGTTGAGCGTTCGACACAAGCAGTGAACTTAATTACCTTATCTTTGGTGCATCCACATAATAGAGAATATGCATGTATTGTTTTTATATTTTTAAATGACTATTTACATCATTATATAAATATTAAAAAAAGAAACAGTGCCAAACAGACAACATTTGGTTTTAAAATAGTAGGCTGATATCAGCTTTTATAACGACCGCCATGTTAACGCGCTTGTCGTGACGTCAATGTACATGACAGCTAACAACAACATACATGATGTCGTGAATAGTTGCAAAAGTGTTTTTGATTGTTTAATATTCATATTTTATGTTTACTTTAATTTAATAATGCAACTGGACAATTATTTGCAACAAATAGACACCAGACGACATAAAATGATATTTTTTATTATGCGATATGACGTCAAAGCACACTACTAGTCGGAACGTCATTATGTAAAAAAAAATGGGCGGTATTTGAATCACATGCATATTCCCTATTATCATATTCGTTGAATAGCGTTCACGATCATAAAATATTTTTCAGGTACTTATTTTCCTTAAAAACGTGAAGACACATACAAAAAAACAGTTCCTAACTCATTGTGAAATGATATTTGTTCCTAAATATTCTTAATTTGCATATTACACCATATACGCATGAGGTTTCATTATTTATAATAAAAAAAAAACAGGAAGTTAATAACAAATTAACAACAAAACACTAAACAAAAGTTAACTAATGTTAGAATGTTTTATAATAACTTTATTCTGACGCTTATCTAGTGAATATATTAGGGGTCTTTACAAAATGAACTCATATGATCGTAATAGTTATAAACATTATCAAACTCATATAAGACAAGACAGTTAAGCTAAAATGCAGGCGTCGTTTAACTTTTAAATCATCTTTAAACAGGTGCCAAAAGAAAGGCATCAAATCCTGAATTTTTAAAAATGTCTGTTAGAATGATAATTAACATAAGGATGAGAATCGCGAAGCACCATTTCCGCTACAGATAATATATTTGACTAATAAACCAAGAAGAGAAAATGCACCTAAAGTAACGACTTGCTGTACATATTTACATTCAAGAAATGACACCTTTATTTTTACCCTGCACACTTGCTTAAATTATGTAAAAATTAGACAATACTCACAATAATACATTTCTTGACTAATATATATTACATGCATAATATATATTAGAAAAGTCTTTCCGTTCAAAACGAAATACTTCGTAAAAGTTAGTTATAAATTACTTAAGAAAAAATATGTACAATCTACATTTTGCAGATGCCATACACAACACACGTACATTTTATTAGCACATCAAAGTGTAAGTAATTCTATTTATTACAATCACACGTTTGAACACAGTTATAAATGGAGATTTTGTAACAAATTATTCTCGTTCTCATATAATAATACAATTGTCTAGCAAAGCTCATATAAAAATCTTACTGAAATAAAAACAAAAGTCAAAATTTTATAACATATTCATATATCACAGATACCTAAGGAAGATATTACTTATTGTATCTAGCATTGAGGTGCTGTTTAAAGTCACTGAAATGTTTACTAAATAAATTAAAAGCACTCAATCTCAAAATCCGATGTGAATAACGTTGAAACATATTCATGTTAATAGCTCTATATCCAATTTTCTGTTGTTCACTGTTCGTAATGTAATATTAATTTCTTCCGTAACACATTTACACTTGAAAGTAATCACTGACGGTGGCATCTCCACCGTTATTAATACTGCTTTTGGGCTCGCCACTGTTTGGTACATTAATCTTTTCATATCCCGCTGATGAATCTGACCTCTGCACGCTAGAACTTGCTTCGCTATTAACCTTTTCATACGGCGGTTCTTTATTAGGCAGCTCAAAGTATTTGACGCTCTCATAGTTCGGATCTTTCTTGGAGCGTACTGAATCATATTTGGGATCTTTCGAACGAACTGATTCATATTTTGGATCTTTACATCTTAAAGATTCGTAATTAGGATCTTGTGTACTCATGCTTTCATAATTAGAATCTTTGGGCCGAACAGATTCATAATTAGGATCTGATTCACTGCCCGTGTTATACAGCGGCTCGTGTGGCATAGATTCATAATTTGGTTCCAAAGTGGGTTCGTCGTTGTTGTTGGCAGTCCAGTTGTTATACTTGCTGGGCCTTTTATTGACTGTAGAATATGTTGGCTGCACTTTGTAGTTCGGAGCAATGGTGGCATAGGGCGGAGTCGGCGGCTGATTCCTCAAAACTTCATAGTTTGGATCGGAATCAGAAGCATTATTGTCAGTCTTGGAAATGTGCTCATATCCAGCATCACTACTGACGATACTGTTTGGGCCACTGTCTGCCAACAAATGGTTAAGTTTCAACAAATTATTATTCGTGAAATTGTTGTTTGCGCCAGTGCTGTTCAATTCTTTTACAGTTTCATAGCCTGGATCTTGGTTTTGAGAGGTCTTTCGGTCTTTGTGGGCGATAGTTTCATATCCGTGATTGTTTGATTTTTTGCGATCAATAGTTTCATACCCCGGGTCATCGCCCCGGTATTTCGATGTATGAGGCTCTCCTTCGACACCTGAAAAGTCCTTGGACCGCCTAATGGATTCTTCTGTGCGGCCTTTAGTCTTCTTCATAACTTTAGCGTACATTTCTTCTACATTTCGTGACGGACTTTCAGTGACTCGATGGTCAGAGGTTAAGCTTGTGTTGGCGTCTGCAGAAGAGTAGTCACTACAGTTTGGACCGTCAATAGAGTTATATAGATTGTCTGTTTGACCGTCGCGTTGGTCAATATCGAAATTGAGTTCTCTAGCAACGAGTGGTCGAACCAGGTCGCCGGAGCTAAACCTGTGCTTCTCAACCGGATAGTTGCAGCCGTAGAAATCAGAGGAGCTTACGCAACTGTTGTTTCGTTGATGTTTCTCGTTCAGACTCCGTCTTAGTTTGTCGTGATTGAAGTGAAGATCGCCTGAAAATTATAGTAATTATGGTTTTTAGTTTTATATAACAGAATTTAAAAAACCCATTAATAATTCAGATGAATTAAATTACACAATATATTAAGTACTTAAATGTGCTTAGAGTGCTTTTCACTAAAGATAGATACTGTGATCAACGTGAACTAATTGAATGAAATTTTGAAGCATTTACTATGCTAACTTTTCAAATCGACTAAGATAGGAAAAAGTGAATCGCTCAGGTGGGACTCGAACCCACGATCTTTCCCTTACAGGAGGAATGCTCTGACCACTGAGCCACCGAGCCACACCTGAAGCTATCCAACGTTAACTAAGTTTCTTTAGTCGCGTGCAGTGTCATTATAAACATTTTACTAATGATTTTCTTTGGACTTAACAGTGAAATCCGCTTACCAGCCTTATCTATTGGTTAGTTCGTAATAGAAAGAAACGCATGCGGTATGTTAAGTTTAAAATAATTACCCGTACTGGACATTCGTTGATGTCGTTGCGCTTGTTCGATAGCGGGCTGACGTAGCGCCGTGTGGACTGTCGCGTGGCTCGTCGTGTGGGACGAAGCGTGCGGCGCATGGGACAGCGCGTGGGACGAACTGTGGGACGACACGTGGGACGAGCCGTGGGACGACACGTGGGACGAGCCGTGGGACGACACGTGGGACGAGCCGTGGCTACTGGCCTGCAAGGGGCCATGCGGACCGACAGGCGGCGGAGGCGGAAGCGGTGAATTAGCTTGACGTTTCTCGGGCTTCGGTGAGCCCAAAGCACCCGTTGAGTTTGAACATGATGATGAAGACGCTAGAAATATATTTATTGTTTTATATCGTTTATCGCTTGTGAAGTATGTGAGGCAGGATTCCTTATATGCAATTACATATATGCAGCGATGTTATATGTAGCGTTAGTGGTTACTTAATGTATGACATGCTATTATTATTTCGACATCAATCATAATTAGAATGACTTTGAATATGCATGTATTCTCTTTTGATAACTATGTTACGGAGAAAAACGGAGACACCATACAGGCTTATGAGTTCATTTGCTAAGGTTCAGACCATATAAGATAATACATACCTTGTCTGGAATGTGTGGCACGTGATGTTGATGAACCAATTTCTGGTGGAGCGCTTCTTCTGTAAAATAATAATTAAGATTAATAGCTTCAGAACAGAACGTAAGTATAACATATTTACATCAACATATTTATGCTATCATCGGGTTATAGATTGTATCTTAAATTTAATTCTGCTTGTTTTACAATATGACTTTCATGGTGGTTATCATTGTCAATCTGTATATCTGTACCTACTGTATAAAAATGCTAATGATCTTGAACCATGAGTGTTACATAGAATAAGTAAAGAATTTACCTAGACACATGATCAGGATCAGACTGTAGCAAATCCGGCGTGGGATCTCTCCGTCGCGGCTCGGTTGCAATTTGTGCGTATGTGTCCGATCCTTCGCCTACACTTGCTTCTTCAATAGCTGCATACATCTCGTCTAGGTATAAAAAAAGATATATAAATTAATGTAGGAAAAATGTAATTAAATGAATACTATAATGTATGCAGACATATTCAAAATTCTTACGGAAATCATTTTTTATTTTATTGCAAGTAGGTAATATTGTTTTATTGCACTCATTAGCCACTACTATTATTCATTAGTAGCATATACTATAACTATTCAAAAAAATTGTAAGTTATAACTGTTATAAGGGATGCAAATGCCTGCTTTTGCCACTACTTCACACGATGAATACGCGCGCGTGTATGTGTGTGAGCACGCGCGTGTCGTGTGTGAGCATGTGTGTGAGTGTACGTGTGTGCGTGTGTGTGTGAGCGAGCATGCGTGTGAGAGTACATGAGCGTGCGTGTAAGTGTGTGTGCATGTGTGCGTACGTGCGCGTGTGTGTAGTGCGCATGCGAGCCTGCGTGTGCGTGTATGTGAGTGCGCATGTGTGCGTGCACATGCGTGTGTGCGAGTGTGCAAGCGTGCGTGCGTGCGTGCGCGCGCGCGTGTGTGAGTGCGTATGTGTACGCAGTGCGTGTGTGTGTTTGTTTGAAGGTCAGTATGTATGAGGGTTAGTATATGTGAGAGGGTGTGTTACTGTGTGTGTTATGCGGAGTATTTGAAAAATAAAATAACTAACCAGAATCATCTGATACGGTAGCATAGTGAGTTTGTAACGGCGCTTTGGTGCTCTGTGCTCTGATGTTGCTGAGTGGTTCACGCACCGATATACTCGTATAGCCCTCTGTAAATAACAAAACTATTTATTAGATATTATATTAGGTATTATATACAGGGTGTATTTTTGAAACGGGGCAGTAAGGGCAAGTACCTTAACCGTTGCAGTTACAGCAAAACGTTCTTAGAAGACCTTCCCTAACTTTTTGACATATTTTGAACTGCATTCACAGATTTTGTAAAAAACTTACAGTTGGCAAAAAAAAAAAATGCAAAAAGTCCAAAAATTTTTTTTTATGCCAATCGATTCTATTTCATGTGGGGATCAAAAAACTCTATGAGACCATTTTAGCTTTCAGTACTAGGAAAGACAGAAATCGCCAAAAACGTTTCCCATACATTTCGGCAACAGAAACAAATTTCTACGATGGTCTAACTTTTTGTTATGGCCAGGAAGTGGGTAGAATTGACTGTAAAGTAAATAAAAAGAATTTTTACCCTCAAATTTCGAATTTGATTCGAAAATCTGTGTGTTATTCTTAGTTTCAGCTGAGAAACTTCGTATGAGTTATTAATTAAGGATTTTCGCTAAAATGTCTTCTAATCGTGAAAAAATTGACTTATTAGAAGCGTATTTTGTCAATAATCGAAATGCGGGAGCTGCATTAGTGTGGTACCGCAATAAGTATCCGTTGCGGCATGTGCCAACAAGAAAGGTTATTACAAATCTTTTGAAAAACCTGGAATTGCAGGTAGTGTTCCCGGGGCCTATAGGCTTTTAGGCTCTTTTTTAAGGCTAGCCTATAAATGAAGGGGCTACAGCGGGATACAAACCTAAAAAGGCTTTTAGGCCTTTAGGCTAGGCCTATTTCATAGCCTTTTTTTGCCTACCCGAGGACTATAAGGCTTATAGCCTTATTGTAGGCCAGGTGCATATTTAAAAGGCTTGAAAGGCTAAAAGCCTATAAAGATTCTGAGTCCTTTAGGCTAGGGCTATTTTATTTATTGTTCGAGTATAATAATCGTCAACAAAATTATACGATTTTAAAGATTGTTTTAAATTGCATGACTATTTAACTAACTTTTCGGTGTACTGGGAGACGCCTTTGGCTGTCGTCTACTGTACTCATAGTACAGAGAATACCCTTGTTTGAGAATATTTTTGCAACACATCTGACCTAATACTTCGGTCTTTATACCGCCCTTATGTCTGGGGCATAAGCATAAGCGTTAACTTTGAGTGTGTGAGTGTTAATCAATCATTCTCTTAGGCAGGAAATTTAATTAATAAAAAAACAAATCGTCTGGGTGATAAACATATAAGATCTTCAATGTGCTTATCATCATGGCATTTTTTTTGGAAATAATATATAGCAAGTATTTCCACTATTGCAGGGTTTTTTCAAAAGAAAGCGGCAGCCTCGTGTGGACATGGACACGGAGATTGCGGTTCTAACTTATGTCGAAGCATATCCAGAGGTATCGTCCAGGCAAGTCGCCCTTGAAGTAGGTGTATCCCACTCCCTTGTGATAAAGATATGGAAGAAATACGGCTACAAGTGCTATCGATATGGGCGCATAGTTCAAGTGTTACATCCGGGTGATGATGTTCGAAGGCTTACTTTTTGCAGATGGCTAAGAGGAAAAATAAGCAGGGATCATGAATTTTTAAATTACGTACTGTGGTCAGACGAAACGAATTTTTCCAATAACGGTATGTACAACAGAAAAAATCACCACTATTGGTCCAAAGAAAATCCACTAAGAGTTACGGCAAGTCATAATCAGGTTCGCTTCTCATTCAACTGTTGGTGTGGTATAATGTCCAATCGAGTCATAATGGTGGAATTTTATGAAGGGAAACTGAATTCTGCCATGTATAATGAAGTCATTTTACACCATCTTGAAAACGAGATGGACGAATGGCCCCTGTCGGAATTGCGAAAAGTTCATTTTCAACAAGATGGTGCTCCGCCACATAACAGTCACCTTTCACGTTCCAATTTGAGCCGCCTATTCGGTACACAGTGGATAGGTACACATGGTCCAACACAGTGGCCACCTCGCAGCCCCGATCTAACACCACTTGATTTTTTTTTATGGGGCTTCGTGAAAAACGGGGTGTATAAGACGACGTACGCCAGTGTTCAAGAGCTCAAGGATGCATTAATGACCATTTTACGTAATATTCATCCCAGAACATTATTAGCCGCCATTCGTTCAGTGCAAAAAAGGATAGACTTATGTATTCGTGAAAATGGAAATCATTTTCAGCAATTTATTTCATAAACCAATTTCTTAAATGTTTAAATGATTTTTTTTATTTAAAAAAGTTCAAAATTTTACCTGACCTATGAGTTTCGAGTTGATTTATCATATTTCCGTACGAAATGTATGGGAAAGGTCTTTGGCGATTTCTGTCTTTTCTAGTACTGAAAGCTAAAATGGTCCCATAGAGTTTTTTGATCCCCACATGAAATAGAATCGATTGGCATAAAAAAAAAATTGAACTTTTTGCATTTTTTTTGCTAACTGTAAGTTTTTTACAAAATCTGTGAATGCAGTTCAAAATGTCCCAAAAAGTTAGGGAAGGTCTTTTAAGAACGTTTTGCTGTAACTGCAACGGTTAAGGTACTTGCCCTTACTGCCCCGTTTCAAAAATACACCCTGTATATTAAAATATTCGTACAGAGTGATTTGTTTTCTAAATTATCTTGTCACCCTTGAAATGGATTCAACAATTCGCGTCGTCAACCTGGACGGAGCCAGGTGCCTGCTTAGTTCTTCACATTTTTAATAATGTGTGAAGAAATAAAAATTAGATAATCTTGATTAGATCAATATGGGGCAAAAATCATAATAATACTATTCACTATTTTCTCTTAGTTTGGGTGCAAAGAATGAATGGCATAACGGAAGACCATCTTCTAGTAATTAACAAACAGGAGGGCACCGGAAGTGCGTACAACGATTAAATATAAGTTTATGATTGTCATATTGATTATTTTGTTGATTTTTGATTTCATATTTTGTCAAGTAATTAACGTTATCTCTACCAATTCCGATGCATTCTTGCGATTTCGAAGAATAGCGGTAGGTAATGAAACATTTGATTGACAAAATTTCATATTACTTAAAGGAGTAACGTTCACAATCAAAGTTTCTTTAACTGAGCTCCAATCTTGGTTGCATACAACGCTTTGGAGCCCGTGATCCGCTTTCCTAATACTCCTTTCAAAATAAGTTCAGACATCGAGTGTGGTAGTATATTATCCATACTAATATTATAAATGCGAAAGTAACTCTGCCTGTCTGTATGTTACGCTTTCACGCCTGAACCACTGAACCAATTTTGATGAAATTTGGTAGAGGTGTAGATTAGACCTTGAGAAAGGACATAGGCTATATTTGGTCGCGATAACCGACATCCACGCGAGCGGAGCCGCGGGCAAAAGCTAGTTTATTTATTATAGAAGTCTAAGTTTATTTATTATTTGTTAGAAGTCTGGCTTAGGTGTCTCCTATAGACCTCAACCATTTGTAGATTAAAAAATAAAAATTATCGTTACTGTTAGTTCAGCTTGTTATTTTTTAAATTAAATGATTTCTAAACGATACATCTAATGCAATTCGATTTATTTTTATACAAATTTAATAAAAAATTTAGACCAATTTTAATACTGCTTGCTAATCGCGCTCTAAATAATGCTATGCTATGCTATGTCTGCATTTACAAACGCAAAGAAATATACGCTTCTACTTTGTGACCTGAATTAATTATATCAGATTAGATTGCACTTTATTGCTTGATTGATTAAGTCGCTATTTATTTACGTGTTTTCGGTATGAGTAACTTTTAGGTGCAAAGTGAAAACCCTCTTTACCCAGACCCACCGTTGGTAGCGTTAATGCTTATAGCCATATTCATGGTAAGTGGCTTTGACTCTGCATTTCGTGAACTCTTAATTAAATTTATTACATTTAATATTTGAAGTCGGGTTTCTCACAACCACACGCTTTAATCATTAGTAATAAATGATGTCTAGTTTATCCGTGCGAGAATCTAATCAGTTTATAATGGGAGTTTAATCATATTTTGAAATCTAGATATCGCCAGTACGCTACAGATGGGCTTGGCCGTTGATCAATTTCTTTAACTTATTCACAAACATGTTCTAGTCTATTTTATTAAACCTTCGGATCCCATTTTAAGAATATTGCGCGCCAAGAAATTTGAATGTTGCACAAGCCTTAAATTAATATGGAGAACAATAGATAAATAAACACAACATAAACATATTGACTGACAGACAATTATCTTTTATTATATCTATATCTGTCGCTACAGTTTTAACTCTCAATGTCTCATTGATACATGTGACCCGATACATGTATGAATATGAATATATTTCGGTCTATAGTTTTGGATTTCGTCCTTCCTGATTATGGCGTAATAACAAAATGTGAAACATCAATTTACAAATAAAGTGTGTTACTTTATTATATGTAAACTAATATGTATGTAAGGCATTTGATATGTCAAGTTGAGAATAAGAATAATTTCAACAATATAAACATACTTGCTGAATCTGTAGAGTCCCCGCTGAAGTGAGCGGTGTTGTCTGTGTTGGGACGCGGTGACGGTGGTGTAATATACGGCAATTCCTGGCTTGACGGTAGCTGGCCGCTTATTGCAACCGATGCTGATATTACAACAGATTCTGAAATCAAGAAAAATAGAAATTAAATTTAAATTCAATAATGAACGATGTTATCAATGTAATGAAACATCAACTTGAATATTTTCATTTTGCATACCTGCAGGATTTTGGCCCACTTCTCTTTCATCTATTTGTATGTCTCTTTCAGAGGCTTCATCAGTTGTAACTTCTACGAGCCTGTAACAAACAAATAGTACATTATTATAATTTGATGTCAACACTTTAGCCTTAACAGAGTATTGAAATGTTGGGTAACAAAAGAAAGAACTAATTAGGAGACTTTTATTCTTGAGACATCATTTTTATAACAACTTTATTTGTATTAAATTTCATGAAATTAAGGTGAGTAATTTCAGCACTCTGACTTTTTCGGTTATATGGAGAAAATTATTAAAAAGGTAGTGTATGTGCAATATCATTAACAGAATTCATTTTCGAACTCTAGCTCGGACTATAGCAAGGTAAACTCGACTGTAACTCGGTGCACCCGGTAAATAAGGCGCGGTTTACACAGAAGAGCAGACCTGTCGGAGTCGTATGACGTGGCGGACAATTTAAGCAACGCAATATAAACCCTATGACGTGTGCAATAACGTCGTTTTTGTCTTAAAGGAGAATTGCGTCCGCGCCTCTAGGCGACGTCTCGCCACTAAAGTGTCGCGCCATCACATCGAGTGGCACGCGTCACGTTTTTTTTTTTTACGTGCGGGTAATCCCCACGGAATCCCCCCCCCCCCCCCCCTTCGGAGCCGAAGAGGGAGGTTATGTCGGACTCGAACCGACTAAACCGCACGCCGTCTGTGGGTCGATGTGCTAGGCCGAAGGAGAGGTTGTCTCGTGACATATCCCTCGCACCCCGGCTGACCCAGGCACGCGTCACGTCATTGACGTTATTGTACCTACATAAGGTTTATATTGGGTTACATTAATTGTCCACTACCGCCAAATGTCATCCGCCACGTCTCTTCGGTATAAACCGCGCCTAAGGGACGAGGCTCTGACGCAGGCTTTCCTCTCATGGCTGGGAGATCAGACGACAGTCGCTCCCGAAAAAAAGCGCAACTTGGGTTCCGAAATGCAAACTGTGGACTTTGAATGGGAATGCAAGAATGATGATGAAATATTTTTACAGAAAACAATTTATGTTTACTAACGTATGGTTTTCATTCTGTAGTTTCGCGTACGCATGTTCATACGGGTGGTCGCGGCTTGTTGAAGGTGCCGCTACTTTCCCTGTAATTAACAAATTGATTAGGCTCTGATTATAAATTACAACATACTTATCGACATTTCCGAATAGCGGTGCCTTTATTAAATGGAGCTGATAATGAGGCCGATCGTATCTTTCGATCACATCATGAAAACACAGTAGCGATTAATCTATATAATAATTAAAGCTTATACTGTTAACCATAATAATTCGAAGTGCCTGAAATTTCCAGTTTAATTCATTGTGAAAAGTTTATTATCCCTTTGATAATTAACTTGATCTTATTCATCAAAATAGTCCTGCTTATTATATAAATGTGTGCTTACTACTACTTACTACTTAGACAGCTATAGAGTATAAAACTTCAGAAAAAAAATACGTTTGGGATATCCGCAGTTCTGTGACTCATCTCGTATCTAAGCCATTAGGCGGCAGTAAATTATGTGTCATCAATTACTCATATTGTTCTACAATTAGGTACTATCCAGTATCCACTCTCCAATAAGATCCAATCCAAAGATTTTTACCGGCACTTATGCCTATCACAATGTGTACAAATTAGAGGTCATAATTATGTATTTCATTATAACTAAAACAGTTTTTCTGTACTTTATATGTACGCCAGAAGTAAATTTTGAGAGTAAGGGTCTGAGTTTCACAATGTACCGATAAGTTCTGCACCGTCAATATTTCAAATAAGCTATTTGTTAATTATGGGTAGGATAAACACTATTGTTGCATTTCACGACTGTCAAATAGCGCTAAGTCTAGCAAACAATGTAACAAGCACGCTGCTCATACTTCAGCTGAAAATGCATATTTCTACAACGTGCATGCACATAGCAATTATGAAAGTATATTGCATTCTATTTTTAAAAGCTGCTCAATAACGAATAATAAACGTAATAATGCTTGCACACTGATGACACTACTACGCAAATTTTGCGGTCATAAATTTCGATTACCTCTTAAATTATGTTGATTTCTACTAATATGGTACTTATCTATTGTTCATGTTATGGTCTTTGAATATTGTAATTAACAAATTGATTAGGCTCTGATTATAAATTACAACATACTTATCGACATTTCCGAATAGCGGTGCCTTTATTAAATGGAGCTGATAATGAGGCCGATCGTATCTTTCGATCACATCATGAAAACACAGTAGCGATTAATCTATATAATAATTAAAGCTTATACTGTTAACCATAATAATTCGAAGTGCCTGAAATTTCCAGTTTAATTCATTGTGAAAAGTTTATTATCCCTTTGATAATTAACTTGATCTTATTCATCAAAATAGTCCTGCTTATTATATAAATGTGTGCTTACTACTACTTACTACTTAGACAGCTATAGAGTATAAAACTTCAGAAAAAAAATACGTTTGGGATATCCGCAGTTCTGTGACTCATCTCGTATCTAAGCCATTAGGCGGCAGTAAATTATGTGTCATCAATTACTCATATTGTTCTACAATTAGGTACTATCCAGTATCCACTCTCCAATAAGATCCAATCCAAAGATTTTTACCGGCACTTATGCCTATCACAATGTGTACAAATTAGAGGTCATAATTATGTATTTCATTATAACTAAAACAGTTTTTCTGTACTTTATATGTACGCCAGAAGTAAATTTTGAGAGTAAGGGTCTGAGTTTCACAATGTACCGATAAGTTCTGCACCGTCAATATTTCAAATAAGCTATTTGTTAATTATGGGTAGGATAAACACTATTGTTGCATTTCACGACTGTCAAATAGCGCTAAGTCTAGCAAACAATGTAACAAGCACGCTGCTCATACTTCAGCTGAAAATGCATATTTCTACAACGTGCATGCACATAGCAATTATGAAAGTATATTGCATTCTATTTTTAAAAGCTGCTCAATAACGAATAATAAACGTAATAATGCTTGCACACTGATGACACTACTACGCAAATTTTGCGGTCATAAATTTCGATTACCTCTTAAATTATGTTGATTTCTACTAATATGGTACTTATCTATTGTTCATGTTATGGTCTTTGAATACATGCTACCAACGAATTATGTACAATATTATTAAGATAGCTCCGCCAGCCGATTAGCGGTACAGAATAGATAATCTGAATAGGTCTTAATGTTAATACAGAAGGAAAAACTCAAAAACAGTAGCTACTATTATAACAGAACTAGCACTGAAACAGCCTAATTATAAAGACGAAACTCATGAAAGAGGTCGTAGTAGATATCAGCTGTGTTCTACCATCATTCTCTAACGTACATATCAACACACAGGCAGCCCGCACGCTTCCTCAATGTGCGCAATATTAGTTACGAAGCAGCAACAGATTTGCATGACCAATTTCCTCTCTGATGAAAACAGTCAGTTGCGACTCCGTAGAGGTTAAGCAGCGGTAACCTTACACGCATTTTTTTGCCTGGCTGGAAATTTGACAAATGACAGCTAACCCAATATCTTGAAGAAAAAAAGGTCGCTGACGATAATGTGGTAGATAATACGTCAGCTGTTTATTAACTCTACCGCATTCTCATTCATATGATCCACCACACAGACAATGTGTAACCGATGCGTAGCATTGGTAGCTTAGTGGTTGAGAGAAGTTAAAAATAATAATGTCTAAAAAGATATCAATATTAACCGAGCTCAAGGCATTGCTAAAATCAAACTGACCAACTAAAGCAAAGTGTATATGAATGCTCTCCATAGCCAGTCTATCAACACTTTTACTATGACAGTGCTATAGTATAGACGAAAACGAGATTGAAATGGGCAAGACAGTTGATCGTTTAAAACATTCTCCAGATTCCAGTAAATCCTTAGGTACTCCTAGAGCTAGTAAAAAGCAAATAAAAATAATTTGTTATGAGCTACAAAAAAGTTTCTATCAGTAAACGGAGAAACATAAATAATAAGATGCAAGGTTTCAATATACTTTCGCTCACGACCTGTATCGAGGTTTCGTAGGTCAGGCCGCATATTTATCCAACCACTTATCTACAAACCAAAATGAATAGGACATTGTTATTAAGGCCAAGTACCTATTCACTTTGCAACACGTTGTTCTATCAATTACATCAACACATTATTCTCAATTACAGGAAGACAACTAATTCTGAATAACAGCTGTTGCTGTTTCATTAAACTGAAGAATATAGTAGGCACAGAGTATAGACATTGCTCAAAACATCTCATGTTACTATCATATTTGACGATCATGTGGTTTGGTGACAGAGCGTTTGATAGCTCGGGATCGAGAGTTTGCGTCACGGAACAGAAAAAACGATGGAAGTGTGAAGTAGGCGTGGCACGCGTGTCATTGATATGCGGAGATTTGCAAGCTCTTACAATTTCAACCTTCAGTCGTATCTGTCATCACGTGAATTTGACAGTTGTGGACCGTGTGTTATTTAATACTATTTAATAGAAATATGCCTTACTGGGTCATTTTGTAGTGCACCGATGATAGTAGGAGCATAAATATTCGAAATGGAGGCGTTTTATACCATCGATAAGTCAGGATATAGCAGAATTTATAACTAATCTTATTGAAATGCAAAGAAATAAAATAAAATAAAAAATCAACCTTACCACATATAAATAAAGCTTGTTTTTGATTACAGACAATAGACATGTCATACTTATTTATTCTAGAACTTTCTTCGCTATTCATTTAGTGATGTAGTCAAACTTTATCGATATCTACTTTTTTTAGAAATATTTATAAACTTTTGTCAAATGGTTTTATTGTTTTTTTTATATCACGGAACATTCTGAACACTTCTGCATACCCATTCAAAGGATACGGGCGTGATGTTATGATGTGTAGTGGCATAGACATAGCAATAATATGCGTTTGCAGCAATTACTGCTGATTTCCTGGTTTATTTTTTTTTATAATTTAGAAAACGGGAATTAACGCGATCATGGTATAGGTACTTATATACCTCAGTCAGCCTGTGACCACGGCCGGTGTAACCTGGTCGAAACGTCAGGCAATCAAAGGTATGTAAGTACCTATACCATGATCGCGTTAATTCCCGTTTTCTAAATTATATATCATGGAACGCGAGAGTTTAAAAGTTAGTTTTTTTTTTATATAGGACACGTCAATTTGACTTTATCTTGCCTGATGGTAAGCTGAAGGCAAAGTCTCAGGAGAGAGGGCCACCATTATACACACGTGCCATGTTAACAATGGTGGCACTCAGCTTGACGGCCTCATCAGATGCTTTTTCACGCCCCGCTTACAGGACCCGGGACTGTAGGAAGAGGGAAACACGTGAGCTGGCAAGGAATTCCAGGTCTTAATTGTGCGACAAAGGAAAGAGTCACCGAACCGCTTGGTTCTTGAAGGAATGTTCTGCACCGTATGCGGGTGACATCTAAGTCCTGCACGTGTCGTCCTGTATAGGAAAGGAGAGGGTGGGACTAATTGGAATAGCTCTTCAGAACATTCTCCATGGTAGAGACGGTAAAATACTGCCAAGGAAGCAACATCTCTACGCAGCTGCAAAGGCTCGAGGGTACTCGTGACCTCAGGATTTCCGATAATGCGGACCGTACGTCGCTGCAACCTGTCGAGAGCATCTAATATTCAAGTGTTTCGTGGTCTCTCTCTGAAACCCTTTATCGGATCTTTACAAAAAATAAATGGTATCATTTCGGAATAGTCTTCTTTCGAACAAAGAAGGAATTTTGCAAATTCGTCTACACATGACGAAGCTATGCGCGTACAAACATACAAAAATATAAACTTCCGAATTGAACACCTCCAGCTGGATATTTTCTAGTTTGTGAACGCGGCATAACATGCATGCGCGATTAGCAAATAGATTTTGGTGATCTACGTTTTCTCATTTTATGCAAATTAAATTAATTATTTCAAAGTAGTGTATGAAACTGCTCGTAAAATGGTCTTAAAACACCCGTCTGATACTATAAAATACTCGCACTCGTATTTTAAGTATCCTTAAAGCGATTTCACATTTTCTGATATTTGGTGTCTGATACCGATAGCCGTCGCCATGTGCTGTTTCCACATATATTCAATAAAATCGGCCATTTGCTCGATCGCACAGACAGGATGAAAAAAAGAAAAAATATCCTAGCAATTATTTTCAATATCTTTTTCTACTTTATTTTATTTCCTTCGATATCGGAGCCGACACTAATATCGGATATCAGATGCGCCGGATAGTGTGAAAACGTTTTTATTTTGCAACAGTTACATAAAATATCTACTATAAATGGACACTTGTTTTATTTCAATTAAATAGGTACATACGTAGTTTGAAGTCTTCATACATTTTTAATCGTTAACAAAAAACAGTTCAACAAGCTATAAAATCCCTCTTTTTTAGTACTCTTAGATTATAATTACTAACAGCGTTTGGAATCCTTTGACATTACGAAAATAAATTTCAAATCTATCGATATTGCCAAAATTTTATGTCACCGGTCTAGCGTTAATATTAAGGAGTTAGAGTGAGAGAGATAATACTTCAAAGTAATATCAACCGTATTCCTAAAGCTTAAGGTTTTAAATAACATTCTTGAAATAAACGGACATCTGTTGGGGAGTAGTTGAACTTTTTCGGAATAGAGTTAGAGTGAGAAGCAAGTTTGATCCAGATACAAAACGTCGTAAATTCCTTTTTTTATCTATATAAAAGTAATCACTAAAACGATTGAATAAGGTATGTTTTCGTTTTGCAGTGTGCATATTTTAGGCTAGTTTGGTGTTAAAGATATACGACCAATCAAAACAATTGTTTACTAGTAGTGCAACGTATTATTATCTGGTTGTATGTGTGAGTTTGGCGACATTGGTTCCGCTATTGAATCTGTCCTATCACACTTCTAATAGTTTTTTCTGTTCTGTGGTTTGCGTCGCATGTGTGCTATCTCCTCTATAATCTATTCTCAGACGTTATTCTTTCAGCATCTATTTTCACTGTATGGCTGACTGTGATGGAGGTAGTCTATAAAAAAAACCAATATCCAAGATATTTTTGGGCATATTAACAAATTAAATTCAGCAGCAACAGTTGAGCATGACTGAGCATAAATAAACCACCTACTTTAAAGGCAGATGCAGTCGTGAAGCAATTTTCACGTGCCGCGTTTATTTGCGAAGTTTTTATAGAAAAACAGAGTAACGGTGAATCGTTTTACAATTGACCAAATCCAGTTTTTGCTTCTAGGCTCTGAGCAAAAAGGAGCTAAGAAAGTTTGTGGCACTACTTTCACATTTACTTGTGGCAAGCATTATTAGTTACTGCGACAACACAATGACTATTGTATTTTATTAATTTTTACTATTTTTTACCTTCATCCAAGTTCACCGTAGCATATATTTCTGAAGCAGTGTCTCCGCTGTCGTGTCGTCCAACCGGGTGCGGTATCTCTGGTAAACTTCGCTGGCTGTTTTGTGTGGACGCCCTGTTAAGGAGACAATTTTTATCTTAAACTCGTGTGATGCTCTGGCTGATATAGCGAGGGTATATAAACTATTAACACAGCTTTCAGTCTTAAATAGGACAATATTCGTGGATCATTTCAAGTATTTTTAAAACTACTCCAACTATGATCTGAATGAAACATCTACTTTAGAAGCATGCCTGTGAAATAGGTTGTATGCTGACTATAACTAACGTTAAATCTATGTAGGGCTGGTTAGGGATAAGTAAAACAGTTCGTAACAATAACAATACAAAAAGTATTAATTAATGTAATAGCTATGACTTTGCGTGCATCATGCAAGAATCAAGATCCGAAGACAAGTATTCCGCTATAACCAATACCTCCGTTATTGTTTTGGAACATATTTTTGTGGTACCTAAATTAATGAATATAAAAAATGTGACAATAGTTTACTCGTTGTCACATTTGACACAATTGTTAGAGGAATCCTTGAGTTGCGTATTTTATCCACAACTAAAAATTGAAATCTAAGAACTTAAGAACTGATTACCAATAAAACTGGACTATGATTACATCCGCTACAAGGGGTGAATTGACTTGGAGTCTCGGGATGTCTATGCCCATGTGAGTTCACATATTATTATGAGCAGATATTCATTCTAAGTGTTGATCTAAGTATCGAGCTGAATAACCAGTTAATACCTACGCCCGTAAGTTCTAAGAAATGTTTATAGCGTCGCGTAGGGCATGACGATGTGAAGTTGAAACGTGGTTATTTTAATAGATAGGTACCGTATCTTTGTAAACAACAACATGTTTCGTAAGACAGAGCAATCGCATTTACATGCTAATAAAAGCAATGCAATAATCGTACTTGTACGCAGCAAAGATCATAAAAATATTTTAAATTACTTTTTGAGATAATTGACATTACATTTGCGTTTCTTTTTCTGTTTCAATCTTTAGATTTTATAATAATGTAGTAAGCACCCATATCATTTAATTTTTATTGTATTTAATACCGTAATTAACAAAAGTAGACCGTATTAAATTCGTTCGCGTGATTCATACCATCGTCTTATTTAATTGCCCGATACTTATAACTGAAAATTTAAAAAAAAAAACCCGTTATTACTTTTCAGAATTCCACGCGCTTTGGACTGCTTAGGTTTCGAAATTTTCGCCCAAAACGGCTAATTTGCTATGATTTACGACTTGTATTATGTTACATAAGATTCTCAGATATCTAAAAAATTAGCGTTCCATAAACGAAATTACGAAATCGAACCTTTAATTATAATGACAAAATTGCAAGGTACAGGCATACCAAGACAATATTCGTAGAAATCTACGTAAGACATGATAATGATTCACGAAGTTACCTGGTTATTGTATAATTAAAGACAGCTGGATGTACAATATGCATGCTCCAATAATCCCAGAAGAGCATAGTTATATAATTAAAATGATATCGTTCTAGACATGATATACCTACTACTTAAAACTTAATATTGTTTACCGAGAATTGTGTTAGGCAGTGTAGACACTTAATTCTAAGATATTGACAAGATAATAATATGTATGCAAGTGAAACCAAAAACCTAGCGAAAGGTGGAGATTACGTGCTGTGCTTAGCCCTTCGGGGGTATACAGGCGGAAGCCAGTTCCTGTATTCCTGTTATAGTATAACTCAGACATTGCTTGTTCATCGCTAGCCCGGTCAAAATTAGGGCTTGGCCAGACGCTTGTCTGATTTTTGAAGTGAAAACTTTTTTAGCGGCGTTGGATGGGTAAAAAGTGTTAAACTCGCGTCAGGATCACGTGACCTACTCGCGTCAGGATCACGTGTTAAACGCGCGTCAGGATCACGTGACCTTTGACCCGTAACCGACGACTTTGTAGGACGACATGACGTCATACAACATTCCTAGCTACAGAGTTTATATTTTGCTAGGTACGCTAAGAAGCTTCGAAGCTTAGCGGTAATCGCTTCGACTGTAAGTCCTTATGGTTTCAGATAGTACCGGGTTCGAACCTGGGCTTCTGACACTTTTTGTGATTATTTTTTCTTTTTATAATTTATTACTTTTTGATTAATTTCTTCTGACAGAAAATTAGCAGAAAATTTGTGATAGGTTCTATGATTGGCGCTATATTATAGGTATAGTATGTTCTTTTTACCTTTTCCTATGTATATAACGAAGAAAGAAAGAAAGAAAAAGTTTTCACTTCTGCCGGCACTCCCGGAGTGCAACCTGACTTTTTTTTTACACCACTTTGTTTGCAGACAAGCCACCACCACACCAACAGCCCACCTGATGGCCAGTTGTTACCGTGGCCTATGCGCGTGTGCAGGATTCACACTTTTCCTGCCGGGCCTGTAAGCGAGATTCTGAGCCTCAGGGCAAAAGATAAAGCAGGACAATACTTTGATGTTCCCACTGACAGCACAAAAACTCTCCAGTCAGCACTGGCTTCCGTACTCACCGCCGGTAACACATTTAGAGGGTATAGCCGCGGTATTCTGTAGGGCGGTGGTACTTCCTCAGTCGGACTGCTCAATTGGAACGGCAATACCTGTCGTGTCCTACGTCCCTAAAAATATAAATATATCGAATCTGCCACATCTATAATCTGCTCGTTGCCGGTTAGTGTCATAGCGTAACCGGGAGAAGTCCTGTGCGAGACTATATTTGTTACAATATGTCCACTTGTATCAGAGAGATATATAGAGAAGTCGTGTTACGCAAAACTGGGTCCATTATCTCGCTTTGGCGATACATCTTCTTTGATCTCATTCATTTAAACAAATCTCCCAAAATAATAGAAGACGGGCATTGCCCAGGAAACACCATAAAGAAGTTTTTTAGCACCCCCGTGTTCAATCACTTTCTAAATTGTAATATGCCTTCGTTTAGTTTCTTAGTGTTAAGAATCTTAGTTTTTGAGTTTTTCTTTATGGAAACCTACGCCTCGACTACGAGCGAATTCTGATCTTATTTCATACCCTCCTTACTGATGGAGTTTCAAGGCACGTGTTTTATTAATGAACTCCTTTTTTTTTAGGAAGGCCATAAAAGCGTGGGTATACTCTGTTTATTTGGTACTTATAGGTGCGGTAGTTTCAGCTCCGTGTTTCTGAAGTAATCACGCGAAAAAAGTGATTATAACAACAATATATAAGTATAAAAGCCGAATACCAGTTGGGGGTCAAAACAACAAACTTAATGACATAATCTCAGACGATACCACCTCCGATGCTGAGGGTTCGCATTTAGAGCAATGGAAGTATTCTCTTGTTTTCTGGCGAGGCGTTGTTTTTCTGTATTTTTTTTGCGGAGTTAGCACATTTTCTAACCTACTTTGTTTGTCGCGACTTTTTACAGCAAAGTGGTAGAACTGCAGCTTCATCATCAATTCTAGAGTTCTGTATTTTTTTAAACGGGGTAGTAAGGGGAAGTACCTTGTCCGTTGTAGTTACAGCAAAATGTTCTTAGGAGACCTTCCCTAACTTTTTGAGATATTTCGAACTGCCTTCACAGATTTTGGAAAAATCGTACAGTCAGCAAGAAACATGCTAAAAGTAGACTTTTTTTTGTGCCAATCGCTCCTATTTCATTTAGAGATCAAAGACTCCAAGACACCCTTTTAGCTTTGAGTACTAGGAAAGACAGAAATCTCAAAAATTTGTACGTAATAATTCTTTTTATTTACTTTCCAGTCAATCCTACCCACTTCCTACCCAAAACAAAAAGTTGGACCATGTAGACTTGCTGACATGTATGGGAAAAGTTTTTGACGCTTTCTGTCTTTTCTAGTACTCAAAGCTAAAATGGTCTCTTAGTCTTTTGATCTCCACATGAAATAGGATCGATTGGCACGAGAAAATCAATTTTCGACTTTTAGCATTTTTCTTGCTGACTATAATTTTTTCCAAAATCTGTGACTGCAGTTCAAAATATCTCAAAAAGTTAGGGAAGGTCTCCTGTATACCAGTAACTCTAACCTGGTTCAAATGTGGACGAATTTTTTTATAAAACCACCCTTTGGGGTGTGATTTCATTATCTGCTTAGGGAAACAGAACATAAAAAGACAGGAATGTTAATGTAACTAAGAGTTAAATGACTGTTAAATAGTTTAGAGTGCCCATTCAATTATTAGTTCTAATAATAAATACATACCACAGACATTATGTTACAACAACAAAATAAGGTTAAAATACAATGAAAATTTTGTGGTTAAAATGGTTATACATCTAGACTAGACCATCTGTTAGCCCTCAAGTTTAGTAAATAGGTATGTCTAGTCTAGGTCATGCCAGAACTATAACAAACCGCTTAATAGAGGCTGGAGTGGTGGGCGTCGGAGATGGTGCCTCTTCCTCAAAACGTATTGTGACCACACCGGCCATACCGACCAACTCACTTCTGCCAAGACAAAATTATTCACTTACTTAGTACACTTACCGCTTGTACAAATAAATAAGTCATTAGTATACCACTGGTCATTGTTTACTGGGAACATAACATGTTAAGAATACGGTTATTAAGTTTAAGATTTGATTTAAATAGAGACTTTATTTCTTTACTTGTATTATATTTCTATTACATTACAGTACTTGTTAGCAAATATAAAAGTATTTTCAATCTGAGCAATATAATATAACCAGGAAAAGTCTGAATTTAAACCTTATACATATACATCATACAAATAACACTATCTACATAATCTTGTGTGTAGGCTAGACTAATAAATATTTTGCTACATTTGTAATTTGTTATTATGGAATTATTCACTTCCGTATAATATAAGGAAACCTTTCAAAGGAAGCAAATTAAAACAAAAAACTATGTAATAACAAAAATTAACCAACATAGTAAGTAGTCATCTTACTCAAGGCTCAACTTGAAACTATTTTGTGTGTGTGACTCTGGGGTTGCCAATCATACTAAAGTATTATGATACGTGAAAAACATAGTTTTTTAATTGATAGTAGTACGAGTGGTATGGTAGTAAGATATAGGTAAGGTAAACCGAAAGTCTATTGTAACAAAATTAAATTAATAAACTAATATTATTCTTTCATATTGAGGATGCTGGATGGCCAGATGGATGATCCATCCGCGGCTTCTATTGGCCTTTTCACCCATTTCCCCATCTCTTCCCAATATGGTTTTATGGATATTCACACTGAGACATGTGATGATACCCTAAAACACCTCTTGTCCATTGATTTGTGAGTAGAAATATACTAACATTATTGAAATATATTGTGGACTTGTTATATACAATATCACAATGCATAGTAGCAACTTGCAATATATAAATTAAATATCAAACAGATGGAAAAAATAAAAAAACAAACAGACCTTAGTCAGAATATGGAATTGTATTCATATTTAAAATTTTATCACTTCTCCATGGCATGATAATAGTTAAGAATTTCAGTGTATTCAAACATATGTATTTTGTACTTCATTACAACAGATTTATCATTCAATTGATTTCTGCCCGTTTTCAATTTGGAATTGCAGCGTTAAAATTTCTACTGGACTAAGGAAAAAAAAATTAAGTACATTTATATTTAACTTAGTCCAGGTCCAGTAGACTTTAAATATAATGTGAAAGTTTCTTGACAATTTCAAAAGAGAAAAGCTGGAGGTTCTATTAAATTATGTTTACATTTTTTTTCTCATTCCATAAAATCGTTGTTAATTTAATTAAAAACTTACTTTTGATTGGAGTTCTTGCAGCCACAGACACATATTGAAAGTGCTGTAACGAGAGTGACAAGCACCCCCACACTTAGAGCAATCTCTACTAAAGTATACATAACAAGAGTTTCTCAATCAATAAGAATCCAATCGGATGGTATTTTATAAGAAAATTCCATCATAGGAATAAACATTAGGTCACTCTTTTAAACAGAAACACTTTATGTACACCACTATCTTCCATTTGAATAAAAATTATTGAAATGTAGGACACTTGTAAGCGCAATATTAAATTGAATTAAACATTAAACAGGTACAGTTTTGTTGCAATTATGATATTAAAGACGAAGTTATGATTGTTCGTTGGTTAATAATATTTACTTTTTGTGATTTCGATATAATATTATATGAAATAGTACATAGTACAGAAGCGAAAGCAAAGCTTAACCATCAATATCAATATTATAGACAGATTAGACAGACAGTAGACAGATACACAGAATATAGGAATGGAAATTGGTCTTTTAGCACAACATAAATTTCATCCGATGAACACGGGCCATTTTGAATGAATCCGGATTTCAGTGAATTAATGACTAAATTGTTTATTATCATAGCGCTATCATAGCTTTCATGGAATTGTTCATGGGTTGTGAATAGTTTCTAGTTCTTCCACACTTGCAGTCGTGAGTCGCATGTCGCATCAGCGGTTCATCGGTCATCGGTGTCTTATTCCGACCGTAGACGTAACATAACGTATCGGTACCGCCTATAATTATAAAAGCGCCCAATCAACAACGCACTCATCGCAGAACAATCGCCACGTTTTCATAACGTGAGATTTCATTCCAAAACAAGCGTAAAACTTAAATTGTGTATTGTATTTTCGTTTGTCAAGTTATCTGTCATGAATTCACGATTTATCGCGGGTTTTGTAATCGCTTGAAACTAACAAAATATTTTTGATAAATACTAAACTTTTCATATAGGTATTTAATAGCAACGAGTTGTCAGTGTAATGTAATATAAATGGGAAATATTTTGCTGTATCAGCTGTAACACATAGTTTTTAATTTAGAAACATGGAAACCAAAAAACATGCCTCATACTCACAACTCGCCACCCTTGTGGATTATTTCCAGCAGCACAATGGGCTGGCCACGAATAAAATTGACAATGTGCAAGGACGAAATTCTGCAGAAAAGCTGTGGCTGGAGTTGACAGAACGCCTAAACGCTATGGGTGGAGCAACAAAATCGGTAGATAAATGGAAACAGGTAGGCACTTACTTGCTTGATTAATATATTGTATTTACCAACTACACTTGATAAATACTACATTCTGTTTTAAGTTTGTAACAAAGCAAGTAGTAGGTACCTAAGTATTGTAGTAGTAAAGTAAGTATACAAAACTTTCTAAATAAATATTATAAAAAAGTGTTAACCATGCTTGGGTCTGAACCAGTATACAAAATCCAAGGGATATGTGAAACAATGGTATGTACCTATTTGAATTACTTTTCTTATAGGATTGTTTAGGATTGCATGCAGTGCTTGTCTGCCACCTAAGTAGTATAAAAATAGTACCTATTTTGAACTGACTTGAAATGGGTACCATAAAATATAGTGTAAGTTGAGTGTAATATTGGGAAATAAAAAATGTTTTTTAGTCACCATCTATACTTATTGAGATCATACTCCTGGCACTGAATAATGTTTTTTTTTTATTTATATTATATCAGACCATTACAAATTTTTTTTTAAATTTTTGAAGTTCCTACAACCCAATTGCCATCTATCAATGCTACAAGAAAGCTAAGAACTCTCCAAAGTGGGTTGTAGAACCTATAATAGTAAAGAATTCACTTGCAGTCTCGTCCGGTCAGATTTCAATTAATATAATGCTTACTTTACAGATATCAAATGATCAAGACCCCTCTGATGAAGTGACTACTGACTCTACTGAGGCACAAAAGTCCGATGTTACAACTTTAGTGGACAATATTGAACCAGTCCACCAGCAAACCCCAGTCGAGTTCCTGCCACAGTATTCTGTCTCTGTGGAAAGTGTTAGAGTTCAACCTGGGAGGTTCAAAAGAAAATTGAATGTGAGAAGAGGTATAATCTCCCCCACTCTTTTTTTGTATTCTATTGGCTCATTTATTTAATTTCACCTTATTAAGTCTAGCTGTCTCCAACAAAGAAACAGTAGGCCAAAACCTCTAAGCCAAAATTCAATCAATCAATTATTTTGCCTATCAGGCAAATTGATTGATTGATTGAAGTTTAGCGTTGCCCACAGTAATGCCTCGCATGTAATTCAGTAACTCTAGCATGAAAAACTATTGTAATTTAATTGTATCAAGAGGCTGGAGCATTGTAATTGACAGGCTTCAACACACGCAAACACGCACGCACGCAAGCACACGGACGCACACACACGCACGCACGCACGCAAGCACACGGACGCACACACACGCACGCACGCACGCAGTAGGCAGGCGGCCAATCGCTATGCTAGGGGTACCAATCCCAGTCCTGCTGCATCTTCTGTTTAGCTGCCCCTCCCTCCTCTGTCGTATTTATTAACATTTATGATTACTGCTTCGCCTTATTGGATGTCAGTGTGATAATATAAACTCTTTGATATATACAAATAATGTGGCTTTCCATTGGTAGATCCAGAGATTCCATACAAACTCACAATATTATTCATTAAATATTGGAATCGAATACACTTCTAATAAATGTTTTATCTCTTTAGTTATCTTTTTTTTAGAGTTGACAGTCAGAGAGCTTGTAAATATTGAAAAAGAAAAACTAGAAATAAAAAGACAGAAATTGGAAATGGAACGGGAAAGCTTAGCAATAATGAAGAATTATAAGCAAAAAAAACTAGAAGCACTTAATAGGTAATGTTATGCACATCAAAATATCTGTTTATCATCTACAATATTTTAAAGTATTTTTGTTATGAAATGTTAAATGCTTATCTTAAGGGCTCCTTCACATGGGCTTCGTCATTAATGACTCGTCACAACCACAGAACTGAAAAATGTGTTCTGTGGTCACACCGGATTCTTTTATGCCACTTGGGTGGCAAACAAGCACAACAACGGTCACCTGATTGGCACAATTCGTGTTTTTGGTGACCATGTTTTTTTTTAAATCATCACAGATCGGTTTAAAAAAAACACGGTCAATAATTAAGACGTGACCGACATTTTTCTCGATTCAAGTTGAGAGTTAACACGGGTTTTTAAGAAGAATAGCCGCTGTCAGAATAAAAATGAATCGTAAGAAAAGATATTGCCTCTAATAAAACGAATCGCCTTTGTGTGAATGATCCCTAAGATCTTAAATGCGAAAATCAATGATGAGATTTGTGTGCAATATTAATATACCATTTCTTCTTTTCAGAATTGCAGTGGCAATTGAGAAATTAGATAACTAATAAATTAAAACTTTTACATTGTATTTTTAATACCTTGTATGAGTCATGAATTACACAAGCAGAATTGGAACAAACAAAAATAAATATTTTAGGATATTGTAGCCATCACTATCACTATATCTATTGTAGCATCAAAGTTAGCTTGTATTATGGATTTTAGAATGTGAATAAACCTTAGGCCATCCGACGAAGGCCAACCTTGCAAGCTCACTTAAAGGCCATAGGAGATTAGTGTTCATTCATCCTAGTACGAAGTACACCAATGGCGAGTAGGCTCCACTAGATTCTGCAAAACCTAACCTGCTATATGCGGTCTATGTGTGTGGTGGTGTTATCGCAATCTTTGCACTTCCTTTTTATTTACGCAAAGAATATCAAAATATCTATCCCCATATTTCCTTCATTGGCTTAATTCTATCATTTATGTTTCCTACAATATTTATTGCAGCATTGGGCGAAAAAGATCTTAGTCTTTAAGATCTTTTTCGCTCGTAGATAAGATTCAAAATGGTTTGCAATACTTTGCCTCAAAAAGACGCTGCCGGCCGCTGCTCTTTCAGTGGCGATGGACCCTAATCTTATCCACTATGTTCCACGCAAAGAGAACCCCAAATGTATGTCTGGCATTACTCAGAAAAGAAAAGAGAGAGAGAAAAAGGCTTGAAAATTTAAATTATTTTTATTGTTAAATCGTCGAAGGGGCAGAGGTGTATCGAAATTTTCGCCAACTATGATTTTTGTTTCCCCGTAATAGGGGGCGAGCCTATTGCCGTCAAGCCGGCACTTAGCCATAGGTCGTATGTTTACTGCCGGATGAAGAACCGCCGTATCCCTTAGTCGCCCTATAAGACACCCACGGGAAGAGATAGGGTGGCCCTGTTCTACTCCATCGGTAACCAGCATAGACAAAGACTAGAATTATTTTGGTATCGCCTGATCGCGGGGAATAATATGAGAATGACGCTAACGACTGGTTCTTATTTTTTTTATACTATTTTGGTAGCAGAAAGCGCACGGCCCACCTGATGGAATTCCATCAGGTGGGCCTGCTTACCAGTGCCAGGCCAGTGCTTACCGTGGCCTATGGACGTGTGCAATATCAGGTGAGTCATACTCGTGCTTCCGACCCTGTAAGAACAGGAGAATTTCTGTGCCGTCAGTGTTGAAGACAGCAGGACAAGCCTTTGGTTTTTCCGCTGCCACTGACAGCATAAAGAAACCTCTTGTCAGCTCTGGCTGAATAGTTCAAAGTTGGTTCCCGGCGCTGAGTAGCCGGGAACACAACACCAGATTATTATAGCCGCGGTTTTCTGTAGAGGGGAGGCGGTTCCCGTCAGATAGCCCAATTGGGACGGGAATACGACGGAGTATTCCCGTCCCAATTGAGCTGTCCAACTGGGGAAGTACCTCCGCTTCCATGCAAAACACTGACCTCTATAACTATCTGGGCTGACTATTCCAAAGAAAATGACTGCTTACTTTTTGTGTCGATTTGAAGCGCCACCGTGAGTGTACTGAGAACAAATTAATTTACAATGGACGTTGTCCGCTTTTTTTATTTATGCGTTTACCATAAAAAAAGTTCTAAAATGGATAGATACATAAGACCCATCGTTTCTATTAAATTATCGATACCAAGACCATTGTTGTCCATCATTATATTATTATTAGTTACAAGTACACTCACTACTGCGTGCCGCAACTATCAGCGCCAATGTAGCGATTTTCAATTGGACACAATATATGGGTACCGATCAGTCCAGCGATTACTACACGGATTACTATTACTGGGTCAATGATGTAAAATCCTGTTTTTTTCCGTGGTCCGGTTCGGTGGTCCGGTTGACCGGACCATGGGTAATCCATTTTTTCCGTAGTACGGTCGACCGGACCAGGGGAGATTACTTATTTTCCGTAGTCCGACCGGACTTAACGTAACAAAAACAAATGAACATCATTAAAAACAAGTGAGCATTGACAAAAACAAATGAACATTGGAAATACAATAATTTAGCATGCGTCGCGATAATCCTCCACATCGCAGTCATCACGCGGTAATGTTCCCAGAAGGCTGGCAGCAATGCCACGTTGAATGGCAATACTTTTGGGCGAAAAAAAAGCAGCACTCTGATACCAAGATGCATCGACAAGCCATTTTGCACTCTCCTTATATTCATTTTTGTTTGAATTAATTATTATTTTTTACTTATTTAATGTTGGCAAGTTTTTCTAATGCATGACCCAACACAATGTCTTCATTGATGAGCTGTAATTGTATGTTGAGTATTGCGTTATCTTTATCTACGTCTTCCCGTTTACGTTTTTTATTGTCGTTCTTTTTGGTTTTTATATGTGTTTCTTTGTCAATTTTTTCCAAATAATTTAGGAGACGCAATATGTTTACCGTGCTTTTGTTTATTGCACGGTTTATTTTAGAACCAACAGAGTATTGGCTTTATTCAACTATAAAATACGACATGGTGAAATAACGCAAAACATAGATAATACATGCGGTACAATCATAGATACGAATCATAGAGGTAAATGTAATACGCAAGGAGAATATTATCACAATACCATAGCTGATTAAAGTACTATCATTGTACTATAAATACTTTTCCTTAAATGACACTTATTCAAAGAGTTTCAATATAAGAATAATACGAGAAAGAACTAATGTAATACCATTAATATGAGATATTGAGCTAGAAAACCTAATACAAACTTCCTGAAACACTAACCTGATGCTCGAGTTTATACTAGTAATAAGTTATTAGCAACAGCAATAAATCTAAATTTAACCCATCCTCCATAGTCCGGCTGGTCGGACTACGGAAAATAAGTAATCTCCCGTGGTCCGGTCGACCGTACTACGGAAAAAATTGATTACCCGTGGTCCGGTCAACCGGACCACCGAACCGGACCACAGAAAAAAACCGTGTAAAATCACTGTCGTTCGGAATAAATTTGATTCTGAGTTGCTTGAAGTGACAAGCGTTCTGAATTCTAAATCAGAATATTTCACAACACGCATGCAAGTTTTATGTTATAATTATAACTCCATACATTTTAATGGAAGGGTAAGTACTCTGGAAATCAATACTGAATTTCTATTATTATTGTAACCTATGTGAAATCGAGCGTTCTGTACCCGTTACACTACCAACTTGCACCACCAGTAGTGTAACGGGAATATCTTAATTCCTGTTAACAAAGAGGGTAAATAACCATTACGTATTACCCGTTACACTACCAAAGAGATGCACCGAGCCTGTTATGGGTATAAAAAATACAGAATGAAATCGAGTATGATCATCTTTGAAGAAGCCATGAAGTAAGATATATTTGGACCATGTAGAATATTTAATCTAATAAAACAACTAATATTTTAACTTTTAGTTTTCTACGTTTTAGTATTGTAGTATTGTGTAATTACTTAGAAATGTAGTTTCAATCTCAAAACCATTGTTATGTTAATATTTGTAATTGTTTGAATAAAAAATATCTAATAAAATTATGTTCATTTTGTCATTTTTTCCACTTTGAGCCATCGACGATCCTGACGCGGGCAACAGCTGGTATTATCATAAACAATAGACTTGTCATAGTTGTCATAGACTAATATAATATAACCCTAAATATGTAACGGCTAAAAAACGTTACGAACTTTGGTTACGAAGAAAATAATCAAATAACGCGACAAATATTCAAATTGAATGCAAGTTGGAATAAGCTGAGAATTATCTAGCCGTTTAGCGAAAGTAGAAAGTAAGATTCAAAGAGCAACAATATTTCTTACTTGTACAGTACTGTAAACAACAACGGTATGGTAATGTAAACAATATTGCCGGATTGCCGGTATTATTTTTGAATCTAGTGAGTGCCTGGACTGATTATTATATTTACCGACTGCAACCATGGAAACTAAGAGCGAGATATTTTCTCAAAGATTGATCATAGCTGTGCTGTGGAACATTGGACTTCAGACATTTCTTGCAGTTGTGTTAGTATTTCTCATTGAAGTCGATATCCTACATCCTGTGTCATGGATCACTTCAACACTTCAAGATATATTCGGTTGGAAAATGGGTCTCAACATTGTGCTACTTGGATTGGTATCGTTCCTTCAAGCTTACGTGTACGGAAATTACTATATGATACCACTACCAAAATATTTTACAAGATTTTCAATCTTCGTAAATTTGTTTTCAGTTCAGAACATAATGTTTAGTGTTTTGTATGCTCTCAGTGGCTACTTCACTATGGGCTTATACTCATCATTGGCTAAGAGCAATTACAATGTTCTCAAAAAAAAGTGTGAGCTCTATGATGGTCAATGTCTTGTGGAACCAAGCTTATTCCTACAGTTTGGTGGCATGTGGATGGGCTTGTATTATTTCCTAAATATCCACATTTTTGGTGCAGCTTTACTTATGTTTCCACATATTTATCAAGATAAATTCCAACAGATAAAGCTGGCTGTTAATAACATATTGTCACTGGGATTCAAAAATTCAATTGTGCCAGTTTGTTATTACTGTATTTTTTACTATATTTGGGGTAGCAAACCGAGAGGAATTGTTTCAGATGTCTACAGTTTATACCTCGAAGATGCTCCTTTAGACAATGTTGTTAACTTAATTGCTTCTGGAATTTGGATTGGACTTTGGTTTTACACCAGTTTGTTTTTTGTGTCTGTTTACACAATGAGAACTATTTTTAACATAATACTAACGGAACCTATGAAGTTTCTTATTACTAGTACTGAAAACAGTCTAACACTCCATGATGCTTTAGCTCAAAGATCACAATTCAATGGGTATTTGGGAGCACAAGATTTAAGAATCATGAGTATGACTGACCCTCTCAGGAGACAGGAAATATTCACTCTATCACAACCTGGTGGACACCCGAGAAATTGGAACAACTTATTGGAAAAGTGTATAAGTATTATTAATGATTTTAGTAAGGAATTAGATGCTGTTAATGGAGATGTAAAAGTATCTGAAAATGAAAATCCAGCTCTTAGAAATAATAATGTAGGCAAGACACCATATGGAAATGAGTTTACATACTCTGGCAATTTGAGGAACATGGCCCAATCACCTCAATTGCGAGAATTGAAACAGTACAATATGAATAATGAAAATGATACATTTACAAATACTATGAAAGAGGAATTCAATAATCTCATTCATAAAGTGTGCCAAAAACCACCCATAAGTTATTTGTTTGGAGAACTAACTGATACCAAATTGAAGTTTTTGTTATTGCAAGCTCAGCCAGTGATGTGGACCTGTGAGGGTTTAGCTTCTATTGCTGCGGCTTCTCTGAATGAAGACAAATATGGAGTGGTGCAGAATGACTTACCAATTGTAATATCAACTTTGATCAACCTCAAACAGAACTTAGATAAGTTGACAAAACCAGGCCTTGTGCCCCGGAGGCAGATACTTCATGATTTATTTGCTATTAAAATGAAGAATGCTTTAATATCATCAGTTAAGAGGAGTATTTATAAGATTGCCATTACATTCTCCAAATATATTCACGAAATACCATTAGATCCTGATACTCACATAGCCCTACAGCCATTTTTGTTGTGTAAAGAAGCATAAGATTGTGATACTATTTTTTTTTTACTAATTTGCATAAGGAATAAAACAATTTTAAAGAAAAATGTCTATTAAATTTTTCTACAAATTTCAACCAATAAATTGGACTATCACATTTCAACTAATTACATATAGGCCTATAGGCATCTTAAAATTTAATAGTTCAGGTTCAGAAAGTTGAATTAAAAACTTAATTGATAATGGATAAATAAAATACAATTATAAATTCTTTTAAAATCCACAAAAATATTCTCAAACATGTGTTGTTTACTTGTTACTAAACATAACAGAATTTAGTCAATAAATTAATGAAATAACCCATCCTTGACCAATCCCAGCGCAAAAGTACCTATCACACTCTCCATGTTCCCATACTGGGCTGCGATGCCCAGCCCATGCTGCTAAATTACATTTTTAGGAATTCAACTTTCTAATACTGAAAATATATAACAATAATTAAATTTAACTTGGTTAATTATAATATTGGCTATAAATATTCAATGATATCGCCAGTGCCAGTAATGGTTCACTGATCCATACTAATATTATAGCGAAAGTAAGTCTGTGTCTGTTTGTTCACTTTTACGTCTAAACCACTGATACAATTTGGATGAAATTTGATATATGGGTAGATTATACCTTAGAAAGGGCAAGCTATGTTTGATCGCGATAACTACGATAGCTACAGGTAACAGCTAGTATCCATACTAATATTATAAATGCGAATGTAACTCTCTGTCTGTCTGTCGGTCTGTCTGTCTGTCTGTCTGTCTGTCTGTTTGTATGTATGTTACGCTTTCACGCCTAAACCACTGAACCGATTTTAATGAAATTTGGTATAGGGGTAGATTAAACCTTGAGAAAGGACATAGGCTATGTTTGGTCTCGATAACCGACGGAGCCGCGGGCAAAAGCTAGTGAAATATAATAAATAAACTAAACCGATTTTCATTATTCTTTTGATGAATATTATTACTATATCATGGCCGTTTAAACTACTTCGCTACATCTTGAGTTAGCAGTGGGTGTTAGGCCTGAACTGGAGCCATGATGAATCAAATTTGACTGCATTTTAATATCTGAAAGACACACTGGCTTCTGGCGATTTCAATTATCATTACTGTTATAGAGTACTTAGTTCTTTTCATTAGTATTACAAAGTATAGTTTTTTTATACCACTCAGGTGGCAGACAAGCACACGGCCCACCTGATGTAAAGTGCTTACCGTGACCTATGGTCGTGTGTAACACCATTATTTATCTAACGGCAATGACAGCATCTGTTGCCTCATGCGTATCGCGGCATGCGGGCTCGTCGTCATGCAAATCGTATGAATTTTTTTTGTACGATATTGTAGAAAGTATTCGCACGAATTTAGCTCATTATTATTTGTATAGAACACGCGCTCTTTTGAGCCCGTCCACCATCGCAGCATCCTGTACTATCCTCAATAGTACGCGTATAGAGCACATTTTTTGTTGAACATATGGGTGAATCTTGAAGGTCGACGTATTCAGTTGATTCCCTTGGCAAATTAAAGGTTCGAAGATTTTTCACAAAAAACCATAAGGCATTAAGCTTTACTTAATTATAAACAATTTTTACTTTACTATTTGTTATTTAGAATTTCATCAATTTAATTTTTTTTGGACCTAGAGCATCTACGGGATACGGATATGTCCCGAGCGCTGGATGCGGGCTGCTTTAGATCGGCCGTTCTGGAAGTTCATAGGAGAGGCCTATGTTCAGCAGTGGACTATGTGTGGCTCATATGATGATGATAGTACCAGGAGAAGTTTAAATTTTATTTTAGATTTCATAGAATTTATAGAAGAGTATCTTCGTCGCGCAGATCGCTGCTCAGTAACAGTGAGCGTTGGCTGGCAGCACCCAGGAGAGCGGTGCGCTCGGCTGATGATGTACCGGACTCGCAGCTTAGGGAAGCTAGAAGAAAGATCAAAATACAATTACTGTCTTTCCCAAAAAAAGAATAATATTGTGTATATATAAAAGCGGTTACAGGATTAATTAGCCAAAAGGAAAGTAGAAATTAACGCCCAAAGTTCTCAAGTAATTTGACAGTTGAACATTTTTCTAAGAATATTTTATATTTTTGTGAAAAAACGTTTCCTGGCCTACTTAATACGAATCGTGTGGCGTCAATTTCTATTCTATACTGTAAAGATGTAACTCATGCAAAAGTAAGTGCGACTATAGTAAGGCGATCGAGGCGAGATAAAGAATGTAAACGGCTTTGATGAAGTTAACGTTTTTACATAATTTATCACGGCTCTTCGACGGATTTTAGAAAGAGTAAAGTTCATGGGCGTAACTATGTTTTAGTTTTGGTGGGGTTAAGAAAACAAAACAAAAAAAGACGAACAATGCATTGATGCAATGCATTGTTCGTCTATTTCCTTTTTTACTAGATTGAGTAGCCGGAATTATTTGTAATCCATTCAACCCTTCCAGTTAAACTAAGTTTTGCCTGTGTTAGGAGTGGGTTCGAGTCGGTACGGTAGGGGAAGGGTGGATCAACGTTTGAAAAAAGCATAAACAGGGACAGGCAGGGTACTCGCTTTGGGCACCCTTCCCCTAATGATCAGGATTCGGAATTGAATTTTTTCTTCATTCTTTGATTAGAAGCTACTACTACGTTAACGAGTAACAGGAGGTTGATGGTGTTTATTTTTTATATTTATTCAATAGAGGGTAGAGAGAGAAAGAGGTTGGGGGAAAAGGTGGTATATTAGGGTTGCGTACCTCAGGAGGAAACGACACCCTCATAGGATCACTTCTTTGTCCTGTCTGTAGAGACCTTTTTATTTCTAATCCCTAAAACAACCTAGCTACGCCCACATTAAAGACAACAGACTTACGAGAAAGTAGGAGCGGCCAGTCGGAAGAACGATAGAGAGAGAGGAGACAGACTGACTGCGGCGGTGCGGCGGGTTGTATAATGAGCGATACATACGAAGGGCGGTTTACCGTCGGGGCTGGCGTGCGGCGTGGCGCTGCGCGTGCGCTGCTCGGCGCCCTCGGGCGACGCCAGCGCCGCGCGCGCACTGCCGCCCGGCGACTCCGTCATGGACGCCTGCAGGCTGTAGCTCTCCCTGCACACAGGCTGGAGATGGACTGCGCGCTCCCCGGGGGCCATCATTTATCGTACAGACTATACCGGGTGTGATGGGAACGCTCCCGAAGCCGAAAGCCCCTGGCAGTACTCCGGGTACAATCTATATATATTGGCATAAAAATAACGATTTGGCAAAAAAAAAAAAACATTTTTTTTACCACATTTTTTTATGCCAATGTGTAGTGTACCCGGAATACATCTCGCCTTTATATTCAGGAGCGTTTCCCTAACATTCGGGATCACAATTATCATCAAGTCATGGATATGTTGCAGCAAACTGGCTTAATCAGCCGTTCAAATAAAAGCTTAACCTCTTTCAATATTTAGCCATATTACCAAACAGCTAGACAAATGACTTGTTTCTGCATGGTTATAAAAAATAGCCAGGCTAGGAAGTAAATTCAACAACTGATTAAGCTAGTAACCAAAATACACGAGTGCCTCTCTCCTTTTCTATCACCAATATTATTTAATAAAAAAAAGAAACTCTTTTGAATACACTTTGACATACAGTACTTCACTTACCTAATACCTAAAGTTTTTGTATTTGTAGCATCGACTGCAAAGGTGTACAAAATTCGATCCCCGGGTTAGGCAACATGTTATAAAATTTTTTCGTTACAAAATTCTCAGTAGCTCAAAGTTTAATTTCATAAGTCAAAAAATATAGTAATCAACAACAGTCAAAAAAGTATCAACTGGCATATACTTTACAGAACCTGTATAAGATATGCCAGTTGATACAGCTTCTATAAAAAAAGATTTCAGAACTTAAGGTATGACGCTGATTTATAATAAAATTAGTATCAAAATTCTTGTATACCCGTATAGTATCAAGAATTGACGATCACAAGACACCGTACACAACAAAGTGCGATAATTTGATTGTGGCATGCACGCAATGAGCGCTCGTCACCGTTCTGGGAGGTGTTTGGTACATCGAGACGGCATGCTGACGACACCTAACACCTATATTGTTAGCTATTTACTGATTGTGTGAGGGTAATGCTAGCCTGTATCCGGATGTCGAGGAGGTTTGCGAGATCTCGCTGTCGTATGACGTGTCCGTGTTGATGTAAGATGGCTGGAGGAAGGGAGGCTGCGACCAGGCTCGTCGTAGAGGGGTTGTTTCAGGGCCTGGCGATGAGCCTTCGTCCGATTCCAGTCGTACATGAGACACCTATACAGAAATATTTATTAATTCAAACAGTGTCTATAAAAACTTCAATGTTTTTTTCATTATTTTCGTAAGAGTTTTATAGAAATGTTCTATAAACTTGAGTTCTTTTTTCTAAATGACATTTGTGTAACTATTAATGCACTTGGTAGAATTTATTGTTACATATATTGAGAACACGCTTGTACTTAATCCACAATTTTTATTATTAAACCTGAGTGTGTTCTCAATATGTATGACATTTTAGTCATACAACCTTGAAAACATCAAACTGCGAAGTTCAAAGCGGTCATTAGTTTAGCGTATACCTACTCTCTCTCTCGTATTAGTTGAAGATATTTGTCTAGTTTATCAAAATTGTTTTAAGCGATAATAGAGTAGTGCACTGCTATGTAGAGTGTTAAAGAAACGAAGTTGATGAGGGCCTGTTGGAAAAGGTCAGACCCTACGACTTTGAATTTCGTTTACTTTTTCTGATGATAACTTTTAGACTGATGCTGAAGATTTTCGCTGTAATTTAGAATAGCCAAGTAATACCTCAGGTTTAGTATTTCTGCTGCGGCGGAATTTGAACGTTTTCTTAGAAGGCCCTTGTGCTCGCTGTAACCTCGGTCTCTCGCCAGTCAACGTATCGGGAGTTTCAGGTCGATTCATAAGCGTGTTCAGATCACGCATACGCCCGGGGACACTCTCGCCACAAGACGCATCGCCCGGGGACATTGGGGATAGAGGACTCGTTGATGTTTCTCCTACATTAAATTTATTTACATTTAACAATAATACTTGATAATAAATAGATTTATGAAAGTGCCAGGTTGGCGGTAATGGGCTCGCGAGTTATTATGTGGAACCAAAAAAACAGAGCAATATAGGCGTGAAATATGTCGGTATGCAAACGAAATGTTGGGGTTACTATGAAATTTGGTGCACTGTTGAAGGAAATTGAATATTTCATCGCTAGTTTTCACATCACACTTCAAGAGAGCTGGTGAAAGAGTTGGTAATAGGTTTATTGCTTTAAAAAATTGTGCCGACCGAAGTGAAAATAATCTGTATAAAACAGTAAAAAGTATTTATTTGAACGTGAACATGTGAACTTTCACATTTTTTGAAATAGGTACTAAAACGTATAAAATCTTAAAAAAAAGTAATTGGCGCTTATGACGCGAGTTACATGATTTCAGTTCCCATATAAAAAACCTAAACTTTTACTTCAAAAAAGTCAATTACCATGTCAAATACCGGTAAATCCTAAAATGCGATCTCAATTCAAATATGCCAATCCGAAACCAGAATTTCGATCGATTCGTTGCTCAAAACGTCCATTTGTGGGATCGATAGTGAAAAAGGATTGTCAAAGCGATCCATCGATTGAATATATGGACGTTTGAGACGGTTGAGATCGCATATTAGGACCGGCCGTAAGTCAACAACACATTTTAGGTAGGTACAAACTACAAATTAAAGGCGGCTTACCAGTCGTAAACTTTAATTCAACGGATGGTTCGAAACGCAATTTAGTTTGCGCGCCGGCGTACGATGGCGTACTGACTACCGGCCTGGTGTCGCCACTGCCGAAGTTTATAGACCCTGACACAAATAAAACAAACAATGAGTAACCCTTGGGGAACTAAAATAGAAGCATGCATGGCTAGTTGTAAATGGTATAAAACACTTCATATGACTAAAAAGTATCTTAATTTTTCTTAGTTAACTAAACGGCGCCATTCAATTAACGGCCTGAATTATATTCAGCTGTCTCGTTTATTACATCATTTAATAACTTGGCTGGCTATATAATGCTTAGGCCAATTGAAAGATCTTATTTCGAGGTAGTGCCCCACTTCGAAATAAGATAGAAAATTACATACATACATACATTTGCTTACACCTGAAAATTAGTGATAGGGTTATTGTTATAGCTGCGCAATCCGAATTGGTGGTTTTTTTTTAACCACGCAGAAATCAGTTATTTTTAATAATAATTTAATAATAATTTTTTTTATTTATTGTTTCCAAAAATACATGTACATTATGGTGTCGTATGTATACAGTAACTTATAGACATAATCTAGACACATATTGATTCACTGAACCCCACACTAGGATGCCCTGTGTCGTGGAGTTCAGTCTCTTCCCAGGTTAGTTAAATCACAATAATTATTCCAGAATAAGGTACCTAATATGAATACAGAATAATTGCAAAAAGAAAAGATTGAAGATATAGCGAATGTGTGTGTGTGTGTGTGTGTGTGTGTGTGTGTGTGTGTGTGTGTGTGTGTGTGTGTGCGCGTGCGTGCGCGTGTGTGTGTGTAGGTGTGTGGGTGTGTGACTTTTTTTTTTTTGGTTCTTTCACTCTAACACCTCCAGAAATGCCTCCGTCTGAGCATAGTTATTTGGCTCCAGCAATTTGACCATGGCTCGCTTAAAGTTAAAATGAGTCATATCCAGTATAGTGCAATTCATTTCATAGAATTTTGCATATAAATAGGGTCCAAGGAACGCAAACGATCTGCGTGCAAAGGAGGTGCGTACCCGGGGCCGGTCCCACTTAAGAGTTCTGTAAGAAGAGCGGGCTACTTCTTTTGCTTTTGTATGGAATTCTAACTCTTTAATTAAATGGCTAGGGAAGTAGTTAAACGTCATCGATCCAAGCTATTTGCCCAGCCGTTTAATAAAATGGCTGAACACCATTCAGGCCGTTAATAGAACGGCGCCGTTCAGTAAAACGCCTAGGAAGTTAATTGAACGGCTGATTGAGCTAGTTGGCGGCGACATGTATATATTTTAGTATTATTTTATACATAAACCATCATCATCGCCTTAGCAGTGACTTCGGAACTTGTCTTGCTTCAAAACTTCAGTCAGGCTTAAGCCCCCATGCACTCGCATTATGGATGAAACATAATAAGTATCAATTATATCGATATAATTAATCGATTATTTGTATGTTTGTGACATACATACAAATAGTCGACTAATTATTGTGTAGGAGGTAGGACACGACGGTATTTCCGTCCAATTGAGCAGTCCGACTGGGGAAGTCCAGCCGCCCTAAAGAAAACCGCGGCCAGAGTAACCTCGTGTTGCTTCCCGGCGGTGAGTAGGGTAGCCAGAGTTCACTGGAGGGTTTTTGTGCCTTGTCTTATACACTGACGGCACAGAAACTCTGTGTTTACAAGGTCGGCAGCACGAGTGTGACTCCCCTGGTGTTACACACGTCCATGGGCCACGCTAACCACTTTCCATCAGGTGGGCCGTGTGCTTGTCTGCCACCTAAGTGGTATAAAAAATACCCGCATCATGACTCATGACAGTGTTGTATAGAAATAGAAAAAATTGTTATGCAAGAAGGTATTTTTTATTATTATTATGTTTGGAAATGTGGATCTATATAATGTTACCTATATTAGAAGTTCCACTGCTGGCATTGTGGTTGCTATTGTCACTCAAACGCCCACTGTTTAGCGTCGCTTCGAATGTTGGCATATGCTGGCTAGTCGTAGAGCTGCTGGATACCGATTCTAGAACATGCCAGGTTTAGAAGAAAGTTATGATCTTATGACACATCATGCTACTACGGCGGAAGAGCTCAAATCCACCAAGCACAGATAGCGGCCCCAACCTTCGTTTGTCTCACGACTTATAACCAAGATATGTGTCCCGAAGTATACAGTATAGCGTATAGTATAGTAGTGGTAGTACACTCGCGATAGAGAGAACATTCCTGACATTTCTAACATTCCTAGCATACTCTGTGTGTGACAACACATACCCCTTCTCCCCACTCCCCCTAATGCTTCGACCCATCGCAACCAATAGTGTATTACAACAATTGGTACCTAAAATCTAATATAAACTCACCTCTCTGCGCGGACAGCGGCGCGGAAGGATGGTCGGGAGTCCTCGGCAGGCCGCCAGCGCCTCCGCGCCCGACCAACATCGATATCAAGGACGGCCGGTGTTGCTGGTGCTTGTCGGCCAGAGTGGTCGAGCGCGGGAACACTTCTGATGCACGCTTACCGCCGCCCTGGCCGAGGTTTTCGGCTATTTGTTCTAAATAAATATGTAAAAATAATGTTGCATACTATAAGAAAGGCGTGGCGTTAGTGAACGCGGCCTTAACGCAGGAGGTGCGGAATCGATCCCTGCTCAGTGCATTATGTGCATTAATATGAGTATGTAAATTGATATTGTCGTGCCTTGGAAAGCACGTTAAGCCTCCCGGTTGCCATATGAACTTCTATGGTAGTCGTTACGGGTAGCTGAAGCCCTAAAAAGTCCAATAACTGGTCTAGCTGCAATGCTTCGATATCGCCACTGGGTTGTGGAGGTCATATAGCAGTCGCTTCAAGGAAAATATCGAAGTGCAGCCAAAGCCGCAGTTAGGCTGGTAAAGCGGACCGCAGACTTCGTACTGAAAGCTTTGGATACGACTAGGAGTAACGCTAAGATGAAGACTGTTTGGGATTATGAAAGCAGCTCTCTCATTTTCAGTAGTTTGAATAAGAAATCAAACTCACCAAATTTGTACTGATCATGTGTTTCCCTCATGTTCCGTAGCTCTCGCGCAAGTTCTGCTAACAGAGCGCCTCTCGCTCTCGCCGCGGGTAATTTGAGACCTCTCACTCTCTCCCGCACTATGAACTGCATGTGACGCTCGTTGTCTCCGATAGGTGGTTGTGATAGCTTGAAATGAAAAATAAAAATTTGCTTTTATAACTTTGTAAATTTTTGATATTAAATACTATACTTTACGAGTGCTCTAAAAGCAACTGGTATTTAAACTTCGCATTTTAGAAACGATGATTTCAATGCTATGATGTAAACTGATTTGTTATTATGATTTTACAATGAAGAATTATTTAATGGCAATATTATCGTTTTACTTAAACAAAATGAGCAAGCAAACCAAGGTGGAATAAGATTCACCCATTAGTGATAAGACGATGAAATAAAATTAGTTTTTTATTAAGTATGATTATTTGAGGCAATTATATTGAAGGTCCCACCATTCCTACCTCACACTCGAACCTAGCACCATTTTGTGTATCAAGCTTGTCTTATATACCTCAGGACACATATCTTGGACTTAAGTCGCGAGACAAGCGAGACCCTGAAACGCGCAGATTGTTTTGTAATATTCTATACTTGGCGAATTTGAGTTCGTCCTCCACCTTAGCACCCCCGTGCTATCTTTAAAAGACATCCAAGAATCGTGTATCGCGTGTATTAAGCACATATACCTATGTCCCGAGGTATACCAAGTTTTATTTATTTAGGTTTACCAACAATTGTTTACATTTATACAATACACAATAACACTAGTATAAGATGATCAAGCACAATGCAACGTAACCGTCTCATAAAGGTAAACACCGGTTGCGTATATAAAAAAAAAAAAAAAAACCAACAACAGTTAACAATTACATAATTAACAATATTAGCACTAGTGCCACAAGTTTGTCTAGTTCTAGCATAGAAGTGGTGAGCTAGTATACCTTGTGCACAATGAAGGGCTGCAGCAGTATGTAGAGCGGCGTGCGGTGGGTGACCACGTGCTCCAGGAAGTCCCACAGGTGGTGCGCCGCCTCGTTGCGCCGGCCCAGGTCGCGCATGGTGCGCGCGATGCGGCCCCACTCCGTGCACAGCTCGCTCGTGAAGCACGCGCACATCACCTTCAGGGCTGCGCACCAAACATATGGGTTAATCCCTCTGTCCAGTATATTCTAGCAGATAAATGTTACTACAATATAAAAGATTATCTAAATGACCGTCTAATGTAATTACAATATCATCCATTTATTTCTTTTTGACATATTAATTTTTAACCATTATTAGTGACAATGTATTTATTTGACTATGACTTAACACAATTTGTATCCCACTCTTAGAAATTTTGCATGCCTATTCTAAGGTCGGAACACTTGAAACCAATTTATATTGATAACATCATTGTAACAGTGTTTTCTGCAAAATAATAAATGATTTGATTTGATTTGATCCACTGTCTCAATACACCAGTGGATTGAATAGCACGCCGAAGTTCACTGTGTTCCACCAATTGTCGCGGGATGGAGGTAGGACCCGATAGTATTTCCGTCCCAATTGAGCAGTCCAACTGGGGAATAACCTCCGCCCTACAGTATACCACGGCCATAATAACCTCGTGTTTGTTCCCAGCGGTGCGTAGGGTAGCCAGAGCTGGCAGGGGTGGTTATGTCCAACTAGAATCGAACAAAAGTGAGAGCTCACTGGAGAGTTTTTCTGCAGTCAGTAGGAAGACCAAGCTTTGTCTTCTACACTGATGGCACAGAAACTCACTGTTCTTACAGGGTCGGCAGCACACGTGTGACATCCCTGGTGTTGCACACGTATAGAAGCCACATTAACCACTTTTCATCAGGCAGGCCATATATCTGCCTGCCATCTAGATGGTATGAAAAAAGAATACTTACCTAAGAATGCAATCCTGTATAGTTGATTTGAAAGCCTGGTGGTATTCCTAATATCCCTACTGCCGGTGAAGGTGAGTGAGTTGACCCGGGCGTCTGAAGCGTTGAGTTTAGCGTTGACTTGCGCGAGTTGATTCGCGGGAGCCGGCGGACATAGTGCGTTTAGAACTACTGATACTAAGTAGCTTACGTCTGACTGGCGGAGTGGTGGGACGTCTGAAATAATATTATGTTTCATTTTGTTGGGGAATTGTCTATGGGATCAATTTCGATATTTGTAAAGTTGATTTGGCTTTCAATCGATACGTTTAAAACCTGTCGATTGAAATCGATCGAATATTAATTCACAAGAATGGCTATTGCACTCGTGAACAACTCGTTATCTTGCTTTTAGTTTTACACAAATATAAGAGGCCTAGAACACTAATGATGTACTTTACAGGTACAAATAAAAAAGGCCGGCCAAGTCCGATTTAGACTCGCGCATAAAGATCCCGTACCATTGTTGGCTTAAATATTTGTTTTATTCTGTTTTTCCGGCGGACGGTGGAGTCTTAGCAATAGGGTTCCGTATTTACGTTTTATCTTAACTTTTTTTTTTATACCTTTTCTTCCGCTCCCAACACGTAAGCAAAGTGGCATGAACAAGTTCATCAACATGTTTTCCGTCTTCTCTGTAGATTGGAATATTGCGCTGCCTCCACACATTTGTTCTAACGAATAACTATCCTGGAATTAATCATATTAACTGTTATTATACTTTTTACCAAAGTCTAAGACTATTATTTCATTGTATAACGCTTCAAAATATTCTAAAATGTTGTAAAATTCGACGAAACTTACTAGCACCTCTTAATTCGTCCCTCCGCCTTCCTGAGGATTTATCCATGATGGAGCATGGCTCAGAGGTTGTTACATAATGTACCTTTCTTATTATTTTTTTTGTGCTGAATTCCCCTCTGTACCGAGTAAATAGTTCGAGTCCGGTAAAACGCCTGACGGAGGCGGTTTCATCGGTTTCGAACCGACTAAAACCGCACGCGATCTCAGGTCTTCAGATCAGCTGGGGTGTGAGATTACAAAGAGATATTCCTCGCACCCCGGCCGAGATCGATGAAACTAATCAAGAAAATTAACGTGGGTTCAGATGAAAGAATACTAAAACCCGACTATTGACATCATCATTCATACCTATGTAAAAAAGAATGATGATGTCAATGTATGTACATAGAGTGTCAAAATCATAACCCTTCCTTTGGCTCCGCCTTAGTGGGGCAATAAATGAGGTATGATATTTACTTACCCCTGTGTTAATAACTTGCAAAGCGATGAGTCTGACCACGGTGCTACAGAAGTGCGGAGGCGGCGGTTGCGACATCAATGCTGCCGTTGCGGAAGATAGGTTCTCTCCAGAGTTACTATCCGATACTATTAGAGCCTATATAAAAGAGTATTATTATATTCAATGCTATATACCTAAATATGATAGATAGGGAAATATATTATATATGTATGGTTGAAATACAAATGGGGTTTATAGTATAAATACTTCTCATTATCATAATAGTGGGAAAATTTGTGTGGTAAAGTGGTATAAAATATGCTACGAGAAATCGTTACGATCGCGCTGTACCGTTCAAACAGAACCGATAAAACGAACCGTATGTATTAGAAAAGCTATATTTTTAGACTTTACGGCGCATATACCTATAATATATTTATCAGCTCAGTTGATACAATTTCTCGTTGCGTGTGTGTCGTGTCATACATTATTTTGCAGAAAATTTAAATCGATTAAAATCGATTGTATCATCAAACCAATGAAGATTTCGAGTCATTGTTTTAGGCTTATATATATTATTTGAACACTAACTAATGGGTTGAATAATTCTAATAAATCTGAAACTTACTTGAACTGTGTTGAGGAGTTGCTTCACTTGTTGCCAGTGCATTATGTAGGGGCAGCGTATCATTGTTTCGTACACGCCTTTCAGTAGCACTGCTGCCGAGTCCCAGTCAGTATTTCTCTGAAAAGAAAACAAGAACCGTTACCGTTATTTGAATAATTTCTTGTCATATAGAGTAGGTATCTATCTATGATGAACTCTGGATTAAGGCCAGTTTACATGATGCCCTGTTTTTGTACACACAAGAGCAATAAATGAAGAGAAATAATTGACTTTCAAAAATTGTAAGGAACTGTTTACATAAAAATAAATTGAATTAAAACTATAAAATATCAAGAAGTCTTGTATGAAAAAATGCCTACTAGAGCAAGAACGATGCAAGTCCTTTTTTGTATGCAGCAGGCAAGAAAATTGCGTCGTGTAAAGCAGCCTTTAAAATTAATATAAATTTTGTCCCTGAGCACTTACCCTGATGCTAGGTTTCTTTGCTATCTTCGAGAATACTTTTTCGAGCCTTCTCAAGATCATAATGAGCGCTGGTCTCAACGCGTCATCAGCCCAATCGGCCGCGGGCAGCACTTGAGTCATGTACCGTTGTAGGCCTCTGCACCCCATGGATTCAGGGTCATATGGAGACACCTTCAGCAAGGAGTGAGCTATGTCTGCGAGACGCTGTCAAACGGAAACACATCGAATCATAAGATGGTTTCACTACCATGGACGCCTAAGATCGTGCGAAGTGGAGGAGGAAACGTCGTAAGGCAGACCCTGAGCTCCGAGTTTACATTGGCCTCGGACGGAAAATACGTTTACATGATGATCATGATGATGATGATGATGATGATGATGATGATGATGATGATGATGATGAGCGAATCATAAGATGAAAAGACACAATGACCGAAGAGAATGGCCTTTTTTATTTTATTCTTAGGAAGTTAAAAAAGATTTAAGTGTATAACTATAATTAACATTACTAGATTTTATATTTTATACATAGGTGGTAACCTGACCTTCACAACCCACTGGCGATATCGAAGTTCTGCAAGTAGACCAGTTGTTATAACTTTTAGTGCTACAAATACTCATAAGGATTGCCATAGATGTTTGTACGGCAACCGGCACTGACGACTTAACGAGCTCTCCGAGGCACGGATATGTATTTCTATACTTAATATGGGTAACAAAATGAGCAAGCTTACCGCATGGGATTTAGAATCAAGTAGTTCAACAGGTTTCCCTTCCGTGCCGCCGCTGCCTTTCGATCCATTAATTTCTAAGAGACGAGTAGTAGCTCGACCAATAAATTCGCCAACCAGCGATAGTAATACGTCACGCGGTCTTCGGTATTCAGCCCGTACCAACTGATAAAATTGTTATCACAATTTAATAATGTTGTTCATAAATATATTCATGTAAATACATATTACGTTTTGTAAACGTGCAATCGATAGATACTGGCCGTTTAAAACGTTTATTAATCTAACGAGACACCTTCACTGTAATATTAGTGTACTTTGAGCTGACTAACCTCCGAGTCTTCTGTACCCGTATATTCCTGAATTCCCGGCATCTTCGAATTATCATACTTGGAGTGCGATTCTTCGAATGCGATTATTGTAGCAGCAGTTGTTCGAGGTCCCGTACGTTGCGAAGAGCCTTTGTGTTCCGGTGACGTTCTGTACGGGCCATTGTAAGATCTGCAAAAATGTCACTTTTCAAAATTACATACCTTAATTATTGAACGCATTTTCTCACACAAGCCTATAAATCCCCGGAAGGGTATGCAGAGACACCTCTGCATACCCCTTCGGGGATTTATATTTTATTATTACATTATTTATTATTATTATATCATTTAATTCGGATTAAAAATCCATACAATGATTTTTAGTATCACAACTTAATAAACTAGTTAAATACCCAATTGCTTGCAAGTGGTCAACGTGTAACCAGTAGTAAACTTACTTAGAAAGACCTTCACAATTGTTGACAAGAGTCTTGATGGCTATAGCTAGCTGCTGAATAATTTCTCTTTCAGTCTTCCCCTCTCTATTATATGTCGGTAACTGGATTTGTTTCACATAACAAGGCAGTATCGCTTCCAGTATTATCTAAAATCAAAAGTCCAACAAGTGATCAGTGTTCAGTAATTCGGCAACCAAATACTATTTGGTGGTCTGAGTGATCAGCTAAAAGTTCTATATAAAAATACTATACATATTATGTATATGTACATTAACTGCGTTGTGCTTCTTCTGATATCACACTTATTTGGTTTTTATAGGAGCAACGGCCTTCTGATTTACACATATTGAGAACATCTGTACTTCTTGACAGTATTTATTATTGAACCTGACCGGTTTCGCCTTACGGAATCTTCAAATAAGGTTTACATTACACATGCAAAGTTATGTAAACATCAATGCAAACCTTTGAAGGTGCCGTAAGTGTTCTCAATATGTGTAACAACAAGTTCCACCAAGTGTCATCAATCAACAGTATACATAGCCTTCTGACTTCACAAACCCGTTGACAGCCCTCGTCTATCGATTAACAGACATAGCGGTTTTTCAGCTGTGGGTCCCTTACACCACGTAAAAGTAAGGAACGATATTTTAATAGTATCGTTCCTTATTTTAACAGTATAAATCAATGTAAAACGTCTCACCAGCATCTGATATCCTCGCATGCTTTCAGCTGAGTAGGACACAACCATTACACAGAGACTAATACAATCCAACACATTGACCATCTCTTCTTCATCGCGATAGCAGAAATCTATCGGCTTTAAAGGCTTTTCTTCTTTGATTAGCTCGGCTATGTGAAGCGGATCGGGAGATGGAGTCTCCAGACTTAGTAGGAGATTGAATAGGCAGCTGGATTGTACCTGTATATAATTGATATGTGTCAATTTCGCAATATGAATGTGTCTGGAATCAAATTGAGTGTAATCAAATTCATAAGCAAGTAACCGGGATTTCTAGTTACAATTGCTGGTATATTCAGAAACTTTCATGATCTTATTTACTAGAAAGACAAAGGGTATTCATTTGTTTTTCTCCTGTGGAACGGAAATCATCATAGATACCGGGATACGGGTCTCAATTGCCGAGATGTTAGGTTATCCAATAAGGTATTTATTTCACACCCCAGCCATAGGCCATCTATGGTATTGAGATTACCCCATTCTATCACGGAATTTTCAAAAAAAATATGATGAACCATTCGAATAGAACACACCTTGCTAGCATCTCCATATGTGGATTCTTCGTCAGTATCTAATATCGCCGAAACCGAGCCAAACATTTGCAATATAAACGGTTTACGGTTCAACAAATAAAACTGTTTCACAGCATACTCTATTGTTGTGGTCACCAATTTGTTCGTTTGGAAGTTCGAATATATCTGTAGTAGTGTTGGCATGATCAGCAGATATCTGAAAATGATGAGTACAAGTACTGAGTACAAGGTCCTCCTTTTCCAGTCATATGTTTTTGGTATTTTTCGTGAAGCGACGGCCATATGACCTCCAGAAGCTATTGGTAATATCGATGACAATAATAATAATAAATGATGTTAATAGTTAAAGAGGTAGCTAGTGAATTAAAAAAAAAGCTTTATCGGTTAAATACTACAATATACTTTAAGATGTTCTACACAAGTAAGCATTACGTAACTAGCTTGTGATATGGGATTCCAGAAGATAAAACATATTTAGAAACACTTTTTTGCAAGTACATACCCATTGGTAGAGAAAATACTCTTGAAGTTGAATGCAGCATTAACGTATGTAGCGATGACATATCTAAGTATGAGAGAGTCCTCGCTATGCAGCATGAGGGCACCGTTGAGAACGTTCAGAAACAAATGGATGTCACGAGACGATGTAAAATTTCCGGCCATGGCTTCGAACATGCGAGCTATTAGACGTACCCACCTGAAAAAGTAATAGTCATTGTTTATATATGTCATCATCATCATCCACCAAGATCTTTAGGACCCAAGCGAAGTAGCTTGCCACCCAGTACACTTGCTTATTGCTGGACGAGACTCTGGTACCGGCTATGCATACAGGTTTTGAGGTCAAACGGTAGTCGCTCCCGTACAGGCCAAGAGAAACGAAATATGCACAGGAGTAAGAGAACAAACATCAGTAACAAAGCATCACGGTATCACCACGAAGGTATCTATATAGCGGGCGAGGTCGCGTTTTACATGGAAATAAATTCATAAAATATACTCTTTTAAACCGCAGCTCAATCGATGCAGAACTTTTGGAGTTTTTGAACCGAACACAAACCAGCCTAACATATTAAAATACAAGGTGGAAGATTTTGATCTTACCTGGAGGGGAAGTATTCTAAATACTGGAGATAGTGAATTTCTCTTAAAGAAAACAATCCTTTAGTTTTAAAAGACACAAAACTGCATTTAAATATTTTTCGAGAACTTGCCATAATAACACAGGATGTTAGTTTTTCCAATTTTATCGGCTAGTAAGTTTTTGAAAATATTGAATGCAGTTTTTTTTTCTTTTATAATATAAGGAAATATTTCTATGCTAACTTATAGTATTACAGTATTAAGAGTATTTCCCACCCGGGTAAAGGTCAAAATTTTCCACCCTGTATTTAGATGACTTACATAAATTTATGCAGCACATCTAATCCCAAAAGAGTGGAGCCAAGTGGGCCGCGACTGTATAACACTAGGTCAGCTTCTAGCGCCTTGCGAGGGAACGACGGGAGCTTCATCAGTTCGTCGTGTAGGAACACTACACGCTGAACAACCTGCAAGCATACATGTTATTTGTTGTTATGATTCTATAATAATAAAGGTAAGATCTTGTATTTCTGAATTAAGCCTATGGCACACTTGACGAAGATTCTATTTTGCGCAGTGTGGGTACGCTATTCGTACATAATTTATATTATGTACTATTCGGGTGCTCACGTGGGTACTATTACAGTACCAATATTCAGACAGATCTGTTCAACCGTCGGAGTGTGATCGAATAATAAACATTTAAACATATTCACTTTCATTTTTTGTTATATCAGTAGCGCACTTTTTATTGCGTATTGCATTCCGACGCGGAAGATCTTTTGCGGTATTTACGTTTTGTGTTTGTATAGTGATTATGGTTCCATGTAAGCGGAGCCCAAATACAAGGGAACATTTCACAGCACATATACTAAGGGGCCGTCCATTAATCACTCTTTTTTTTTGCATTTTTAACCCCCCCTCCCCCTTGGTGATACGTGGTGAAGTTTAAGACCCCCCCCCTTCCCCATCTTCACGTGTATTTCTAGTACCTACAAAGAATCTTTGAATTTTTAAATACTATCTTTAAATTTATTATAAAGAGATAATCTTATTTTATTCTGCAATTAAGGACCATGATAAAATATCTAGATAGATATTTCGATTTTCGAAAAATATGATATATGTGTATTATATGATACCTTATTACACCCCCCTGCCCCTTCGTGATATTTGTCAAACACCTCCTCCCCGCCCTTACCTCACGTGATTAATGTATGGCCCCGTCTTTTTACATCCAGGCTTGGCACCAACAAAAATTATTAAAATAAATACATATCACATACCATGTCAACATTTTTAAGTATAGCCCATGTTAGCAATACTTTGCCAATTTCAACGAATTTCTGCAATAACTCTTGTTCCTGCAGTTTCAAAAACGCTTCATCGGGTTCCATATGGACCAGCCCTAACTGCGGATATTGGGAACGTTTGAAGAAATAGTGATCGCGGACGTAGCTCTGAGGATTGTGTATTTGACCTGTAAAATAATATTTTCTTATAGGAACAGTACATTATATAAGGAGCTAGAATATGAGACTGGAAAAAGCAGATCCCGGGCTCGGACACACGATTGGATGATGATTATATAAGGAGTAAAAGATCTACATTTTCACAATAAATTATACTCATCAAATCTTAACATGGATCCCAGTCACTTCCGAGGCCTTCATATAAGAATTAGGGAAATCAGCTTAATCTAAAGTAAGGAGTGAGCAGACTCCGACCTTACCTTTAGATGTGGCTTAAGCAGTTTTTAAGGGAGTGACTACCATATGATCTCCCAACCCCGACAGGAATGTGCAGTGTGTACGCCACTTCCTCCGGCAATCAACAGGTGAGGTTGGTTGCCATGAGGGTCTTAGTAGACCCCATGTACGTAAAATCACATAAAAAATTCAATTTTTTCTATTACATAAATGTTTGTTACTTACGTGTTTTGAAGTCGACTAAGAAATGTTCACGATGGAGCTCTTCTGGGATACCGAAGAAATCTAACGACTCTTTGAGTATCTGGCTAAATACTGTGTCTTCTTGAACTGGAAACTGGGACGGTATGCTACCGTCGTTGTCGGCTAAAAGGGTTATTTTAATATTAGTATTGAATTCCATATCTGGCGTTCAGTTTCTCTAAACAAAAGATTTAATATGTTAAATAGGAGCTCGACAATAATTCAGCTCGTGGCACAGAGAATTGAAGTAAGTCGCTTTAGAGTTAAATTGTGGTCATAGTGATCTAAATGGATTTTAATAGGTAGAATACTAATTGCTTTAGTATTTCATTAAAATCACTAATGTTTGTTGATTCTTCTGAAGTGTCCACTTAAAACGAGTATGGACGTAAATGTGTTAAAGCACATATGTTGCGTAAAATAAGTGTCAGTCACCTAGTATTGTCATATAACCTATCAATCAGTAATATTTTACACAAGATGCCCCTTACCTGGGCCATGCACAATTATCTTCTTTGCAGCGGGTACATTTGCTGTCAACAATATCGACGCATCACATTGCTCTTTGCGCAAAATCTGTTTCAGATCCTTAAACATTATACCGTGAACACTGTGCACTACCTGAAAAGAAAACCATTAGGATAAAAAAAATTCGTAATTATATTACAAAGAAATCATACAACTATATTATGACTGTGAGTGCCATCATGATACGCACGTCGTGGCGGAGGACGCTGTAAAGAATGAAAAAGCTCTCTAAAATCCAACCACACGTCCTAATCGCCCACCTGAATCTCGTGGGGGCGGACACACGACAACAAATTTACTGGCGTGGTTAGGGTGGCTTTTATAATACATTTTAGTTGACATATGCAAATTGAGGGGATTTGCTACAATGGCTATTTTGAAGAAGTTGAAGAATGAAAAAGAAAGAGTGTTAGCTTAGAGCGAGCGGCACACCGCCACGAGCGCTAGCGGTGGCATACCTTGGGACACGTTTCTTGGACCCAAGTAGTGAGACAAACAAGGCCCTGGTGCGCGCGGATTGTCCAGTCTGCGCTTAATCACTTTGAGTTTTTCTACCGCCGTAGCATCCCGTGTTATCCCATTCAAGAAATGTCTACTGCGCGTATAGAACACTATTTGAGCACATTCAAAGTTACGATATATGTGCAAAGGCCTCGGAGAGCACGTTAAGCCGTCGGTCCCGGTTGATATACGAACATCTATGACAATCTTTACTTGTAGTTGGAGCCCTCAAAAATCCAACAACTGGTCTAACTGCAATGCTTCGATATCGCCTTTGGGTTGTGGAGGTCAGATGGCAGTCGCTTTACGTAAAATATCGAAGTTTAGCCAAATCCGCAGTTAGACTGGTGAAGCTGACCCCAGACTCCAAGCTGAAAGCTTCGGATGCGACTGGGATTAACACTAGGAAGAAGTATATAATATATGCAGAGGTATATCTCGCTCACTCTCGTCTCATGCGCTTTCTTTCTCTTTCTTTGTGGCGTCACGCCACGCTACGCGTATCATGGCAGCAGTACAGCGCTCGCGGTGACACTATAATGTACATTATTTTACTGCTTACCATCCATAATATAGATAACGCAGCTCCTACAAGCCGTTGCCCTTCTTCGTGGGGACTTCTCACGTAGAACATGACGTAACCAATGATATAGTTATAGAGAGCAAAAGCGGCCTGTTGTGGCAATCTCGGAATGAAACGAATCAAGTGGCGGAGTAGCTTGAACATCTCGTCTTGGTGATCTCGGGTCAGGCGTTCGAGAACGTGGCGCAGGAATAGGGCAGAGTCCTCGACGAGGCAGCACCATATCACCTAAGAATCATGTATCAAGAATTTAATTCCCATCAATTTAGATTGGATTAAAGGCTCCAGACGTGGCTCAGTAGCTCAGTGTTTAGAGCACTTCCCGTGTAAGGGGTCGTGGGTTCAAGTCCCATCTGAGCATTCACTTTTTTCAATCTAAATATTTTCTCTAATTTTAATTCTCAATCTCATTTGAATAGTTTACATACCAATTGCTTTAAAATTTAATTAAATTAATACTTCGCAGTTAGATATGTATGCATATAGACCACAGAGCAAATACAGGTTTTAGAGATGATCAGATTTTTTTATGAAGTACACGTGACACTTTGCGGGAATGACGGTCAGATGAAAAGTGGTTAAATTCCGCCCACATATTTATTTTCCACCTATCTGTCAATAGCTTAATTATCCCATTCATGGGTTCTACATAATTATTACATACTAGATGTCATACATACATGTAACGGGGACGTACTCCAACACAAAGAGCCACAATCTATCATTAAGTAAGATTAAAAAAAAATGGAAGTAGGTAATTTACCTGGTACGCAACTTCGTAAACTGAACAGCCATCTCTCGAAACAGCCGCATCATCTAGTAGGGCTACAATTTCTGCCACCGCAGAACAAAGCGTTGACGGAAACAAGGCTTGTGCCACTTGGGTATGATGGGATCCTCTCACACCTTCCACCAGTTCTTCGTCCGCTGCAGCTGTGACACGAAAGTTTTGAAAATACAAAAGAGTAGCAGCGCTGACAGGTGTGCCCTCTAGACAAGTGGCAATTCAATGGTCGGCGTATTGTAGAATTGAATGATGAATGTATGAAACTGACACGTGTTATGACGTTTATGACAGGCAAAGTATGTTAATCTCGAACATTAATCAATCTATTCTATTATATATTCTACAAACGTATTTCTACTTGTGGGGAAGATCAGATACATGGTCACGTAGATCGGTTCTTAGATAAAATTGGATGGGTAGAAAAGATAACCCAGCCAAGCACGGAACAGAAAAAACGGTGGAAGTGTGAAGTAGGAGTGGCACGCGTATCATTCATATGCGGAGGTTTGTAAGAGCGTACAATTTCGACATTCAATTCGATTCGTATCCTTAAGCTTTTAAGTGGTAAATATCTTTCTTAGAATAAACTGACATCTATTGAGAATTCGTTAAACTTTTTCGTAACCCGTAGCACGCTTAATTCAGATGCAAAACATTGTAAATCCCTATATTAAAGTAATCTCTACTGCGAATTAATAAGCTGTGTTTTCGTTTTGCAGTGTACTTTAGGCTAATTTAAACCAAAACAATTGTTTACTAGTAGTGCGACGTATTAATATTTGGTTGTATGTGTGAGTTTGGCGACATTGGTTCCGCTATAAAATCTGTCCTATCACACTTCTAACAGTTTTTTCTGTTCTGTGCAGCCAAGCTACTAGATGTAGGAATAGCGTACAATGTAAACCTGCTTTTAATGTGCACTCAGGCTAACCCACTTTGGCTATTGGATGGAAAAGGAGTTCGAGTTTAAGCGAAAATACGTTTTTAATAAAAGCGGTCCACGTTAGTTAGAATTGTAATGACTCATCTTCATCATCTCAGCGTTGTTCCCAATTGCATCTTTCTACTCCTGTTTATGGGAACGACTGATATCTAACCTCCCAACACCGAGAGAAAAGTTTAAGCTGCAGCCATATTCCGGTGTACTGGCTAGCAGATGAGGCTGGCTTGACCACAAACGCCTTAGTGTTCCCTAAATATCCTAGAATTAGAATGGCTATTGAACATGAAACTAATACTTACGCTCAACATGATCGTCAGCTGCATGATCCAACGCAGGCTCTCTTGCAGCCTGTCTGGTAATGGGTATTGTAGTAATAAGGAAACTCTCTCGTTCAGCCCGCTTCTTGTCATTGCGTTGTTGCAACGCCCGCTTTATGGCTTCTGTTTGTTGCTTCTTGCGTGTCTTTGTTGCGGTTACTAGAGACCGCTGAGCGGGAAAAGGAATTTTAGTCAATATTAATGTCCCATAACTTGGGAAAATGATTAGAAAGTCTTGAGCAAAGCAACATGCTGATTTTTTATGATATTAGTTGACTTGATTCTAGTTGAATATAATGTCATCACACATGTTAATGATATTGTTGCTATTAAAGACGGTTTGGAAACTAGTTCTAGTGCTAGTGTCAATTAAGGCGACGGAAAGATTTCTTCGGCAATTTTATACGATGTTAAAAGCATGTTTTTTAAATAACCGAAGTAAATATGAATGCATGTTGTGTGCTAATAAACCAAACCATTCCATAAATGGTACATGCAACATGTTGAATTAAACTTTTGTTTAAATACCTAATTATTTAACCATCACTTCGTGTGGGAGTGAGCGATGGTAGCTAGTTTTCACTATGATAATTTATAAACCTACAATATTTGTATGCATATAAATTCTCACTATGATTATGTACAGTCGACGAAAGAGATAAGGTTGCACTTTCTCATATAAAATTGTATGTAAAGGTGCAACCGTATCTCCTTTGTCGACTGTACCTACACACGGCAAAGGAGATAAAAATACACCTTTTTCCAAAAAGTTGTATGGAAATGTATTTGTTATGGATCAACTGAAAAATTGGGCATTATTATAAATGAGAGATGGACACTGTGCGCCTCGACATGAATCAATATGGGTTTGCCTATTTTTGTATAGCCACCCATCCATACATGAACCGCAGTTGAGTCGTCATGACTCATGAACCTGAGTATGATTATTTAAACTCACATATTTAACATAATGGCCGAGGATTGTAGCCAGGCATTGTACATAATGCCCAATTTATCACTTGGTCCATAAAATATATACATATCACCTTTACCGACTGTACCTTTCTAATACTAATACAATTTAATGAAAAAATATTACTCGTATTTTGAACTCAAGAAAAGAGAAGAACACCATAGTTGAATGTCCATACAATATTTAGAAGAATGTACTATATGATTCTAAATAACTTATACTATAATACTCTAAGGTATCGATCGTTAAAAATCTCAATCCATATTATGATAGCCAATATTGAATCATGACACTTGTCTAAAAGCGGTAGCCACAAAGCGATAGAAAATGATAGCGGCAAGCTAAGAAAAATCTTTAAAAGAAACATGTATATTGCACTACTGTACAGACATAGACTCCTCCTCCGCCAAAACCAATTATAATTCTTAAAAACCAATAATTCACAGTTTAGTTAGTAATTTTTTTACTACTACAAATTTAGTTCAAATAAGGCCTTACATGTCTCTCCTGATTCAAAGTCATCTCCATATCTTTGTCTTTAACCTGTGGGCTCCATGGTGGGTCAACGACCGCGAGTGACTCGATGCCGATCTTCGGTGACGGGAGCGTGAATTCTATCCCTGGTGGTGGAACCTTGAAGGTGACCGAAGCACCTTCTTCCATACGCGGCCATACTTGGTAACGTAGTTTCCACATTACTTGAAATCTTAAGATGGCGTTTATTCTGTAAATATTGCATGGGATACTTCTATTTAATTTTGTCTTGACAATAGCGAGTGCTGTGCGAGAGGTTCAGGTTTGATTACTGAGACCGGTAGTGTTATTGGGTTTTTCTCTTAAGAATTTCTCAGTAACGGCTTCCTCCTTAAGATTCCTTATTTGATAATAAGGGAAATTAGGTTTTTGGTTACGAATCTAATGTGACGGAACATACATGGAAAATACATTATATTATTATTGTATATTATGTGACGAAGTAACGGTCATCCATGCAGTATGCCTAGAATTATCAGCGACGGCATTTTCGTCGAGTATAGCGTAGCACTAAGATACGACCAAACCAACACGTAATATAAAAGTTATTATTTGTACCTAGACTATTGATATACAATAATGTTTTCACTTCTCATGCTCTTAAAATGTTACTTTAGTCCCTACATATCGGGACTAAAGTTCCTTATTAATCTCTAGGGACTAAAGTATTTTTTTTAAATTTACTTTGATAACTCCTAGACAGCCAATCACGGTGTTTGTGAATGGGAGGATTATCACCTTTTTAGTGATTGTGTATAGAAATAACCTCAAAATGACATTTAAAAAAATCAAAAAATCCCATTTAAGTTCGTGAACCACGATTAATTATATTAATTTAATTAATTATTATGTAAGTGTTAAGGATAAGTTCATTTTATTATCCATTTCCAATTAGTTTTAAATTATTTTTCAAGCTTGAATCTGTTGGCTAAATATATATGCTAGCATTTAAACCGTACGTCACTTAACAACAAAAAAAAAACCGCGGGACAATTTTCTTTGCAATTTGAATTTTGAATAGATTATTCGTAATAAGCTTGCGTTGTAATCACCAATTACTTACACCAATTAATTGTGCAACTTAGAAACTTTGTTATTATTAATAAATAAATATTCCACAACATTTCACACAACGCTATCTAGATCCATAGTAAGCATAGCTTTACTACCTTGTATTATGGAATCTAGAATACGGATAAACATACTTAGATATTTTTTTTTGTAAATGCATACATATTATACATAGAAACACCCAGACCAATGCAAATACCCATATCCATGCATACAAATATTTGCACTGAGCGGGGATCGAACCCGCGACTCCTGCGTAGCGACCGCGTTCACTACCGCCACGCCACGGAGGCTTTACCCCGTTATCGATATGATAAATTAATATATTTAGGTTGAAAAAGATATTTGCCTATTTCTTTTTTTTTAAATATTATAATTTTGTATAAAACGTCGCTTTTTTTCCTCGCATTCAAAGTGAAAAGTAGAGTGTTTAACGTGGGACTAAACAACCATAATGACACTCGTACTATTAGCCAAAACATCTCGTGTCATTATGGCTTGTTTTAGTCCCTTGTTGAACAATCTACTATAATGGAAATTACCGCGATCATGGTACAGGAAAAAAAGGGGCTATAGAATAAGTATCAGATGACTTACCTAGTCCCCGGCTCAGTATGTTTCAAGTCATTGTGCATGATTTCTGTAGCAGTATGTGGCGCTTTTACTGCGACAAGTATGAATAAGGCAGCGGCACACGAGCTGAGCTCGCGGTCTGATTCGAGAAGAAGCTGCCAAGCGACGGGAGCACATTCAGCGAACATTTCTTCACTCATAGTGGTTGCTCCTTTGATTAGTGTTGCGAGTGGAGTATGGAAAGCATCACGCACCTTGAAACGATATGTGTTAGTTAGTGACTCATTCATGTTGAGATTTAAGTTGAAGGAAATTTCATACATTGTATTGACCACTGCTTTCTTTATAAAACACTAGCATATGCCCGCGGCTCCGCCGACTTGGATGTAACCGCTCGACCGATTTTGTGTAAACTTCACATGAACCATCTACTAAATAGTCCGAACAAAGCCTTTGCTTTGGATAGGTGAGCCCGTTCTTGAGTTACAAAATTACAACGAAAAGTGGCATTGATTTTTATATTTATAGATGTCTCCATAGCATAAGACTTACTGATTCTTTATTATATAGTGCCGCTGAAAACCGGACATTGATTAAGAAGAAGGTCCCTTCAGGATCTCGGACTTCCAAGGAGCCTCAATCTCTCCTGCTATCCGTTTTCCATTCAGGGTTGAAGGGTCAGACAGCAATCACGCTCATAAAAGTCAAGAAGGAGAGTAGGAGAGTGGATTTAGACCTTCAAGGTGCAAGTTTTGGATGCAACGAGGAATGCAGAGATATAAAGCTGTTGATGGCATACCTGTCCCTTCAGATACTTGAGTATAGGCGGCGTATCCACCGGTGGGTACGGCATGGCAGAAGGTCGTATAGCAGCTGCGGGGTCAGTGGCCGCCGCGCTCTGCTCGCCGCCGGCCGCGCGGTACGCTAACCCCGCGCTCTCTATTACTGAGCGCTCGATCCTACGACATACGACAACGGTGACTGAACACTGTCGAACATGTATGCTAGAAGCGCGTATAGCAAAAAGGAGTTATAATATTGAATTAACAACAGGTGTGATAGTGGTGAAACGTGGGGATATCGATGAAAAAAAATATATTCTGAGATATTCAAACAGTGGGGTACGAAAAAGATTCGAATTCGTAACGCAAATGTATCGCGAGAACTGAGCATTGCGATTGGTCGTCTGCCTACTGGTGAACCAGTGCGTGGGTGTGTGTGTGTGTTCGTGTGTGTTTGTAAAGCCTGCCAATCAAAACGTTCCGTTTTCTCGATACGTTTACGTTACGAATTCGAATATTTTACGTGATTGGGGCAAAGACAGCGTTCGTTTTTACAAATATTAGGTTATGATATGTTAAGGGGTACTGTAATAAAATGATGAGATAGGAGTCTTATAAGATAATATAGCAGCAAAAGGGCACCATACTGTGTATACCTATCTGCAGAATGCTCAGAGGACTTGCGCGTACGCCGTCCTCTACGAGCACTTCCACTACCTTCTTCTGAATTAGCCGTATTTATTTCTGGACCAAATTTTTCTCCATAAATCTGCAAATAAAACGATCATTATATTCTTTTTGCTAGATATTAAAATGAAATATTAGTAATTAATTATAAAAAGTGAGGATCCGACCTTTTGAACAGACTTCATGAGTCTTACGCTGGCTCGCATGTTGCGACGGAAGCAGTAAGGGTGACAAAAGTTCTGATGGCAGCATACGTAATTAAAAGAATTCAGGAACTTCACCATAACCTGTCAAAAATAAATTCATAATCAATTATAATTATATCAATTTACGGTTGCTGATATTTTGAAGTTACTTGTGGGATGAAGATAAAGAAATTACGATTTACGCATAAGACAATAAAAAAATGATGTTTCCCTCAAACTAACCTTGAGCCAAGGGAATCCCTTGTTGGTGTCAGGTGGGTCTGTCGAGTTACTGTCGGGGCTATCGGGCGGATGATCGTGATCATCTGACAGCACGCCTGGACTCTCTTCACCACCGCTGTCCACTTCGTTCGACATTATTACTGTGCCACCTGTTAAATTATGTCGCTCTTGGCCTTCAATTAATTTTTTAAGCAGTTTTCATGCTAAATATTCAAATCGAACTAAAGAGAAAAAAAAAATATCGGTCTAGGCGGGGTTTGATTATTCATTGGTTCCGATAGTTCGTAAGAATATCGGTAGATATCCATTGTCGCATTAAAGACAGATATAGAAGGAGAAATTTGAATTGGTTAGGGCGAGGTCTGGTAGCTTAGTGGTCAAAGCACTGCCCTTGTAAGACAAAGATCGCGGCTTCATACCCCGCCTAGACCAATTCAATTTTTTCTCTTTAGTTCGATTCGTTATAGGCTTTTGGTATGTACCATATGACTGTTTAGAGGTTTACTCGATATACTGCTAAAAGCTTGAAGAGTTGTAAAGGATTTTCAAATCAGTTATGTCAGTGCAATGTAGGACGTGCAAGGATGGACGATGTACGAATGGATTGGTGAATCCATTTGGATGGCTATTACTCTTCCACTAAAAAAACGGATGATAGGATATGTGTTAAATTTGGCATTGAGATATGTAGATTATAGTCTGGAAAGACATAGGCTACTTTTTATTCAGAGAACAGGTCCTTGTCGGCATTGCTACTATGATATGCTTAGAAGAGATCGTGTTTGGGTCATTATACAGAGAGAGAAGGATGGGTTGTATTGTACAGCTTTATCTATCTGTATAGGGACTACTATTGTATTGTTCAGACACTGAATCACTTTATAAATTGTCATGGTAAACCTGTCCGCCCGCTATATGAATACATTGAATTATATCATACCTGTACCAGGATAAACTTCTGATGTGTCACTTCTATCAGACAACGACGACACTTTTCTTCTGCTTTGTATTGAATCCGATCGTCTGGTCACAACTGAAATAAAGTATTATCTATGTAGACAAAAATAAATTAAGTTTTTGTCAACATAGAGCCGTGAATTGATTTTTCAAGTAGTACTTATTCGTAATTCTACCCGGTTTTTAATTCAATTTACTGAATTTACAATTCTTGTAAGAAACAAAAGTCCGTCTATTATCGGAGAACCAAACCCAGTTGCATCCAAAGTTCGTCTCTCTTACTTTTTCTTTTAGTGATTTGTTTTAACTTTCATGGGAGCGACTGCCGTTAACCTTCCAAATTCAAGATGAAAGCCTGCACCAAAGTCTCGTCCGTCAATAAGCAGGAGTACCAGCTTATTGGTAAATCTGGCTGGAGGGTCGCCAGCACGAGGGAAACGCCCTTCGTGTTGCATACGTCCATAGCCACGGTAACCACTTTCCATCAGATGAGCCACCATTTGTCTGCCGCCTAAGTGGTATATAAAATGGGAGAGGGTGTTAAAATTCTCCAAACTAGGTATATAGAGAAAGTGTATTTACATTCTTCAACTTCCCTGTTGTCTTTCTGTCGTAATTTGATGGAGCGTCGCTTGAAGGAACCGTACGCGGTGTGGGTTTGTTGTGTGTTCCGACGATGCATGCCCGCCTTGCCTCGAGACCCAAGACGACCCTTCTTATCATCAATTGCTGGAGGTATCGCATCTGCTAACTGAGGTATAGGAAGATTCTTGTGGTAAGTACTATGTATTCGTAACAAATAATTTTGACCAAGTATATTAATAAAAAAAGAAATATACAGTTATTTATGAGTGCATGATATTTATAAGAAAGTTCTTGCATACTGTTGTGTAATGACATGACGTTTCTATATGAGTGTATATACATAGATTGCAAGTAATGTAACTACAAATGCGGCAGATTATAATGGAGCATATGATACAGACTACACAGAGATTGCTATCTCTAGTTAGTTTGAATTTGTCTGTAATATATTCTACGCGCTAGTGCGATGTTATTGCTATAAGTCCTAGTGTAAACTTGGGCAGTCCATGATAACAGGTGGTGCTTACATACCTAATACAAATACTTTGACGAGTGCAATGAATAATAGAACTATAGAAGTAGCAGAATTGGGGTTTAACTGAAAGAATATTTGCAATAACAAACGACACACAAAAATAGAAGCTTACCCTCATGCTAAACATACTCACAGTAACATTGCTGCCACCTGATACATTCTCTGGTTCATGTAAAACAAATGATATCTTTCTCTCAGTTTCAGCTCCGGCTATAGATTGCAAACTTTGCGCCGACGCCTGTGAGTGGCCCATGCTCGACAAAGCCATACTCCAACGGCGATTAGCTTCCCTGTGATCCAATATGAAAAAGTATATATTCTGACAATACAGAGCGTGTATGCAAGTCGCGTTACAGTTTTCTAGCTATTTTACTGAATTAGCGTCTATTTTTCATTGCTAAATAAGTTTTGTTAGGATCTTTACAGATCGACGCATGCCAATGTAGCAGAAGCATTTTTACTTTTTAACTAATTTCATCTAAGCTATTTTATTATTTATCAAAAACTATTGGATAAAATTCAGAAAGAGGGTGTATTTGACAAAATAATTTTAATCATTGTGTAAATTTTATATTAGTTTTATTCTTCAGCAATTTAAGTGTATTATCTTACAACATTCCATGCAGTTAATTGTGCGTTGGAGCACGTTTTACCAAGATTTGAATCATTGTTAAAACAAGAATGTGGATTTGAGACTATCACAATTGTCGCCATAATATATCAATTCTTTTGGTAAATTGTTACATTTCCGATTTCACAGATTAGGGAGTAGTACAAAAAAGCCTCTGTTTTTATATATGGCGACAATTGTGAAAAATCCCGAGTGCCAAAATTGTCAATAAGTGAACAATATTCGCTATACGAGTCACAATAATTGTCCAAGTGATTTGCACATAATACTTCCATTTTAAAAGTGTACGTATATCAATATTATGTACATACTACATACGCATGCACGCTTAGTGCCGTATGCAAGAAATCATGCATTATTTTTTTTTGAAAACATACTCGACTGGCATTAATGTGTGTTGACTGCTAAGAGCCCTGTTAAAATAAAAGTATTGTCAAATATATGCACTCTCTTTAATACATCTCAAATGAATGGACCATAATGAACTCACTTAGTCTTACACACAATACGTCGCTTTTCCATCCATCTTCGCATAACATAATGACAAAAAATAAAATCGTTTTACACCCATGAATTATTTAACTACTTACCAAAATAATCTTCTAATTATTATTACAAGGGAATTTGGTACCTGTAAACTCTGTCCCAAGGGCCCCTTTCCTTTAGCGATGACCGGCAAGTTTTTGGTAAGTTTTGATATCCTTCACGGAGGAATGCTGTGATTTCAAATAACAGCACGCATGCGATTATTCTTAATGCACGAGGACACTCAGCTCCTATTGGCTTCCCAGGAACACGAATACTCGCTGTAAGAATAAAATTACTTGGTGAATATTAAAATATGTAATTTACTCAGAAGAAACTTGATATCGGCAGGCTTTCATGCAAGGTTTAACGATTGTATAGGGAAACCCCATGAAGTGAGGTGTGGGTATACGTAGGTGCTTATGTTAAGAATGCCTCATTGACAATTTACTCTTATTGCGTGCGATTCTTTAGTTTTGAAGTACCTTCAGAATATCACTCCTTAGAAACATACATTGCAACAGAAATGAAGCATTTGAAAGCTAGTTGGTAACTGGCAGAACACGTTACCATATCTTAAAATGTATATGAAATATGTATTTAAATGAAAAACACAGTAGGTTACCTACCTTCATCAAGGAAATCTTCTTCTTCATCTTGTTGCAGCAGTTCTCGCTGACCATCTGGGTCATTGACTAAGTTAATAACCGTATCGATGTGTTTTTTGTCTTCAGTCAACATTTCTTCCAATCTGTTACCTATGGCCTAGAATACAGAATCACAGTATTCAAAAGCTTTTCCTTTGAGGACATTTAGTAGGTAGTGTTTATTTTAAATTTGTCATTAGTAAGTAGGTATTGAATATCTGTATATTAAAGTTGAATATTTTGGTAAATCTGAAGTTAACTTACTTCAGCCCACTGATAAAATAGTTTTCCAGCAAGACGTTGTCTTCTCACTTGTGGACTCAAAGACACTGTAAAAAAAGTAAAAGAAATAAAAAATATAGAACAAAAAATACGTAAACTTATTTCTTAAAAAAAGACATTTTCATAGGTTGTTAGACTTAATATTTAATGTGATAACTTTCTGTCTCCATCGTTTTACGATCTATGTAAAAGTTGCCTATTTGGCTTCTGCTCCATGAATTACCAAACCCAGCTGAAATAATAATAATCGATATAATTTTTCACACAGCGATAGTTTATAGGCGAAATATCCGCTCATTTTACGTTTGCTATTATGATTTGATTCCTATATACTATACTTTTGTTTTCTTTGTGTTAACTAGTGGGAGATAAGTGACGACACTAGAACTCTTAACTATTACGCAATGAAGGTCCATCTCTCGAAAATCTGTGATGTTTTCCTAGTACATAAAATAACAATAGAACTAAAAGGCGATGTGGTGAATCTCACCTGCATTTTTGGATGTATTCGATTTGAGCCAATAAGGCCACTGGCCCTTGTTACAGTTGTGCACTAAATGAGCACATTCTAACAGGATTGCAGCCCTGCCGACGACTACGGTGTGGGGCTGGGAACAAAATATTTCAAATCAGGATTGGCATCAACTTGATATGGTGTGGGACTCATTGGGTGGAACTCAATAAACCTTATCAAAATAATCTCTTTTAATCAACATATATATACTCCTCATAGTCCTCATCATAACTTAGTTTTAATGAAATGTCTCAGTAACGAGACACTTCACATTTGCAAAAAGTACCAAAGTACTTGGCTTACAACAAACTCCTCATCCGTATTTCAAAGGCAAAAAAATTAGTCCTTCTTATAAGCTCCGAACGGAACAAACGATAGCTTCGATAACTTTACTACGGCTATACTCACGTCACTTGTCAGGATGCGCCCGTTAGGATGAGGACTCCGGTCGGGTCCGAAACTAGTCGGGCGCATCCTGACAAGTGACGTGAGTATAGCCATAGTAAAGTTATCGAATTGAAAAATGACTCACGATAGTTTCTATACAAAAACGATAGCTTGTATTAAAATTGAGCAGTGCCATCTAGTTCTTAAACTGTAACTAAAGAAGGAAATCCAATCTATTGGGCAGATTTCACGCAATCCATCCAGTCTAGTCTAGTCAAAGTAGTAACTTTTTACTAAACGTCAAAACGGTAAGTTCAAAGGAATAAAAAGTTCAATAAAAAAGTGTGATGTTATGCTTTCAATTCTTAAATAGTTAGGTGGATGATTAATAAAAATAAATAAGAATGACAGAATAAGAACGGATGCGACTTTTACTATTTTTAATTGAATAAGCCCAGTGAAATAATTTGCTTTTCAACACACCTGCTCATCATGTGGCTATAATTTTACCGCGTTTAGCCACATAATAACACCTGTAATCAAATTGTGACTTTCCCCTTTCTATAATTCTGATTCCGTCTTAAAAAAGTTCTGATACAAAAAAGGTAGTGTTCAATAGTACAAAAAAAAAAATATAATGCCTATTACTTGCTCATTTCATGCAACTTTGTATTTATATAAATTATTTCAACTTGTACGTGTTTAATTAACAATATTTTCACTCAATCAACTAATAATTTTTATTTTCTCTGTAAAAACGTTAAATTCCCCTTTCAGTCCGCGAAAAATAACAAAAGTAACCTCTTTTAGTCTATGGCCGATCGAGAAGCGCGCGCATGGGAGAAAACAATACTCCCGCTAATGCGAAAAAAAAATTACAACTCGTGAAATGTCTACAAGTACTAGTGTTGAAGAAAATTATTTATGTTGCACAACGTCCGATATATGATGTGATTAATGTGAAGCCCTTTACGTTATTCACATCATATGATACATGTGTGTATTGATGGTTACCATCCCGGGCTCTCACAAGACCCTCACCTAACGGCTCGGGTCTCAATGGCACCTCAGCGGTATTCACCAACTTTACACACTTGTACCATAATGTATGTAACTACAGGCACACCTCGGAAGCTCTCGGAAAAATGTATGAAACAATCGCGTTGTAATTACTACAAACATAGCTCGTGTACATGCACGGTAGTGTTGATGTGTGAGAAAATTAGAAATGTCATGGATGGCACTATTTGAAATTTGAGCTAATTTTCGAGTGAGATAGCGTGATTTTTGCGATGGAGGCGACAATCCTGTTGTTACAAAAAGTCATATTAATGATTTTTACATTAAAACGTATTTCCATCTTTTTCTTCGCTTCGGAAGAAAAGAATATGGCGATACATTTTGGTCCTGTCAATCAACAGAATTGGCACAAATAACAAAACAATACGACTTTGATATGTTTATAGAGTAATTAAAACCGATTGTGTTTATAAAAACTAGCTGTTGCTCACGGTTTCGCCCGCGTGCAATTTTTCATTAATTATAAATAGTCTCCGTTCCGTTCGGTCTATAGGGCACATTTCTTAACCGATTGTCACCAAACATGGCATACATGTTCTTTGATTTAAAACAACATTTTTGCCTAGAGCTTTTTTAATCGGAGGAGAAAAGGGGTGCCTTTTCTGTCGCGTTATTTATGAACGGATATTGATGATTTTTGGCTAAAATATCCGAACAAGATTCCTAATTGTGTTGTTGTAAAAAAAAAAACATGACAAAAGGGGGAGACGTTTGTTGTGGCTTTTTTAAGAACGGATTATTGGTGAAATATCCAGGGAGCTATAAATTAAAGATACGTATTGTATAAAAGAAATATAAGTGAGGATACCAGATTTGATCTCCAGATGCCAAAAAATGATCTGGAACTCTTTACAGGACTACTAGTATTTATCCCTTAGTAATTACTGCTTCGTTGCCAAGGGTGAGGTAGAACATTTCTTTATAAATGGTGTTTTTATTACGTACCGAGGTTTCTGAACCTCAACTGAATGACACGGATTTTATGCCCGGTTTTTGTAATAACTATCCTAATACTTATTTAGAATTGTCAACGGCGAGTAGGAAATTAGAAAAATGGCATTTGAGCACACTTTAATTTAATAGTGTTAATTTATTTAAGTATCAATTATAATTTATACTAAACGGAAGTTCACGGAAAGATATCTGTTTTTATATTTTTTAGAAACAAATGGTTTTAACCGCTCTATACTTTATAAAATTTAAGAATCATTATTTTGACAGATCACGCCTATGAAGTGTGGCATTTTTTTTCGATTTGAATGTATTACAATTAATGTCGGCCATCATGGATTCCGTCATTGCCAGGTAACCCTAGAATGTATACTAATCTAAATCTGCATCATATGCTTATGAGTTATAATCTTTATAATGTTAAAAAAATAATACACCTTTAATCAATATCGGTCCACCATAATGTCACTTAACATGCTAGTTCAAGAGTTATTTTCTAAAAACCCGGACTATATGAAAATTATTAAAATTGATAAGAGTTTTCACGAATTTATTCCTGGGCGAACCTGGGATCCAGTTCATTAGTTTTTTTTATACTGTTAATTGATGACCCTTGGTGGAACTTGTTGTTACACATATTGAGAACACTTGTACTTTTTCTACAGTATTTATTATTGAACCTGACCAGTTTCGCAATGTTTATGAACATTTCTAGTCATAAACACCTCTAGTGTTTAAGATTAGAAACATTTCAAAAACATCAATGTAAACTTTGAAGTTACCATAAGGCGAAACCGGTCAGGTTCAATAATAAATACTGTGGAAAAGTACAAATGTTCTTACTATGTGTAGTTCATTAGTTATTTATACAAAAAGGCAAAATGCATTTGAGGGTTAAATTTCACTATAGTCATGTGTGAAAGAGAGGACGCCTTAAAAACCGAAGCTAGCCGAACTTTTCACTCTTCTTCCCGAAGTGCCGTTCCTACACATTTTACTGGCGACAACCTTTGTTTTAGGCGCCCATGAAAGCGCCCATGATTTTGATGTGCGGGGAGAGGAAATGAAATCGGTGGGAGGGGGTGAGCTTCCATTCTGTACGCTAGTACTATTATCTATTCTGTGCTACAGGACAGTATTTAATTACAGAGGGTAAACGTAACTACCTCACTGTAAACCGCATCCGCATTTAACTCACTTAATTAGTTTCATGAAATACAGAAGAGCCACCATAATGTTCGTATTGTCCGTCACTAGTTCATTGAAAAGTTACATTTAGGTTTGATTTGTCACAAGATGTGATTTTCTTCATTAAATAAAGTACTGTATATTTATTCGATTATTATCGGTTCGATTCCCGCTCAGTGCAAATATTTGTATCCATGAAAAAGTATATATGTTTATCCGCAATCTAGAACCCATAACACAAGCTAGATACGCTATGTGTAGAATGTTCTAGATTTCTAGAATATTTATTTATTCCTGTTTATTTTCGTTTAAAATTTTATAAATTTATTTATTTATAATAATAAAATATTTTTATATTTTTTAATTAAGGTCAACTTGGGTAATTGCGTCTACGGGGCTAATGCGTCTTTTTTAAATTATTCGATAACTGTTCAATCTACATTGATTTCTGCCATCTAGTTACATTTGCTTAAACTAAATACTTTACATGATGTTCGTACAGATGGCATTTTAGCTCTCTTATTGAAGTATGTAGCCATTTTGTAAATTGCACGTTTCTGGACAACTTGTCGCTGCGAGAGGTGAGTAACCAAATCCATGTTAATTTTCTGTTTTCTTTATTTGACTGATTTTATTCAATAACCATTGTAAAGAATAGTCAATGGGTTGCTTACACAGACAGTTATTTTTAGTGTAATAGCTTTATTTAAAGAAATAATTATATCTCCATTTTTAAGGTTAGGATTAATGTCTGGGGGTAAATGCGTCTGCCTTTACGGGGTAATTGCGACTGTGGGACGCATTTACCCCGAAAACAGAAATCGACAACCTTTTTATGTCCGCACATTTTAATACGAAAGTGAAATTTTATTTCAATGATGTGGAATGCCAAGAAACATAATACCCAATATCCCTTATCATTTATTATAGGTAGTATAATAATTCAAAATGCACAAGTGATGTTGGAAAGTTCATTTTTCTGGTGTCCATTTTGCTCCATTTTTACCCACGCCGGAACGGAGACGGTATATGCGTTTCGGGTGAGGATGAGAGGATGTTTTGTATAAGTATGTTTGTGCAAATACATGTTGCCATTTTTCTCCAAACTACTAGTCCGATTTTGATGTAGTTTACAGTTATGGGTTCGGGTTTAATTGGTGCATGTTCTTAGATAGATGCTACGGTGACAAATCACCAGGGGGCGCTGCAACAAACATTGTTTGTGCAAATCCATATTTTTTTTATATTATAGGCGACAAACGAGCAGACGGGTCAACTGCCGTCGCCCATGGACACCAGCAACTAAAAGCTGCGAATGCATTGCCACCTCGAGGACTAAGATGGAATGCCTCTAGTGTTGTTATTTCCCCGGCTGTCTTACCCTCCACACCGACAACAGTGCAAGCACTGCTGCCTTAGCGGCAGGATTAGCGGGTAAGATGGTTCTACCACCCGCATCCGCCATATTACCATTTTTCTCTAAAACTGTTAAAAATAGTAATTTGATATAATAATAATAAAAATAATTATAATAATAATAAATTTAATAAACTGTCGTGGGTTTTTTCAATTTTTTGAAGTGAAAACTTCTTTACATTTTTTACCCATCCAAAAGTGCACAACGCCGCGGCGTTGAGCACTTTTGGATGGGTAAAAAATGTCGAGGACTAAGATGGAATGCCTCTAGTGTTGTTATTTCCCCGGCTGTCTTACCCTCCATACCGACAACAGTGCAAGCACTGCTGCCTTAGCGGCAGGATTAGCGGGTAAGATGGTTCTACCACCCGCATCCGCCATATTACCATTTTTCTCTAAAACTGTTAAAAATAGTAATTTGATATAATAATAGAAAGTGAAATTTTATTTCAATGATGTGGAATGCCAAGAAACATAATACCCAATATCCCTTATCATTTATTATAGGTAGTATAATAATTCAAAATGCACAAGTGATGTTGGAAAGTTCATTTTTCTGGTGTCCATTTTGCTCCATTTTTACCCACGCCGGAACGGAGACGGTATATGCGTTTCGGGTGAGAGGATGTTTTGTATAAGTATGTTTGTGCAAATACATGTTGCCATTTTTCTCCAAACTACTAGTCCGATTTTGATGTAGTTTACAGTTATGGGTTCGGGTTTAATTGGTGCATGTTCTTAGATAGATGCTACGGTGACAAATCACCAGGGGGCGCTGCAACAAACATTGTTTGTGCAAATCCATATTTTTTTTTATATTATAGGCGACAAACGAGCAGACGGGTCAACTGCCGTCGCCCATGGACACCAGCAACTAAAAGCTGCGAATGCATTGCCACCTCGAGGACTAAGATGGAATGCCTCTAGTGTTGTTATTTCCCCGGCTGTCTTACCCTCCACACCGACAACAGTGCAAGCACTGCTGCCTTAGCGGCAGGATTAGCGGGTAAGATGGTTCTACCACCCGCATCCGCCATATTACCATTTTTCTCTAAAACTGTTAAAAATAGTAATTTGATATAATAATAATAAAAATAATTATAATAATAATAAATTTAATAAACTGTCGTGGGTTTTTTCAATTTTTTGAAGTGAAAACTTCTTTACATTTTTTACCCATCCAAAAGTGCACAACGCCGCGGCGTTGAGCACTTTTGGATGGGTAAAAAATGTCGAGGACTAAGATGGAATGCCTCTAGTGTTGTTATTTCCCCGGCTGTCTTACCCTCCACACCGACAACAGTGCAAGCACTGCTGCCTCAGCGGCAGGATTAGCGGGTAAGATGGTTCTACCACCCGCATCCGCCATATTACCATTTTTCTCTAAAACTGTTAAAAATAGTAATTTGATATAATAATAATAAAAATAATTATAATAATAATAAATTTAATAAACTGTCGTGGGTTTTTTCAATTTTTTGAAGTGAAAACTTCTTTACATTTTTTACCCATCCAAAAGTGCACAACGCCGCGGCGTTGAGCACTTTTGGATGGGTAAAAAATGTTAAACTCGCGTCAGGGGACACGTAACCGTAAGACGCGACGTTGTCGTTCTGTTTTAATTACATTGCTTCTTTTGTTCCTTATTATCCAAATATTACCTTGTAACGTTGTGGATTTTTTATAAATCTATTTGAAATAAATTATCTAAAATAGTCGATAATTTAGTATTTTCGACACTAAATAACTAATTTGTCTATGGGTGTGCGAGCGAGATTGGACAACATTACCTAAGTGTCTATTCACGGCATTAAAGTGGTCCCTTTCTTCGGCTACCTTCGCCGTGAAAGGTCACTCTTGACCCCGGCGGCCAACTGCTGTCGGCACCGGGTAAGTTTTGAGATCAACATTTCCTACTTCTTTCAACAGGTGAAGACTTCTCAGCGGCGCAGCTTTATGCCTGCTAATATGCATGGCTTATTTATGTTTTATTTTAATATGTATATTTTGTGCTATTTCAGCCTACCCATTAGTGACACGAGGCCGATGACCCCTATGGTCAGAGGTCACGTCATCAGCTTGCACTACTTTTAATATTTTTTCTTATAGCTTCTAGCTACGCTGTTCTGCCGCTGGGGAGATTATCTTCACCTGCTATTATTTTTAGCGGGTCACTGGACGTAGTTCCCATGTGACATACTGACCCGCACTCTTTCTTTTTCCAGGGTCTTCGCACCGGGCTTCACGCCATCATTCGGTCGTGAGGCACACCAGCGAGGACCCTGGCACGCCGGCAACATCAGCAGCCGGGAGTCAACGAGCTAAGTGCATACCACCATCTCTGCACAACGGATCAAACAACGCCTCGGCAGAATATTTATTGCGAATCCACCCTGAGATTCATTTCTATAATACCTATACCCATTATAAATTTATGAAACGCTTTCTTTATATAGATTACAAATGTTCTAAATTGTAAATCAATCTTTCAATTATGTCTCACTAGCTAGCCCAACATTATAATTATTAATTTTACAGTGCTCTCATAGCTTATTTAATTCATTATATTTTACTTTCATAAAACCCCAAGCATAAAACATTATTATCGTTACATTGGCGCCCCTACAAAGGTATTATTCTGCCGCAGGTATTGTGTGTTTGGTCTGTTATACTTTATTTATTCTTATTTCCTCTTTACTTTACCAGTGTGGTGAATTTTTCACCAATTTTTAGTGATTTTTATTTTTACTCCAAATGTGGGTACTTAAAAATACATTTTTATTTCTATCTTAAACTGAATAATTACCATTCTTGTCTATTATATCAGTTTAATTGCATATATATTTAACTTAATACCTTTGTTTCATAACATCAAGGTAATTATCATTAATTTTACAATTTTTTTGCATTAACACTATTGTTGATGAAAACCTTTGTTCTAGTTAAACTAGACAGGTTTATTATCTTTTACAGTTGTTTCAACTGTACTTTTATACCCACTGGTAAGGTAAAGACCTATTTTCTTTTACTTTTTATGGACTTGTTGATCTCAACTTGTATCATCTTACTACTTACTTTTTATTAATTTTTGTGCAGGTGTGTCTCTTGTACACACACTGAGTACCCCGTCAGTGAATTTATAATATTTTTATATTAACTTACCCTTATGTGCATATATTTTGCATAATAATAACTACTGTTATTATATCAACCTATTGCTGGTTGAATTTTGTTTATATTTTAATTTTTTCAACTATTTTGTTGTTTTGAACACAAATAGTCTACTATTCACTGACAGGTTACCTATATTTTACTTTATTTCAGTAAATTACTTACTTTATTGAAGTAAATTACTTACTTCATTTTATGTCAATCTCGCTCATCGCACCATAGTTTTTATTTTTTACTTAACTTAACTGGGTTACTTCACTGTTTAAAAAATTTATACTGAACTGTTTTGTAGTCATGTTGCTCGTTGTCGGATCTCTGTATCCAAATTAGCTTCTTTAATTATATAAAAAAAAAAATATATATATACCTTGAAAAGAAATACAAGGAAAACAAAAGATCTCCATAAAATTAATATATATCTTTGAAAAGAACAACAAAGATAAAAGATATTTAAATTGATAGTACTTCATCTTGTTCTGCATATTGGATTGTTGAGTCTGTAATTCACGTCTTTAAAATAATTACCTTTAATTGAAATTGACCGTACAAAGTATACATTACCCATATTCCCTATAGGATGCCTGATGTATCAATGGACATATTCATGACAAAGTGTGTGTTCCTTTCATGTTATTTTTAGCAAATATATAGCAGTCATTCAAATAATCAAATAATTCGACATAAAACATATTAATTAAACAAAATAAATAAAACATAAAGTTAACCTAACATAATCAATTAATATAAACTAACAACTTAACTTCTTACAATGAATTCTTGTGTTCTAATAATCACTATTGTTTCAATCATAATACGTCAATTCCAATAAACTTAACATTGCACTTAAATAATATTACACCACTGTTGTGGCAAACAAGTATATACCAACACAATTTAAAATATAATTAAAACTTCTTGTTATTGTACTGTGCTGTTACACTGCCTACAACCTTTTAATCACTACATGGTCGTAATGATATACACTTTTACCTATAAAAGGGTCAACAGTTATAACTTTAATTTAATGTACCCAACTTTGAACACTTATTACGAAAACTATTTACGACTCGTCTAAGTCATGATTCCTGTTCGTAGACTTGGTTTACACTATATCTTAAGTACTAATGTACTGTTTTTCTATTGTTTATATCTTTGGTTCTTATAATAGAACATCAAATTAATTTCATCAAACTTTGTAGACTTGGTTTACACTATATCTTGTACTAATGTACTGTTTTTCTATTGTTTATATCTTTGGTTCTTATAATAGAACATCAAATTAATTTCATCAAACTTTGTAGACTTGGTTTACACTATATCTTAAGTACTAATGTACTGCTTTTCTATTGTTTATATCTTCGGTTCTTATAATAGAACATAAAATTAATTTCATCAAAACTTTGTTTTGAATTTGTTCTGAAAGAAAAATGTAACTTGAACCTGTCAAACGTCATATAAATTTGACAATCAAAAAGTGTTGCCAGTAGTATAATTTTAAAAAACTACTAATTTTATTTCAAAATTGCCTTGTTTTTTTAAAACAAAATAAGATTATTCTTTTGAGAATAACAATTTTTGGTCTTTTGTGCTAAATATTATACAAAATCTTTTGACCCTATGGTTGCCTCCGTATTCTGTTGTCTGACTTTTCCTGGGATGGATGTTTCATTATTACGTTCCTGTTGTTTTTGTATGAACATTTATTCACTACCGTATGGTGAATAATACTAAATAAAAAATAAAATATAAAATTATAAAAAATACATTAAATAAAAATATTAAATATTTTAAAAATCTCTGTTCCTTGGACCTGGAACTTAGAAATTTTTCATACATTTTTCTTGACTTGTAAATAATTTTTTTGAACTTTTGGTCTCAAGACAAACGCCAACGACTACAAAACATTAAATAAATTAATTTGTTTGTTGAACCCGGGGTTCTGATTTTTAAAATTTTTAAACTTTGGAAAGTTTTTAAAACTTCTAAATTTTTTGAACACTCGTTGTTCGTTTTGCAACTCATGTTTGCATATATAATACTCGCAGTATGTGGGTCAAATAATAAGCCATTTTCTTTTGAAAATAACTCTTTTAATAATAATTTGACTTGGTCATAACTTTTAAAAGTAGTTAATTATATTTTTGCATTGTTCATATTTGACAATGACACTTATACTTTTTAAATCTTATTACCCTACCACTGCTATATATTTTCCTCTTCTTTTCTCCTCTCTTTGAGATGGAACTTTGAACTTCATGTTCGTTTTTCTTTATTATTAGGCTTTGCCTAGTAATGGTTGTTGTGGGTCGGTTGGCGTTTTAAACCAACCTATGTTGTTTTTGGGTCCGTTGGCGTTTTAAACCAACGGATACCGTATCTTGGTGCTGGGATACTAAACCAGTCACCGGGATTTTTTATGGTTTTATACCATTTGTTGGATCTGTTGGCGTTTTAAACCAACAGATACCTTTTTCTTCGAGCTGGGAATTCAACCAGTATCGGGGTACTATTTTATGGTTTTATACTATTATGCTGAGTGGTCGTGCAAACTCAGTTTAAAAACAAGCCTCATTGCATCCCTTTTTGTTATGTCTTCTTCCGAGCGGTTTGCAAACTCGTGAAATAAGCCTTATTGCAGATGCGGTAATGTATACATCTAAAATAAGCCCTATACTAAAAACATAACACTTTCCCTTTTTAAAGTCAAAAATATATAGTGGTTCGATTGCTCCTTTTCTTCACATTGAAATTGTTGTCTGTGACATTTCAATGTTTTCCATCTTGTTTGATTTACGTCTGAGTCTCCAGTGCCTATTAACCCGGAAACTCTCTTCGCAAGGAATGCGTGTGCTACATTTTTGAAGTGGCAACCGCTAAGTATGGATGAACATGATAGGGGAGGTATGTAAGGAAGTATGTATGTGTAAGCGTAAGTCAGGCATTTTATTGAGCAGTCCAGTATCGGGTTTTTGGGTAACAAAAACCCAGAACTAATTGGGGGGGTATTGTAACGTTGTGGATTTTTTATAAATCTATTTGAAATAAATTATCTAAAATAGTCGATAATTTAGTATTTTCGACACTAAATAACTAATTTGTCTATGGGTGTGCGAGCGAGATTGGACAACATTACCTAAGTGTCTATTCACGGCATTAAAGTGGTCCCTTTCTTCGGCTACCTTCGCCGTGAAAGGTCACTCTTGACCCCGGCGGCCAACTGCTGTCGGCACCGGGTAAGTTTTGAGATCAACATTTCCTACTTCTTTCAACAGGTGAAGACTTCTCAGCGGCGCAGCTTTATGCCTGCTAATATGCATGGCTTATTTATGTTTTATTTTAATATGTATATTTTGTGCTATTTCAGCCTACCCATTAGTGACACGAGGCCGATGACCCCTATGGTCAGAGGTCACGTCATCAGCTTGCACTACTTTTAATATTTTTTCTTATAGCTTCTAGCTACGCTGTTCTGCCGCTGGGGAGATTATCTTCACCTGCTATTATTTTTAGCGGGTCACTGGACGTAGTTCCCATGTGACATACTGACCCGCACTCTTTCTTTTTCCAGGGTCTTCGCACCGGGCTTCACGCCATCATTCGGTCGTGAGGCACACCAGCGAGGACCCTGGCACGCCGGCAACATCAGCAGCCGGGAGTCAACGAGCTAAGTGCATACCACCATCTCTGCACAACGGATCAAACAACGCCTCGGCAGAATATTTATTGCGAATCCACCCTGAGATTCATTTCTATAATACCTATACCCATTATAAATTTATGAAACGCTTTCTTTATATAGATTACAAATGTTCTAAATTGTAAATCAATCTTTCAATTATGTCTCACTAGCTAGCCCAACATTATAATTATTAATTTTACAGTGCTCTCATAGCTTATTTAATTCATTATATTTTACTTTCATAAAACCCCAAGCATAAAACATTATTATCGTTACAACCTCATTGCGAAAAGCAATGTATTTCGTACAGAACTTCGTACAGAACGACAACGTCGCGTTCTCGAATTATTAGTGGTACAGCCGCAGATAGCCGGCGCGAGCTAGTGACAAATGCCTATCGGATATCCATGTGTGGGTAAAAAAATCATAGTTATATACGTTTTCAACGTTAAACAATGAGAATTAAAGGTTAATTTCGTTCACACAGCATTTTGGGAACTATCAAGTTTTCACTTCAGCCGGCACTCCCGGAGTGCAACAGATTTTTTTAATTTTGTTACTTGTTACTATTTATGAACACTATCCTGAAGATGAATGCTGGTGTTGAGAAAATTTTGGATTAGAAAATGAAAATAATTTTGAATGCTACGATAATTTTACGGCATAATCACTTTATAAAATTACAATTATAATCACATTATAATTACTTTATAAAAAAAATTGAACTTGACATTAACATAAGTACTTAGGTAATTTGTTTAATTCATTTCAGATGTAATAGGACAATAATCAAAATGGTACGCAACTATATAAAAAAAAAGAGCCTGCTGCCTATAACCCTATAATTAGGTAAAATGTTGACAACGTCTGCATTTAGTATGAGGCTAATGCGTCCATCAAAAACAAGACGCATTTCCCCAATTTTTACTAAATTGTCTCTGAATTCCTCAATTATTCTTTTTTTTTTAGTTTGTCATTCTTTTGCACAGAAATTTGATCCGAAAAGAACTACTTTGATTTTCTCACGAATAGCTTACCAATTAAGTATTTACTCAAGAAAGACGCATTTGCCCCAGACGGGGAAAATGCGTCTAAAATTCCATTTTTTTTAAAACAATCAATATGACACAGTTGTAAAACTCTGGCGAAGAAATCAATAATAGGATTTTGTACAGAAATAGCCATATTATGAGACTAGAGTTTCAAAAAGTGCATAATGCCATAAATTCACTCACAATAAGGCGATAACTTGGAGTGATCGAGAAATATGACGCAATTGCCCCGGTTGACCTTATATGTTTTTTATACCATTATTTATAATCACTACATAGTATAAAACAAAGTCGCTTTCTCTGTCCCTATATCCCTTTGTATGCTTAAATCTTTAAAACCACGCAACGGATTTTGATGCGGTTTTTTTTAATAGATAGAGTGATTCAAGAGGAAGGTTTATATGTATAATACATGTTTAATATAGTAGAGGGTGCAGCGGGAACGGGATCTGACGCCACGCGGGCGGAAAAATATTGGCTGTACGAAGTTTGCCGGGTCAGCTAGTAAAAATAAAGAAATGTACAGTCGACAAAGGAGATACGGTTGCACCATTACATACAAATTTGTATGAAAAGCTGTAACCGTATCTTCTTTGACGACTGTACATATAATATAAATAACAAAATATGATTATTTAATAAATTATTATAATATTTTCAATCAATTTTTATATTTTTTCATTAGACCATTTATTGACGGTGATGACATCATGTTATAAATGGGATATGTGCTAACGCCACGAGCGCTCGATGGCTCGAAGCAAAGTGTGTTCGTCGCGAGTATGTGGATGGTGCATCTCGCTCGTACTGCCGCTTCTTTGACTCGCGCCGCGAAGCCAACTTTCGCAGCATGACGAAATGAATATACCAATACCATGCACATCGAGTCTCTCACCACTTCCTTACCTCATCGACGAGTCGTCTGGACGCCACATTAGGTTTGGGGCAACTTGACTTGCACTAGGGAAACTTAAGGGCCCCATATACGGTACGATTCATAGTTACGATCCGTCGGTTCAGACTGATCGAAACGATTGGTCTGTAGTGTTGCCGCTCATACACGAAGTGAGTGGTCGTTACTATCGATAAGATAAATCTTTATTGTACACCAAAGAAATACAGTACATGTACGGACAACATAAGTAAAATGTATGATCTCTTCCAGGCAACCTTTGGATGGACATATTTAAACGATAATAACTTATGGGTAGTTATTACTGTAGTCATAAGCTTAAACTATATTTAAGTATATAGACATATATTCATATACATATTATATACTTTGTATTTTACATATACCTAAGTACGTATTTAAATTCAATATCCATAACATTTACATAAACATACATACATAATTATTAGATTTACACATATATTTCATAAGTACAAGATATACCTACACACAGCGAGCCCATACCCATTCAAAACCACATGACAAAGTAACTATCCAGAACGCAAATAGTGTTCTTTTATCATTTTTTTGAAAATGGCCAGGGATAGTGCGCGTCTGATGGATACAGGCAGACAGACTGGACAGTGAAAGATTTGTCATAAAATGTTGTAGAATGAGAGGGCGTGGACAATTGCAATGAGGATCTTGAATGTGTGTCATTGAGGAACACAAAACGTTCTTTTAGGTAAGTAGGAGTACGAGGATTGAAGAGAATACTGTAAAGCATGAAAAGAATGTGAGCATTCCGTCGAAGGCGAATTGAGAGCCACTTGAGCAAGTTGCGGAACTGTGATACGTGATCATATTCCAGTCCAAAAAGTTAGGCCGCGAGGAGCTGATGGAGGCCCTGGAGCGGAACCCGTGGGGCCCTACCCATTACCTTATGGTAAGGAGTAAATTACGCCATAAGGCGCCCCCACTGACCCAAAGTCTCCAGCCGGAGCGGCTGGAGGGGGTCCTGGACTCCTTGTTCCCATCAAGAGCGGAAGAACATATTCCTCCGCGCATGGCTCCGTCTCAGGCGCCCAACGCGGAAGGAAGCGAGAACGACGTGCCCGTAGTCACGGAGGGTGAGTTAGGGGCGGCTGTACTGCGGCTTAAATCCCGCAGAAACACCGCCCCTGGACCCGACGGCATTCCAGGCCGAGCATGGGTCCTGGCTCTCGAGGAGCTTGGGCCTCGACTTACAGGGCTCTTTAGCGCATGCCTCGAAAAAGGCCAGTTTCCCAAGGTCTGGAAGACAGGGAAACTGGTCTTGATCCGAAAGGCGGGGCGGCCGGCGAATTCTCCATCAGGATACCGGCCGATTGTATTGCTTGACGAGGTGTGCAAGCTCTTCGAGCGTATTATTGCACAACGCCTCGGCAAGCACCTCACACGCGTGGGGTCTGATCTGGCGGATAGCCAGTTTGGCTTCCGTCAAGGGCGCTCCACCGTGGACGCGATCATGCGCATTAGAGGCCTGACGAAGGAGGCAATCTCAGAGAGTGAGGTGTCTCTTGACATCGCCAACGCCTTCAACACCTTGCCCTGGAGCTGCGTTAGGGAGGCGGTTATCGACCATGGAGTGCCTCCCTACCTCCGTCGAATTGTCGGGGCCTATCTCTCTGAGAGGGCCATAACTTACCCGAGCTGGCTAGGGCCGGGTCGGCAAGATGTGTCGTGCGGTGTTCCACAAGGATCGGTATTAGGACCGCTCCTGTGGAACATCGGTTACGATTGGGTGCTGCGCGGTCCGCTGCTCAGAGGGGTCGGCGTAACGTGTTATGCCGACGACACCCTCGTTACGGCGCGGGGAGCAACGCACCAAGACGCAGCACTTAAGGCCACGGCAGGAGTTGCTTAAGTCGTAGGTCGGATATGGCGCCTGGGTCTCGAGGTCGCCCTTCACAAACCCGAGGCTCTGTGCTTCCACGGACCTCGGATGGGGCCACCTGCGGGATCCAGGCTACTGGTAGGGGGCGTCAGCATCGGCATCGAGCCCTCGATGAAGTATCTGGGGCTCGTACTCGTGCTCGTAATCGTGGGGCGGGAGCCGGTGGAACTTCGGACATCACTTCCGAAGTTTGGTCCCAAAACTAAGGGGGGCATCAGCCACACTCGCGCGGCTGATGCCCAACATCAGGGGACCCAACGCTCCCTACAGGAGACTGTACCTGGGGACCGTGCGAAGTATGGTCCTATACGGGGCCCCCGTATGGGCGGAAACCCTGACGGCCACCAATGTGGCTAGATTGCTGAGCCCGCAGAGGGCGATGGCTGTCAGGGTGATAAGGAGATACCGCACGATCTCAGGTGAAGCAGCATGTCTCTTAGCCGGACCCCTCCATGGGACCAGGAAGCGAGAGCCCTTGCGTCTCTATTTAAATGGCGCAAGGAGGCGCTGGAGCGGGACCAAAGGCCTGCGTCTCGAGAAATCGAGGCCCAGCGGTCCCTGCTCTACCAGGAAACCGTGAAGGCATGAAAGGTGCGACTTGAGCAACCAAAGGGGGGATTCGCCACAATCGCGGCCGTCAGACCGGTCATGGACGAGTGGCTGGAGAGGAGACATGGTGCTCTCTCCTACCGGTTGTCACAGATACTTACCGGGCACGGTAGCTTCGGTAAGTATCTGTGGTGAAGACACCGGGAAACCACGGCCGAGTGTCAGCACTGCGAGGCACGCAGCGACGACACAGCGCTCCACACGCTGGTGGAGTGCACGGCGTGGGTGGAATATCGCCAGTTCCTCGTGGTGGGTCTGGACGTGGACACTCTCGCTCGAGACCATGGTGCGAGCCATAGTCTCCAACGGGAGTAAGTGGGACTGCGCCGTATCTTTCTGCGAGCAAGTAATGCTCGTGAAAGAGGCGGCGGGGCGGGAGCGGGAGAGAACTCTCCCACCCGAGGTCCGCAGTCGGCGGCTTGGGCGCCGCCGACGTGACCATCGGCCTCCATGACCGGGGTCCTGAGGACGGTGAGCGGGCTGCTCACTGACCTTACAGAAGCAGGCCCATGACGGCAGCGTGACGTGAGAGATCCACGCACGCCCCCTCTAAGAAGCGGGATGACCCAACCCCCCCCCCCCCATAGACGCGGGATAGCACCCAAACCATCCCTTAGACGAGGCCGCAGCCGCAGGTCTGTTGGTAGTCCTGGGACATCCTTCCGAGGGCTTACCAGGGCTACCAACCGCAGGCTATTAGGCGGTACGTGAGGGTTTTTAGTCGGTAGGAGTCCGGCATAGCATCCATGAAGGATTTTCCCTCAGTTAAAAAAAAAAGGGGAGGTCATTCGCTTGCGGAGAGTCTTAACTTAACACCGCAGTGTGCAAAGTGACGTCATCAACACAGCGCCACCTAGCACCAGTAGTGTAGATATTATGGCTTATTAGAAGGGTTCGAGCTTCGAGCATTGCGCCGTCTGCGAGTACTTCAGTGTACTACTCAGTATGTACAAATAGTAAGGACATTTGACATCAACATTATCTCTGTAGAATATTCTTTATATTCATTGCGGTTGAACAGAGGGAATGCTTTGTAGAGTGTTGAAATTAAGAAATGTTTAAGCTCTTCTTAAATTAGTAACAGAAGAAAAACATATTTAATGATATTTTATGGAAAAAAAATAGTTCAGTGTAGGAAACTATATAAAATTAATGGAACTTTAAAGCAATTACTAAGCTAACATGTTGTATTTTTGAGAACTTTAAAACGTCGAAAAATTTGCAAGTGTATGCCAGACTCTTAGCAAATAGCAAGTGGTAAACTGTAGTCTCTGCCTAATCCACTGGGTAAGAGGCGTGACTGTATGTATAAATGTATTTATTTGTTTCGGAAATTAACAGGGACTGATGACAATACTAGAATAGTAATTAAAAACCAGTCAATAAATAAATATCAGTTTAAAAATACTAATTAGCTAGAATTTTAAAATTTAAGGAAGATAAACAAAAAATTCAAAGTAATTGTTAATGAGTTTATAAAATGGAGTGAAAAACAAAACATTTATTTCATTGTGCAAAGCACGGAGTGCGACTAACGGGTCATTAACCCCGACAGGTGATAATGTCGACTGTAAAGTGCAATAATTGTAATGTGGTGATAAACGAGTGTCTTGCATTTATTCAAAAATAAAGCAGATGTTATGGATGAAAGCAGCATAAGTCGGTTGTGTACTACGGCTTTTACGGAAGAGGAAATAACAGTGGCAAAAAAATTGTTATTCGAGTCTGTGGATACCTCCCGTCGTCAAATTAAGCGGAGGAACGAAGGAAAGGGTCGAAGAGACATAGCAGACATAATTACTCTCATCAAAATAACAGATCCAGAATTGGTACCGATTTTTGTGGCCAGATATCTTCACAAACTACCTCCAGTAACATTTGACCATCTGGATGCTACAAAAATACTGAGGGATATTATTAAGTTGCAAGAGGATGTGACTGTAATAAAAGAAAGCTACATAACAGCGGAACAAATAGAAGATTTACAAAAAGCAAGTAAACCGATTTACAGAAATTTGAAAATAAACGGTCGTGATATCTCAACGAATGTTATGAGTGAGAAACAAACAGCTGATCTTGTAACTGTAAACTGTAGTGAAGGCGGGGCAACGTCCGAGTCCGAGTCGAACAACGAGAGTGTGACAGAGAGACATGATGACACCCTTATAAATAATAGCGTTGTCTCGCCGGCGCACGAGCAAGGGTCGAGCGAGATAGCTGTTTACGAGAGAGAGAGTAGAAACGAGCGCATGGGGGCCAGGACTGCGGTTTCGACATCATTGAACGTCGATGCAACAGCGATGCACAAAGAGGTGGCAAATGAAGAAAAGAGGCGCACTGCGGTTCCGTCGCCATCCACTATAAATATATCAGAGCGTACGTATGGTCCGACGTCATCAACACCTGAACGCAAATTGTCTAAGCCGCTATTATCTGATATTTTGCGTGATGGCGGTGAATGGAGAAAAGAAACACACAATGCGGAATGGGAGGTCGTTCAACGTAAAAGATTGAAAAATCGGTTCATTGGAACGAAAGGCAAGGCGGATATTCTGCCGCAAAATTCTTTTAGAGCAGCGAGTGCAAGTGTACCATTTTATATATATAATATAGACAAGGACACTAAAGTGGAAGACATAGTGTTATATATTAAAAACAAAACAGGTGTGGACGTTTGTATAAACAAAAACAAAACCAATATGAAAATAAATAAAGGTTATGCTTCGTATAAATTCTTAATACCGCAGTGTAAATTAAATGTCTTTATGAATGAGTCATTGTGGCCTACGGGAGTTTTGTTTCGTAGATTTGTAAATGTTTTTAATAATAATACCAGAAAAGATGGTGTGAGGTCGGGTGAGCGTGTGGCTGCATTGTCTAACAGTAAGTAATGGCTTATACAAACTTATGTAGTAGCGACGTTGTTAAATTGGTCAGCTTTAATTGTAAATCTTTAAAAAGATCGAAGGTCTGTGTACAGAGCTTGTCTGCGTCGGTGGACATTATTGCATTGCAGGAGACCTGGCTATGGCCACATGAAATAGATATGTTGGACGATATAGATGGGAATTTCGGTCATTTTGGCAAGTCTGCTATAGATACAACTGTCGGTGTAGTACGTGGTAGGCCTTATGGTGGTTTGGCACTCTTATGGAGAAAATCAATATTTACGTCTGTTTCGATTATTCCATGTGCAAGCGATCGTATTGTGGCCATGAAAGCGACATCGTCCGATCGTACAATACTAGTAATTAATGTATATATGCCCTGTGATTCGGACTGCAACTTCACAGAGTTTTGTGATTGCTTAGGTGAGGTCGCGGCCATTGTCAACTGTAATAACCTAGAATATGTATACATTATTGGCGATTTTAACGCTCACCCCGGTGAATTATTTAATGGGGAAATGTTGAACTTTTGTGCAGAACAAAAATTGTACTGTGTTGATTACAATCATCTGGGTATGAACTCCGATAGCTACACGTTTGTATGTGAATCGTGGGGTAGTAGACGTTGGCTTGATCATTGCCTGGTGACTGAAGCAGCATGTAAATCTATTGGAAAGGTTGAAATTCATCACGGTACATACTGGTCTGACCACTTTCCGCTGTGTGTTCATGTCAACATGGGGATTATTAGGCGGACGGATACGTCACCAAAGCAGTGTAAAGAGTATGATAGGGCTGTGTGGGGTGAAAGAGACACAAATCAGATAGATTGTTATAACAGGCTTTGCATGGAAAGACTGAGATGTGTCGACTTTCCCGTTGAACTGGGTGAATGTTGTGACAACTTCTGCACAAAGGAACAACACAGAGAGATAATCGATCGTCTGTACAAGGAAGTAGTGAATTCGCTTAGGCAGGCAGCTGAAAGGAGCTCCAAGGCCAGAGAGGGTGGAGAAAGGCGGCGTACAGTTATTGGGTGGAACAGGCATGTCAGGGACGCTCATGGTAATGCCAGACGAGCGTTTTTAAATTGGGTTTGGCATGGAAAACCGCGGGTTGGACAGCTTTTCGTGGTAATGACGGAAACCAGAAAACTATTTAAACAAAGGTTAAAATTTTGTCAGAACCACGAAGAGCAAATCCGTATGGATATTTTGGCAGCTCAACGGGAGAATAAGCAGTTTGGGAAATTCTGGAAGTCGACGAAGAGGTTGAGTCCCAGACCGGCGGCTCCTGTGAGCGTCAATGACGTGACTGACCCAAGAGAGATAGCGGACTTGTTTAAGAAGCACTTTCAGGTAACTTCAAGGCTGCCGTCTGAAAAGCGGGAGGAGAAAGAGCCTGGGGGTTCTGATGGAGTCCCTATTAATATAACTGCAAAAGAAGTGCATCTCTTGATCAGGTCTATGACAAGAGGCAAGTCGCCGGGTTGGGATGGACTCAGTATTGAGCATTTTCAGCACGCTGGTCCGCATCTACCGAGAATCCTATCCATGTTGTACAACTGTTGTGTGAGACACTCATACCTACCCAATGAGATGACGAAAACAATAGTTGTACCCATTGTAAAAAATAGAACGGGGGACACCTCTAGTCTGGATAATTATAGACCAATCTCCCTGGCAACCATTGCGGCTAAGGTACTTGATGGGGTGATTGAGCGACATATAGTTGGCCAGATTAAACTGCATGATGCCCAATTCGGTTTTAGAGAGGGTCTATCAACAGAAACAGCTATATTTGCGCTCAAGCACACTGTAAGATACTACACGGATAGGAATACGCCTGTGTATGCCGCCTTTCTCGATCTATCGAAGGCTTTTGATCTGGTTAATTATAATATAATGTGGGAAAAACTGCGCGAACAAAGCTTACCTGATGAGCTTGTAAGTTTGATGGAATACTGGTATGACAACCAAATTAATCAGGTCAGATGGGAGGGAGCGTTATCCGATGGGTATAGGTTGGAGTGTGGAGTGAGGCAGGGGGGGCTCACTTCGCCATCGCTCTTTAATCTGTACATAAATCGGCTGATTGAGGAGCTCAGTAGCACTAGGATCGGATGCTCAATCGATTTAAAAATGATAAATAGTATTAGCTATGCAGATGATATGGTGTTGCTGAGCCCCTCGCGTAGTGCGCTCCGTCAGCTGCTAGGAATTTGTGAGAAATATGCGAAGGCACACGGTCTTGTATATAATGAAAAAAAGTGTGAACTCGTTGTGTTTACGGTAGGCTCTAAGAAACCTGAAATAGTCCCGCCGGCTTACATTAACGGGGTAGCCTTGAATAGAGTGCCGTATTTTAAATATTTAGGTCACATTGTAACGGAAGATCTGATCGATGACAGAGATATGGAAAGGGAGCGGAGAGCGTTGGTGGTCAGATGCAATATGCTGGCTCGCAGGTTTGCTCGAGGTACGCTAGATGTAAAAAGAACGCTTTTCAAAGCGTTCTGTCAGTCGATGTACACATGCAGCCTGTGGGTTGGTTACACGCAGAAGGCCTATAACGCTCTTCGCATACAATATAACAATGCCTTCAGGGTGCTGTTGGGGTATCCTCGTTTCTGTAGCGCGTCAGGTATGTTTGCCGAAGAAAACATAGACAGTTTCCAAACTATATTAAGAAAGCGCGTCACATCGCTGTTACAGAGATTGAGGGCGAGCTCCAACGGCATCATGAGCTTGATAATTTTGTGCCGGTGGTTTAAATTAAATATAAATTTTAGAGGGGGACAGCGCGTACGCAGTCCCCACTACCAAAAATTACGCATCCGAGTTATCCACATTAGGGATAATCGCAGGGGTCAACCCGACCGCAGTGCAATGGAAGGGCCTCGCCCTGGGGGAACCGCCTTCATGATCACGGTATCCCCTATGCCAGGTAAGTATGATTTGGCACTCGCCAACCGGGGTACTCATTCCGTTGCCGAGAGTCTTAACACCGTAGTGCAGAAAATGACGTCATCAACACAGCGTCACCTAGCGCCGGCTGTGTAGACATGGTTTACAAATTATACCATTGCGCCCTCTATGAATTCTTTACTGTACCACTCAGTAGGTACAATGCTAAAGACCAGGCACTCCCGTATCCCGCTGCGTAATACGGGCTGTTTGCCATTCGCTTTAAATGTAGCAAGCAAATAAGGCGTGCATATAAGATAAGTTAACTAGCATGAAATTATGAGTTTTGTAAAATTTACATTTAAACTAGTGCAATAAATTGATAAAATGTTCCCGCACTATCTGAAAATGCGTTTATGAATTCAATAATAAACAACTTAAGAGAATGTGGATTCAGATTTACTCCTAAACTTGAAAGTGGTTACCTAGAATGATGTTTTTACTTAGTAACTTATTCACACCTTGTACGAAAATTTTGTAAGCATCCACAACGGTTAAAATATGACGTTGTAATTAATTTTCAACAATTTAGTTTTAAAGGCTTGGCTACCCTTTCATTCCCAAAAGTAGGCGTTTAAACCACTTTTATTTATTATTATGAAGCTACCTTCGAACGAAAAAAATATGGGGAACGAGTATTACGTCAGTCAGCACAGTAGTGTAGTGTACACACACAGAACACAAAAATATTTGACTAATATTGTGTATATTGTCTGGCCATAAATACTGTTACAATTAGAAATATGAAAGTTATTACATTGGAATTTAGAATCTGTCATTTTAATACGATTGTTTATTGAGTTTTCTAATTTTGGGGCCAATACATTATACAATATTTTGCGATATTAAAATGGAGTGGGATGATAAAGAGAACTGAATCGCTGTGATTGCATTACACAAAGTTGGTATGGAGCCAAATGCAATTTTTAAAACTCTCCATAGGCTTGGTATTAGTCAAATGTTTGTGTACCAGGCTATTAATAGGTACAATAAGACCTCCTCTGTTTGTGACAGAAAAGATCTGGCCGTCCATGTAGTCTTCGTACGAAAAAGGTGGTCAAAGCAGTAAGGGAAAGAATTCGAAGAAATCCTGTCCAAAAGCAAAAGATTTTATCTCGGGAGATGAAGATAGCACCCAGAACCATGTCGCATATTTTAAAAGATGACTCAGGACTTGCAGCCTATAAGATACGCACTGGTCATTTTTTAACTGATAATTTAAAAAAGAATAGGGTAGTAAAATTGAAACCACTACTCAAGCGGTACGCAAAGAGAGGTCACAGAAAAAATTTGTTTACGAATGAGAAAATCTTTACAATTGAGCAATATTTTAACAAACAAAATGACCGTATTTATGCTCAAAGCTCTAAGGAAGCTTCCCATTTAGTTGACGGAATGCAACGTGGGCATTATCCGACTTCAGTGATGGTTTGGTGGGGTGTTAGATATGAAGGAGTGACTGAGAGCTATGAAGGAGTGACTGAGCCATATTTTTGTGAAAAGGGTATCAAAATATCGGCACAAGTGTATCAAGATACAATTCTTGAGAAGGTAGTTAAGCCGCTTAACAACATCGTGTTCATTAACCAAGTATGGTCCTTCCAACAAGACTCGGCGCTGGCTCATAAAGCTCGGTCCACACAGTCTTGGTTGGAAGTGAACGTTTCGGACTTCATCAGAGCTGAAGACTGGCCGTCGTCTAGTCCCGATCTTAATCCGCTGGATTATGATTTATGGTCAGTTTTAGAGAGTACGGCTTGCTCTAAACGACATGATAATTTGGATCCCTAAAACAATCCGTACGATTTGCAGTGAAGAATTTTCCCATGGAAAGAGTGCGTGCTTCTATTGATAACTGGCCTCAACGTTTAAAGGACTGTATTGCAGCCAATGGTGATCACTTCGAATAAGCTTTTTATATTTTAAATTGTTTTATATTTATGTATTAAACTAACACACTGTAAAAGTAATAAATATTATTTGCAATAAAAAAATCTTTCTTCGTGATAATATTTATGGAAAGCCTAATGTATTCATTTTTATCCCTCCGGTGAGGTCAGGGTCCGGTGGGCAGTAATAATATACTGTTCAATTAATCATCAAAAAATATTAGTTACTGTTACTATTTAATACTACCATTACAGCGCTGCAGTGATGTCACAATGACGACACTTTTATGTTATGCACTATTATCTATTCTGTAGTTATGCTCATATTCAATGCAGTAGGTATATGCGCGAAAAGTTTAGTCAGTATCATAAATAAATTCTTATAAAAAAGGAAATAACTCGCGTAATTTTCATTTAATAATGAATTGTGACGTCTATGTAAAAGTGAAACAACTCAAAATTTCTGTTATCTGAATTTTGGCCATGTAACCGAAATAATAGATATCTTCTAACCGCGTGGTGACGAAGAAAGAATACAAGTACATATTAATATTACTACTACTGTATCACTATTCACCACCCCATCTCATCCGAAGGGTGTCGTAAGAGGAGCTAACGAAAAAATATGCAGACGACATTTACCGCGAGAGAAGGAAAACTCGAAATAAAACCCTATACCAACCCGTCTGGTCAGCGTGGAAACAGTAGGCCAAAGCCTCGCAACATTGAAAGACATTTGTGTCCAGTAGTGAACTGCGGTAGGCAAATTGCTTGAATTGAGAATAGAAGCTAGAGCTTTTAGCTTGTAATAATAATTTCTGGGAAATTGACGTTTTGTACCCTCTGGACATTTTAGGAATTGGACATTCTGAACCTAAACCATCTTTCCGTTAGCATAATACCCATCACACAAATCTTTCATTGAGAAAACGTGTAAATTACGTGATTTGTCCAACACGTTTGCATTGAATTCCATATTTTTGTGGGCCGATCCCGGCGGCACTGCAATGCCGGGCCGACCCGCGACGGGAGTGGAGCGAGCCCCGAACATCCCGTCAGCTTACAAAAATCAGTTTAATATACTGGTCCCTCAGTGAGGGAACTTTCAGATATTAAGCTGAAAAGAACAGATACTACACTTTGATCTTAGCCAAAAGGCCGAGAAGCGATACCGAAATAATTATTACCGGGGAAGGTCATTCAGTTGCGGAGAATCTTAACACCGCAGTACAGAAAGTGACGTCATTTGTATAGCGCCCTCTAGTGTAGATATAGTTTAACACTTAAATTGCAATGAAGCGCCATCTATGCGTACGTTACGATACTTCAAGATTCATTGATGTGACCATGTGAGTACAAATAGTACCGAACAAGTATTTTTAATGGTAAAGTAACAAATTATGTCTGATATAATTTTATTGTTTACGTATATGCCTACTTACCAAATCTAACAATGCGGCCATAAAAAGTCCATCAGGGGTCCCTCCAGGCTGTGTAGCGTCTAGCAGAAAACTGAACCTCGCAAGTCCTGCGTACAAAGGCGCAGCTGCTACCAATCGACGACGCTTCAATATCACCACCTCAGATTCACCTCCCCCTGACCCTCCTTCTGCGGAGCCACGACGTGACATATCTGGAAAGTTCATAAGTAAAATAGTTTAAAACACGTGTTTTGATGGTTCACTATCCATTTGCATAAAAAAAATAACCATAAAATATTTTGGCATATGGTAATTTAGATTAATGATATTTATGCATTTTTTTATCCATAACAAATTTAGCATATTGGTCTTAATCATAAATAAAATTAGCATAATCATAGTTAAGCATAAAATTTAAAAGCTATGTCGACTAAAGAAAGCTATGGGCTCTTATTTCTTCTTGCGTTAGTGTGCGTTCGCGCAGCGGAATGTTGTTGAATTTAAAGATTTTAATTATGCAGATATTTAGTGTATGACGTCGTGTAATTGTGTATGGTAAAAAAAAAATTGTGCATGCAGCCATTGTGGAGAAATTCGCTAAAAACTGATTCCGCTGGGCGAACATTGTCCTGGCGGAACTTTTTTCTAATCCATGGACTTAGAAGAAAAGAAATGTGTCCAAAAATTAGTGTGTATTTGTGTGTAATTGTGTATGTATGAATAAAATTAGTGCATGCATAAACTTCGGAGAAATTCAAGTTTCCGCTACGCGAACGTTTGGCCATTAGCTAGTTTTCATATAAAGCTCTTATATAGAGAGCTGTAGATTTTTACATAGGTTGTTTTGAATTTGTTTAAATTTGTTTAAAAAACAGATTTAGAAGAAATCGTAGGGTTTAAAAGATAAAAATATAAACGTGAAATACGCTCATTAGGTCTTAGTTCGTGAAGTAGCCACTTTGGGGTCTATATTTTCACGTTTATACAAACCTTGTAAGTGTCTGCAACATGTTGCCAAGTATCAATGATGGTTCGTTAGTAATTAATGAGTTATAGGACAATTTACCATGAGTAGACCACTGTTTGCAAAGCAGTCAAATATCAAGACGTTCTAAAGTAATTGCATAGTAAAATGTGGTCCAATAATTAGTGTATTAATTCAACTACTTGCATGCAAAATTGCATCTCATTAATTAAAGAGGAACAATTAAAATACTTACAAAGCATCGAAAACTTACATAACCCGACCAAATTCGGATAGATATAAAAAAGCGGCCGTTCAATATATCTAGGTAACATTCTAAAATTTACAGTATAATACCGGTATTTAATTGGTACAAGTGATAACACAATTGTTTTGATATATTTTTTGGGTCATTTATTTTTCTACACATGATTTTTTAAATGTATTTGACTATGACAGTAAGTACTATTTATGTAGCTACTTTATAGCTTTTTTTATATGATATTACCGTTGTACTGGACTTATGTATGTGGGCGTGTTCCCGCGCACCCCACCAAAATATTCAGAATTATTTTGTTCGAAGCGGTACACTTAAGGCTAGTCCTTTAATTAAATAGTCTAAGTATTGTAGTTAGGAATTGATCAAAAATATTATGCTAGTGTCAAAAACAGGCAACGCGCTGCGCGCAACGAGCGATAGAGGCGACTTCCCTCTTGAAACGGTACTTCCATCCTTGAAGAAAAGAGAGCGCAATATGTTTTCATAACTCACATAAGCCACGGCCTGCGCGTATTCGTTTGCTGTGAACTTGAACCTGGTTTTGTTTTATCCCCATTCACAAATTTGCCCTCAAGGACAATGTGCGTATGCGCTGTTGTTTTGCTATGTATCGCCAATTCTCCGTAATAATAATATTGACAGTGTGTTATTAATGTTATAGTGTAACAGTGAAGCTTAAAATAATTATGTGGTAGGTATATTGAGTGAGTGATAGTGAGAAGCTGATGTTTAATTAGAACTTGTTAATTGAAGATTTATTCTTATCGCAGATAGGGGCGAGTTATTAAAAAAATATTTTTCATTCTAGAAATGCAATTGTTTTATTTTTTCCTAACGCTTGTGTACGCAACTGTACCATATTAATAAATACTATACTGGAAGGTTAAGAACGTTACTTAGAAATATGGCACGGTCGCTTTTTTGTAGCCATCCGAACTTGGTCGGGTTATGTAGGTTTTCGATGCTTTGTCAGTATTTTAATTGTTTGTCTTTAATTACTGAATTTAATGAGATGAAATTTTGCATGTGAGTAGTTGAATTAATACACTAATTATTGGAATACATTTTACTATGCAATTACTTTAGAACGTCTTGATATTTGACTGCTTTGCAAACAGTGGTCTACTCATGGTAAATTGTCCTATAACTCATTAATTACTAACGAACCATCATTGATACTTGGCAACATGTTGCAGACACTTACAAGGTTTGTATAAACGTGAAAATCTAGACCCCAAAGTGGCTACTTCACGAACTAAGACCTAATGAGCGTATTTCACGTTTATATTTTTATCTTTTAAACCCTACGATTTCTTCTAAATCTCTTTTTTAAACAAATTTAAACAAATTCAAAACAACCTATGGAAAAATCTACAGCTCTCTATATAAGAGCTTTATATGAAAACTAGCTAATGGCCAAACGTTCGCGTAGCGGAAACTTGAATTTCTCCGAAGTTTATGCATGCACTAATTTTATTCATACATACACAATTACACACAAATACACACTAATTTTTGGACACATTTCTTTTCTTCTAAGTCCATGGATTAGAAAAAAGTTCCGCCAGGACAACGTTCGCCCAGCGGAATCAGTTTTTAGCGAATTTCTCCACAATGGCTGCATGCACAAATTTTTTTTTACCATACACAATTACACGACGTCATACACTAAATATCTGCATAATTAAAATCTTTAAATTCAACAACATTCCGCTGCGCGAACGCACACCTTGCGTTAGCACAAGAAACCTAACACGAAGGATAAACGGCGGAGGTCTCTGCGAGACCTCTGCCACATACCCTTCTAACCTATATCTATCCGTGTCGGAGTGCGCGGTGTCCACGAGCTCGCTTCGCTCGCTCCCTACTGCTGCGTTAGTTGACGATGTTGTATTTGTATACCTAATTTAATAAAAACATTGTGCAAATTATAACTATGCATAAATATATAAGACCCAAATAATGCTGCTAAAAATCAATTATGACCAAGTTTAATTATGCCAAATTCATTGTGCCAAAACATTTTAGGATTACATATATTATGTTAACGAAAGGGACACCGTTTTTTATTTGCCAATGTAAAAATAACATATCTATACTCTAGGTAACTAAACAAACTTGATGTGTCTTTTTAATATGTTTTATATAAAAACTCAGTTTAATATTATTTCTGTTTATAAACTCATTTTAAACACTAAAAACCAAAATCTAGTCAGTCAGTTAGTTAGCCTAGTTTATTTGTTTAATGTGTTTTTTATAAAAAATCGCTCGCCACAAGATTGTTTACCTTCAGTTAAGTGCCTAGGCCAAAAGGAGTATAGTCGAAGTTAGCCTGAAAGCGATTTTATTAAGCGGTTAACATTTCCTTGAAGGCAATTTGCAAACTTACATCCGCCACTTGTATCTTCGATACTGCCGTCCCTCTTTTTTCCCATTTTCCTCAGTCCAAATCTGTTCAGTCGGTCTTCTACTCGCTTTCGTGCCCTATAAAGTTTATTAGAATGACATTACTTATAAAAACAGATCTCTTCTCAGACCATAATTAATTCATATGCAGATATTGGCGATTCGAATATTTGGCGTCAGAGAAACTACGATCGCTCATGTATGATTAATACGCACCTATTGAGAGTATATCCAACTCTTCGTTTGACGTGCACGGGTCGACTAGTGTGTGGTTGAGGCATATGAGGCGGTCTCGCCAAAGATATCATGCTACCAGAGATAGGTAAAGATTCACCGGAACCACCGCCATTGCGAATCAGAGATTGAGATTGGTGCGGTTTTTGCCGGAACCAGTTCACTGTCAAGTATAATGAAAACTGTAAGTATGTAGAATATACTGCTTCCGGGCTGTTTGGCCGTGGTCCATGTGAAACTTGCGTTCCAGACGTTTCGTCGATCACTGCGGTCGACATCTTCAGTGGCGCAGGTCCGGGCGACGACCAAACACGGCCAAACAGCCCGGAAGCAGTATATTCTACATACAACGCCGGCCGTGAAAGCCTGAAGACTTATATGATGAAAACTATTATTGAATAGTACAGTACTCCTAGCACGAACAACTATCGTAATCTCATCGTAAACTTATTGAGAGAACGGACGCATTGCGATTGGCCGGCTTCACATACACACGGGTTTAAAGTAGGCAGGCGGCTAATCGTATTGCTTCGTTCTCGCAATACATTTACGATAGTTGTACGTGCTAGGGGTACTGCGCTTTACTTACTTATACTCTTCGCTAGAGTGCACGGACATGAATATTATGGTGCGGTGGATATGTACACCACATATCCACCGCACCATAATATTCATGTCTGTGCACGCGCAAAGATCTTATAAGGAAATCTCGTATCTGCGGTAATCTCAACGTCCATCATATCGCAGATAATATACAGGAAAGTTGCCTTCGCTGGAATAGCTATATGTGTGTTATAATTTAATTTAAGAAATGTGCTTACCTAATTGTGCATGTGATGCAATTAGACTTATTTGTTGAGTGTCTGTTATGCCTTGATCACACGCACAGAGTAAAGTGGCGAGACAGTGCACTCGAATGCTCTATACTCGACACTATGTCCACCAATCAGCGAAGTGCACTGTTCCGCGTGTGATAAAGGCATTATTCGGACGAAAAGTAATACACTTACCAATGCCACTGATATGGAATTTGGAGTGTATGGACTTGTTGTGTATCTTGTGGTGAGGCGTGATATCTGTCGACGAGGCGGAAGGGATGGTGCGCTCGGACTGTCGCGGTGTTAGCTGGTAGCGGCGTGTACGGACTGACAACGGTGATTGGCTCGCTGACTCTTCACCGCCCTCCGTTTCTAGGAGACTCTGGAACGGCCAACTTCATTAAATACTAGCTCGTGACTACATCTGTGTAAAATATTCTAGGAATTCCAGGAAATGTTTCAGAGATAAAAACTTGCTTGCAAAGCTTTGACCCATCATCAAACCCTCTACTTATGGGTCGGAAGCGAGAGTTTAGTTTACGCCCTTAATGTTGCATACGTCCAAAGGCCACGGTAACCACTTTCCATCAGGTGGGCCGTGTGCTTGTCTGCCACCTAAGTGGTATAAAAAAGGGATATTTTTTTTGGAAAACGCCAATTCAAGAGCTTTTCATACGTTTATAAAGGACGCGTAATAAAGGTGGAAACTTAAAGGTAAAATTGTAAAGACTGCCGATACAACATTTATTTGTAAAATTTAATCTTTTCATACCTTTTTATAATGTTTAACCCGAAGTACTCCCAAAGGGATAGATAGATAGTAAAGAACTAAGTTATTTATTCTAATATTTTACGAATATAAAACAAAAAAAATGGTTTAGTATACGACGCGACCATTTCAAAACGTATTATTTTGATTTTTATTATTAGTAAGTTAACTCACATGGGCACCAGTAGAAGAGGTACTTCGTTTCTTGAAATTAAACTTCTTGTGAGAGCGCTCGTCGGGTGCGCAGCCCGAGTCAGCGCCGGTGTCCGACCCTCGCTCTTCCTCACTCGCACGCGGGATGTGTCTGTAACAGGCAAGAAACACAATTCAAATCAGTCCCAATCTGCCATATTTTTAATAGGGTATTTGACAAATTTTGCAGAACCATTTTAAATTATTCCTTAGCATATAATATGCACACAACATCGATATTTCAAAAAAAAAACAACGGTTTTTAACAAAAAATCGATGTTTAAGTTCAAATTTTCAAAAACGCGCGAAAAACGCTGTCACCTTGTATGGAGCCGATTACGTGACGTTTGTATAACCATAAACCATTTGCTTCTGTTCTGTTGCGTGCGACGCTGCTTGCGTGTGACGTGATCGACAGAGGGTTTTCGTCACAGATAAAAATTCGAAAAATTATTAGATATTTTTAAGCGAAATTCTCAAATAATATGCTTATTTTAGTTTAATTTATAGTATATCTGATAGAATGACCATTATTTGTAGTATTTTTTTAATGTTGTCAAATAGCGTATTTATATAATTATCAATAACTAACCAATATAAGTATTATTAGGCCCGTCCAGGATTCATATGCTCGCAAGAGGTGCATGTCTGTAGGAACCTGCTTTTAGCAATTTTAACAGCGTCTAAATACATTATGTTAACTTATTAAAATAATCATATTTTGATAGGTGTACAATAAACTAAAAAAAAGTTCATTTCTATTCTACAAGTTTTAAGCCTAAACCTAAATGTTAAATAAGTTTTTAAAAAAAAAGTATTTTAAAGTTATGTAAGTTTTAAATAAACATCCTTACTAAGAATTAAAAGTGTCTTGTTGTTTTACAACTGAAAAATATTGATAACATGACCATTATTGCAAAAAAGTGTTTAGTTTCGCCATTCTAAACGTAGCATCGGTGGTTCAGTGGTAGAATGCTCGCCTGCCACGCGGGCGGCCCGGGTTCGATTCCCGGCCGATGCAGACTCTTTTTGAATATCTTTTTCATATTTGGCTAAAATTTCAATTATATAAGTACTTTTTCATAATCAATATAAACTGAAATACTTATAAGACCTGGAACTATAAATTTTGGGACAAGGTATTCAATTTGGCAAATCCTGTTACAAAGGATGAATTATACATAATTTGGGTTTTTAGTTCACAATAAAGAATTTTTATTCCTATCGAACTGAGGTTGTAAGTTTGTATGAGAAATTGATTATTTTTGAGGTTAAAAGAGTGCTTGGGTTTCCTTGTACAAAAATAATGGTCCTCTACTTTTGGACATTCAGTACAATCCCGGCTTCTTAAAGTGGGGCGTGAAAACGAGTCTGTCAGGGCTGTTACTAATGGTCCTTCCATTAGCTCTATTTATATGAACTTATTTTTTAATAACATTGGTACATACTTGGAGTAAGCAATATTATATTTGAAGCAAGCTTACCTGATCACTCTAGTAGTCTGCATATTAGAATCTTTCTGTTGGCTATCGGGTCTCTCAGCGGTATCCAGTAGTGCGCTAAAGGCCACTAAGCGAAACTCTCCACCGTGAGCCTCTCTTACGTAACTCAACAATAGGCGTACTTCCGTGTATAATGCCTGTAAATGAAAAAGGAGACATATTCTGACACATTACAACTGTTTTGACTTCATTCACTGAATAAATTAAAAACTAATTAGTTAGGCATTTAAAAAAAATCGTCATAATATAAAAGTAATTCCTTTTTTGACCTATAGAGAGGGCAGCAAAATTTGAATAATAATAATAATAATCTGTGACCTCGACCGCCGGTAGCTTGGGCCCTGCCCCGCTACCGGTGGCCCTCTATTTTATAATATTACACATATTTTTTGTATTTTTATATGATTTTATATTTAACAATATAATTAATAAGTTTGTAAGTCAAATAAAGAAATAATAATCATTTATTTATCAGATAATAAAATTCATAATTTGCTAATATTGTTAGTTGCAAATGATTTCTTATTATAATATACTTAGGTACCCAAATAATCAGAAATCAATCAATATTCAACTATGCTGTACAACTAGAAAAGTTGCTCTACTCTTCATTATTGTGCAGTTAAATAATTTAAGCTTTGTTTAAAATAAACAACTTTTTAACGAATTGTATCGCGTTTAATTTGGTATTATTACATTTAGCCCGACGTGTCGGCTACTTTCTAGCAGCTATGGTCGCGTAAATGTGGGTTTGTTGATATGTTCATGACATTAGACTTTTTTGTTTCTTATACGGACCTGGAGTTTATTTTCATAATGGTTTCCAATAGAATCAAAATCGCTTTAAAGTTCCAACTCACCGAATTATCGAGCATCTTCAGTTCCTTGTGCATCAAAGCGAATCGAGTAACGAGAACTCGGAAAGTAGTCTCAATAACGAAGGTCTCTATAGCCCTGTTAGAGTTAGGACCCTTGCCAGCGCCAAAGTTTGTAGCATACCCCGCTTGTAAGTGGCTTATGTCAGGCGATTTTGTGAAGCTCCGCTTTTGCTGGTCTGAATGAAGATTACATGGAGTATTACTTGCAAATGTACAACAGATTTACACAATTTAGTAATACAAGTGTTTTCTTAAAGCAGTTTAATTAATAAAGTAAAATGATATATATCTTGTCTAAGCTGAAATGACGCACTCCAAATATTCCCATTTTCGGTGTAAAAACGTCAATGGTTTCATGACCTTGATAATCAACAATTTGCTTATATGCGTAAGAGAGGAGCGCGCGTTATTTGGACATAGACCGGCTTTAATAGCATAATATTTTCGATCATATTGCAAAATAAAATGTAACTCTATTTACAATTACAAAAACATCAATAAACTTACTCATTGGTGAAACCAAACTCGCCGGTTCTGCACAGAAACCGACTGCCGCGTGCAAATTATCCAAAACCTCTCTAATCGGCGAATACTTAGCCATTTCCTTCAACCGTAGTGTGAACTTAGGTAAAGAGGCTGAACGTAAATGGCGCATCGAGTTCCGTGCCTGTACTCTTAGACATTCGGCCTGAGGGCCGCGGAGGGCTGAGGTGCAGCCGTGCGAACAGCCTAATTGGCGCAGTAATCTAGAAAGGATCAAGAAGAATCAAAGAATCTAGAAGAACCAAAAATTCAATAAATTCTATTTCGTTAATTCAGTTTAGATGTTCATGAAGAGCACATAAATGAATGTCAAGATTTTACAATTTTATAAGTCAAGAATTAAGAAATATTATAAAAATATTCAATAAAGTAAATAATTTATTCGAAAATTATTCTTTCGCTGGTGGGGTGAGTTGGTTCTGCTGAGAAGATACCTGGAAGAAACTAAGGTAGAATATCATTTTTGTCTACAGATTTTAATTTTGTTAATAGGAATTTGAATTTGGACTTTATGAAAATAAAAATATTGCTGGGTCAGCTATCATCAAATAACAATTTCATATCAAACTGAGAATTATCCTTTACATACTCACCTCAATATAATATGCATAATCATGTAATATGGACAATCTAAGTTTTCTTCTTCCTTTGATCTATCTCTGGCGTCTCCATCTATATTTGTTGAATCTTGGCTCTGAGCGCATGGTATTCCAGAATCCCTTCCCTATAAAAAAATCCATTTAAACTTTCAGCTATGAACAATAATGATTATATATTAGACCACAGAACTGCAGAAATTGCATCTATATTGCACCCCCGGCAAAGATGAAAACGGAATTTTACAGATGAGTAAAAAGAAAAGACTGGTAATCTAGATGTACTTCTACTTTGTTATAGATAGATCATTCATTTTACGTCAGAATATTACAAAATTGACACTATATATCTTTACTTGTACTATTCATTACTGCAAGAAGCAAAAATTACGAATTCGTACTTACGCCCTTATAACAGTGGTCTTTGGGATTGGGGTATTTATAACTTTCCTGCACTTTGGTTTACCATACCAGTTAAACTATTTTACATTGCAATGTTTATACTTAGTAGATATGTCACCGCCTACTAGCTTAAACAGCCTTTCAATTAACTGCCTAGACTGTTAACTAAACGGCGCCATTCAATGAACGGTCTAAATGATATTCAGCCGTAACGTTTATTACAACGTTTAATAACCTGGCTGGCTAATCATTAGGCCATTCGTAAGATGGGACACCACCCCGAAATAAGACAGATTTTTTTTATAACCATGCAGAAATATGTCAATTTTCTAGCTTTTTAATTAAATGGCTAGGCAAGTAATTAAACGTCATCCATCCAAGCTATTTGCCTAGCCGTTTATTCAAATGGCTGAACACCATTCAGGCCGCTAATTGAACGGCGCCGTTCAGCAAAGAGCCTAGGCGGTTAATTAAATGGCTGATTAAGCTAGTTGGCTGCGACAGATATTTACTCACAGTGTCTTAAATACGATTTCCTGTTACTAGATTTTATTAAGTTATATCTAAACTGCAGTGTTAACTTATATTTGATAACTATTAACAGATTTTAATATGTTTAACATTCTTCACGTAGCTTTCAGTAGCTTGATGTGTAGTGCTTTGCAATGTTTCATTTATGTTCTACGATTTCAGTATACAACATAAAATGTGTACCACCACATGATATTATTATTTACCTTACTATCCTTATCTTTGTCTTTATGAAACTCGCCGAGCGGGTCCACAGCACCTGGCTGAGTTTCTTCACTATTATTATTCTGCCAATTCTTATGTACGCCGACTTCCAAGAGAGTGTCTACTAAGTTCAACATGACTTCCATAACACGAATAGTGATGTAGAAACTGTCCATTGTCGACACAGAGTATACGGCCTGTAATCATGATATTAATACATTAGGTTTTTATTGCAATTAAACTAATTTTATCCGAATTTATCAAGGTTTATTGCTTGTTATTTATCTATTTAAACTTATTCAGGTACATAATACCACTTTTTTCTATAATTTGTTTCATTCTGGCTGTGTATTTTAAATTTCAATTTGGATCTCCACCTGAAAATTTTGCGTAGTCAGCTTCGTCAAGAGTTTGGCCGTGAATAGTTCGGCAATTTTAAATTATGGGAGTATCGTTGGGGCCTAAATCAACTTGACCTGCTATTCGGTACCCCTGCTGATTAACAGATGAAGCTCTGGCGCAGGGTTTTTGCTGGGATTGGGAGGTCAGACGGCAGTCGCCCTCGCATAAGCAAAATCAAGAGAAAGAGTAGGAAAGCGAATCCCTGGCTCCAAAGTAAAAGCTTTTGATATAAACGAGAATATTGTGTGTATTTTATGGTTGATTTGATTTATTATATGAATGAACTAGCTGTTGCCCGCGGCTCCGCCCGCGTGGGTGTCGGTTATCGCTTAGTGTTGAGTCAACATAGTAGCTTTATGCATGCTAAGTCTCAGCCCGATCGGTTTAAAATTGACAAAGTTTCATACAACCTTTCATCCCCTATTTTATCCCCTTGGGGGTAGAATTAAACAAAATCCTTTCTTAGCGAATACCTACGTCATAACATTTACCTGCATCCCAAATTTCAGAACGATCCGTTCAATGGTTTGGATAGATCATGTTAGTCAGTCAGTCACCTTTGAGTTATATATATTTAGATGAATCATGAAATTATCATTACCTTAAGAACAACTTGAAAATCAATATCGCCGTCTTTAGTTATGTAATGTATAGAGCCTGCTGCTTCCTGTATCTCTTCCACCACATACGTGATGTTTGAATCGGTCTGAGATCGCGTGAGACTAGGCTTCCGTTCTGGTGTCGGAATATGTTGAGAGCCCTGCATGCTGACTGAATCAATTTGTGATTCCATTGAACCCTGTGCATAGTTAAACAAAACACATTAAAAAAGTGTTTTGCCAATTTTTTATTGATTAAAATAACTGCAAAAAATTAACTGTTATTAAGTAAGCTGATGAAACTGTATGTAATACTTTAAGATACATTGAGCGTCAGCAGCCTAATGGTTAAAGGAGTCGGCCTTACGATCGAGTGGTCCCGGGTTGGAATCCTGGCCAATATACTACCGACGTGAACTTGTTCCTAACAATTTAGCTTAGCTATAGAAGTTGGGAGCATACCAGAAATTTCGGTTGCTAATGTTCTTAAATAATTGAGGTTATAGTTATATTAATTTTATTATTTCTGAATACGCTACTTACCTGTCTCGTCTTCGAGAGATAATCTGGTGATGGTGAAGGGGTGTGTTCTGTGACGGTTATAATAGGATTCTTCTTCTTGTGAAAGTTTGTGGGCATCGTACTAGACGGGCATTGAGTTCGCTCTGTCTTTAGTTCTCCAATGTACCTGAAATTTACAAATTTCAACTCATTTTGGAAGTTTGCTAAATTGTTATACTTACCGTTTGATATCTAACCTACTAACATGTTTATATAGCAATGCTTATGTGCTAATATTCTTTTTATTTGAGTGTTAGCTAAGTTGCTCTTTAGTGTTATTTTATGTGTGTTTTTTGTTAACGCTTCACATTATAGATGTGTTTTGTAGCATAATTTGACCATGCTTAATATCACTTATTGAACGAAATACGACATGCTTGGTTACAAAAAAGTAACAAAACTTGCAATTAAACACTCTCCTTAAGATGAAGCTGTAGACCTTAAAATTCAATGCAGTTTAAAGTTTGTATATTTTTAAGTTTGTTATTAAAGTTTATGCATGATGAGTACCGATTATTTTATCAAACGAAGCCTCGATAAATGGCGATTGTAAATATTTTGTCTAACTACATTATGTTGCTATAATGTTCTGTTTCAAAAATCTAATGAGCATTGTGCGTGCATACAATTACTTTGATTTCTGTGACCTTATCTACTATGTGTACCTTTCATCCAATCAAAGTAATTGTGTGGTGTGCCGAAAAAGCTTACATTTTGGCAAAAACTCCTCAGAAGTAATTTAAAATTGGAAGCAGAATACTACACCTAAAATATGTTTTTACTAGTTGTGTGTTACTATCCGGCGAGCAAAACTAGCGCTAGTTTACGAAGCTTCTAATGCCTTTGTTAATTTGCTCACTTACCCATTGGATGCTAGCTCATCAATCAGACAGCTAGCGACCATACCGTTTGTCCATTACAATAGTAGGGTACAAGCGTAACAAGACCGGAGAAAGAAATAAATATATTTTTAAAACAGTTCATTTTTCACCCATAATGTTGTGTTGAATAAGGAAACATGCTGTGCTCTGGATATGAAGAGTATGTAAGATATCATGACAGTGTGATAAAATAAAAATACGACTAATTTGTAAAGAAATATTGATATTTTACTAATTTAGGAGTTTTACTTAGGGGTTCATTGAATAGGTGAATAAATAGCCTAAATATAAGAGAGGTAATTGAAAGTACTTGAGTAAGAATAGATTTTATTTGAAGTATTATGTAAAAATACGATGTTTTACAGGTCCTCCGTCAATAGGTTGGAAAAAAATATACGCTTTTTTTCTACGTCTACGTATTTAATTCTAAATTGTACTTACAAGAAAATATTGTAATAATAAATTAGATACATACTGTGACTTCCTCAGATCCTACGTTTGATTTAAGACTTCACCAATTTTTTATCAAAATATATGTAATTTCATTAACAATTTACTGTACTAATAAAAAAAATGTAAATGCCATGAAAAAGAAAAATAAATGGTTAAACAAATGTCCAGATGTTGATAACTCACCTAAGACTAGGCATACTTTTGCCTTTGATAAGATTGCAATGGAATAGATCACCAGTGAGTCTCGGCGCCAGGGGAGGGAAGTTACTTGCTAACGCGGAATTGGGCCTGTCATCTGCATTGTCTAAGCTTCGGTGGTATTCCTGAAAAAAATTACAGAGATTAAGAACATCAATTTCTCACAGACTAATAAGCCTAAAGTTGCCAGCAAAACTGGTACCCTGGTTCCTAAATCTACTGACTGTGGTAGTATGGCGTGCTGACTTTTGCGTGAAAAATATGGCATGACGTGTGGTTCTGCATACAAATGTAGCGTGCGTCAAGCCCTGATTGGTTTATTACAGGATTCATACCCCTGAATGGACCAATCAGAAATCTGTTCTATCTCCTGCTCTCCGCCTAACGTTACTAATTGAAAAATAAAAGGTAAAAGCTCGTCTTGTTAAAATCGAGTGATTGTTTGAGTGAGCATGATACAAAAAGTTCTTAGAAGCGCTCTTTAAGTAAGTAACGTTTAAATGTGTAACTTTTATTTATGACAGTGATCAAATGGAAACCGGTTTACTGGAATTCAGAAAAAAATCAGCAAGATAAGAACTGCGATTGATAATAATAAGTATGTAATTAAAATAACAGTTTTTTACTACATTGAGATACCTACTAACCTACCATCTAGCAATACTTTCCTAGTAATGCAATACAATGCAAGTAATGGAAACTGTCTTAGTGAAGAACTTTGTTTTTATTTTTTTAATAAAACGATTCTTAGAACTTTTTGTCTCTGGCAGCAGAGGCTTTAGGCTTATTTGTCCGTGATATTTATTAACATTATATTTTGTCACAATAGCAATAAATAAAAAAATATAGCTACAGATAGCATCCTAACTGCAGTATGAAACGAAAACTTCGAATCGTCGTGTCCAATTTTTTCAAGCGCTTTTTCCGATTTCGATAGAAGTTTTGTCTCAACAAACGCTTTTAAATCCGCCATCTTCATTTTTCGTTTTATTTTCTCGCTCGATCTTCTTGTAATTAGATTCTCTTCTTCGACTTTTGGCGGCGATGGGAAGGGCATTTCAGCCAACGGTGATATATCCTTAACTTCTGGAATTTCTATGAAGTTTTTTAGTGAATCTCGTTCTTTCATCTCAGGGCTCTGGTACAGAGATATTTCAATTTTGGGTATCGGTAAGGAGTTACTTCTTTTTCTTGGTTGGGTCTGTTTAGACATATCGTCACATATGTCACGTAGCCTAAAACAAGAATATGTGTAATTTTTCTATTACATTGTTGTGTAACAGTATATAATACGGATAAATAGATGGTTACCTGTTATATAAATAGTGTAATGCCCAGTATACGCCATCCTCTTGCCATTGCGATGTAAATAAACATCGCAGCGTAGCAACATCTAGAAATGTAGCTGCTGATACCTAAATAATATAATAGAATTATTCTTCTAAAGAAAATACAATAATTCGGTTGATGTTAATTTTTTTTATCACATCTTCTTTTGCCTGTATGTATTTATACGCAAAGACTAAACTAAATATTTAAGGTACAAAATTACCAATAATATGCAGTATCATGTGCGGTCTTTTCGTTTCAAGTAATTTCTGCCAGTCAACATTTGTACGGAAATATATCTTGGAGCATGTTGGTAGAAGAAATTTAATTGGCCGAGTTATAGGCCGTTATTGGTACTATACCTCGGGACACGTATCTTAGACCTAAATCGCGAGACAAATGAGGCCCTGGTGCGCCCAGACTGTGTTGTAATAATCTATGCTTGGTGAATTTGAGATCGTCCAGGTCCACCCCTATAGCACCCCGTGTTATCCTTAAAAGACACTCAAGAAACGTGAAATACGCGTATAGAGCACATTCTAGGTAAAATATATGTCCTGAGGAATATCCACATAATGTCAAGTATAATCTGCTCTATACGAATTACTACTCTATATTTGATTAACACTACTCAAAGGTAAACTTATAAACAAAGAACAATGAGTATACAAGAAAACATCGCACTGTTTTTTTTACGTGCCGGAAATCCCCACGGATACCCCCCCCCCCCCCTTCGGAGACGAAGGGGGAGGTTATGTCGGACTCGAACCGACTAAACCGCACGCCGTATGTGGGTCGATGTGCTAGGCTGAAGGTGAGGTTGTCTCGTGACAGCCGGGGTGCGAGGGATATCCTCGCACCCCGGCTGACCCAGGGCCATTCCTCTCGTTCTGGCCCTCCTCGGGAGGGGGGACCACGCGGTCCCCGACAAATATAGCACTGTCAAATAAAGAGTATGAAAATGCTGACGCGGATATTATGTACTGGCTCGTACAATCTTTAAAGCACAAATGCTGCCTATTTTAACAAGGACGGTGTGGAATTGTGTGAGTTCGGTATATATTTAAAAAAAAAAAGCTTACCTGTCCTTGTTTTACGGAAGGCGGTTTTTCTGCAGTAGGTGTACCTTTAGGACCACCCCCGTCACCCCCGCTGTCCGATAGTGATTCTTTATCTGACGAACTGTAAAGTTGAGGGTTATACTTAATTATTTTTTATTGATAAAAAAACTGCATATTCATTCGCAAAAGCAAAAGTGATACTTTTAACCTTAAAACAAACTTGAGGGAATTGAGTCCTTGGGGAATGCCAATAGTAGTGAAAATTAAGATCTTGTGAATTGTATGACGCATTTGGTGACCGCTCATTAAAGGTGACGATGTGACGATGACGCGAGTGCCATGATTTTTGTTCAGCCAAAGAGTGCTCAACGTGCATAAAGTTTTCGATTCAAAAATTCCTAGACTAAGGACTGGTTAGGTCAGTATTTTTTTTTATACCACTAAGGTGGCAGAAAAACACACGACCCACCTGATGGAAAGTGGTTACCGTAGCCTATGGACGTGTGCAACATCAGGGGAACACACTCGTGCTGCCGACCCTGTAAACTCAGAGAGTTTCTGTGCCATCAGTGTACCCAGAGGACAAAGCGGGTATAGCCTTTGGTCTTCCCATTGACAGCACAAAAATCATTTTTGTGGTGTCAGTGTGTACTCACCGCGCGGGAACACCATACGAGGTTATCATGGCCGCGGTATTCTGTAGGGCGATGGTGCTTCCCCAGTCGGACTGCTCAATTGGGCGTAAATACCGTCGTCTCTAGCATAACTTGATTGCCAACCAGTGGTCTACTTTATTATTGTAACAGACTTACCTCATTTTGGTGATCTGCGGTAAAGGCTTGATCCCTGGAAGGGGCTGCTTGGTTGCGTCTGTTTTTCGTGGTTGAAATATGCTTGGGTCGGCCGCATATACCGTGTAAGCCTCTTTTACTGCTCCACCGAAATTTTGTTCGGAAGGTAGGCGGTAAATAAACTGAAATAATTTATGTATCTAGATTAATATAAAATAAACATTATTAGTATAACATATGATTAGAAATTTGAACTTTCGATGAAATGAACATTCGGAATTGGGTATTTGACTGACCAGTCAAATTAGTTACTTTTTTCTAAACGTCAAAACGGTAATTTATAAGGAAAATTGTATGAAAACTATATTTGTGACGTCATAATATTTAATAGTCAAATCATATACTATTAAACGTTGGATGGATGATTAAAAATAAATAAGAACGAAAAATCTATTATGATACTGTTGCATAATAAGGGTTCTTATAACACGAGTTTTTTTATATTATCACACGAGTGTTATAAGACCAAATTATGTACAGTGTCATACACTACTTTATCTACTCTCATACTATAATACATAAACTAATTTATTTTACAAACCAAACCAAACTTTGTTTAATTTAAATGTATAGAACAAAAAAAAAAAATGTTCGCGCCAAGGCGCAAACGTCGATTGCGCATGCGTGTTTCTTTTTTTTTCCCGAATCAGCGGATTCTTTTTTTAAAGTAGAGGTTTAGTCCAGATGGAGGTTGTATAGGTGTATCGTTATGATTAAAAAGTTATTTTATGGTATAGGTGTCCATACAAGACCTGTATCGTAATAAAACTTTTTTTTTGGTCTGTGCGTAATGTGTGTCATAAGAGTTTTGATTTCAATTTTATAATCTTTGTATTATAGTATCAGAGTAGATAAACTACTATTAACTACAGGAAAGTACCCAATATGAACTTTGGTCTTCGTCAAAAATTATCAACTTTGGAATTTTAATATGTAACCTAGATTGTATTTATCATTGTAGTTACCATTGCCATGACTTATTATTCACGAAGAATCTCGGTTTTAGATGAATGTTGTCTTGTAACCCACTTAAATATTAGGTTATGGACGTTAACAAAACAGATTTAAAAAAATAAATAAATTATGTATAAAGATTATCCTAATCTAATAATATGAACGGAAGACCTGAAAAAGGTAGCTGGGTTAGCATGGAAAGGCGAAGAATCAGGCACAATGGCGTACATTGGAAAAGGTCTACATCCTGCAGTGGACGGTGATAGGCAAATTGATATTGATTGATTCAATACAATCTCACCACATGTTCCTCTTCAGTACTGGAACTCTCTTCAGGTATAGTTTCAGGAAATATAGTGTCTTTAGGCGACGACAGCCACGGCTCTTCTTCAGTACTGGCTTGCTTAGACGTCATTTCAGATTGAGACAAAGACACATTCTGGCTTGGAGGGCTGTTAGCTCCATTCATATTTTGGGCTTCCTCCTTTGATAGTTTACCTGTGGAAATGAATGCATTTCTTATGTATTGTACAGTCTCACTATGAATGTATGTGTATACGAATTTAATAAATAAAGTGCGGAGTTAAAAAGTAAGAGAGATCTTTTTAAAATGTAAATCGTGTTATGAAGAAGAATTAAATGATATTTCAAGACAATTCTAATTTCAAGTTATCAGGTAATATCCTGGAAAGCCGTTATGGCGGCTCATTATGCCTGGAATAGCAGCGTGTTTGATTCCCGCTCAGTGCAAATAGATTATGCATGAATTGAATATGTATGTATGCATTGGCCAGAAGGTCGTAGATGTAAAAGTTTAAAGTGGGTCGAGTCAATAAAGAAAACAGGCAGTGGTCAAATAAAAGCTTTAAGGTTTTTTTTTTAAATTACTGATCACATTACATACTGGTGTTGTCACAAAAACACGTTTGTGAAATAGTATATTATAGAAATATTAACATTGTCGGTTTCATGCAAGCACAAGAGCGGATCCAGTAAGTATATTTTTGAAGACTACCTATGTGACTGCTAAGCCGGGGGTCACAGGTTTGTTTTTAGCTCAGTCAGAATAGATATTGAGCATAGTGCAAATATTTGAATGGATGTATATTTTGCATTGGCCTGGGTATGTATGAATTTACAAAAAAGAATGTATCTAAGTACATTTATCCGCAATTTAGAATTCATGATACAAGTAACCTCAAGATTTACTTTGGGACTAAATAGCGGTGAGTAGAATGTCGTAAATATGGAAATTTTTCGTAAATTGTATTTTTCCAACTGGAACATTTGACTAAATAATAATTGGTAAAAGTACTAGTTGGTAAACAAGTTATGTGTAAACGTTCACTACCCAAATATAATGTTTGCGTTACAATTATTTCTGAAGAGATTTTTTGCTCAGTAATAATCTGGTAAATTAAGTTACGTGCGAATGTTTTGGGGCGTGATAAATTGGCAATTCCTTTTTGGTCAGACATGGTAACCCCGTAAATATTAATTTGTACATATTTATATAGGAGATATTACCAGAAACCAAGTTTTAATTGAAAGCTGGATTCGATCTTGCGCGAGTATATAAATACGTACTTAGTAAAATTGCTTGCATATACAAGTCCGAGAATACTAATGCAAACGGGCATCAATCCACACGCGTGCCGAGATCGATCAAAGTGATCGAAACAAGTGTCAGATCTATTTGATACCCACATAGTCTATCAGGTATGGGGTATCAAATAAATAAGTACATTTTTCAAAACCTTTGTATTCCCATTAGGATCCTAGCACGCATGAAAGTTGGGTCCCTTTTGCATATAAGTCCTAATGCTACTTATTAAAGCAAAGAAAAATACCATATAGTTATAGTCAATAGTAATGGAATTACTAAAGAGTGAATATGATAGGTTTCTCTACATACGCCCCATAAACACGTCGCCTGGCTGATGCCTCTTGGAATACTTGCCGCCAAGAGGTTTGGGTTTTGGCTTCACTAGAGTTGTGAAACAGGCCGCGTCAGGATGTCTGAACTCCCACATTGCTTGCCACATCTTCAGGCCATTCTCTAAGCGGTAATTGTTTGTAAAGTCCGATTCCTTCAAGTGCTGCGATAGTGGAGCAAAGAGGAAGACGAATAGCTGAAAAAAATTACAATAATTTTAGAATTGTTTCGGATGAACGATTCATGGCAAATAGTTTCATTATTTAGCCGTGAACCGCACATCTAAAACTTGGGCGTGCACAACGCACGAACAAACTCGCAGCTTTTTGCTATCATGAATGGATGAAATCCATTGATTTATGCCAGTAACTTAATGTAACGTACGACTACGTAAACGACTCGAGATGGCGAGCACTTTTATTAGGAGACGAGAGAGAAAGAAGAGTAAGTTGAGACTGACATAAACGCCTTCGCCGACCGAAAGAACAATAAAATAAAGCTCGAATTAAACCAGTAAAAATAATAGTATCCATATGGATTGTATCTGCATAGTCTGAGTGAGCTTTTGCGGGAGCGTTTACCAAGGGGGGCAATCTGTGCCATAGACTAGTCTGTAAACCAATAGACTCAGGTGGATCTTGGAGGGCACCAAATACCCTAGCTGTCTATACATATCTGGGGGTAGGTTATCCAGACTTCCAAGTGCAAAACTTAATGAGCCAGAGTATTAAAAAAGTCATTTACTAATACTTACAGTCATAGCAGGTATTGTAAACAAATAGTGGAATGGATTTGAAAAGTAAATTTTCTGCTCATTATCAGCTTCAATGCACTCATCAGATGCGTCAAGTATGAGCCAGTGCAATGTGTATAAAAGCTTTGTTTCTACACTTGCCAATGATTGCATGTTGTCTTTTACTCTGAAATTAAAAAATCATGTATTACATGTAGACATTCAATGTATGCAATCCAATATTGTGATCCTTCTAAAGCAGAGGTTCCCAAACTGATTGTGTTAACTTCGAAATGGCATTAATTATTGTAAGCTGTGGCAACTACACATTAACTGGAGACCTGAGCGCAGCAGGTGGTACCTGCATAACGGCGCTCAAGTTACCTATATCTCACAGACTATACCTGCCAAAGGGAATGGTTTTTGAAATTTGAAAGACAACTTTATAGCATTCAGGCACAGTATCTTTTATTAAAAAATATAACAAACAAACATAATCAATTTTAATACAAAAACTAATGTGAAGGATGTATCTGATGCTGTTTGATAAGGTTGTTGAATTCTGGGACTAGTTTACTTAAGAAGCGCAAGCAATTTCTCTTTTTATTAAGCAGCATTTCCACAGCACTAAATCCACGCTTGCACATATATGACAATGGGAATCCTATCAAGAATCGTTGAATGATTGACCGCAATCTAGGGTACAATTGCGGGATCGCTTTTTTGAACTTTATTTTTATTTCCTCGTTGGCTGTCATGTATTTTGCTGGTACTGGTAGGTACTAGGATATTTATAAATATCTACTGGTCAAACAGATACTATCAGGTGCATAAACAGCATACATGTACATTTAACTGTATACATGCTACCTACTTGACCTATTGTAAATTTATTGGTGTACAATAAAGAATTATCAATTTATCTATCTATCTCATACTATCAAGTGGGTTAATCACATAGTATCAGGTGGCTCACACATAGCCCACGAGTGGATGATGTGATATACCTTAGCAGTACTTCATAATTTTTAGTTGGGAGCATAAAAGCAAGCATGTAAAACTAAAACATGACATAAAGTTTTAATTTGAAACAATAGAGAAGAACTTTAAATTATTACCTGTTGTGTAATAAAGCAGCTAGTGAATGCATTACATGTGGCAGAGCAGCTTGAATAAGTCGCCATCTTGGTATAGAGTCTAAAGCCTCGGCTAAGCTGATCGACAAACCGTATCGGACATTTTGCACCAGCACTTTCTCAAATGACTAGAATAATAAATATCAATATTAGGGTACAAAAATGACATGACAAGATAAAAGGCAGGATTGTATGTATTACGCATGATTTAGGCAATGCCATGTAACTAATCTAGAAAGTAAACATGATACTCTAAAGTGAGAACTTCGGGTGAAACCAGGACTAATACTAATGCATGAGATAATTCAGGTTTTTTTAGTTAGTTGGTACTATCTAGACATTCCCTATCCATCTTTTATTTAGTTAGAAACTGGATTCTATTAAACCCAGTTTCTAACTGTAAACCCAGTATTAAAATTATAAATTTAAATCTACATAGAGGAAGAGTAAATCTAAAAAAACTGTAGCTTCATTCATTCAATGAACTGCCACTAGATTAAAGAAGACAGCAGATTTAAACTATCTTATGTAGTTTGGTCTCTGCTTAGCCCACTAGAACGAGGTGTGACTGTATGTAAATATGAGTAAGTAATGGTACTGAATTATAGTTTCTCTAACTCGCTTAGTTGGCTAATAAATTAATAGATAGCTAATTGAGTGACATAGAATTGAGTATGTAAGTAATAAGTAAGCATCAATATATAAGCAGCCTCCACCCGCTGGCCAAATGTCCCATGTACTCAATAATAAGATGGGTAAGAAGAAGAAGAAGAGACAAGAAGCACCAGACCTCAAGGATCTGAAGGTAGGACGGATCGTAAAATTCTGCAAAGAAACAGGTAAGTTCGACGGAACGCCGTGATTGTCGGACGCCTCTTGGCCTCCAAAAGGAGGAATAGGGGAATTGGGTGAAATAGTCCCGCAAAAGGGCAGATCAGCCGTCCGGTTTACGGCTTCCCTCGCTGGAAGTAAGCATACTTTAATAGTGTATAAAAAATAATAATACTTTATAATTTTTACTGAAAAGTTCATAAAACGCACTCAGCCTAGGTAACACTTACTATTAACAAGAAACTAGGTAATTAGAATAAGATGCATTGTTTATTTTCATTATAATTGTATTATTTTTATAAAGTCCCTTTAAAATCAAATCAATCAATAATACTGACTACACTAATAGTGAATGTCTCTTACCTTACATGCTTCTTTAACTTCCTGAGAGATTGATTAAAAAGAGTAAACATACATATTAATAAAACACAAAACAATATTTGAATTTTTCAAGTTTTGTTATGGACAAAACGTATAGAAAAATAGTAAACAATAAACATGTCAGTTGTCACATTGACACTACTGGCAGATAATCTTTTTTTTTGGAAACCATTTTTGGAATGATTACCAAACCTTACCATTATATCTTAATTTTATTATTTTATATATATTAATAATAAAATTAAGATATAATGGTAAGGACCATTATATCTTAATTTTATTATTTTTCATATTGGCGCTACTAGAATTTCTATTTCATCAACTTTGGACTGGTTACAAACCTTTTAAATTTCAGATAATCTAAGCCACATTTCAAAGCTAAATGCTAAAGTAGGTATACTCTATTTTTACAAATAAGCAAAAAAATATATACCTAATACAAAAAAAAAACTGTTTTCATCCAACTTCGGACTTTGAATAAAAACTGATGAAATCTTACAATTTCGTTAGCGAATACAAACGATCTTTCATTGGCGTATGCTGGTGGGTCCACCAGCATACGCCAATGACTCTTTAGTGATGGTTTCATGTTGGTAACCAAAACCAATACAGTGTGATCGGCCGCAGAAGGCCAACGAACGAACGCTCAGTTGTAGAAGTTGTAGAACGCTCAGCCATACTCTCTGTATGGCGAGATATTTATTTGAAGTGAAAGACAATCGTCTGAAACATTACTCTTTATCAAAGCTCACGTATTTCTTAAGGTTTAGATTCAAGCCTTGTTTATAAATTCATTTGATAAACTACAAGATTCTTTTTAAGTCTGGTAGAATTTGGGTCACTCCTTCACACTAAGACACAACTTCTTAGCAAACAGGTTTATCGGTATTTAAATTTGAAGTTTTTAAGCAACTTTAGTCGTTGACTGTGCGCACGCTGCATTTAGAATCTTTGGCTTGGCCTGCACAATTTTTTCTGTGTAGGTACGGCCACGGAATAGAAAAAAACAGTTTTTTCTGTTCTGTGGGTACGGCAGCCTTTATTGCATGGAAGGTAATGACTAGGTGGGTACCTATGTCGGACTTGAACCGTCTAAAACTGCACAGTGTTTCGTTACATCGACCTGTGTGGTCAGGGAACTAAGTAAGTAGGTACCAGGTGTGTCCTAGTAAGGATATCCCTGAGTCCATGATCGACCTTGGCCACCAAACATTGCCGACGCTAGTTTGTTGTTGGGATCAAAAGCCCCCCCCCCCCCCCCCCTCGGCTATATGAAGTGTATCAAAATTAACTCTTGGAATTTTGTGTGATTAGGTGATTACTGATTGATTACTTACTTGGTATCAGGAAATATTTGAAGGTAAACAAATCTACAATATTGAGAGAGTCAATTTTCTAAAATTCATACACTTTACAGTTAGGCACTCAGGTATGGCTATACCCTTATAAAAGCAGATTGTAAAATGGAACCAATATCAATAAATCAATAAAAAGGTAGGTATTCCGAATAATATCTAAATATAGGTATGAGCATAGCACAACAATGTGATCCAATACTTACATGGTGTCCAGGAGCACGTTGACAGAACTGCGTGTTTTCAACAAATAAGGGTGATTTTTACAATTACCACAAATATAAGTACAATACAAGTAGGTATCTACAAACATTTATTTATAAATATTAAAAACTAGATGATATTGTCATAAGTTTATACACTGATCAAACTATTCTCACTGTATTCTATCGAGATTAATTTGCGTGTCACTTATTTAATTGTTTACATTGAGTCTGATGTAGAAATAAATCAATCAATGTCTCGGCGTTCGATTAAAAATAAAATGACACAACAACAACAAAATGCCATACAATCTATTAAAAACTTTCATTTCAATAAAAATAAGTTTGTCCAAAAATCGGTTTCCCGTACCGGGAATCGAACCCGAGCCTCCTGGGTGAAAGCCAGGTATCCTAGCCACTAGACCATACGGGAGTTGTGTTTTGTTGCGAATTAAAAGTTTGTATCGTCAGCTTGCTTATCGTAAGAGTTATAAACAAGTTCTACAGATACAATTAAAATTAAGTTCGATATAATTGAACAGCTATTAAAAGTATTATATGGTTATATAGTAAGTTATTTTATTAACAGCATAATATTGAAATAACTGGAAGAAGTAAACATACTGTTCTCGTGATAGCTATTATATTCTTCCATTAACAGACGTAGAGTAAAAACATAACATACATATAAATATCCACTATTAACGTAGCTATATACATATGCACACATGTGACGTCACACCTCGGTTATTAGGTTTTCATTATGAATGACATACCGTACACGCAGCATCATGAACTTTTCCAAGCCGCGGTCTCACAAACGGGGTTGTCTGTCTCCATAGGAAGATTTGGACTGGTATCGGAATAACATCCGCCGCATTAGGATCTTCTTCGGTTGAATCCTTAACTTTCATCATCATGAAGCAGGCAGCTGCAGCTGCGAAAGTGTCACAATATAGCTTATAAATGTTATGTGCAGGTGCTTGTGGTAAGTACACTCTACATAGATGTAGGTACTAACGATAAGTATAAGACATTAGAAACCAATCATTTGGTTACTTAAAAAAATATGTTAAAAAAAACTTGGAACCTACCGCAACTCCAACAATTCATTACTTACATGAGTAATTTTTCTGATACTGTAACTCAGCAATTTAGCCAAGAAACAAAACAAAATGAAAACGACTAAAACAGTTGGATTTTTTAAGGCCACATCGTAATGGAAAAGGTTCTAAGTAATCGATAAAAGAAATCGGGGATAATTTGACAGCGTTATCTAGACACAAAATGGTCGTTAGAAAGCCTAAAAAAATATTTAAATTGCCTATACTTACGCTCATGTATAGGTACCCCAGACAGTGTCTGCATCAAAGAAAATTTGCTAATCTATGTTTTGTACACTCATTTTAGACTAATTAAACGAATGAGCATTAAGATCACAACAGAATATCGGAAATTTCCTACAAAATAAACCCTATACCGATGACAGTTAGATTCTAAGTAAGTATACATAACAAGCTGTTACATGATAAAAATCATTAATTAAGACTTACCTCACTTTAGATCACTTGTGGCATTCAACACTACCCATGTTCACAAGTAGAGAAATACTGTTTACATTGAGATGGGGTGGCACACAGAGATTGTGGGAAATAAGTATGAAACAAGCGAGTACCTCGTCGAAGGGACGCGAGACAGGGAATGAGGTACCGCGCATTTATGTCGAGACTAAAACCTAGGGCTGTCTTAAAAAAGTTTCTCTTCAAGTGTATTTGGTATGTAAAAATTTTTTTTTTAAATAAAGATTCTCTAATTAATCCACCAGTTCTTTGATAACTGTTTCAACGGAATACTTACAAGAATGGCTTATTGCTGACTGTACTAATTTGCAGCACTCAGGTTGATAGCTGCACTGATAGATGAATGAGTGATATTATTTTGGGTGTACGAAAATATATAATTAATAGTTGCTGTGTGAGGAGGTTAATAACCCACCGAAGCAGTAAATGGACCGTAGCAACCCTGTAAAATTTCAGAATCGATCTGTGTGCGCGGGCCGGACGAGTGGCGGAGAGGCAGCCTCCCGTTGTCATGGAAACGGTGAGGAGACTACACTCTGTCTATCTTTGTACCTGAAAATCTAGGCCAACATTGTTAAGTTATGTGATATTCTGAATATTGGAAAATACTTGTGATAATTTGTATAATACTTTTCAAATATATCTTTATTTCAGCTCAGATTTTGCAACCAATGAAAACGCAAAAAAAAATCTGCCACGTGATCTGAACGGCATACTTCATTGATCGAATAGAAGAAGAGACTATATAAACGTACTTTGAGTTTGGTCTGGCAGATGGCAGAGTCATGAAAGTAAAGTCAGCAACTGACCCATTAGAAAATAATCTGTCCATAAGAACATACAGGTGCGATATTTTTTGCAATCGCTAGAAAATATGAGTTTTTACAAAGAATATGCAAGTAAGATGGTACAACTACGAGCCACATGACACTTGCGACGAGCGACAATACGGCCAGCCAGGTGGAACGCCTAGGAGCCTCCTTTTGCGGATTCGCAGTCTTCCAGTCCATATCAGTTTTTTGACAGTTGTTATGTTATCTGTTTATATGAGTCCAACATTACCATTTAAGTTCCTTTAGTCTTCTTACATCATGGGGCAATAGTTCACATCTCGAAAAAAAAAAGTTATCTCTGCATGAAATTTTATTATTATTACTGAATTATTACAACGAGAGTTTGTACCTATATCATATCACCTGCCTCTGCTATGTACGGTATCAGAATACCGTTGGACATCATGTTGCAGAATCCAAAACTTGCATAAATAAATTATCAACAAATAAAACGATCGAATCGTAGTTAGTAGTAGATTGTATTGTGTAAATGCATTGACGATTTACTATTTTACAATGAACCTACACGTATTAAAAAACGAAAAAGACCATGTATAGATCCTTGTGGCACACCTATATCAACATGTGATTCAGAAAACGTACTTCCATCGATAACAACATGCTTTTTAATCACTAATATAAGGTAAGAAGCGACTCGATTTTTTGTGACAAGAGTTTAGTATAATCTGCGCAAAGTGCAATCTTACGTCGAATACACCAATAGAACTCTGTAATATTCCTAGGGGTTAATCCATACTACATATATATTTGAATATATAAACTTTCATACTATATAGTATGTCGGTCGTCGGTAAGTAGGTGCATTGCCATGTTGTCTAGGGCCCCATAGATCGGGGTGGAACCCTGTTTACATCCTCTAAACATTTTGCTCTAAAAACTAATATATGTAAAAGAGTGGAGTAACCAACCCTTAAATTGTCTTTTTACTTTAGTTAGGTACCTACCTGAAAAATGGATACCATAAAGACATTGAATTAGCAAGATTGGCGTGGATATCAATGTTCACTTAGTGGCAGGCAATTTACTTTATAAATAGAGATAGTCGGGGAGCGGCGGCACTAAACAGTACATTTTATAGATTGTTTCCGTTACTTACGTCCACATGTATCTATGTTACATTGTCACTGTTTTATGTTTTTGCCTCCATGTTTTTCAGGTCAGCCAGAGAGAAAATATTTTTTTTTTATTGAGTGCTTACTATTAACTACAGAGGGTAATAAATAATTATCATTATTACTCCTTATTAGACTCATTAGAATACATACCTCTCTGCTGCCCTTTTGGGACAAGAAGGTGTGACTAAAATATTTGAGTAAAAAATTCTCGTTGAAGAATGTGAAGCTTAAGAGACTATGTATGTAATCAAAGAAAAGATGCAATCACGCTGCATGATAATCAGGAGCTATGGGTAGGTGTTCAGCTTAAATCTTTGGTGACCAGATATGGTAAACCAGCAATCTGCAACCGCAGTCTGCTGCGCTTATTCTGTTACAGATAAACATTGAAGAACCAAAATAGATTGATGGAAATCTTGATATGGCCGAGTTGATACACGCCCACACTCTTCGAAGTGAGTTAAAGCATAAATACAAGATGTGTAATGCGTAAATAATGTCGTCATTGGTTTACGTCATGTTACTATGAATCATCCCTTTGTCCAGTGTAATAAAGTCAGATTCACCTAAACTATAAATTTATTCAAATTTGATACTAAAGCACTTTGATTATTTTGTAAATATAGATTACCTTGAACATAAATTAAATTGTATTGGTGGGAGTTTGGTTTGGAGCTTGGTTTGATTGATGTCTAAAAATTATATTGGCTGTATGTATCCACGTGACGGTTTTCAAGCGATTTGGGTTACCGATTCGAATTGGAACTAGTGCCAGTATCGTGGTATCGTAAGCCACGATTAGATAGTCAATAAATATCGCGATCTAATATTTTGATCCGGTATAAAAAGGATTATTTTTCATTTCTATAGGGAACGACATTCTACACAGCGCTATCTAGGGACCAAAAGTAAGTGAGCATAGATTAACTAGTTTGCGTTATGGGATATGTGAATAAACAAACTCAGATTTTTTTTTTGTAAATACTTACATATTACACATAGAATTACCCAGACCAATGTAAGCAAATTTTTATGTGTATGTATATAAATATTTGCACTGAGCGGTATTCGACCCGCGCCTTCTGCGTAACAGTCGAACGCTCTACTGCTACGCTTTTTTTTACGTGCGGGAAATCCCCACGTTTACCCCCCCCCCCCCCTCCCCCCCTCCGAAGCCGGAGAGAGGGGTTATGTCGGACTCGAACCGACTAATGAGGTTGTCTCGCGACATATCCCTCGCACCCCGGCTGACCCAGGGCCATTCCTCTCGGTCTGGCCCTCCTCCTATTGCAACGCTACACGATTAGTACGCCGACGTTACACCATTATGTAATGTTTGTATTACTAAAGTTCATAGTTTCATCTAAGAACCACTTCTTTATCCTAGCGTGTACAGCTTCTAGAGTTTCTCATGTAATTAATGTACGTTAGTTGTGTGAAAACTCTCTCTTCCTTCTTTATTTTTAGTTCTACTCTCACATAAACAGATTAGCTGAAGATAAAATCACTTATCCCAAGATCAACACCTAACTCCTGGTTCAGGACAGATTATTCTTTGATACAATCACGAAACATCCACAAAAATAGAACGAGGTTGAAGTTTTAGAATATGCGTAACACGCTATAGCAATCCACGGGGCGTTACCGAAATAGCGCCGTTGTGTTTTGAATGGAAAACGCTTTCTATGTATTTGTGAAACTTTATTACAGCATACTTTATAATTTTTAAGAATACCGTTAGGATTATTGAGCTTCTTAACTTTTAATTTCTCTTTATTACGTTTTACTATTCACAATATTAAATTGTCCTTCATCTTAGCGTGAGTCCTAGCTCCGAAGCTTTTACCTCGGTATATGAGGTACGTTTTTACAAGCTTTTATTTAACTTGCAATGTATGTTTGTTCGGGTGGAATCTTACAACTCAATTTTAAGGCACTTGCCCTCAACCGATTGAGCTGAAATTTGGTATGCACGTTCAGTTCGGATGACAATGCAAGAAAAAAAAAATAGGCAGATAAATATATAGGCATATAAATATATAGGCAGATAAATATATAGGCAGATAAATATAAATGTAGGTAATTATAGTTACTGATCTGATATTTGTGCAACTATACAACCTAAATTATGGCTCGCAGGAAATTACCTATAGACTCGTAGAATACTATGACAAGAAAATAAGATAAGATAAAATAACAAAACTTTATCGAACTAAATACGAATTTCAAGAGAAAGGGATACCAGAAGTTTTGAAAAAGATGGAAGGTATGCGTCGACTGTCCTGGTTCGGATATACATACATTATAATGCGTAGGGATAAAAGTAATGTTGTAAGAAAGGCATTAACTATGGAATGCATGGCTACAAGGGAAGAGGAATACCTAAAAGGAGGTGGATGGACTGTGTGAAAGATAATATGGATAAGAAGGTAGTAAATGTTTAGATGGCTATAACTAGAGATGAATGGAAAGACACGCACATGTTGCACTTACCCCAAATAAACTTAATAAGGATAAGGGCAGGAGGATGATAGTAGGTATGCGTTAGATATATATGGTGTGATAGAGAGTGAGATTTGAAAAACCGGTTGTAAAAGATTTTAAAAGTAACAAACTATTTTGAGAAACCTTAATAAAACACTGGTTAAAAAGCTATAAGCTAGTAAAAATTAAATAATAACGTCAATAAAATTGCCTAAAATGACAGCCACGGAAGGTATATCTCATTTTTATTTTTCTTTATTTGTGTGTTTTATATTACGAAGTATACTTAAAAGTATTATTCTAATTTGTACATAGATGGAGATGGAGATCAAGCATGCGATCCACGACTTGCTGCTTTCTTGGCAGTTCATATGGTAAAACAAATCTTGGACGATGCATATGTCATTGCAAACTCTGCTGCAGAGTCAGGTAACCCTGATCATTAATTATCTTCGTACATACAGAAGACCTGTATTATATTAATCGTTCTCATATATCATATATGAACATAAGAGTGAAAAATAATAATTATATGTATGTATTTCGAATAAAAACCATTCTCATCCCATTCTCTGTAAGAGACGGATGACCTCTGTAATAGATATGGTGCATAAAGTGGCAAGTCGCCAAAAATAAGGGGCGTTGTCGGGAATTCTGCAATGGGAAAAGGCATTGCCTTGGTGATTAAAGCACATAATTACCTAAGTCATCATGAGATTAGATTATTAGATATAACTATTGAAGATTATTATTATCGATTTACTGGCTTATTTTTTTGAAGAATTTAAGTGACAATGTTGAGGTTCTACTAAACTCGACTTTTCTTATTATTCGTGGCATAATATTGCTCAAATACAAAATAATGAAGGTACCTAATAAATTTTACTCGTATTGCAAATATGATTGAGTCAATTTGAATGAAATTTAAGGCATTTTGCATGCCAAATATTCAAATCTTTTAAGATAGGAAAAACATTGAATCGGTCTTGGCGGGTTTTGAACCCGCGATCTTAGTCTTACAGGCAACTAAGCTAGAGGTCTGGTAGCTTAGTGGTCAAAGCAATGCCCCTGTAAGGCAAAGATCGCGGGTTCAAACCCCGCCAAGATCAATTCAATTAATTAACTTAAATTGAATTTAAATAATATAGCTTCTGGAGTTCTTGGGGATGGATTTATTTAATACCAATTAAGTGATACATACATAATTATTTCAGCTTGAATATGACTAGAGATCTAATCCATAAATAAAAAAGATCAAAATCATGAATTTCTAAACCACAAAATAAATAAACCTTCCTGCGTAAGCAGGTCCACTATACGACAGGTCCTGTCAATTCACATAAATATTTTGCTGTATATTTAGGAATTTATAATATACTAATCTAATTTTAAAATTGATTTTTATTGAGTATTTTTTGTTCTCATCTGATACAGGTCCACCATGGCGTTATCAGTCGGTAGAGAAAAACGTCACACCACGTGAAGCAGATGACGATGGAGTGCCATTCAAAGCCGAGAACGATGTCGTGATTGAAAATAAGATGGAAGTAGTTGCCAATGAAGTTGCTACATCAACACCGCATAAAGTTACCAGTACGTTTCACTCAGCTAATATTTGCGACGCTTGCCAAATTATTGAAGAAAATAACAGCAATGGAATTCAGAACTTTTACGTTATTTGACCGTTTCTTACGTGCCACTCTATTCACGTTAATATCAGTTCTCGTGATTTGTCATATCTCTGGTTCTACTCACTCTCTCTAAACTAAAAAAACAAAATCCGTTCAGTAGTTATTCATTCCAACGCGAACAAATGGACGAATAAAAAAAAACAGAATCATAAATGTAAAGGCAAGTATTGTATGTGTATGTATGTGTAGGCAAGTATTTTAATTTAAGTGTCTCCAATAACTTATTCTCAATTTTATAATTGTACTAGCTGTCGCCCGCGGCTCCGCCCGCGTGGATGTCGGTTATCGCGAATCGGACTATAATTTGAGATTTAAACTATCCTATCTCTCAAGTTGGATCGAACTGCACATGGTGTGCGAATTTTATTATAATCGGTTAAGTGGTTTAGGAGTCCATTGAGGACAAACATTGTGACACGAGATTTATATATATTAAGATAATTTATTTTATAAGCCATTTGTTCCGTCTTTGTATTTTAAGTGTTTTCAATAATCAAGGAGATGTCTTGACGTGTATTGTTCGATTAGCATGGACGTAGAAAAGGCAAATTAAGAATATGTTATCCCACAGAATTCCTATAAATAATTTCCACAAGTTTAGGTAATGTAATATTTTTGCTTCAGTTAAATGTTTGAAATAATGGACAGTTATCTTGATAATTATTTCTCTTCGAGCCAAGTTTTTGTATTTAAGCATAAAACTTAGATAAAAATAATATCTACACTACTATTATAAAGAGGAAAGATTTGTATTTTTGTATGTTTGTAATGAGTAAACTCAAAAACTACTGTGCCGATTTCAAAAAATCACCATTGGAAAGCTACATTCACCCTCAGTAACATAGGCTATATCAGATTTCCACGGGAACGTTTTTACCAACTGTGCGAAGCCGGAGTGGGTCGCTACTCTTTGATATAAGGTATACTTTGCTAATGCTTGCTGACGTTCTTAAATAATATTATGTTTTGGACTGCAATAGTGACAGAAATACATATAATAGCAATTTTGTGAAACAAATACATTGTAGTTATAAAAGGTAGCGTTGTCCATTTTATAAATCCGCAAAGCTATTCATTTTGTAATTGTGATAAATAAAGATGTATTAACGCTGTTAATTCCCTATCAGATCGACTTGAAGTTATCAATACAATTAATTTATAGCCTAATATTAATTTTCAGGTGACGTTCAAAAACATAAAGCAGAAGCTAGCTTTATCGGTCAAGGAGACGAGGACTTAGAATTAGTAAGGTTTATTTACAAAGTCGTCAATCGTTTATTGTCGATTCTTTATATTTATCATTATCTAATGTCTTTTAGCATCAGAACAAATTAACCAAATCCACGTCGATGATTATTAATCACCTTTTTGACATGAGTGATGTTGAGAAAGTAGTTGGTGATGAAAATGAAAATATGCAAAGTGATTCAGAATCTAATGAGCTGCTCACTCAGGCCATGGCAAAGATAATGGATTCATATGTCAATACCGCTATGGGCATAACATTGGAACAACCAAGTGAATCGGTTGATAGTGAGGCTCCTATCGAAAGGTCATCAAGCACAGCACATTCAGAATATTCATTTTTGAGTGATGCATTCACTACAGATATTGATAGAGATATTGCATTTTATATACAGGATGCCGAAGATACCATTGAATGCGAGATATCACATATTGTTCCTGAAGTAAAAATTAAAGAGGTAAGATTAAGGGTAACAACTAACTAACAAATATCAACACAAAGCGTTGCTGTTTTCAATCTGATATTAAATTGAGATTGGAAGATTTCCTAGTAAAATGCATAAAGTTTAGCGTACTTTTGAATACATTTCATAGTTACCGAATAAGTAATTGAAGTCTTTCTTATCAGATAGAAGATGAAAACACTGAGGAATGCAAAGCCAAGGTCGATGCAGCTCGATTTGAAAATGCTTATCTCTCTTTAAACCGTGAGTGATTAAGAATGATTTCAGTATTACGTTGTTTAAGACACTCCGTGTACTAAAAAAATAATCGTGAATATAAGAAATATTCAGCTATGGCTGGGTTTAGTTTTTTTACAGATTCTGAAAGTATATTATAATTTATATTAAATATCACTCATTTCAGAGGATTCATATTAAATGTACCTACTAGTAAGTACTTACATTGTTTTAATTATGCGTTTACAATAGGTACCTAAATATGTTGAAATGCCTGTTCGTAGGAGATTATGAGCAGGGTTCGGAAGACGATGGTAATGTTATATTAGAAGATCCAAAAGGAATGACTCTACAAGAAGTAGAACTGATGACAGCAAACACATCTGACGAAGAATCATCTGTGCATGAAGAATCAAAGTCGGAAGCTAAATTTGTAAGTCTTCATCTTCATAACAGAGTTGTTGATGAGGTTCGAATGTGAATTAAAAATGAAAATCCTTTGTAATTTTTTTCATGTTGTTGAGCTTATACAAAGTATATGAGTGTATATGTAGTGTATGCATTGAACTTGCAAAATCATCATACAGGCCAAAGGGAAGCCACGTCAGCTAAGGAGAAGCGGTAAATTAATTATTTGTCATCCTATCGGTAAAATACTTATAAGGTGAAAAAGACAGCCGTCCAATGTATTTAAATTGAAGTCTTAAATTATTTTTTTATAAGGAAAAATCAAAGGAGTTAACCGCAACGTCTGCAGTATCAGCAGTGTCAAAGAAGAGTTTGGTCAACCGATGTCGTTCTCAAGGTGCCAGGCTCTTGGCGTGTCTCCGAGGTTGGTGGCGCCGTAGGACACCTGGAAATCGTAAGGTATTTAGTAATAAGTAATACTACCTATGTAACGAAGTGATTTCATTTTAAGTAACCATGAGATGAGATACTGACTGAATTTTTCTTAATTTTACATTATTTTCCATTAAAATCGTGAATGCCTCCTCAACTATAACAAGATAAAAGGAAAAAGCTAGCAAGAAGTAGGCGGTTCTTTTCCACTATCCACCTCTGCGGACCACCTGGATGGCCCGCGGTATCTTTTTTACAAATGTTCGCCTTTATCCACCTAATGGTTTCATGGTTAGTTAACAAGTTAAGAATTAGCCGCACTATGTAATAATTAATATTTATAATTGTTAAAGGAACATCAACATCGAGTTTCAGGCACAGTTCGTGGACTGTGCCCACTATCACCAGATGCAAGACGTCGAGCAGCAAGTCTTTTGGATCAACGTTTTCTTCGATCGCCATCTCCTTCACGAGCTGGCGCGTGGAAGTTCAACACAGTCAATGAAACTTTAGTCAATTCGTCACGCTATAAGGATTATACATTTGACGTGAATCCCGACGATTCAGGAGTATGTTAATCTGTCCATCTACGCAAAACTTCTTCCTTAAATGTTGTTTAGTTCCTCTTTTGGTAATAAAGGTTTAGGTAAACATAATAACGATTGTTTTATTGCAAATGAATAAATCGGCATTATGTTATTAAAAAATTAATTTCATTACTCGAATACATTTGATAAAATGTACTACCTAATTTTCAAAATTATAATGGAAGGCATTTTAGTTGCGAACCATGTACCTATTACAGATATCCGATCGAAATAGTTTAGAAAAATGTAAATTTACTATTACAATTGCGGTTTGAACTATATCTACTCAATACGCAGATGACAAATCATTTCATCTCTTTTTCACTTGTGGCAGCAGTATGCGTTTGAAGACGCCATGGAAACGGATCGACTTCGCCGAAAATAGAACGGTCGCGGATTCCTGGGCTAAATCTCAAATATCCAGACGGGTGCGCCATCTAAGCCAGTTAAAACAGTCCCACGAAAAGTTACCGAGCCCCACTTCTTGTCTGAACGTCTGCCAGTGAAGACCGGGAGGGAACCAACTAACACCTGACAAAATGGTGAGTCACTGACGGCAGTGAAAATGTGGAAAGGTGTATAGTGAGAAAAATGGACTTTTAGCTTCGCAAGTGATAAATAAATCTGATGCGCGTAAATTTCTCGTGAAATATATTCCGCAGACCGGAAACACGCGAGCGCAATGGATCGTTTAGTAAAACCATTTAAAACATAAATAAGTGTTGTGTCAGTGAATGACTGTGGTAGGATATAACCTGAATGATAATACACAGACAGAGCAGCGAAGCTATGAACACACACCAACTAACACACTACGGAATTAGTTATGTACAAGGAAATAACGCAATATTTTTGGTAATTTTCAGAGCGACCTCAGCAAGATCGACATTGAAAGTGAGTACCATTTATTATTATTTACTAACCAAATAACAATTTTAAGTCAATCTTGAGTCAACTTGAGCTACTAACTCGTAATTGTCTGGTCGGCTCTGCACCTAATGGGACATTGAGCAAACTGTTATGATTGGTCTAAAGTTCATATTAATAAACTCATATAGTTAATATATCGTAACATTACATACATTAAACATCAGTATCATAGCATCTATGTTTAGCATCGCTTCTCGTAAAAGGTCTCGGGGAAGAGAGATGCCGGGTGGCAGCATCAATGATACGACCATGCTGCGCGCGCGCTGCGGTCCAAATTTAAACTCGTGCGTCACGTGATCCCGAATCGCCGCCCGCCCAAACAGAGAAACTCCACTCAGATTTCACTGCAACGTGCTTAGTGTGGGATCGAAGTTTACTTAAATAGTGGCTGTATACTACATCCATCGGGTATTTCGCGCCATATACATGGAACATACCTAAATCAGCTGTCATTATCAAGGTCAGTAATTGATCTTGAGTCAGCTGGTGATTAAGGTCTTTGCAGACGAGTCGCATTGCACGATATAAATTTTAAAGGATATTCTAGGTACAATAGTCATCTTAAACATGAAATAAGAAATTAAAAGCCTAAGCTTTTCGTAACGGTTTCTAAAGAACAGGATAATATTATTAAAGACGACTAAATTCTCTAAACTCTCTATTGTAGTTAATTCTCTGAATATAGTTATTAGTAAATATACTTAAGATGGATTTCCTATAAACTTTTAAGAAAGTATGAAGTTAAATATAGGACACCGTTTCAATTGGGCTATAATTAGAATGTGACTCACGAGTTCACACCGAAAATATATATTGAGACGTATCGTGGAAAAGTATTATTCCGAGTTTCGAGCGAAGAATGTCCGCCTACGCAACCTACTTTGCACTCGCGCTTACCTGAGTAAAGCAACGTGGATTTTCCAGAACATTGTATCATTCGGATTGATAATGATAGTTTTCCTTCTGGATTTTATAAAATGAATTAGTATATGTATTTACTTAACTTGAAAAACAATGTTTCCTATCCTCAGACATTCAAACAAGAAGCATGACTTAATGACATTATCATTTAAAAATGAGAAAAGCTGTATTGGTATTAGATCAACTAGTATAATAAATAGACAAGTGGTTTCTTTTGCTGAAAATATGGTCATACTTTATGAGAAAGTCATTGCGATTTGCAATTTCAAGAACCTTAGTTTCCTAAAAACTAAGATGTTTTCTTCAAGGCCGTAGCTGTGATAAATAAGTAGTAATTTTCAAATACTCTCTACAGGTGCATCTAAGGCCGTATAGTAACCACTCAGCATGGAGAACTCATCAATATCTTTACTTAACAGATTCTGATTTAAACAATTTACGACTACTTTTACTAGTGAGACCTGACTGCCATTGCATTTTTTATACTTTACTTTGCACGAACCTTTACCTAAGCAGACATGAAGCTGATCGATAGATATATAAAAGTTTACGCTAGTGTCATAATTCAGAACAAACATGTTTGTTCTTATTGTTTCTTGATCGGCTCTCCTTTTTTATGCAGAAATATAAACAAAGTAAGCTGTAAAATCGATATGTAGAATCCGATAAAATTAAAAGGATTCAATCCATACTAATATTATAAATGGGAATGTGTGTGTGTGTGTGTGTGTGTGTGTGTGTCTGTTTGTCCGTCTTTAACAGCTAAACCACTGAACTGATTTTGATGAAATTTGGTATACGGGTAGATTAAACCTTAAGAAAGGACATAGGCTATGTTTGGTCGCGATAACCGACATTCACGTGGGCGGAGCTACGTGCAAAAGCTAGTGTATAATATCCGCGGAAACTTCTAACATAGGTATCATAAAATAAGATTTCAAAATAACTAACTGTAAAAGTAACAATTTAGTAACAGCCATTAATTAGTAATAGGAAGCTATAACTATTACACATATCAAGCATGAAAGTTTTCTTGTACAGAGGCATCCTTCGCCTTCTCCATCTATGACTTCGACGGTAGCGGCAAGGTAGATGCCTTCAACCTCGGAGACATCCTCAGGGCGCTCAACTCAAACCCCACATTGGCCACTATCGAGAAGCTCGGTGGTACCAAGAAGAAGGGCGAGAAACAGCTTTCTGTAAGTAATCCATTATCTACTTATCTTCTGTTAATATTGTAGTTTGTTTTATTTAATAACTTGTAATTTACAATAATTATAATTAAACATTAGTGCCATCATCACGGTTGTAGTACTAATAGTAATAAAGTAATAGTAGTGTAGGAAAGAAAGAGAGACTTGGGCCTCAATATCCTTGAGGCCCAAGTCATCCTCACCTGCTTTCGGTGCACCTGCTAAACAACAGACGAGGTTTTGGTGCAGGCTTGCCTCTACTGATCGAAAAAAAGCTCCAAAGTGCAAACCTTTGCATGCACCTGAGAAATAGCCTCTATGAGTACGATCTTCCCCACGCTACTTCTACGAGCCTCTACGTAATGCAAAGAATGTCATTGAGTTAACTTTTAACTCTTGCGTTCCATGATATATAATTAAGAGAACAGCCTGTGCCCACGGCCGGTGTAACCTGGTCGAAACGTCAGGCAATCAAAGGTATGTAAGAACCTATACCATGATCGCGTTAATTCCCGTTCTCTTAATGTCATTGAGTTATTGAAAGGTATATCGACTGTAATATTTCTTGTCAATTTACTCCCATGATGCATTAAATTTGAATGTTTTTTTTAAACTCATAACAGTACAGTAATTGTGTCACAATAAACAAGCAATCTGTTTACGGTCTGATTGCAATTGGAATTGAATCTAAGAGGGTAGCTCAAGGATATCACTTAACTCGAGATTTCCTGCATCGTACATCCTAGTGTATACTTCTGGACCTATATGTGTACTACACGGGATGAACAACGATACTGTACAATCAAAGCACAGTAGATTTATTTCTACGACGCCCTCTTGATAGTTAGTTGGTAATTCCCGTTCCTGTGACCTAAAAAATCTATATTTCTGGTCCAAAACCATCATCCCACCATTGGCTTTCTAATGAGACTGGTTTGGGATTCAACATACATAAGTGGAATCAATTTTTCTTTTTAGTACTACCAAGCATTGCTACAAAAGGTAGTGTAAAAAATTATGTTGAATTTTTCAGCTTGAAGAGTTCCTTCCCATCTACGCCCAAGTAAAGAAAGACAAAGACCAGGGAGGTTATGAAGACTTCTTGGAATGTCTGAAGCTGTATGACAAGGCTGAGAATGGTCTTATGCTTGGTGCTGAGCTTACACACACTCTCCTCGCCTTAGGTAAGTAACTATCTCTTTGTCTCAATATCTTATAGGTATATAGGTATACTGCACTAAAATACAATAATATTCTTTGTAAAAAACAGTTATGCTGTTTGTCTAAAATATTTCATTCGTCTTTCAGTGCTTTTGTTTGTAGTAGGCCCGGGTAAATAATACTGTCAATTGGGCCTACTAGAAAGGCCAGAACCGTACTTTTATATTTTTAAAGCTTGAACATGTCAATAAGATATATTGGCATCGACTACGTTTCCAGTTGGACGTGTACTGAAATCACTTGGCTAAAAGCCAATGTTAGTTTCAAATGCGTGACCATTTCATTTTCTTTTGAATTCTCAATTCAAGGCTTAGGTTTAGTTTTGTATACAATATTCCTAGAGATATAATAATTTTGTAATTTGCAGGTGAGAAACTAGAAGACAAAGAGGTCGATGAGGTCGTGAAGGACTGCATGGATCCCGAAGACGATGATGGCATGATCCCTTATGCACGTAAGTATCTCTATAACGTTGTCATGTACAAAGTTTACCAGTAACTTCGTATAAATGTGTTGTTGTAGAAAATTACCCCCTTCAAGAATTGTATAAAATCCTTTGAACAATTGTGAAAATTCCTTAAATGTATAAATTGCTCTCACGTAGTTCGACCAATGCACCGTATTGTTCCCTGATTATACTGCAATATATTTTACAGATACAACACGAATCCAGTTATTTGCACGCAATTGATATCCTTGTTCATAAAATCCTCTTGTAAACTTATATTAGTTATTACCTATCAGTAATTTATTACCTTCCCATCAATTATTATATTTGAAAATAAATATACTTAGAACCCATTTATTTTTCCTTGCTCGTGTAGGCATGAGGGTTATTCCAAACAGTTTGTGCGTGTCCCCTTGTCTTACCTTTTTTACATTTACAGCATTCCTGAAGAAGGTGATGGCGTAGAAGGCATCTCATCTCATTCTTTAGTTATAAGATCGTAAGTGGACCAACGCTGAGGATGTAATACTATTTTGTTCTCCGTTTTTATCATATCAATTTCAGCTTTATAATATTACTGATTTGGTTCTGCTATGTATACTTATTTTATATGTATATTCTATCTTACTGCTTTTTTTTTTTACAAATACTACTTATTTTATTTCTTAATAATTAACAGATTTCTTAAAACATCACCGAATTTTCGCCTTTCTAGATCATTATTATTAACATCATACAAGTTCTCTCATGGCTAATTAACTAATGACACGTCTTTTTCATTTCGCAGTATTAATTATTGTTATTGTAAATTCTCAGCGTTCCTTCGAAAAATGTGCGACGGGTGGCAGGGGAAGAATCCCAAACCAGCGGAAGAAGCACCTGCGGAGGGCTAAGTGCCTGACGCTGCGCTGGAGATGCGCGGCGGTCGCCGCATGACGCGTGCGCGTGCGTCACCCGCCGCGCGCCTCCATGCCCACCCTTGGCTACATTGACATCCCATATACGCCATCCTAGATACGGACTACCCCTTTTTATACGAATATAACATCAAATGCACAACATTTTGTACAACATTCTACCTATGACTGTACATACTAATGTAAGATTAAATTAAAAATACTGTAAACACACGTTGTACGTGTCTTTTAAATTTATTATTATATATTAAGTACGTTTATAATGACAAAATACAAAAAAAACCGTTAATTATTTTATAATAAACTATTAAAAGTTTCGCCTGGTGTTATCTTCAATCAGCTCATTGTAAGTATCTTTGGCAGATATAATAAAATTTTCAGTATGATAAATAACTAAATGCATATTTTCAAGAACCTTAACTATAAGTTCTGATTTGAAAGGATTCCATTAGTATGAATTGAGTCACACATGTCCATAGACTATGGTAACTATTTTCCATTAGGTGGGCCGTGTGCTTGTCTGCCACTTAAGTGGTATAAAAAATTGAAAATAATTCCAAAATGGGCCACGAACCGCTTGGTTCTAGGTGAGAAAAAAAATGCTTTGATGGTGATACCTCAGTCTTAGGCGTGTTATTCTGAATACACGATAAAACTAATTGAAAAAGATCTAATAGTGCGTGTTCTGATAAGAACACTAGCCAAGGTAATGGCGGTAAAATACTGCCCAAAAGATACAACGATGCCGGACTCGTGGTCACACCAAGGATACAACGTCTGTACGCAACTGCAAATTTTGAGGGTGTTGGTAACCTCAGGACTCCCAATAATGCGGACTGCTGTGTATAAAATTTAGGTGAGTAGAGAGGCCAGCTCAATCTTCTCGGAGTCAGATGGTATTCGATGCTATAAAAGTAGTTTATGCCAAACCAAAAGCAATAGGAGTAAGTGAGCTCCAGGTCCTAGGACGAAAGTCTCGGATGCAACCAAGAACAACGCTAAGATGATGATGATGAAGGTAGACAACAAGCACACTGTCTACCCGCTGGTAAGCGGATAGCGACCTGCGAAGGTATAGAGCCCCTAGAGTGTAAAATTTAAACGAGGCAGTAGCAAAGTGTCTTTTTCCCTTTTAAATAGACGATCTTAAGTTTTTATGATTGACAATCTTCAACCTTCACTATGGTCTTCCATCGCACTGGATCTCTACCTTTTTTGTAAACAGCATTTTCATTTACTTCTTAATTTATAAGTAGGCAGCGATGTCATACAACGGCTAAGGCGACGGATTTGAAATTGGGTAAATGGGGGTTTGAAACCACCTTTGTGAAACTATTCGAATTGTAATCAATTAATCAATTTAGCTTAACTGAAGAGGGGTTACTAGGAATCCAAGAAAAATAATAAAATTAGGTTGAGCAACGATTGGGTTTATTGTAACTTGCTAAAAAAAATACATTTAATATATCAACAATTGTACCAAATTATTATGGTAGATATTGATGTATTACTTACAACAAAAATATATATTCAGTTTCTTTGTCTGCTAAAATACATAAACTCGCGCCAGCGAAAATGGCGCGGAAAACATTTTCCCGGCATCAATACGCGCGTTCGGCTGTTATCGGTCTCCGTTCGGATATACTCGGTGTTTCGCTAAGTGCGAAGCTGTAACGTAGTGTAGCCATATCAAAATATTTACTTTATTCTGAGCATAAATTTCCAAGCAAGTTCGACTAACTCAACGTGTTGTTTAGTGATGCAATGTGTAAGTAACTGAGTATATAAGTGATCTGGAGTGCGCAAAACGATAAAATTATATATTTTTTGAGTAGATTAATGAAAGATAGAGTTAACATTGAAAATAATATTAGGAACGATAATATATCTAAACGTATTATTGAAAAAAATGAATATTTTAAATTAATCCTAATCCTACTCTATTAAAATGGGTATTGTAGGAAGGTAAGTACTTTAGGTATGTAAGTATCTGCATTGCTCTTTTAAAATTTCCACTAAGATTTTCCTCTTTCTACTGTTGAGCATCTCGTAGTATCGTTCTTCATTACAGAATAGATAATTTAATAACAAATTTTCGTTTTTTTTTCATTCTTCTAAGTTAGATCTATTCACTTTTTGGGCCTAATATTCCATAAATTAAACGCAAGAATTTTCATATATTTATATATATATAGAAACAGCATAAATAATATGTTATTATACTACATAGTTACAAATATGAAAGTAAAGATGTTACATTAGTATTATAAACGTTTAATTTTAAAGCCAGGGACTTTTCAAATCGAGTGTGGTATTACCGGATGGGAGTCGCTCTGGGGAGCTCTACAAAGTAAGGCAGTATTAGCCAGTGTTGATCTCGTTGTGAGCGTCTCATTCGGTTTCTCCCCTGTGTTTACGTTGTGAGTGCTGCTTAGTGATAACGTGATTTGTGCAGGAGTATACGAACTCTTATCAGGTGACTGTAATATTACTTTGTGTCTTATATCTGTAATCTGTTAAATGTTTGTAGATTAAACAGCAGATAATGTTGCCAAATAGTTTTAAAGTTGACAAATTAGAAGAAGGTTGTCTATTTATTATACTGTGTAAATTGTTTTTATTGATAACATTTATGAGTGTTGAGTGAGTTTTGTGTTATGATAAATTGTCCATTGTTTTTATAAAGTCGGCAGATCGCTTTATGATATATTTTACGCTTATCGATAAAACTATTATCTATTTAGTCATAGACACTTTTGTACATTATACAACAAATACCTGAACAATATTCGGAATTTTTATACAGTTTCACGGGATCGGAACTCCAGTTGCGATAGATTTGATCCTAGTATCTTTTAGGGCGGTGTATTACCCTTGATCCACCAGACTATTCGTAAGACAAATAAATACTAGAAATTGAACAACACGGATTTGACAAAATATAATATAACAAAACAAACTCGGCCTTGTGACAATGTTACATACATAATATGTGTATCATGTATTCTTGTTCTCATGAGTATGTGCTATTTATGCGAGTGTATAACAAATTACTATCGCAACATAATAAACGATGATAAAATTGTCATTACCAAATACTATCTATAGATTTTGATTTATTTACATAAGAATTACCTGAAAATCGTGATGCTCATAACTTTCCTTCATTATTTTAGGGAGAACAAATTTCTTCTTAATTGACCAAATTAGATAATACTTTTTTCATTATGTTTACTACGTACCAACGGAAAAGAATTGTATATGCATAAGGTGCTATAATTTTATGCACCCGAGCAAAACCAGGGCTAGCAGCTGGTTTCTTTTAAAATTAACATCATACTTAATAGAGCCTACTTAATTAAAAGCTTCTCAAAAAGTCTAAGTCGGGTTAACTTTATTGCCCTTATGTCTCATCAATAAATATTTCATACACCTACCTAATCAAACTCATGATACAGTTTGGTTGTAGCTAGATAATCATTTGATTTACGATTCAGTTCGTAGAGGCAGTAACAAAGAGAACGGATGACATAATTCGGTACAGCGGGTTTCACTAATTAATATATCCTCGCCTGATAGACAACAGTGCACCAACAATTTACTTACTGTATAACATTGCAGGTGTCGGAGTGCCCTAGTCTCAAAATGGCGGAGGTGCAAGAAAAGCTAGATAAACATGTCGACAAACACAATACAGGTAACCAGATACTAGAATATAATTTCACTTGCAGTATCATTATTTCATTCATGTGCTTGCATTATGAATTCATTTTATTTTACATCTAAATTTATTAAATATAGGTTTATTACGTTATAATAAATAAATAAATTAGTTTAGTAAAAGCTACTGCTAAGAGCCAGCCGTTCTTTTTTTCTAAGCATGGAACACACAGAGTTATCAGTCCACCGAGAGATCGACGAGCGACGAAGCGGTTTATTATGGAATCTATCTAACTGACTAAAATGCACATAATTTTGTTGGCGTTAATATCATTGCCGGAAGAGGCGATATATGCATAGCACAGAGTCACCGTTATACAGTACTAGCTACACCGTCGATTTGAGATAGAGCAAACCCTTCTCGTAGAGAAGAGTGTTAGAATGAGTTCGTCGTCTTTCGTGGTTGATTTAGGGCCAATTCCTACTGAAAGGGCAGCAACCGTCAGCAGCCGGAATTGGTTATTAGAAATTTAATCGTTGCGAAAAGGTTTCTGGTCTGTCTTTAAATGACTTTGAACTTTTCTTCCGTTGATTAGATTCAAAATCGTTTGTAATAACCTCAAAAGCTGGTGCCAGCCGCTGCTCTTCCAGTAGGGATTGACCCTAATTCACTCATACAATATAATCGGCGGTTTGCGTCTGCACCCTCATAACAAAAACTGGTCGCACCCTACAAAGTCCCGACGCAATTATTTGAGCGAAGCCCCATTAGAGTATTAAAAGCACTCGGCCGTTGCTATTGTCACCTTTTTCTACAATATTGATGCCTAGCACGTGCCAACGAGAGCTAAACCGGATTGTTAGTATAGTATTGTATAATGTCAGGGAGGTCGGTTAGCTAGATAACAGGTATTACAACCTAAACTAATAATAAAACCAGTATTTGTAACAACTGGTGTTACACTATATTTTAGGGAGGTACCTAATGACGTATGTCGACTTAACTTGACTTAAGTTATTTATTTCTTTTTTTTTCTTGTTATACCACTTAGGTGGCAGACAAGCACACCGCCCACCTTATGGGAAGTGGTTACCGTGGCTTATGGACGTATGCAACACCAGGGGCATCACAATCGTGCTGCCGACCCTGTAGAAACCTTCTAATACCCCTCTTGAAGAACCCAATATTGTAGTCGCTAGGGAATCCAGGGTAGGAAGTTCATTCCACAACCTGAGACTGCGTGGGATGAAGTTCCTTTCAAAGTGCACGTTGCGCACCATTTCCGGTCGCATGCCTATGGTGAGTGGTGCGATGATAGAATGTAGCGGTGGGCATCATGTTAAACAATTCATCTGAGCACAGACCATTGTATAGGCAGTAGAAAACATACAGCGAGGCAAAGTCCGTCCTGAGGCTGAGACGTGCCACATCGCCTGTAAGTATGGGATTGTCGACGAGCCTCAACGCCCATCTTTGCAATGAGTCGAAGGAGTCAAGCTGGTATGCAGGCGCTCCGGCAAAAAGGTGACAGCAGTACTCCATGCGGGGCCGAATTTGTGCCTTATAAAACAGGAATCATTGCCCCGCAGTGAAGTACAGCTTCGCCATCATTAGCACTCCAAGTTTCTTTGAAGCCAGCTTGACCTTGTCCTCCAAACTCTTTTTAAGCTAATTTGAATTTAATTTAATCGGCTTTTGTGTCTATTAAAGTCACTGTATCTACTAAGTATGTAAAAAACTAATCGATTAGTTTTGCATTCACCATTTGTGAATCTTGACCTTAAGAATTTGAATAATCATGCATATTAAATAATATTTTGATAGTCACCCAGTAAACAAGTTTTGAAATTAGTAACATAGATGAACAAACGAATATCAGCTTTTGTAACATTGAATAACTAATGAAATTAGAGGCGAAAGTTCTGCAAGATGTAACAACATAATATATGATAATATGAAGGATTTCACAGCCAGTATCTAATCAGTAAGTGAAGCAATCCTCGTATATTTTTTCTTGGTCAGAGACGTTAGTACACACTGTCATCCATTCAAAGAGAAAACTAGAGTTACAATTATCTTGTTTTAATGTTAAAATTCTGAACCCTAAGTCTGCAAATGATCAGATAGGCTCAGGGCAGTTTACACAGTTAATCATTTTCGCAGATCATCGGTCAGAATGTGCAAACTGCTGATAGATCCGTACAAATGAGCTGTACCAGCTCCTGTCAAAGCTTGCTGTAATTTTTCTACAGCAAGATAAGATGCACCGGCTAGGCTAAGTGACCATGCTTTAACGTTCTCATGTTTTTAAGTTCTTCGAGAACTTTAACTCTGTAGTAAAAATATCAAACGAACAATTTTTTTTTCTATGCCGGAACTAACTGAATCATCATCAGATCAGTAATCCTCAACTACGAATGATGCCGCATCTTTTCCATCTAAAATGACAAATTCATTTGATTGGATATCCATTGATGTAAAAAGTTGTCCTAGTTTTTATATACGAGTTTTAAAAAGCCAGATTATAAAATCATTTGCTGACATTACAATCTCATAACGAAAAACTTTACAACATAGTAATTATGCGGAAAATGAATGGACTATGGCAAAGTAGTCTATTAATTTGAACACGCTCTACTGTACCGCTTTTTATTTTGGTGCTGAAATCATTCAGTAATTACGTATACCTATCTCCCGTATGGTCTAGTAGCTAGGATACCTAGCTTTCGCGCAGGAGGCTCGGGTTCGATGGCGGGTATAGGGATTGTTTTAATTCTTCTTACTTATTATGTGTGTGGCACTGCTAATATGTATGATCATTGAATTGTTCACTCTATATACCTCACGTGTCATTTGAAGAAAACTTATCAGCAATTTGTTTTTGTTTAGCATATGATAGATATTGACTGATAATGCATTTGAATTATTTCAACACGCCAAAAGTATTTTTAATAACAAGTAATTATTTATACAAGATTGCCTCCGATTTCTTGAAATTACTATTTTGGACATAGGAAGCTCAAATTGTCCTTCATAAACCTGTAAATTAACTGTCCTCTTTTCGTTGACAATACTCACATATTACGTAGGCAGACACGCACTAACAATAATTTTCTAGAGGAAGATTCCTCGCCTCTGCTAATGTTCGTACATTCTTTTGACAAAATGGGCTATTCTATGACTGCTTATAGTATTACCTTTCTTGGGTGCCTTTTTCTCTACCACATATGTGAATTCAAAACATCATTGAACCTATTTACATTTTTTTTACCTTCATGGTGTCGAATTTATCACAACTTTTTAAAATGGTTTAACAATTATAAAAAGTTAGACTCGGTGTACCTACCCTCCTTGGTGTACTTTTTAAATTTGTTTTCCATGCGCCATTTTATCATTTCCTCACTGAAATGAGATGAAAAGTTACGTGTTGCACTCGAGTGTAAAGATTTTTCCCCTCGTGCTTGTTTGATTCAAATTTTTGAATCGATTTCAGAATCACGCCCTTGCTCGGTCATCAAAAATACAGTAACATTTTCCCAACAAATGGGCCGTATTCTATTTAACAAAAAGAAAAAAAAAACAGTGGCACTCTGGGAGTGTCAACCGAAGTGAAAACTTGGCCAATAACTATATAATAGTCTAACGAAAGATGTCAGTTGTGAATTGCCACAATTGGTGAACTGTCGCGAGTTCAATGGCTTTTCCCCTTATCTTAAAAAATATTCTACGAAAAATGGCCAAGGCGCTTAAAGAAGATTCCACTTTCAAAATAGTATGCCTAATATCCTTCTTTGTATGTATGCAATGCCTTGTATAATGTCAAATGATCTTTGACATGTATTTATTTACTATGCGACAAAGTTCATTTATACGTTTTAATATGTTATGAATTGATTCCTTTTTTGATATTTGTACAGCTCGGTAAATTTGCTAGTGGTCTATTGGTTGAAACATGCAGATGTTCGATTTATTTATCATTGCGGGCTGCAATATCAATGTCTATAGATAGCAATACGTTATCAAATGATATACCTACTTTTCAAGTTCTGATATATTAATCTTCTGGACTTTATAACCTTAACTGAGGTATATTTAGATATTTCAATTAAACGGAACTTAAGCATTATATAACATAGACGTTGTTGAGTGAAAGTGCAGGTCTATCTTCTCATCTCATTCTGAGCGTTTTCCCACCTAAGTAAATTTCTGTGATGTGACTGAACTTCGATATTATTATTTTACGTCGAATATTTTCCGTGAAGCGACTGCCACCTGACCTCCACAACCAATTGGTGATATCGAAGTTCCGTAGTTAGACTCGTCGGCTTTCTATACAAATATAATATAAAAATTGTCTGTCCATTTGTAACTACATATCTATCTCGATTTCTGAAGTTGCTCGGCCGATTTTGACAGGATATTTACGGTGGATAGCTGATAATATTTTCGATATAGTTTTAGGTAGTATTAGGGTTAAGACACAGATCTAAGGCAAAATGAAGACTAGGATACCGCAAAAATTACAATCAACAGGAGAAAAATAAAAGGGTCACTTGTACCTAATTGTACACATTTGTTTTTGTACCTACGATTTAGTAAATGGAGTCAGCACGTTGACCGTGCCAATGAACCTACAAATAGATCAGGTGTAGGTGGCTCTTCTAAGAATACCTACGATAAACTGACACATCGCTGGTGTGGAGCCCCTTGATGCTGCAGCCGGGGCCTTGACTTCGTTTATCTAGAGCTCCTATTATTTTATTTAGCTTCTTCCTTCAGGATCACTGTCTTGCACAAAAGGTTATTAATCAGATTTTTTGTTATTTCAATGTTTAAAATTCTTGTTTCTAAGGTATTTTCTGTTCTGTAGTCTGTAGTTTTATAGAAACAATGCCTTAATGAGGGTCATGACATTTTTACTAGCACTTGGTTAGGTTCGGTTAGATATACCTATTATTTATTATTATTATGGTCAAATCGCAAAGTACCTACCGTAGGTTCTAGGACATTTAGCATAGTATAATCTTGACCCAAACTAAGCGTAGCTCTTAATGTCGGTTATAGAAAGCGAATAAACATATTTTTTTGTGAATACACACATATGCGTGTATATTAACACAGAACCGACCGATCCAAATAGATATTGATATTCATGCATATTAATATTGGCATTGAGTAATCGAACCCGCACGCCCTGACGTAGTAGTGGAAGATCTCCGCCGGCGAAGGTCTTTAAAATAAAATAATTGAAAAAAAATAGTCAATCGTAGAACATAATTACAGGCGTCAGGTTGGTTGGGGAGTTGAAGGGTACGATGACGCTTCCTAGAAGATTTCACCCGGTACCTGACACCAGCAGCGCCTAGGTCTGGTGTCGTGCAAAACGGGCAATTACTAATATTAATTAACTTTGGCATTTATGGTGTTATTACCGATTGTTTGTTTTATTTAGCATAGTTTTCTATGCTAATTTTTGGTAGTACTGTTTTAATGTTTTGATGAATGAAAATGGGAAGGGTTTATTTATTACTGATTAAATATTTACAACTGGTCATAAAATATATACAAAACTATGCTTACCATACTAACTTATTTAATATTTATTTATGCCTTTCCTGTTACACGTCATTGTATGTATATTTTTTTCACAAAAACCATATACACTTTATTATACATATTAGCTGATATTTGTATAACATTGACGTTTTTTTTGCAAGTACACACACAGCAACATAGAAACACCCAGATCATATAAATCTTTTATAAACAATATAAAGTATTATTTTAATTTTTTGTTAAGTAATTTTAGCATCTGCTGCTAAGCTTGGCTCGTAGCCTGTGTTTCAGCCAGTTTCAGCAGACAGAGTAAGGCGAGGAGGTAAGGCGTAGGCTTTTATTTCAGCTTGATCGATAATAAGGTTTATCACTTCCGCTGGGCCCGTTAGGAGAGGAAGGACTTATACTAACAAGTACCGTAGCACAAGAGCTCTGCTTAGACAAGCAGAGCTCTTGTGCTACGTAGTGTGCTCTTTAAGTAGACTACTAGTTCTTTTTAATTTAAAGTAGAGCAGTAGAGTAGAGTTCTTGTACTACGGTACAAGAGCCGGTTTACATATGATCAGCCCCCTTAGACCAGTGGCAATTCGTTGATCGGCGTATCGTGGACTTCACTTTCAATTTCTTCGAAATGGCCTCTGCAGCAAATCGCCACAATTTTGCCAATTTCAAGTAAAATATATTATAAAATGATTAATGGCTAAACGCCAATGTCAAGTGTACCAGAGCAACGATAGCCACGCCAGTAAATTTATTTCCGTGTGTCAGCCCCCCAAGAGATTCAGGTGGACGATCTGCACCTCTAGACAAGTGGCAATTTGTTGGTCGGCGTTTGATGGATTAGAATGACGAATGTATAAGATTTGACGTTTATGACATGCGTTAACGACTGTCAGATACGTCAAATCCCATACATTCGTCTTTCTTTTCTAGAGGGGCAGAACGCGTGGTGGCATTTTAGGGGGCGACGTACTGTGGAATGGAATGACTAATAAATGGGATTTGACGTTTATGACATACGTTGACGACACACAACAATACTTCGGCCAACGAACTGCCATTTGTCTAGGGGGCCACATGCTATATTATACATCCCGTGAATTAATTAAGTACTCTAAAAATACCCATATATTTCAAAATATATTGAAAGACCTAAGTTAATGCAAACACACGTAATCATGCAAATGCTTACAAATATTGAAACTGAGAAGGCTCTATCCCCACGTCACACACGGATTGCCATAAATTAATGAATAGTTCTTTTAACCTACAGTATTTCTACGAATCCGGTAACAATACGCACATTATCAATAAGTATCCATACTAATATTATAAATGCGAAAGTAACTCTGTCTGTCTGTCTGTCTGTATGTTACGCTTCACGCCTAAACCACTGAACCGATCTTGATGAAATTTGGTACTTGGCCTTGAGAACGGACATAGGCTACCTTTTATCGCGAAAAGGGGGGGTAGAAGGGGGGAGTAGGGCCATGGGATGAAAGTTTATATGAAAGTTTGTCAGTTTTGAAGATATCCTGATGAAATTTGGTACAGGGATGAACCTTTTGTCCTTGATTGTACCTTTTGTCTTGAAAATGGGGCTTTAAGGGGGGGGGGGGGGGGTGAATGGATGATGAAAGTTAGTCAGTTTTGAGGATATCCTGATGAAATTTGGTACAGGGATGAATTAGTGCTTGGGAACGAACATAGGCTACCCTTTGTTGTGAAAAAGGAGGTTTAAGGGGGGAGGGTTGAATAGGGGATGAAAGTTAGTCAGTATGAAGATGTCCTGATGAAATTTGGTTCAGGGATAAATTAGAGCTTGGGAGCGAACATAGGCTACCCTTTGTTGTGAAAAAGGTGGTTTAAGGGGAGAGTGGGGCCATGAATGTCATTATTTATGAAATTTGGTACAGAGATAGATTAAGGCTTGGGAACGAACATAGGTAACCTTTTATCGCAAAAAGGGGGCTTTAAGGAGGGGGGGGGGGAATAAGGGATTAAAGATTGTGATTTCTGAAGATATCCCGATGAAATTTGGTACCGTGATAGATATGAGCTAGGGAACGGACATATGCTTTTATTTGGTTATTTTATCGTGAAAAAGGGGGGTAGAAGTAGAGGGGTAGCGTTAGGGGATTAAAGTTTATTTATTTATTTGGAAACTTAACAGCTATTTTACATAAATCATGGGTAAACTTAAGAATTATGTAGGATTCTAAGCCAATAACAAAGTTTCTCCACAAGTAAAATATTACATGCACAACTTAGTAACTAGGTACAAAATACTTAATCTATGCAAACATTAGTGTTCCAAGTATGTTATGTTATGTTACTTGATTAACTTATCAATCACACCTACACGTGGGCAAGTATGATTTTAGTTTACTGTTAATTTGTTTCTTAAATACGCATTTGGAGAGGTGGAAGATGTCGACATCGTCGAAATTATCATTGTAACAGCTGGGTAAGCGACTGAGAACAGCATTTTTACCATAATTAGTGCGATGCGGAGGAACTCTGAACAAGTTTGTCATTTTTCAATCGCGCAAAAAAGGGGGTGAATAGGGGATAAATAGTAAGAAGATTTTATTCGAAGATATGCTCATGAAATTTGGAACAAATGTGGATTAGAGCTTCGGAACGGACATAGTCGAGTACCGGGCCAAATATAGAAGCGAGTGAAGAGGCGAGTAGAGAACGTTATAAGGGCGAGTGGATAGGTGTGTAGAAGTCAAGTAGAGTCGACTACAGGGGCGAGTAGATATGCGACTAGAGAAACCAGTGGAGAGGTGAGGATAGAATCAAATAGACAAATAGAGTGCCATAGACAGTCGAGTAGATAGGCGAATAGTGAGGCGAGTGGAGAGACAAATGTAGAGGCGAGTATAGATCGAATAGAGAGTTGAGTAGAGATTCGAGTACAGAGGCGAGTAAATAGGCGAGTGGGGAGAGTCACGTAGAGAGGCGAAAAGAGAATAGAGTGAATGAGCGAGTAGAGATGCGAGTACAGAGGCCAATGGAAAGGCGAGTATAGAGGAAAGTACAGAGTCGAGTAGAGAGAGGAGCAGAGAAGTCGGTAGAGAGTCGAGTATAAATTCAAGTACAGAGGCGAGTAGAAAATCGAGTAGAGACTCGAATTTAATGCTCAGTGGTGTCGGCTGAGCACTGAGCGATAACCGACATCCACGCAGGCGGAGCCGCGGGCAAAACCTAGTATCCAATAAATAAATGTTCTAAGTAAGCAAATAATAAATCAACATTATTTGTTACTGAACTATTTGTATTCATGGATTATACTTCAAAACGTAGAAATAGTTTTGAATTCATTCGCTATTAAATGATAATAAGGTTTTCTGCTGAAAGGCTTCGTAAAGAACGAGCAATGACTTGCAGTTTGCATAAAGAACATTTTGATTGATGACCGTTTTGGCGAAGGTTAAAGCATCTAATCACAATTTGATAACTTCTGAACTAAGTCGTTTTTTTCTTATTTGAAAAAGTGACTAGCTATTCTAGTAACAATTCGATTTAATTATTGAATTCAAATAAAATAGCGGCAAAAGTAATTAATCTTTTTTTTTAATATCACACCTTTTAGGTTCGCATTGATTTCGACAGCAAACTCAGCGGCAAGAGATGACGCACAAAAATATTTCGAATTGATCTCTCTGATACTTGTATTCGTAGCACTTGGACGTTAGACATTTCTATAATATATTATTATTAGTGAGGGATAAGGATATCTAGAAAAAAACAAGATAAGCAAAAAAAAATCCAGTAACCACATATGCACCACCCTAGATTGATTTCTGTCGTCATCTTGATCACTTATTGTCATAAACCAACAAATTTACACAAAACAGTAACCTACACAGGACCTACTGTTGAAATCAACTTACCCCACTAGTATAATGTTTAATGTGTTTAGTATTATATAATAGTAATATATAATTGTCAAAAAATATCAGGTCAGTTACGTGAAGTTAGGCATAATATGAAGAACTCATCAATGTGTCCACTCTGTACCTTTTTTACCTACATTATTTCTCATATTTTTATATGTATTATAATCACTTTAGTGACATGTGTGCGGGGTGGTGCGGGGCTGCATTCATTACGTTCGTAGACTCCACCCATTCGCTCTAAGGCATCGTCTCTTATAAGCATCTTAATACAGAAATTTTTCAAGTTATCTCAATATTCACTTTTCATCCGTCTCCTCTTAGGTCTTTTTCTCCCCTTGTAGCCATCCACTTGCATACGTTCCATTCTTAATACCACCTAGAACTTAGAATATAAACCAACAACAATATGATGCGACAAATCTGACTTCATGATTAAATCAGTAGTGGGATTGGTTGAGGCAACGGGGTCTATTGTGTTAAGTAAACGTCATAAATACAATTAAACTCACTTACTCTCGTTAGTGCGTTAATGTGGAGTCTTTGCCCCCGGGCGTCAGCACTCCGCTCCATTACTGTATTGTGCTGAGTTCACAAACCATTGTCTTCAGAAACCCGCTGGGCCATCGAGAGTAAGTCTAACAAAACATTATGTACTCACCTTTACAACTCACTTCATAAATGATAAAACATAACAATGGATTACGCACACTTGTAACATTCTTAATTTGTTTTGTCTTACAAATGTAATTTTAAGACAAAAGGTTTAATTGAACAGTGTCTATAAGTTACTAAAATAAACACAATGAAGGACTACCTACTTGAAAAATACTATAAAGGCCGACATGAACTGAAAGTAGTTTTTGAACTGTTATTGAAACAAAAAGTTGTGCAATATAACGTTGTTGTACATATTTCATAGTCATTCCATAGTATAACGAGTCTATTCGCTGTCTACTTTAATGGCCCGACGGCAAATAGCAGCTAAATTAACAATTAGGTTGAATTTAGGCAAGTGTCTATCTACTAACGAGACAGACATTTGCATAAAATCTTACATTTCCAAATGGCTCATTCAGAAGTCAGAACTTCATGCTTCATTCAATAAAATGTTTCCAAACCAAAGTTATTCCTTATTTCTTTATTTTATATCTTTATTTATTTCGGGCTTTTTATTGCCTTTTCGGTTGACAGAGTTTAGCTGATCCCAGAGATTTATATTCTCCCCTAATGTAGCGTAACCGTAACGATTAAACTTCAAAGAATCTTTATTTAAACAAGACTGGTATTATATTTGAATATTAGGTTTAAATAGGATTAAACGAGTTCAGTATTTATATGAACCGAGCAGCATAATATGTTATGGATGTAGAGCAGATGAAGTTTTAATACTAGATAGAATATTGAATATACACATATGTTTTTCGGGTAAGAAAGATTCTGTAGGTATAATGACAGTAAAAGATCGTTCATATAAATAAAGGTTTCAGGAACTAGCAAGCGAAGCCTAGTTACCTATATCACGTTACATGGAAGCTTCGTTACCGTCATATAATAATTGCTCGTTCAGACGAAAACATGGTTAACACAGGCTCCATCAATAGATACGGAGAAAGAGGAAACGCGAAAAGAGTAAAGGAGAGAATATAATATTATATATGCAATATAATAATACACTTTGTATCTATTGGTTTTAATACAGAAAATATAAAGTATTGACATAAAAATGAACTAACTAACAGCAAGTAGTGTATCTACTGAAACATAACAGCATTGAGATCGACACTTATTTCATTGAATTTGGTAGATATTCTTACGAAGGTGATAAAATTATTAATTTATTATCTATATATCGCCGCCAACTAGCTTAATCAGCCATTCAATTAACTGCCTAGGCAGTTAACTAAACGGCGCCATTCAGTTAACGGCCTGAATGATATTCAGTCATTTTGTTAATTACATCATTTAATAACCTGGCTGGCTTATGCTTAGGCCAATCGTATAATGGGGCACTACCTCGAAATAACGTAGAAATTACATACATACATACATATACTGACACTTGTAAATCCCCGAGGGGGTAGACAGAGGTGTATTCATAGAAAATTAGTGATAGGTTTATTATGATATTTTTTTATAACTATGCGGAAATAAGTCGTTTTTCTAACTGTTTAATTAAATGGCTAGGCAAGTAGTTAAACGTCATCGATCCAAGCTATTTGCCTAGCCGTTTAATTGAATGGCTGAACACCATTCAGGCCGTTAATTAAATGGCGCCGTTTAGTTAACTGCCTAGGCAGTTAATTGAACGGCTGATTGAGCTAGTTGGCGGCGAAATATATACAATTTAATAAAATATTTAGATGCAAAATTAATTTCAATGTAATATAGGGTAGGGCTCAGGGCATTGTTGGGTGCGGCATGGCCTCATCCTGAATCTGAACCAAATCTCATTGATTAATGAACTGTGAATTGAACAATGGAATCTTAGGCGGTAGCACCACAAACTTTCTGAACAATCAGATTCAATATGTTAACAACATAAGTTAATAGTTTGAAATGTTTAGTAAGGTAATATTTCTAATAAGGGTATTGCGTTTCTATAGGTACTATAAAATTCACAAATGAGCACTCGGTCAGCACTTTGGTAAGCGATCACTGGCGTTTGTTAGTAATTTCGAGGGTTTCATACACTTCTTGTCATCAACTCTACCATTATTCTAAAGATCTGTTGGCTCTACAAGTAATAAAAAAAGTAAACAAGTAACAGAAATAACTTCTAAATAGTACGTGGTTGAAAAAATAAAGCTAGGACGGGCTAGATGTGGAAGGCGAAAGATCGGGTTGAGGCATATATCCATTAGTAGCCTAATTAATTGATTAATAGAATCTGGGTTTGACTACAATATTAAAGCATTCTAAAGTCGCTTAAGAAATCCATATAATATCTCTATCCAACTGTCGAGTTCTATTATTCCCTGCGTCACTTATTCCGGTAGAATTAAATAAGGGCAGTAAATCAGTAGGTATATGTTAGCAGCGATCAGAGGAATATTCCCATAAACGCATAACTTGCCCATGATTGGTAAATTGCCGGATGAGTTCGGCGCACACGCATCACTTCCCACCTCCTGTACACCGCACTACATAACAACCAAGCTTTACTATTTCTATAAGTAGACATAAAAACCTCTTGCCATATGTGGGAACTAAATTAAGAAGTACAATGATACATAATTGGTTCTGTTTACATTTATACAATCGTTTCTAAATACTGCCACCGAAGTTGTATTTTAGGTTGCTTTATTTGGATTTAAGGATAACGTTAACTCGTTTGAGTCTTTATCGGTTTTAAACGAAAGCAGTCACGTCGCCCACGGAACGAATTTTAACCATTACGTCAATATAATTGTAACGATTGGTACAATTTAGTGGCGACATGGCGTGCGATTCTCCAATTAGATGGCACCACCAATTAAAGCTGGTCTACAAAAATAAATTACTAAACGTTAGTAGTTGAACATTGTTTTTCATTGCATTGCCAAGTAATATTATTGAATTAAAACATTGTTTCTAAGGTAGCGTTAGACAGTCAATAAATATCGTGATCCAGTTGCAATATGTGTAAAATACGAAAAGCTTTTACAAGTCACTATCTACTCTATTATATTGTCAGAATCACGTATTGATTACTTGCTAATCCCTGCTATTTTAGGGAGATTTTAAAATGATGAAATGGAAATTAGGTCACAAAGTAACCAATCAAATGATTGACATTTAATTGGGTTACATTGTCTGTATTTGCACTTGTTACAGAATTTATCATAATAGGTAGAGCCAGTAATATAGGACTTCATAAGAATATTCATTTATTACAGCTATTATACAAGTTGTATGCGTAAACGAGTGTCTTTACTAGAACCATTACGTCAGAAGTATAAAAGTTGTCATTAAATCATGGTTTCTATTGTTAGTAGGTATATATGAACTAGAAGATAGCTTAACATCTACCAATAGACAATTTATCAAAAAATCATCAAAATTTCAGGAAAAGTATTTGTCAATTCTTATGAGCAATAATTACAGAGAAATTTGGCCTACTGAATCAATTTTATTCAAAGGATTGATTAGAACCTGAACTGTCCTGTTCAGTTTTCTGCTAGGGCAGTTCATTCAATACACTCTTTAGTTTAATTATGAACCTGTTCCTGTCCGCACAGGGACGAATCTCTTACTAAATCGTAGCCAGGAAATCCATCCGTACTTTGATTATATAGTGAGTGAATTTGTAAGGGTGTCATTAATTGATTCGTTGGATTTTGACTCTGAGGCCGCACAAAGTGAAATAAAAGCTACATACATAATCTTTCTTTAAATTTTAGAACTGTATCTACTCTTGCCTATTCAGTAATCGCCAATTTACTCTTTCCTCTGCCTACTTCTTCTTGTGGGACGTAAACCTTTATAACTGATAATATCATAATTGCGTGGTCAAACTTTTTAAGTCTCTATTTTGTTAGCATCAGAATTTGGAGGATCATTTTCTGACATTTTACCATTCATATGAAACGTTTTCCTTGCTTAACAGAGTTAAGTTAAGTGTAGTCTACCACACCCTCAGACTTATAGATTGACCGTCATGATGTTTTCCTTCACATTTAAAGAGAGTGTTGTCGCGGCTTAGTGAGTAAAATTATCTAGTTAATAATGAATAAATTAGAACTCTCGTAAAGGCAACGTCAGCGGGTCCCCGTATGACAAAATATATTATCCTAATACGATTCCAATAAAGTGGCCTCTTTAAACCTGCAGGTATCTTTAAGCAATTCTCATTCATAGCATCAAATTCTTTGAGCTATTTACAAAAAAACTCTAGGTATTCAAAGCCAGGTTTTACTTGTAGATCAAGTTCACCGAATTATTTACTAATTTAGATTTATTATTATTTTTCGCTCATACATATTATTCAATTGTTCAGCCTTGAGGACTGAGAACTAACTGGATCATACAATAGTATACGTAACAGTAAGTAAGATATAAATTACACTGCGAACAAAACACACAGCTCGAGATTCAGCCCCTTGTGCGTGAGGTCGCATACAAATTAGCGTAGCGTTGCGCACACTCACAGAGAGACACAACAAGCACATAATTGAATTTAAATTAACCGTAATATTCGTAGTATCTTTTTTTTATCGTGTCGATTGAAGATGGATATTTCGTAAATAGAAGGTGGAAAGCATGCTTCTTGTCATTTAAAAAATTGTAGGGCTGCAATTTAACCCATTTCGTGCTGTAATATTTTATGTTGGCTACAAATTGAGCTGCAGTTTTTGATTGTCCTACTTATGTCCATATCTAAAATAACATATAGTCTACGAGCAGATGGTAAATTATTATGATCCTCACCATCATCATTAAGATGGGAACTCTATGATAGCCTCAGAATATGCTCCGTAAACGATTTTGTAATGGTATGCTTTGACCCTAAATTTATTGTTTACTGCATAACACATTTAAGTCTGCATATAAATCTTTATACTTAAACAAACAAATTACAACACGGCTGCCTAGTGTCACATAAGATTACCATGTGGATTAAACTTGTTTCGTAAGGAAAACGGTTGCAATAGACCAAAATATAAGATAGATAAGATTTATCAGATAAAACTAGTCATTGGTACGTAGCTTTACATCTAATATACTAAGAGGCAATTAAATTACTTCACTTTATTCAATTGGTGACCGTCACTGCAGTTTTTCTATGAAAGAGTATGAAAGTAATCATTCTTAATCACATTGTAATTTAGGCACTTACAGCGCTAACGTTCACCAATGGAAACAAATTTAATTCATCGGCCGGGTCAAGCCCTCATGGTTATTTCTTATATAGCCATGCAGAAACAAGTGATTTCCTAGCTGTTCAAATGGCTAGGCAAGTAAGGACACTTCATCGATCCAAGATTTGCCTAGCTGTTTGATCAAATGGCTGAATATCATTCAGGCCGTTAATTGAATATTGCCGTTTAGTGAAAGGGTAAGCAGTTAATTGGCTGCGACAGTTACACCCTAAATGTCAGAATTACTAAATTAGCTCTGTCGACTTTGGCTGTTCGGCACTGATGCTATGACCCGTATCATGACCTAACGTCTCAAGTAAATATTATTTCTAGTGATGATGTAACAAACCGCACTAACAAGAATCTAATGGTTGCTACACCTGAAGGTCAGAATCTTCAACTGTGTTTATTTTTGCATTTTACCTTTCGATTTTAAATCAATAATGAAAATAACAGTGTTTTAGATAAATGTTTTAACTTTTGACATCGAGAGCAAATTATCGATGGGACTTGTATGTACGTCTAAGCCAAGCTTCTAAATAATAAATACCTATCGTTTTCTATGTCCTGATATCTAAAGCTTCTAAATATTATATGATATTATCATGATAGTTTCACGTGGGTCTTGTATTTGCTTGCCACCTTATTATTATAAAACACTAATTTAACGATTCCTCAGCTGAAGAATAGTATTAATCATTATCAACAGGAGTAGAAAGTCATACTACATTATGTTCTTTAACGTTGTGTAGGAAAATTCAATAAAAAGTGAAAAGTCTTGACGGAGATAGGTATGCTTCGTGATCGCGACTCCTTAGCTTGTTAATATTCCTAGAAGTTTCCGGAAAATATGATTCTAATAAAGAAATAAAAGCGTGCATTAAACAACTTACAGTCCTACATTTTCCATCCACTGGATGAATGTTGAAACTGAAACCAACTTATAGGTACAGCATCACGATTATATATGACTAGTTAAAGTGTGTTGTTGTACAATTTTGATGACGAATATAACTGCTTAACCGTCGACTAACTTCTTGTTTTTTTTGTGTGCTAGTGTTGGAAAATATCACTTCCTACATTGTTTGGTCCTTCGAGCCGGAAAGTACCTTTACCTGGACCAGTATTCTTTTACATGACAACGAGAAAATCTAAGCTTATGTCCACAAGTAAGTTTAGATGCCAAAATTCTTTCTTATCCTATTTAATGGGTTCAAAGCCAATACTGAGCCTATTAAAATTCTTACCCACCATGATACATAATATGGACTGAACAGAATAAGTGAAGAACAATATTAATGTTTCTTTTTGTTCCATGGTAGTCGACATTATTGTATAGTAGTAGTATATTGTATTGTAACTTTCTGGGTATTAAAAAGATAAAGTATAAATACCTTTCCTGAGATCATTTTTTTTATAAAACATACCTCTAGTTATTACTAAGTTAGCACCATCACAGATAATATGATAGTTGGTACTTCTACTAGTACTTGACACTTGACGGGCACTGTCAAAAGTATATTAGGTATACAATTTACGTAGTAATTATTTATTTCTATCATTGAAATTGGCGATCCGTGGTAGTCTAATTATAAATTTATCGTCGTGAGAAAGATGTTAATTAAACAAAAGCTGTAACATCTGATAAAGATACCGTTCGGAACAAAACATAAGAGGGATATTTTAGTCCGATAATATAATTACGAGAACTAGGTAGTTTGGAACAATATTCATAGTGTTGTTAAATACATGCACAATCATCAGTGCGCGGGTGCGTATGATGCGGGTAGTAATAAATATGTTTACAGACCTGCCCCTCTAGGCAAGTGGTAACGTTTGAAGAATAGAATAGATTGATCAATGTATGGGATTGAAATACATTGACGATTGTCATAAACTTCAAAATATGTCAGTCCCAAAAATTCATCGTTATCTTCTCCAATACCCCGGTCAACGGATGACCACTTGTCTAGGGGGGGCAGGACCGATAGAGCTTTTAGAGTTGTTGGTTAACTGTGATAGTTCTCGGTGGAGTTGTATATGAGCCATCCCTTGACTTCCTGTGTCGTAGGCCGTTATCCATCCGACAGTAAACATACAGCGCATAATAGACCCGAGGAGGGCCACACCGAGAGGGATGGCCCTGGGTCAGCCGGGCCGGGGTGCGAGGGATATGACGATGACAACCTCACCTTCGGCCTAGCACAACGACCCACAGACGGCGTGCGGTTTAGTCGGTTCTAGTCCGACATAACCTCCCCCTCCGGCTCTGGAGGGGGGGGGGGGGGGGAGGGTAAGGTGAAAAAAAATCTCAAGATGGAGTTCCCGCTTGATGGGAATATGCTCGCCAGGGGTATTACGTGGAGCGTCATAGTTGGCGAAACATTTGTGTTAATATGCCTCTGCCTACCCCTTCGGGGATTTACAGGCGTGATTATATGTATGTATATGTATGTTAATTCAAATTAGCTACTTTTTACTATAAGTCATACAAATTATGAAGGAAAAATAACATCTTGTTACAATATAACAATACTGATTGCTTTTCTTGTATGCCGTGAGAATGTGATTGTATTAATATGTGGGATAAGAAACCTATGTGCGTAGATAAGTGAAGGTACTTATATACACTTCGGTGCAGTCACTTGACATTGCTGACATAATTTATATCCGTCATATGATACTAGAGACTACCCACAGCTTCGGACGCGAGAATGTTATTATAAATCGTTAAACTATCTGACAGCTAACTTGACGATAATATAATCTGAACCATTCATGTTGATTAAAGGACCAATTGTCCGATTTTATCACCACAGACACGCATTTTACTCTAAATTCTCAAAATAGAACACATTACCATGGAGCATATAGGACACATACATTGCATGTATATTGAAAAGTAAGAACGTATTACGAGTGCAATTATGCTCGGTTCACATTATTTGAGTCCAGTAATCCAGCGAATTAATTCAGTGCAGTGCTGGACTGTGTGGTACGCTTAAACTGGTAACATCCAGTGACTAGACTGGATTACTTACTGCCTATGCACATTCCAGTGATGGTTCCCATTATTCCAGTAGTATTCTAGCACTGGAATAATGTGAACTGGGCATTAAATATTCTGGTAAATATGAACTTTTACCTTGTCGGAAAGTCAAATAAAACAGACAGCGAAACCGAAAATAGAATGATATATAAACGATCCTCTATTAAGAGATGATTGAGTGTCGTCATTCGTTTTTAATAGAAGTTGATAGTAGATAGATATATTTATTTGGTATTGCAGGTTCACTTTACCCGTACCCGGGATCCACTTTCTTATTCCTTTTAAGCCCCTGACACAAAAATAAATGTTATAAATTTGACGTGTCTGTTTGTCTGTCTGTGGCATCATAGCTCCCGATTTATTTTTGTATTAAAGGTGACTTATGTACGAATGTTTTTAGATATGTTTGATGAAAGTCGGTTGAGCCGTTTAAAAGTTGTGGGGGTGAAAGTGTGTGGGGGTCTAGTAGTTTATTTTAAGAAGAGTAAAATAATTTGTGACGGGGGTTTTTATATTTTTATTTTTAATTTATATTATACCATTTTTGCTGTCTGACACAGCTGTCTAACACTCCAACCCTGAGAAAAAAACCCTTATCTAGAGCCTCTTCCATTAGTAAACTTAGTACTACTTAGTATAGGTGGCATTTGTAGAACGTTGACTGAAATTAAAGTTCAACGCGAAACAGATTCACAAAAAGTGCCGATAGCTAAATCGTAAATAAAAATTCTACGAAATAATAATCTTATTTTCTTAACAATTATGTTTATGTATGAGTTTATGAGTGAGTATTTATTGTTACTGGATAATAGGTAATTTCTAAGGCATCAATAAAGTAGTTAAATGTAATTTATGCTATCTACAATTTAAAAACTGAGGATGGAGGAAAGAAGATTGAAAAATAGTAGTTTATGCAACTGTCATATTAAAAGGGGTATTAAAACACGAGAGTCTGTTTATCACATGAGAAGAAGCCGAATGCGATAATAGGTTGACTCGAGTGTTTTAATACCTAAGTTATATGCAGTTTCATACACTACTTTATCTTCACTCATAATTCTTGGTATATTTCGTTGTACAATTTTTTTGACATTTCTGGCTGGAGACTGCCGCGTCTAGAATATCTGGCAGAGTGAAAATCTCGTCGTCACTACCTTCTTCTCCAATCATATTTTAAGGATTTTAGTAAACTTTTTTGGAATCCCGGATACAAAAAGACGATCGGCAAAAAATGTATGGCAAGCGCGAGAAATTAAGTTCAAACTACGCATGTGTGCGCCATTTTTTTCACAGTTAGAACTGCGCATGCGTGCGCCTTTTTTCATATTCAGCCTAAAACATAGACTAGTTTAATTAATAAAAAAGATAGCGGTACTCTAATGAGTAGTATGCACAGAACAAGAAAATGTATCTGTTCCGTGGTTGTATGATACAGTTGGCGGTACTATAATAAGTTTTTGTTTTAATTTTATGTATATGCGTTTATAAAGTGCGTATGTAGAGAATCGTCTTAGAACTCGTAATTAAAAATTTTCGATTTGAGTGTAGATAATCAGATTTATGTATCAAAGGTACCTAGATTGCGTAACTGGCCAAGAAAACCTTCTCTTGATGTATCATGGGAAACGAAAGTGGTAAAGTAAAAGGTAGTTCTGGCTTCTTCTTTCATTACTTCATTTCTTACATCTTATGATAGTGTATAGAATATACACTATTTGACTTCACCAGGTTGTAAAATCTTTTCTTCATGTCTACATATATCACAAATAATTTGGAAATGAACTGGTACACGAGCAGCACCTTATATGTTGTGTTTTAGTAGAAGGCCTTTTCGTATCACTGGGTTTTGTTTATTTGAGTAGGTGAAAGGTTACCTGAAGTTCAGTTGAAGGATTTTCTACAGTGACAGGGCGGCTGCGTAAATACCTATTTTAAGATGCAAAATCGATTATAATGTAAAGCCTGTCTGAAACAATTTTGGAGGTAAGTAGATAGGTATCTATAGAGTGGAAAATTCTTTGTTATTGACAAAATAATTTGCCACTCTATCTTCCTTGGTATAGATTACCTCATAAAAGTCATAAACAAGATTCGTAATAATATTTAAAAGATAAGAGGACAAGGCGGTGACTCCCGGTCCGGTTCGTTCCTGGGGCAAAGATTGGCTATTTTAATTTGGCGAGGCAACGCTGCCAGCATCGTGGGCACCTTTGCACCGTGAAAGATTCCATGTTGCTTGGATCATGTAAATTTAATTATATTTAATTTTTAGTTATTTTGCAATGTTAGTTATTTAATTATATTTTATTTTTAGGTATTAATTTTTATAATTTTACATTACTTCATATATAAAATAGGTATTGCACAGATTACTGTCATGAATGTTTGAAGGTTGGTTGTAGATTATCTAGGTACTGGAAATATACACCCGCAGATTGTGTGAAACCACAACAATTGATACTTTTTGTTATAAATACTTACTCAGTCTACCTCGGTTCCAAGTACTCCTACATAATAATAACGGGAGAAAAAACTAACATTAAAAGCTAAGAGTTTTGCAGTTTTATTATATAGGTACAAACACAGATAATATATATAATATACCTAATTCTTATAGTACAGAGTATCTGTATTAAGTACGGAAGGTAGGTATTACTAATAAAAATATTATGCATTTTAATGAGTTCAGCAGTACCTAATGGGGACGCCGACGCAAAACTAATTGTAGATGGCAGCAGCAAATGACCAAACAACAATTACAAACTCATAGCTGTCAGATTTGAAGAGACAAACGATGAAATCTACGTAGATGACAGCCAAGGAACCACTGACCTGTAATAAGTAAACTCGCTTACTTATTACAGGTCAGTGCAAGGAACTTATACTTTAAGTTCCTTGATGACACCTAACATTGGCCATTACGATGCGCCCTCTGTAGGGATAAAAGCGCAGTCGGCATCATCAATGCTCAATAGTTAAAATAGGTTTATCAAAAGGTCATGTACCCAGAATAACAAAGCTAGCTATGTATTATTAAAAAAATGATTTTTTAATGAAAAATTTTGTTTGCAGCGCCATTTGGCAAATTAAAATTAGGATGGTAGCTTTTGTTACACTGGAAGTACCGGAACTGTAATTTTTTTTTATGAAAATTGGTTATCACTTCTTTGGTTCAGCATCATTAGCTTCATCAAATGTGATATACATTTATCTAGTCAAGTAGTCATTCTGTACTGTGGGGCTCTCAGTATGACAGTATTATGTTATCTGTGGTATGACTTATTATGTGGAAGATTTTTCAAAAACATTACGGTGAAATTACGGCTTGCATTAAGATTCCAGGTTAAACCACCCAAATAATCGCTAAACAGCTATATTTTACAGTTCTGTAGAAATTGCAAATGTTTTACCTCGTGGTTTTACCCTTCTTTGCTATTAGCAATGTAAAAGGTCTCGAGGGTGCCCGCTGGGGTGGATACTTAAGCACGAACCATTGTGAGGGGCATCTTACAGATTATTACGCTAAAATTCACTAGGTGTCTTGTGTACCGCGTTTGGGTAGGTAGGTAGCACATTGTTCATTGGGCAGGTTTAAATGTTTAATACCACATGAATTTTATCACTGTTTTGAATGTTCTGATAAGGCAGGGCGTTGAACTTTTACTTCAAGGTTTTCATGGTAATTGGAAAACTAAAACAATTGAATTTACTATTAGCTACGGCACCTGCACAATGTACATTAGTCGAAATAGATTTGAGTATATATTTTACATACCTATTGGTAACTGTTAGATATTAAAAAAAAACAACCACTTAAGAAGCCCCAATTACTAGTATTCCCGCTATAGTTTGGCTAAATTGACCACTATCACAGAATAGATAATAGTACTCCACTATCAATGACTTTACGTTGGTAGTGCAATGGCCAGGATTTGAAGCCTTGACTTGCTTAGATATATCAAGCGTACTTGCTCAATAGTTCAGGCTAACTCAATAAACGAAAACGGCAAATATATGGATTGCACCCAGGAAAACAAATTACTAAGTATGATCAAGCGAGGACATTCTGTTTTTAAAAATTAAAAATGTTTTTTGTAATAGTGCCACCTACTGGAAATTTTATGAACTGCTAAACAGATTCGTGCATATTAGAAACTATTTACTAAGAAATGACTTGATAGTTCACTGGATATTTGATAGATGTCGCTATATGTATCGCCAATATAATTTCACGTAAACTTATAGATGTCACCACTTTACTAAAATTTCAGAAAAATTACTCAACGAATGCCTAAGGAGTTACATTGCATCTATTGTAAGTGATTCTCACACTACCCCGCGTCACGCGGCGGATTGCGGGGAAGCGTGGTGTCTCGTCGCTTCTATGGAGCTCTGTTTGTATAGAAAAGACGCGGGGTCCCCGGACTGAAAACGTGATCACGCGTGGTGTGGTAGATCACGCGCATACAAGCAGAAAACATACGTCACTCGCGTGATGGCGCCGAAAAACGCTTGGTACACTGAAATCTGCCTTTGAGATAATCTAAAGTTTTATTAAAAGAAAAGTTGAATATTGAATAATAAAGAAAATAAAAAACCCATACTGTTTGTGAGGAATTTTCAGATTTAATACCTGGCTTGCTAAATTATACCTATCCTATAGGTATCACTTTAACGGATCACCAGATTTCCATAAAAATTAATTTGACGTTTATACACGTTGTATTGCATTATTAATGATTTTGAGTTTGCTTCAAATACCTACCTGTGTAGGTAATTTATTTCTAACGGCTCTCGGACTAAAATCCTGTTAAAATCACGCACGTGATGGCAGATTTCATTGTGCCATACCTCGCGTTTTTCCCCGCTATCACGTGCGGGGAAGCGTGTTTTTGCTTAAACGCGCGTGATCTGCTACATCACGCGTGATCGCGTATTCAGTGTGTTGGACCCCTCGTATCTTATATACAAAAAGAGCTCCGTAGAGGCAACACGCCACCACGCTTCCCCGCGCTCTGCCGCGTGACGCCGGGCATTGTGAGAATCGCCTTATAATTTATTTATTGTATTTAGAAACTGCGAAGATACAAAGTTTCAACAGAATTTAATGAATGGTATATACCTACGCATAGAAGGCAAACAAATGAACATTAATTTTCCATTGCTGCAGCAGCGATGACATTATATTATAGATGCCTATCTAGGTACCACGAAGCGGAACCACTACAATAGAACGGACCACTTTGAACTTAAGCTAAGCTAAGCTACGACTTGACTTGGAACATCTAAAATTGTCAATATCGACTAAAACAGTATACCCGCTCGGTTCTCAAATGCTAGGGCTTAGGGTGGCCTGGCCCCCTAAGGCATTTTTCTCGCACCCTGGCTTACCCAAGGCCTTCTTCGGTTCCGAGATTCTCCTGGCGTGTGGGAATCATGGGGGTCAAAATTTAAGTTTATCGATGCAGAACTTCTTGTATGTTTGGAGCATGCAACGATTTAACAATTTTACCTTACTACAGATTTACAACATTTTTTTTGTTTTTCTTCTTTACCTAATTATGAACTCCAAGTTTCTCATGCAAACTTCAAACGTCACGCAGTACCTACCCATCTAGGTACCTATCGCATTTATCGGACCTAGCGGTAAAAACAACGAAATTAACTTTCGTATGAGCAAATTTCACTCTTCTGAAAGTTGGTTGAGAATAACGCCTAAAGACCTAAGTAATTACAGGTTACCTGCCTACCAATTGTACCAACCTGTATCTAAGGCCCATTTTCTAGAATGGAACTCTGTTCTGAATTTAGATCTATCTGAGGACAGATTGTATAGACTACTTGTCCAAGTCAATCTGTGTGCTGTGCTCTTGTCGGTGGAGTAATCGCCACTCATCTCTCTCCTCCGCCAATCCTTTGACCTCCTTGTATGACACAACTTGTATTTTTTTCTTTATCTGTGCCATAAACGTTCCTCTTGGTCTACCTCTTCCTCTCTTTCCTTCTACCTTCCCTTCTATGATATTTTTTTTTTAAAGTCGTGTCTTATCAGGTGACCAATCATCTTTCCTCTTCGGTTCTACATTTTACTCAATATAGATCTTCTTTCTTGTACCCTGTTTAGTATCCTTTCGTTTGTCATTCTTTCCGTCCAGCTTATCCCTTCCATCCTTCTCCAGCACCACATCTCGAATGCCTCTATCCTGTCTTTATCCCCCTGTGTCATAATCCACGTCTCAGATCCATAGAGTGCAATGCTCCAAACATAAATTTTAATAAATCTCTTCCTTATTACTAATGATATATTTTTGGTCTTAACCAAATGCTTCCTGTTATTGAACGCTTGCTTAGCCATTGCGATTCTGGTCACTATATCCGGTGTACATCTTGAGCTACTGTTAATAATACTGCCGAGGTACCTAAACTATCCACTTGCTCTAAGTTGTTATTATTTGATACAATACGTCTATGTCTCCTTGGATGTTTCGATGTTAACATAGTTTTAGTCTTCTTACTGTTTATCTTTAGCCGGTATTTTAGAAAAACATTACTTGTAACGTTAACCAGGTCTTGCAGCTCATTTTCGTTTTCTGCGATCGCAGCAATGTCATCAGCAAATCTTATAAATTTAATATTTTCTCCATTAAATTTAACCCCCCCACCAGAACTCTCTTTAATTTCTTTGACTCAATGAACAGGTTAAATATCAATGGTGACAGAGGACATCCCTGTCGAACGCCCTGTCGGATTCCTGCTGTTCCCTTTTCTCCATTCAACTCAATTATTGTTGCCTGTTCCCTGTACAATTCCATAATTATCCTTCTATCTCTATAGTCCACGCACGCATCTTGAAGTGCCTTCATCACGAGCTTCCAGTCCACTCTGTCGAATGCTTTCTCCAGGTCAATAAATGCCAGATGTGTCTCCAGCCCCAGTTCCATTCTCCTGTCCACAATTAGTCTCAGCGCCAGTATAGCCTCCCTTGTCCCTTTCTTCTGCCTGAAGCCGTACTGATCATCTCCAACTACTTCTTCCACTTTAGTTCTCAATCTGCTTTGTATTATTTTTAGGAGTATTTTTTTTGTTCACTCTAAAGTCATTGGGCACTTTTCCGTCTGCGTACATAAGTTGGATCAGATCGAACAATTCTTCATGCAATGGCGAACAAACGGCGTATTTTATAAGTTCTATCGGTATCTCAACAGCGCCCACGGCTTTACCGTTTTTAACACTGTTCAAAGCTATATCAAATTCTCTTCTCAATACAGGTGGTCCCAGTTTATCCGCTTCCACCTCACTCTCCCTTTCTAATCTGACTACTTATACAAATCTCTCTGTTGGGAAAGAATCGAGTGTCGTTCTTAGAATACCTACCTATGGGCCTAGGTGTCAATCGAAATACTTGATAGGTACCTAACTAATAGGTAGGTATCTAGATAACTACCACATCATACTTACCCACAGATCAGATAGTGTCAATTAGTGCAGGTAACTACGTGCAGCTGACTTTGTATTTTAAGTAATTACTTATTGCTTATGATATTACTTAGGTATGTTATGAGGCATCTAAATATTTTATTAATTTGACCACAAAATGCATCACTGTATCATCATGCAGCTTCACACTTCGCAGCAATCATCACGGCAAGCATGATGATCGTGACTTCTGCAGTTCATTTATCATTCTAAATCTAGATTAAGTATTTTCGATTAGATCGATTAGATGGCATACTTACTAAATAATTGCTTTAAAATTTGTAGAAAAGTAGACTACACGTACAGGTATCATTTCAAATGTACGACCAGCAAGGCACGCTATCATAAATATTACGTGCTTATTAATATTAAGTATATCTACCATGTGTTCAGGTTGTCAAATAAACAAGTTGAAGTTTCCTGTTTTCATTTAGATTATAAATATCACCTGTGTCTTATATCATCTACGTCAATGCTAATGTTGTGTTTTTTTCTCTATGGCCTTATGGTATTAGGTACCACCCATGGAATGGGGCCTCACTAAGACCTACAGGGCCAACCCACCCTAACCTACAAGTTGGTACACTTATTGATTGATGGACGAGGTTGTGACATAAGTTTCCCTCCCACTCGGGGTATGTCGGTTATCGCAACCAAACATAGTCTGTCGTTTTCCAAGGTCTAATAAATCTCTGAGTTAGTTTTGTATTTTATAGTATTAGTATTGAGTTTAGTATCAGATGACAGTCGCTTACATAAAAGCTATAATAACTAAATCAAACGAAAAGGAGGAGTAACCGGACTCTGGGTTTCGAGATGAAGGCTTCGAATGTTAGGGTAAAGTTAGTTAAGTGGCATAAAATCTCACTCCTATTATGTTTAATAACTTCGAAGATACAGAGGTAATAACTAGTTTCACATACAATATGTTGGTAGGACTGATGTTGGATGAACTTTGATAAAGGTCACCAATATTGTTTATATCAATAACTTTACGGAGCGCGGCACATACATACCTCAAAACAGAATTAGAGTAGTATTGTTTGAACGTTAAAAAGGCCTAGTACGTACACATTACTAGAGACACACATTTTTCAGTCGAACGCCTGAGGACGCAACACGCACCAATCGGCCGTAATGTCTAGAAGCACGCGATCGCGGGCTCACTTCCTGGTTGGGACAAAACTCGTAACCTTCAAGGATTTCTCTTCAACAATAACTTAAAAGTTTTTACGAGATGTGTCCTAGCGCCAAATATACGCATTCATGTGTGACCTCAAGTTGCTTATGTGTACAATCTTGTACAAAATACGTTTTATGAATATGTTATCTATTTATTTGATATTAGCTGTTTACCGCGGCTCCGCCTACGTTGATGTCGGTTATAGCGACCAACCATAGCCTATGTCATTTTCCAAGGTCTAATATATCTCTTAACCAAATTACATACAGACAGTCAGACAGAGTTACTTTTGCATTCATTATATTCGTATTGACTATGGATTTATTCACTGTGGTCAGGTTAATATACCAGAATCAATAAATGCTTGGATTAACATCACAAAATCTTAAATCGCGAGAACTACTTTGTACGGTTTCTAAGGGCGTTAGAAGGTTTTTACAGGGTTATTTTTTTCTTCCCTTCTCATCAGGTGGGTCGTGCGTGTGCTTGTCTGCCACCTAAAAGGTGTAATAAAATCAATACATTAGTATATATGCCTACCTACACACAAGTTTAATAATAGGTAAAAAGTATAAAATAATTAGGCTATTTCCGAGAGAAATGGTTTTTCATTTGACGTCAAAATGAGTATTCAATTTTACCAAATTAATATAGTTCTTAATTTACGTCATCATAACGTTAGTAATGAAGCGATGACGAACACTTGCTAATGGATTTCTTTAGACCGTGGATCATTTCCACTGGTGATCTTTAGCACTTGCTCGACAATATGGTAACACCTGGTAATACCGTGATGAACGTATGCTCATGGTCTTAAGTTTCCTGATTATGGCAAACGTCTAACCCTAATCCAAACGGGGGCATTATTCTAAGTGACATTGAGTTTCAAACACAATAATAACGTAAGGAGACGGTGTATGTAGTAAGTACAATTGGTTAACATAGAAGAGAGGAATGGCGTTAAACTAGACTAATTAAAATGCTTATATGAACGCGCGTATGGTGGTTCTAATATCAGAGGGGCAAGTGCTGTTTTCTATTCTGTATCCAAACCTAAGAATATTCACCGTCCAAACAACGGTGAAGTCGGAGACGTGCAAGATTAAGTAATTATATTAATAGACATAAAATGAATGAGACCACCATTAGAGATGTCTGAACATTGTTAGAAAGAAAGAAAGAAAAAGAATAAAATCATGGAGAACCAACACTTCGAAGAGACTATTATACTTTTACAAACCCTGCTTAGGGAATTGGAAGGACTCTAGAAAATAGATGCGTGTTAGTAAACAATTCCAAATCTTTATGCTGTGTCCAGAACAATTTGTTCCTTTATTAGAATTGGTTGTACTGTATGAGGCTGATACCTCAGAGGATGAGGCGTATACTGCCATATACATCATATCCATAAGCATTTATGGTTTCCGTTCACTCATTCATCAAATTAAGAGACAATATTACCCTTATAATACTTTGCTTTAGATTATCGAACTTGGTACATATTTTTTGTTCAAAGTCATTGACACCAAAAGGTATTAAAACATCTCATTTCTAAATTTAATTTAATCGGTTCAAAACACTTTAAACAAAGCTACCAGCGAATCTATGTTACCTCAAAATATTTTTAACACTTTCTTCTTTTGTTGCAGGTACTGAACGTGAGAACATGTGACCTTCTTATCTCGTGAACAAAATACGTTTGGCTCATTTTAAATGACACGTACTAAATAATGATACAACAGGAAGGTACTTTATATCATAATAACTTTGCTCCCGGTTCCACCTGTGGTTTTCAACTCAGAGCCCTTGAATCGCTTAGTCCTTCCTTATAATTTGGTCTATAGTCTATACAGCTTTTATGGCAGAAAAGTTGGGCGAGTCGCCGACAAGTCAACGATTTTGGAAAACTTATATTGTCAATTTTTCAAATTAACTAGCAGAGCTAGAACTTTTTTACATGTAATGCAGAGTATCCGTTGGCAAGTATTTTCCGCAAATTCTTGGAGAGTACTGTTTTCACTGACTACAACTCTATATGCACGTTATAAACGACTTGTATGTAAAGTAATTATATTCAGTGGTAACAGTCCTCTGCAAAAAATAGCGGAAGTTACTTGCCAGTGGACCTCTGCATAAGGGAGATAACGATTGTACCGACTACCCTACTTTACCGAAACAATAAACAAAATTTTCCACAACCACAAAGCCTTGATAGATATTACTGAAGGGATTTGTTTATCGCCTAATTTGTCTTAAGATAAGGATTACTGGTATTAACAATATCTACTCGTAACTGTAATAAATAAACGGGGTAACCTTGTTACATTTATAATTCCTTCATAAACGTTATTCTTACGAAAAGCTAAGAAAAATAACAACTTTTTGCCATCATCGGATGGAGTGGCGTCTATCACCAAAGCTTATCGGTAAAGTCGTTTCAAAGTGTATCAGGCGTCTTTTTTACTCACTATGAATTTGAAAGGGACACATATTGTGTTTTGAATGGAGACTCGCAACTGATCTTTAATAGTATTTCGCTGTAGGGAAGTGGCTTGTGGCGGCTGCGCGCGCATAATTTTCAGGGCGCAGGACGCTTTTTCACAAGAACAATAAACGTTTAGACAGGCATAGGCCTTAAATTGTTACCGATTTAAAAATATTGCCTCCGAATTGGAATATAATGGAAAATTCAAACTGACTTCGTGAGAACTAAAGTCATGCCAAATTATAATTAAAACTATTTGGGATAATTCAGTGTTTCAGATACTGATTCCGATATGAACACAAAATAAACTGTATGATTAAGTAAGAATCTGGCTTTTGTACGATAAAATTAGATACTATTTTGAATTTATAAAAATAAAATATCAACTGCCCTCTCTGAAAGTTCACATAGCCTTCGTGTACTTCGGTTGCCGATAGGGACCGACGTATCACGACACTTCAGGTCTTGCCGGCGTCCATTGCGGAACGCACCCCTTGCTTAGAGCCTTCAGTATTATTCCAAAGTATCTCAGGCCTAATTTCAAAGCAAATAGTTATAAGTGTTGGCCGATCGTCACTGAGGAGGTGAGTTTTCTTATCTAGAGTAATATTTTGAGCACTATCACGGCTTCTCGCGTTATCACTTAGAATATTCTAGCGTTCTTATTCAGTCATATCACTCACTCGACAGTCCTCTGAGTAGTTATTCAATATCCAGGGTTCTAAATATTGATCGTATTCACAGTAATAATTAATGTATTGGATTGTACTGTTGCTTATTGTGGGCACTCTCATCAGATTGTAAGCACTGAAAGCGATGGAAGGAGTAAAACGAATTACAGTGATATGATTACGCGTAGAAAGTAGCTACGAATAGCCTACGAAGAATGTAGTAGTTAAAGTATATTATATCAGTAGGTTCATATTACTTTTCTATATTAGATAAGAATAATGTCTCCTATTTGAAGGTGTCCTTTGAAAATTACTAATATTGATTAGCAGGTAAAGTATTAACTTCAATTATGATGATTGATACATAAAGTTTAGTTAAATATTGGGTTTATACGTTATTGGGTTTCTACGTTTCACCATTGCTCATATAGATTGCGATATTTAACTGCGTATCTATTTATTAGTAATAATTTTATGCTGCTATATACTTAGTGACGTCTTGAACATGAATAATTTTTGGGTAATCCGATGTCGTTTTTTCAGTATCTACTTATCTGTTATAACAAGACGATAAGTAGATATCTACCAAAATATGGACACGATTATGCACATGAAACGATTTTTATTCAGAAAACAATTTCGCTGTTTACATAAAAATATAACTTTATCATGTTTTACGATATCCTATATTGTGATGATCCCTATAAGTTTTGTTTATTTTACATCTTGAACTTACCTTCACCTTTCTCATAACCTCTATACCAATATACAAGTTTAGTCTTATGTCATATCGGGGAAATCCTCTGTATAGTACATGTAGGAACTGATTTACATGTATAGATGGTAAATGTAAGAATGACAATCAGCTGGTTTTATAATAAACACACTAAGTGTTCAACTCATTGAGCGTAAAGAGAGTGCTAATTTCGAGTCAATGAGTCAATCAAGCCTGTGTAGGAAGGTATTCATGCAATTGGGCCATTTGGCAGATCCGCCGACACACTGACGCCTACGACAAATTACCTTTTTCTTCCAAGTCATTGACTAAACTACTCTGTAATGTTCTGTAGTGAATAACGCTTATTCTTTCTTGTTACTTGACAGTCATGGATCATATACTTGGTCGAATAAAGAGCACCTACTTGTTAGTAGTGAAGAGGTTCCTGTTATTACGTTGATATGTTGCAGTTTTATTCGTCAAGTATATTTATTTCTATGACTCATGTTAATTTGGTTGAACAGTTAGTGTATTTCTTGCATTACTCACCTGTTTACCACCAGTGATTCAGTAATGATTGCAACTAGAATAAATGTTAATAAAATGAAGTTTCCACGTTAACAGATGTGTAATTTTAGATCGGTCTAGAATTAAAACACACCACTGACGTCCGCAAAAGTTATGCTTGTAAATAAAAAATAATGGAAAAGAATTAGCGATTTAATTTTCAATTCAAATTAAGTATAGTTAGCCTGGATTTCACCTTCCTTTCAATGTTGTCAAATCGTGCTTAATTTATTTCGATGTATGACTTTGATGCAATAAAGCAGTAAACATTTGACAGTGATAACCGTAGTCCCTGTTCCAGCCATTTTACTAAATTGTTGTATAATCTGTTAGTATTTTATTCATTGAATCGCTTGTTCGTGATCAATCTCAGTACACGTGCATACTGTTATTGCTTTTATATCTGGTATGTAATCGCAATTAAAATGTAGTTATACCTACTAACGATGGTAGAATTGATAACAAAAAAAAATGCTATTATAGAAATCTTTTGTAATTCCAATATAAGGTTAACAATAAACTTACGATATATATATATATATATATATATATATATATATATATATATATATATATATATATATATATATATATATATCATGTATGTAGGTACCTACTTATTTATTTAGGCCAAACAAAAACTTGGCTCCTTTAGTTCTAACTGAAAGGTCGTTGAACTCTTTCTTTTATTGAGTTTCGTAGTGCGTTACTAGCGCTTTTAAAAATAAGGGGTACTCTCGTATTATACGTAATCACATAAATTAAATCTTATTTTCTGTTCCGTGAGTAATACTATGTAATAAAAAAAAGAGTTACACAAAGTTCACTATGAATCTCAATAAAAACAAACATTCAGCGATTTTCAGCATGCGTACCATGCAAAAAGAAAACAATAACTTGTTATCGAATAAAATTAAGTTTATTTGCTATTTTTATATTATAAAAATATAATATATAGGTATTATTTTTAACTATACATCTTCATTTCACAACACTACAAACGTATGATTTTATAATAAAGCTGCCTATTCACATCAAAACGTAGGCTCCGTTACTTTTCTCACAGTTTTTATAAAAAGCCCCATAAACACAGCATAGCAAAAACATTTTATCAATAGTCCATCGTCATGGAAATAAACCATCGTGCGATTCTGTCGCAATTATCACAATTCAATGTAACTTTTTTGTATCGTTGAAAAGGAAACTGACTGCATTTTTCTCATAAATGACGCACTTCATGAAATACTTGCCCTAAACTTTCCTTTAAATTCGTCTCCGACAATTACGTATATTCAGTTCAGACGTAACGAGGCGTATTTTTACATGACTTTCTTGAAAAGCCGTCCAACAAAATGGCAAGTTGCCATTTATATTTCAATATTTGTATTCGTAATCCAGAATGCGAAGCTACCCTATTCTTTGTGGGAAGAATTCAGGGGGCTGTGAGTCGGTTTGCGGCGGTGGGGTGGGTGGGATGTCATGCTGAGGTTTTAGTAGCCACGGACTGGTCGAAGTTTGTTGCGAAGCGTCGCTTCGCTTTTGGCCACCGACGGATGGCGTTAGATGTAGTTGCGGGAGCTGGCCCTTGGGGCACACGGGTGGTCTATCGGCTTTAGGCTGCATATTTTTTCCTAAAAAGAACAAAATGAGATATTAGAAATAAATCATACACAATTTTTTTCGTTGTATTCATGGTTAGGCAGTTGCTTGATCCATTATGTTAGAAAGACAATCTTTCACAAGTAGCCCTTTCGCTCCCGTCCATTATTACCACTGTCCAAACTACATTATACTGCTCATGCTTGAATTATATAATATAAATATATAGCTTTTATTAGAATACTGGTATTTTGTCACTATGTTTTCTTTTAAGAGGTTTGAAAAAAGTTTAAAAAGTTGCAAGCCTATGTACAGTTGTAAAAAAGGATGCTACTAATGGAAATAGGGCTCGTTATAATTGTAATGTAAATTAGGACTTACTTTGTGTATTTATGCTGATATTTTCCAATTGATACGTGATGTCTATCTCACTGCTAACAAACATTAATGTTAAAGAAGAAATATATTAGAGAGCACACAGTGTGTATTGACGGTCTGATTCTAAATGTGCTGTAGTTAGATTGGCCGCGAGTTTTATATCGTTGCTGAGTCACACTTGGCAACAGCAACTCTCTATCGCGTCCACGTCACTCTGCCACTGACGCGTTGTGTTATGACGGTAACGCGATTTCTTACCGCGTCTATACGTCTAAGAGACAATCAATACACAATTATAAATAACACACAATGAAACTATAATTTATTATCATCTATATATTTAATTACTCATTGGTACATACACTTACATGTCTGACTGATTCAGCCTGGATTGAGGAAATGTTCGCTACATTTCCTTGATGTCTGAAAAAATTTCCTTGAATGTTAAAAATTAGATATCTGGTAGATATAATTTTTTTTATGAATCGAGAATTATGAACAGTAAGTCTGAAAGCCCCTATTTCAAGGAATTTTTATGTACCATAGAATATGGTGATAATCCAATTTAGATTATGGTACAGATTGAGTCATGCATGCCCGTTAAGGTAACGTTCTCACAAGAGACAATTCATATTTTTGCTTTATAAATTCTATGTAAGTTTATAACGGTATCCAGTCATGTGGAAAGCAAGATACTTCCACTTTCCAACATCCTGCCTTTATATTGTCGGCTAGTTCTTTTATACAAATTAATATAAGGTTAATTTCGTCTATTGTAGTCCACTGTTGGACATAAACTTCTTCCAATGTGTGGAACACTGCACTCCATTCTTCACTTCCCCATCCATAGACTGGATGAGAAACACTTGTGAAAGGCCCTAGCTAAGTAGGTAATATCTTAACACAGAATAAGTAACAATATGATGAGAAGAAAATAGCCATGGGGTTAATTATAAAAACATATAATTCCAGGCTACGTTGATGGCACTTTATCTGTTTACTGTTTTTATAAGTTTTATTTCAAAGGCGTCATTGGCCGCCATCATATGTACTCCAATAAAAATATATAATAAAATACAGGAAATCGTCATGTTCGAATTGTGTCAGGGACGTGTTTATGATTTGCATTTAATTTTAAACGGAATGCGAATTGCTGCAGTATGATGACGCGATATTCGCTTACCTTAAGGTCAATTCTCGCAACAAAAAATCTATTTAAAATCCAGTATCGATCTAATTTTAAGCTCTCAAATGTCAAAATCAATATTCTCGTAATAATCGAATTTTCTAGAAAGAAAATTGATAACCTCATAAGCGTGCATTCTTAAGCATAGCCTGAGCCAACATTAGCCTACTCCGGAAGTGCAATACATCTGCTGATGGTGGACGAAGTTCTGTTGGAGTGTTTCCTTTCAGAGTTGGAGAAATAGACGGCAGTCACTCCTTTTATAAACGAAATACTTAAACTGAATAAGAAGAAATACCTAATATTATAGAAAGAAAACAAATATTCTTTGACATTTAAGATGTTTAGGTGCACAATCAACATGGGGAATTTAATGATTTTTGAGATCGAGTTTTAAGTTTAGATAGATTTTTATTTTGGAGAATTGGCCCTCTGTGTATACGTGTCCTTTTTTAAAATAATTGATCGGTCTAATGCTTAAATATTGTTTTAGATAATTGTGTACCATGTTTCTGATATAAACACATAATTTTTAAATGGGTCAGGAAATTGCCAATGCAATGTGAGTATAATTCATATCGATTGTACAAATTGTACTCACGTTATCGTATTTGATAAGAAATGTTTTATTTGTTTATTTTCGCAGCTGTAAGTCTTATCTTTATATATTTCATTTGTGAGGCTTTACATTATATCTTTTGCGTGTTTTGTAATATTCCAAATGATATCAAGTTCATCGTATGCAAATATGTGTGTTTAAAATATTGTTATAGTAATATCAAACTGAATTGTTATGCAAGAATGACGTAAACAGTGATATTTTTTTGGTGGAAGTTAATACACTCAATGTTTCAGTCAAGGACAAGTTTTTTCAGGTGTTTGAAGCTTGTTGTATAGGTAATTGTATTGTGAGTAGGTATGTGACCGTAAAAAGAAAGTCATGCACCGACTAGATTAGGACTAGGCGTAAACTAATGGGGGGGGGGGGGGGTCGTTTCCCATTTCTTATGTAATATAGCTAATTGAAGTTATCTTTTAAAAGTTACGAATTCATAAGGTAGGTATTCAGGAAACATATAAGATCGTCTGTCTAAGTGTCTATATTTTGTTATTTATACGTAACACGTGTTATCAACTCCAATTATTTAATGAACCCAATGCAGTTCACTGCTGGACAAAGGTCTCTTCCAATGTTTGCCAAAGCACCTGATCCTACACCTTCCGGATACTGACCTGAAAAAAGTTGTGTTGTTGTTGTCCATCTTGTGAGGTGATTAAACTGAAATAAAAGACATTACGTCAAGCACGAGCACACACGTCAAAACAATGTAGTTATTACGTGCTCTTAGCATGACAACATTTAGAACTCTGCCTAGGTCACCTTCAGGTTAATGAACAAAGGGTATAAAAGTATGTACTAGAAATTGTAATCACTACGTTGAAGGTCGGACCCTCCCATAGTAGGTGACTCCTATGGGAGTGCCGGTATGACGTCGTAGATTGCCCAATCACTTTCCATCACTGTTTGAACACGGGCTGACTGCGTGCCAATTCGTTGTTTGTAAAATAATAATCTATAATAAACATAATGTTTTATTTAAAACATTTACAGAATTTATTTATTTTGCTCTGCCTGATTAAGATCAGCTGCGTATCAGTACGACTTCTAAGTTTCGACCATATTACAAAATACCCGTGCAAATTCATCTTAAGACCCTATAAGAACTTCTTTATAATATAATAATCAATGCCTCCGATAGACCTCATGTCATGTACCTTTTCATTAGTAATAGTACCTATTTCATTTGAAAATACACAAAATACCTAGTTACTTCTAATAATCAGTTAATTTATTTAAGTACAATATTTTTTATCATTCTATCTGAATATCTATGACTAACCACGTATATTTTTGTGATAAATAGAAATTAACCGTGGTAATATAAATAAAATTACTTTATTTATTTATTATCGTTATGGTATAGACTTCAAGAACAAGTCCCATGAAGGTGCAGTCTTCTTCTCACACATCAACACTACTGTGGGTGTAGATACTGTCAGCATCAGATCGGTGCAAAGATGAAGTACCTACTTAAGATGTTTTTAATACCAAAAGGTATTAGTCTATCTGATGCTGACTGTACATGGTGTAGGTACATATTTGAGTCGTATCGTGTAGAAACTGTATCATTTTGTTTATGTTAGATTTTTTTAAATCTCTCTTTATGTTCTGACCTAAGGGTTAGATCCATAGTACTTATCAGAACTTTTATCTATAATTATATATCTATATCCCTACTATTATTGAAGATGCAAGATCATCGCCAGTTAATTCATAAAGTTTATAAAATTCTGTAGTTTATAACTTTTAGTTAGTCTTGAGATTCATCAGATAATTCGCTAATTTAGTAAACATAAGCCGTTTTCCCACCGTTTAGAAATTCATACATTTGTGTAAATATTAATACAGTCCGATGATGTCAAACGCGATAAAAAGATCTGGAGTAAACAGACGTTATATTTATGAAAGAACGCCGGCTATTTCCATAGAATCTCGGGGTTCCTGTTATTTATTCAATAACTACGTAGCTGTAACCGCGACTTTGTCTGCATTTATATATTTCCATAGATCTCTAAAAAAAATGCTGAAAGATAAGTTGCCAAAATTACGCCTTATAACACTAGTTATCTGCACTGAAAGAAAACCATGTTAAAATCATTCACTTCGAAGATTATCCGGTACAAGGAGAAAGATTACAGACACAAAAATTTAAAAATAAAGACTGCAAATTATAAAAAAATATTAAAATTGTTTTTATGTTACAAAGAGACACCATATTCTATTTACTAGTTACACGTGTAGGGCTCAGTTTTTTCCAGTGTGCTATCGTTTCATTTTTTCTTATTATTTGCAAGGACTTAGTCACTAAGTGCCACCTTTATGCCACCCTCAAAAAGCTGTCGAGTACATAATGTTACAATTGACTGATAAAATAGAATTTGATTATACAATATTTTCACCTTCTACTTTATCAGGGAAAGACGAGCGAGAATACTGTTATATTGGATATTCGCTGATTAAAAATGAGAAAACAAAAATTGGCTCACCGCCCTCGAAATATTCGGAAAATCTATTTTAACCAAATTGACTAGCTACCTAAATTGACAGATGTTTTACATTAAGGAAAATAAGCAGTAATAGCGGAAAAAACTCGTCATGCGTGACTCTATCATTACGAAGTAATAATTAAAAACTCTTGGATCTAATTGACGTTAATAATCGGAATACTGAAACTCTACAAAATTTAAATTTAAAAGGGGAAAATCTTACTGTCGCAACATGAAGATTTTCCCGATTTTCGATATGTAGGTATGCTCAGATAGTAAAAAAATATTGCCAGGTTAAGCAATACTAACCTGGCCAGGATAGCGTGATCTCCACGCCTTTGGTTCCGGTTGACATATGAACATTTGTGGGATTCATAATAAGTAGTAGGAGTTTTAAAATTCCAAAAAACCTAACTACGGAATTTAAGCAATCGCAATGAGTTATTTAAGTTAACGGTAGTCCCTTCGAAAGTCAACACAAACTGAATTGGAAAAGTAATCGGGGTTAATTGTAGAAAAATCTTGTGTGGACGTAATAAAACCTATTGATCTTACATGCCATGTCAATATACAGTGTAGATATTTACTGTAGGCTTGACCTGTCGGATCAACATGTTATCTCCTCCATACATCCCTATCCAACTGCATTATGTCATCTTCTCAGTCGCTCCATGCCTTGTTTTCTCTCACTTAATTATTGACGTGAAGAATGCTTTCAACTCAGTGAACAGGGATACCTTGTTGACCCAAGCTAAATTAGAAACCCCCAAAATCTATAATTTCCTTTGGCAATGTTACAGGTACCCCTCTAAATTATTATATAAGGACAACCTTTTGGAATCTGCTGTTGGTTGTCAACAAGGAGACCCACTTGGACCGGTAATTTTCAGTTTAGCTATTCAACCTATTATTCGGCAGTTAAATTCTAAATTCAATGTATGGTATCTAGACGACGGGACCCTAGGAGGAGATGTTGAGACTGTTTTACAAGATTTGGCCTTTATCAAAAACGAATTTAGTTTAATTGGTTTAGATCTAAATGATAGCAAATGCGAGATATTTTTAAATGATGCTTCGGACAAAAAAATTACTATTTCTAAATTTAATTCTTTGGCTCCTAATATCAAAATTATAGAAAAAGAGTCTCTACGTCTCCTCGGGTCCCCAATCTTAGAAGAAGCCTACACCCCATTTATAGAGGAAAAAATTCAAAATTTTAATATCATTTCGGACCGCCTACTCAAAATTAATATCCATTCGGCTTTCACTATTCTCCGGTATTGTCTTTTCGTTCCGAAATTCACCCATGCTCTCAGGTCTACACCCTTTTGGAAACATTTAACAATTTTGGAAAAAATGGACAAAATTATAGAAATTACACTCACTAAAATTTTAAATGTGGCCTTGAATGATCGTGCTTCACTACAAGCGTCTCTACCGATTCGCTTGGGTGGGCTCGGTATTCGCAAAATTTCGGATGTCAGCTTACCAGCGTTTCTGTCTTCGGTCCACAGTACAGAAGAATTAACTAGGAAAATCCTTGCACCTACACTAGTTAATTCTGAAGTATTGTGTAAGACTGAAGCAGTGAACGCTTGGAAAATTGCTTGTCCAAACACTGATCTCCCAAGGAACCTTTTCTCACAGCGTCAGTGGGACGGGCCGCTCTGTAACTTATTAAGACAAAATTTATTAAATACTTGCACTAATGCTGCTGAGCGTGCCCGCTTACTGGCAGTTGGAGTGTGGGAATCGGGTCTTTGGTTACAAGCTCTTCCGTCATCTAACGTAGGGACTATGTTAGATGACATTACTTTCCGCATCGCGACGTGCCTCCGCCTAGGTGCGCCGTGTGTCTCTCCGCATCAATGCCGTTGTGGAGAAGCAGTTGACCGACTCGGACACCATGGCCTGTCGTGCTGCAGGAGCGCTGGGCGAATTCCACGGCACGCCAGCCTCAACGACATAATCCGCCGTGCTCTTGTCACCGCTGGTGTGCCTGCTGTGCTTGAACCAAACGGTTTGGCGCGCGACGATGGCAAGAGACCGGATGGTATGTCATTAATGCCTTGGAAAATGGGTAGGACTCTGGTGTGGGACGCAACATGCGTTGACACCATTGCCCCTACCCATATACCTGGCACGGCTGGTTGTGCCGGTGCTGCTGCAGCTTCTGCAGAGGCTCTTAAGCGGCGCAAATACTCCAATCTCATTGGAGATTATGAATTTGTGCCGTTTGGAGTCGAAACGTTTGGGCCTTGGGGTCCGAGCGCCCGCAATCTCTTCAGGGAGATTGCAAAGCGTATGGTCGACGCTTCTCGTGACCAGAGGGCTGGCCTCTTTTTAGGTCAGAGATTAAGCATTGCCATACAACGTGGCAATGCTGCCAGTCTTCTGGGAACGCTACCACAAGAGGCATGCGATGCGGATGAATTCCACGACGCATTTTAACTTTTAGTTTTAGTTTTTATTTTTTATTTAGTATTATGTATATATAGTAACTTTATTAATTAAATTTAATTTGTATATAATAGGTTTGATTCTGTTAACTATAAAAACTTATAAATACTTAATTATTTATATTTATTACATATGGCCATAAACAGGAAAACTTTATTAGATTTCTGATCGGGCCTATTATTTTTTTTGCTTCAAACATTCTGCTTTCACTGCCTCTGAATGATTTATAGGATGCTGTAGGGCTGTAGCCGCGTTAGTTACAATGGACCAGTTAGAATATAAAACGAAGGTTGAATTTCCCAAGTGATAACCCATTCAATTAATCTAGGTTCTCATGCTTCACTTTAACAAAATAAAAAAAATATATTAAGCAGTTTATCTTATATTATTACATTACATAATTTATATTGTATTCCATCACTGGTAAAATCAGCTGTAAGTAGGTCGCTAATCTGTCGTATTGATAATTATCGGGAATGGTGATGCACTTAATCTGAGTACCTATTTACTTACTATATTTTATTATACACTTTGTATAGCGTAATTGACCAGACCGACCCAAAAATCATGGGGTAGATCAATATTTAGGTGGTAGAGAAACTACCATAAATGGGCAATCTCGAGCGCTAAAGTGCCACCCTCTCACAGAACATTGACAATACATTACTAGGTACTTAGACAAATATTTAGTAAGTTGAAGTTAACGAGTTAATTTTCACATCTTTAGAATGTGCGTATAGAAATGGTCTTTGCGTATATTCAAAATTAAATATCCTTTTGTTCATTACATGACAATTTTTTGAGGCGTCTTTGTAAGTGCGTCAAGGTGACTCATGTATTCATGACTTGGGCCATTTGTACCTCGAAACCGTAACATAAGTCAGTAAATGACGTACATATGACGACGATAACGCGTATCTTTTTATATTACTAAACAGTTTTGCTTTTATGTAATAAAATAACTATCGATCTAAATATTTTCGATACACTATTTTCTTTTCTATAGCCGAGTTTAATAGTAGTTACGTAGCCGCCTACATCACACGCTAATCTTTAAGATTATATTAGTATTTCCCCCTACGAATAATATATCCTATTCGTGGATTTCCCCTAATTTTAAAATACAACATGTCTTATATCCGAATACATTTCTTCTTATTTCATTCAATCTTCATGAATACAAAATTACTTCAAAATCGAAGGCCGTAAAAACACGCATGTTCAAAAAACTTGCTGTAACTGCGCAATAATGGGTTTTTTAATCAGTAAATACCCAAATGGTTGAAGTTGAAGTAATTTTAGAAACGGTGGGGCGTAATGACTAAGGCGTTAAACTTACAGCCAAGAGTTTGCGGGCTCAAATCCCACCTAGTATAGATACTTGGTGGGGTTTGCACAAAGAAGCACCAATGATTTAGTTTAGCTAGGCTTAGGCTAACGAGAATATTAGTAATGATGCCGACTTTGCTCACGTTAATAGTCATTTAAAAATCATAACAGATCAGTTTATTAATTTCACATTCCAAGACATAAAAGGTGAATCAAATTAAAGGTACTATTCAATGAGCCAAAATCTATGCACAAATGCTGTAAGAGACGATGAACCCATTCAAGCCACTCCAAGCCAACCATCGAAATAATATCAATAGAGTAATAAAAAGAGACGATAGTGCCCTGTAATGCAGCACTTACAAATATGAAAACTCAGAAAATAAACAAAGCCCTTTGTGGATTTTTCTTGAATTATTTGGCATTATTAGAAATGTGTCTACATTTGCAACGTCATCAACTAACATTGAACTTTGAATCGTCGCTCCATCTAGTTTGGACAATTCTACGTTGCCGTTCTTCTCTAACAGTAACAGTTTTTCATTATACAGACAATATAGAGACAATATAATGCGAGTGTCTACTCGCATTATATTCTTATTAATCGACTTCTTATAAATTGCAAGCAGAAACTATGGATGTTGCTTAGATTTTCTTAACCTGTTTTCGATGTCATTATCATAAGATATACCGTAGAGAAATTACCATGTAGATATAAAACAAGTAGTATTTTGCTTGGAGGTTTCCACTATATGTATTTTATAAAAAAATATGACGTCAAATTATTTCTACGTATGAATCATGTTAGTAGACAACTTTTTTATAGCTTCTAAGATGGTACTTTTTGGTATAATTTAAGTAAGTAGGTAAAGATAAAAACGTGTAGGTTAACGGTTACTTACTTGATTTTTTTACAATAAAGGCATGATTCCGAATCCGACCGCATACGACAAGCTGCGTGGGTCTGCAGTTGTCGTATGCGGTCATCTTCAGAATCACATTTTTAGTTGTAGACTGCACCTCATTATAAAGTAAATAAGTAGTATTGACTAAGACAGGCAGGTATGAGAACTTCAAGCTTTATAAATAGATATAAAATTTTACAGAAAAAATCATTCATTAGATTCTGTAGTTGATAGAAGAGTAAAATAACACAAGTTGATACATTATGCAGCACATTATACTCCTAGCTACAAACTGTAACTTATTATTTGATTGCAAACTATTCGTGGTTAGAAACAAGAAACATTTACGCTACCTTGACTTATAAACACGTCAAGTCTCAGTACGTAGATAGATAAGTTATCGATTGTAGGTAGGTACATAAGTAGTTACGTCTATAATAGATCGAACTGACGTAGGCAAGGTACTTCGACTTAGTTATTGTTCAAACGGAAGTAAAGGCTGTAAAGTAGTATACTGTTGGAAGATTATTATCTTGCATACCTACGTCACTTGCGTATTAGATACTCTTTCACCATATCGTTTACCATACACTTGAATATAATTGTGTAGTTACCACAGTTTAATGCGTCAGCAAGGCACCGCACCACCTTTATAGCATCAGGTAATTTTGCGTAAAGGCTTCATGCCTAATAAAATGTTTATTGTCTTTTATTGTTTCAAGGAGACATCGCAAATAAACGATCGCCTCATCGAGCGAAGAAATATGACAGTTATAGACAACTGTTAAAGTTTGAAGAGTGTTAAACTTTAATATTAGTACTTTGCAGTATGGACGCAAACAGTGTAAACCGGGTAAGCCTCGTGATTTCACGAGAGCACCGCCATTCATGCTGCACTAATAACGCACTCACTTATAACTAAGATCTCTGAAGGGCTCCAAGTCAACTAAAGTTTAATTTCAACTTTCAACGATCAACAACAGTTTCCATCTATTGTGAGAACTATCAAAACAATGTTAAACCCACTGTAAATATAGTAAGGTCTACAATCTAACAAAAGAGCTGTTTAAGCTATTAGGTAATAAATCGAATCACGGATTTTCGTGATACCTTTAAACGATACCACTATTAACCTGACCAAAAATGGTTGAACACTCATGAAAACTTTGGCATCTAACGTAGCAGCACTAAAATGTAATAAACCAATTGAATTAGTTTCGATTTCCAAAACTTTTCCAATTCTTTCTTTGAGATTAGTGGTTTTGCCAACTTTGTTGCATTATCCAACATAATTTACAAAAATCAAATTGATTGTCCATCTATTTATTTCTGTTTAGTTTTGTATGTGAATACAAATAAGCATTCAACATGCAAATTAACGCTGTAGTAAAGATAATCTTTGCAAAATTTTACAGTCTGCATGTAATTTTGAGAGAATTCGTTGACATTCACTATGAAATATTACTTAAAATCACGCGATTGAGGACATTTACCTCTGTCACAGACAATCATAAAAAACCTTCAAAATCGATGAATTGTTTTGACTACATTACAGAATAATCGAACTTAAGGTATCGTATCAATACGTGTTCCAAAGTTTTTACTCAGATACATATAGCTATATATAACTATGTTTACTTAAGAAATGCCAGAAATGATGCAGTTGTATAAAAGGACGTTACTCCTTAGACTCATAACAACAAATCTAATTTCAATTAGTCTTTTAATTTTTTTAGGTTTGATCTATTTCTTTATCTGAACGTCAAACCCGGTTGCATTTAAAGCTTGCAAAATTAGAGCCCGGGGTGCGTTTTCCTACAACTCCATTATTTAGTTTATTTTCATGCTTTGATGGCGAAAGGCTATAAAAGCACAAGATGCACGTACAATATTAATATTAAACTCCATAAGTATTTCATTATAATAGGTATTGAGTAAAATAGGTGATGTTCACGGGTTTTGTTCCTCATGTATCGGTAAAAGCAAAACAACTATATTGAAGTCCCATCAGATAATAAATAAGTACTTATATTAAACCAAATTCAGTAAAAAATTACTGCTTATTAAGTAGCCTATTATTAGTTATATTGGAGTTGTAGTAAACCAAATATCTTCCAGAAAGTTCATTAATTAATAATGGTGCAGAATGTGGTTTCTATGGTTTATGTGCCTAGATTGTAGTTAATTTAAAATAAAGCTAAAACCTTACCGAAAAGCCGATTGTACTAACCAAACTATTCAGTGGAGCGGGGGACATGATTTTAGTTATTTTTTAACCGGCAATAGCTCGTTGACCCAGTAGCCGAGTTCGTGACATATTGTATCTATTGGGCCCCGGTAGTTTCGTTCGTGCGGTAAAACTGGAACCTCGAAATGGGGTACGGGAACACGGAAATATAATTTGGTACGTTTCTTTTGTCCTGTTTTGTACAATCGGTGGACACATAACTACGAAATATATAAAATACGACTGTTAAATACTATCCTAATGTGTGATTAGGACCTACCAGGATATCTATAGGCTGAAGTTCAAATTTGTAATTTCTATATCGCCACTCCGCAACCTTATTCCCATAATAGACTTAGAACTTTTTTCTGAAATAGCAAAATACCTACGTATTGAAACAAAAGATTTAAGATATTTTCTATATATTCCGATGCATATTACCTATAGGTTCATTGGAGATTCAGTCATAGTTTGTTTTGATCGCGTTGACTAGGGAGCTTGTCAATCGTGATAGCACCGATGTCTCCGCCCTGTATACGCCAGTTATCGTATTCAATCACTCTCCATTTTAGGAATTATTGGACCAATTTGCAAAACACTGAGTGTTTGCTTAATATTTATTCATTATATTAGGTACTATTTTTCCATTAGTAAAACAAACAAGAATGACATGAAAACTTAGTCCTCGTGTTTTTTCATATCATTACTTATGAAGGTACCCATAATTCAATTTTGTTAGAAATGAAACCACCCAACGCAATGCTTGTTAGTTACGAAAGTTGACTAATGCCATATTATTTGGGTATTCTACGACTCGGTACCTACTTTGAACAATCTCTATTATAAATTATTTAGAGCTTTGATGTTGTTGAATATATTTAAGCTTTGTGTTATGTAATAACAGTAAACTATTCTTGTAAAGGGACCAACGGAGTCTCGTGCTCCAAATCCAGGATCGGATACGTCAGTGCCACCCCAGCTGCCTCCACCAGTTCGTCCGCTCAATAGAGTTGACTCGCGGTCAGCATTTCCACCGCAGTCACAGAGACCAGTGGCACCTCAACTTCAAGTTAGACCACAGTTTCAAACGGGAGGGCCAGTAACCACACCGTCACAATTTGTGCCTAGAGCAGGAGCTCCACCATTAAGAGGTCCAGCCCCACCTGGTGTTCAAGGTGGTCCACAAATTCGTCCTATTCCTCCCACATTGCGCCCGTTAGGCCCTCAATCTATTGCACCCCAGCAAGGTCCTAGGCCTGGACAATTACCCCCAAGTCAGCTGACGCAACGTGCTCCTCCACCGAATAATTTACAGTTCGGTCCGAGGCAGCCTACCGCTGGTACGGCTGTCACACCTGACGCTAACAGGACTCAGGTACAGCCACTAAACGGAACAAATAAAAACGAAACCGGACCACTTTCAAGGCAACCGTCTCAAGGCTACATAAAGAGCTTTGATTCATCTAACTCCTACCAAACTAAACCAGTCAACCTGGATAATCAAAGCGCATCAGGTGATGACCAAAATGTCTACAAAACCGAAAATGGAATTGAAGGACCAGGAGTGGCCAAAGGCAGAAGCTACAGTATTGCAGCTGCCCCGGGAGCTCCAAGTCCACTGAAACTCGATGATGATCGACGTAAATCAGTAAGTGCAATAGGAGGCAGACTTGATGATTTTACTAGCCGTAGTCCAGGGTTATCCTTAATACAGGAAAGTAAATTGGGCAGTAATGATAATATTCGTGAATCAAAAGAAAGCATCAGGTCAGAAACATCCAATGAAGGTGGAAAAGATGCTCCAGTTCGTCCAGAATCACGAATGTCAGGATCAAAAATGACAGAATCTATTATAGGTGCCCTTACAACACCGTCTCCTAAAAAAAGATTAGATGACAATGATGATGTAGTTCTGCAAAATAATTTATCAGGCAAAACTATCAATGACACCCCCAAACCTAAAGAAGATTCATTGGACCGTTCTCCATCTCTTACTCGAAGCGATGATTCTCCTGAGCTTAAACAACAACAAGCACCTGCATTGATTAATAAACCCCAGAGTGCAACTCCAGAGCCACAACGCCCTAAAACTCCTAAAATCGAGCAAAAATTTGAAACTAGACAAGATACTAACAGAGAAACTAAGCCTATTGTTACACCAAATAAAATACCTCCGCCTAAGTCTCCAGTAGTTGACAATAAGCCGCCTACACCAGTTCAGAAAAAAACAAATGAATTAAGTACACCTATAGCTTCTTCAGATATGAAGAAATCAACACCGCGCAAAATATCTTCTGCCCCTAAATCGCGCCAAAAAGGTAATTTTAAAGTATATAGTATAGTTAGGTATACAGTATTGTGTATTTAAAATGAGCCAAACACTGTGTTTTTTTGTTCACTTAAATGTGTGCTAAATAAATAATAAACTAGGTTTCTGTTTTTCAGATGGCGATAATGACAGTGGAGTCGATGAGTCCACTCAAGGAAATGTTAGTATTTTTGTACTGTAACTTCATCCCGTACATATTACATACTTTTATTTTTATTAGAATAAGATTTCACATACACTACAATAATCTACAATTATGACGATTTTTTCACTTAGGATGTTAATGGTTCTCCTGGTTCACCAACTAAGAAGATTCCTAGTAAATTACCAATGAAGGAAAAATCCAGCAACAGTCTAAAGACAAGTCTGTCAAGGTCCTCTAGCAAAAGTGCCACAGCTAAAACTCCTGAGAATCCTTTACCTACTGAAAAGAAAAGTAAGATATGGACGAATAAATTGAAATAATATACGTACTTTTAACCCTTTTTTTCCAACGGTATATCATGTAGATATATATGTCGCCGCCAACTAGCTTAATAAGCAATCCAATTAACTGCTTAGGCAGTTAACTACACGGCGCCATTCAATTAACGACCTGAATGATATTCAGCCGTTTTTAATAACCTGACTGGCTAATGCTTAGGTCAGTCGTAAGATGGGGCACTACCTCGAAATAAGATAGGAAATTACATACATACATACATATACTTACACCTGTAAATCCCCGAGGAGGTAGACAGCGGTGTATTCACAGATAATTAGTTATAGGTTTATTGTGATGGCTGCGCAATCCGACCTGCTTAGGTTAGAAGACTAATGCGGGAGCGGAGCGGAGCGTAGTTTCACGGTTATTTTTTTTTATAACCACGCAGAAATAAGTAATTTTTCTAACTGTTTAATTACGGCTAGGCAAGTAGTTAAACGTCATCGATCCAAGCTATTTGCCTAGCCGTTTATTAACGGCACCGTTCAGTAAAGAGCCTAGGCAGTTAATTAAACGGCTGATTAAGCTACTTGGCGGCGACATATATATTCTATAGAATGTTCCAGAATATTCATTCAATTAATCATAACTATGATTATAATGTTATTTTTTTACATACGATATTTTAAGAATATATATTATTTCGCTAAAAGATGTGAAAGATAATAATATCTTAGAGAGATAATAATATTTTTGAGTATAACTATTGTGAGTGTGAATGTATTTAAAAAAAATTAATAATACATTAGAATATAGTTTTTGATTACATTATAGTTAGCATCTTTTAGAAATGGTAGGGTGACTTTTAGAATGTCTTCCTTGTAATGCAGATAATATTATTAAGTCCTTTATTCTAGAAGTGCCAATGAATAAAGTGCAAGTTGGTAACGCCCCATCACCCAATATTAAAACCGTGAAATCAAAAATTGGCTCATTGGATAACGCGACATACAAGCCTGGTGGTGGAAAGATTAAGATCGAGAATAGAAAATTGGAATTCGGTAATATCACACCAAAAATTGCTGCTAAAAATGATGCTTACACGCCAAGTGGTGGCGCTAAAAAGGTATTTATTTCTAAACTGTAATGATAAAATTCGTCCAAGGTACGAGTGTAATAAAAATTATTTCTGTTTCAGATCGTAACTACAAAGTTAGAATGGAATGCTAAGTCAAAGATTGGGTCTCTACAAAACTCTTCATACAAACCCGGTGGTGGTGATAAAAAAATAGAAACAGTTAAATTGGACTTCAAGGAAAAAGCTAAACCAAAGGTTGCATCGACGGTCAATATCACTCATAAGCCTGGAGGAGGGGGTGTTAAGGTAACCTGACAATATAATTTTATTCAGAGAAATTAACTAATGATTTCGGTCATAGAATTGCGGTTTATAGGAAGTACAGTGACGTACAACAGTTCATCGTATGTGAGTATACTTTTGGAACAGTCTGTAAGCACAGCTGACATGTGTAGGTACAATTAGTAGAGCTTTAGTATTCGATATAAAAGCACTAGGTGTAAACATGATGACACAATCAAACATCATACTGAGCCAAACCTATTGCGTACACGTATATTAGATGCACTTGATGTAAAATTTGATATCGCACTAGTGTGACCAGTATCAAATACAATTACAAAATTAATTTTATTCTTCTAGTTAACAGTTGCAAAAGACGGAACGAAAGAAGTGAGTAAAATTCTATAATCTAAGTTTATGTCAACACTATCACATTCTTGCACGTTTTGTCTGTATTCAACCTGTTTTATAGGTTAATTCAGCAATCGTATTTGGCTGTTTTCCATTAATTGCCAAACAGTAAACAAATTGTGATAGTAAGACTTTAAGTAAAGTTATTATTTCTAGTTTGTAAAATGGGCGTTACCACGATGGCGAGCGTCACATAAACGTTTTGCTTATCACACCTTGTGGCATAAGGTCGGTGAGACGGTACAGTTTCATACTCAACGTGAGAGCTTGATTGATAGAGTCCGAATACTTATTGTTTTCTTGAGGTACTTGTAGGAGAGGCTGCGGCTGTGTTATCACGCTGAGTGTTTTTGCTTTGAATATAATATACTATGTTAAATAAACCTGTGGCTTAATTGTATCTTTAAATATTGTTATTATAAATAATATCTAAATCATTTTCCCTCAAAATAAATACGAATGTTGGTAGTATAAATTTCACATGTTCTAAGTTTTGTTTGTTACACAGAGAATGCCAAAAGTCTGTCGATAAAAAAGTTATGATAAAATAACAAAACGTTATAAGTGTACATGCTATGCTACACGAACTACACAACCATAATCAACGAACACGCCATGGAAATCAATACCGATTGTGCATTGTACAAGTCACAAATGTACACATACATGAATCGTTTGTTTGTGAAACTATTATATTTTAGTAGCAGCACTGATAATACCGATATTCAAATATATATTTATTTATGTATGTACATAAATATCATATTATGGTTCCGTAGATTTTTGACGAGTTTAAAGTAAAGCTTACAAAATAAAAATTACATAATAACAAAGAATCCATGAAAATATAAATATATATCAATTATTATATGTATTACATATATTAATTGTACAAACTGTGGCAGAGTATATCTATATATTATATGAGATTATATTCGCTTTAAGTGAGATGTCATTTCACAATAAACGATGTCAAGATTTTCTAAAGTCTTGCGTTACCTACATGCAGCCATAGTTCCAAAGGACGTTGTTTATCATCATAATTCGAACTATACGACCTTATTCGTACCGTACGATACTCAGGTACGACATTATATTTTTAAATATTCAAAATCCAGGTAATAAAATAGGTTGTTGTTCCTTGGAGCTATTTCTCATACAAGTCCTGGAAATCTCATTATTATCAGTGGACCGTTGTCAGTTTCCTTATTTGGACTGGTCCAATCATAGCAATACATATATACAATTACCACTAATATTTAATGTCAATCTTCTTCTTCTTCGAGTCAATGGCCAGATACAAGGCTTGATGACTTGTTTTTATATTTTGTCGGCCCAAAACTTGGCCATAGCCACAGCGCTATCCTCGGTAGTACAGGTGGAGGGGCACAGTTGGCAAGAGAGCAAATGCGTCATGGACTGAGATTGGGCTCCACACTCGCAGTCCACTTGCGATCGGTCGATATAGCCCCATTTTGCCATATTTTCCTTGCAGCGGCCAACTTGGGTCCGCAGGCGATTTAATGACTTCCAGGTTGGCCACTGGAGATGATGTCCAGGCGGCAGTTCTTCTTTTGGTCTGATAAAACCTGCCGGAACCGGATACTTTTCTACCCACATTTGCTCTCTTGCCCGCTGTCGGGCACAGTCTGTGGCCTGAGTGGTTCTCATGAAGCTCCGACGGCTTTTTAAACGGACTGGAGGCATTTCGTAGCTATGCAGAGGGTGTCGGGAATCTGTTTCCTGTTTCCATTTCTCCACAGCACAAGCTACGTCTCGCCGAACATCTGGTGGAGCTATGCCTGCAAGAGGGTATAGCATGTTCAATGGGGTAGGTTTGAGGCAGCCCGTAATGATCCTATATGTTTCATTTAACGCCACATCAACGTCCTTGGCGTGGGCGGATCGATGCCACACTGGGCACGCGTATTCTCCCACGGAGAAAGACAATGATAGTCCGGTTGTGCGGAGAACATGACGAGCTGCTCCCCAAGATGACGAAGCAAGACGCCTCAGAAGATTATTTCTGGTCCCTATTTTTTGCTTGGTGTTATAGCAGTGACGTCGGAAAGTTAGCGCTCTGTCCAGGGTTACACCAAGGTAGCGTGGGGCTGCGCAGTGCTTAATGTTGACGCCTTGCCACGATAGTCTGAGAGCTCTGGTCGCTTCGTGATTGCGGAGGTGAAACGCACACGATTGTGTTTTGGACGGGTTTGGTCGAAGGGCGTTCGCGTCGTAGTATTCACCAAGTGCCTTTAGCGCGGTTGTGAGCAATGCCTCAGCGTCTTCGAAACTAGGCGCCTGAGCAGAAAGTGCGAGGTTGTCCGCGTAGATGAACCGCCGAGTGCCAAGTGATTTTGGTTGGTCGTTTGTGCAGAGATTAAATAAGGCAGGAGCCAGTACACTTCCTTGGGGGAGTCCGTTTTTTTGAACACGCCATCTGCTTTTAGAGGAGTTCAAGTGCATTTGAAACCGCCGGTTTTCCAAATTTCCCTTAAGATGTTGACGAAACCCAGATCGTTAGTCGCTTCTTGGACTTTCGTCAGTAGTCTTCTTATATTTACCGTGTCGTACGCAGCTGTGAGATTCACAAATACAACTCCGGTGACATTTTTGGTTTCGAAGCCATCTTCAATGTGTTGGACGAGGTTTAGAGTTTGACCAGTACATGACTTTCCGGGCCGAAATCCAGCCTGTTCAGGTATAATCAGCGTCTCCAAGACCGGAGTGAGGCGGTTCAGTAGCATCCTCTCCAACAGCTTGAATGAATGGCATAGCAGTGAGATCGGACGGTAACACCTTGGGTCCGATGGGTCCTTACCGGGTTTTGGTATTGCCACGACTTTAGCGCGACGCCACAGTTTTGGTATCTTTAGATCTCTAAGGCATGAGTTAAACATAGTTAAAAGCCATGACACAGCCCCAGGTCCCAGGTGCTTAATTTGTTCAACTGTAACGTCATCCATGCCAGCGGCTTTGCCACATTTTAGAGACTGGATGCCCTGTATGATATCAGCCAGATCGAACGGCTTACTTATTATGGCTGAGTTTTCTGCAGGTTCGCGAGTGGTTTTGGGTTTTGGCAGCCGGCGTGGGGGTTTCCCGTTGAGTATAAGTTGATGAGCAACCTGGTTGGCGGAGACCAAACCAGGATTGCAGGCTGTGGGTGGGTCACCAGTAAGCTTCTTAATAGTTTGTTAAGTCCACATCGGTGACGAGTTTTATCCAGCTTTGCTTGCGACTTTCACCCACTGCACGCAGAAGCTCTTCACCGGCTGTCAGGGTTTCCTCGGAAAATGGGTCATTCTCGTATAGTGACTGGTAGCGACATAGCAGCTTTGCAGGGTCACCGTTTAGACCCGGTACATAGAGGCTGTGGCAGCCTCGAGGGATGTGTTTACGAGAAGACTCCCGAACGATCTCGACAAACAGATCATAGTTATTTGGTGTGGGCTCCAGGTCACCAAGCTTCATGTCAAGATGTTCCGCGAAAAGGTGCCAGTTTGCCTTGGAGAAGTTAAAACGTCGCCTAAATGGCACCATAGCTGGCCTGACGGCTGCTTGGATTAGGCAAGCAATTGGTCGATGCTGAGTGTGTGGGATGGGTGTGCCAACAGTTTTTTCACAGAGTGATCAGATCTTATTGCTGACAAAGATCAAATCGGGGTTGTAGCCTCGTTGCCATCTGCGGCTGTTGAAGGATGCAGGGAGCTTGGCGTTATGTACGAGAGCCAGGTTACTAGCCTCCGCCCATTCCTCCACTGCATTTCCATCGGGGTTTGGAGTTGCATAGCCCCAAGCCAGGCTATGGCTATTAAAGTCACCAAGCACAATTTTAATAGGATGGTTATTAAAGTTGGCAGTCGCGGTGAAGCGAAAAGGTTTATTGGGTGGTTTGTAGATAGATGTTATTGTGCAATTACCTATGTCGATTGTGATAATTTCAATTCCCTTGTCCGAACTGCAAGCCGCCGAATGTATCAACAGAGACGGGTTCGCGAATATAGCGCTACCGTGCTTGGCATGAGGAATTTCAGCGATAAGTGACAATCCTGGAATCTCTGGTCTTGCTTGGTGCAAGTCCCTGTGGGTTTCTCGGACGCAAAGAATATTAATGTCAATCAAACGGAAATACTACGAATGGAACGAGGCGAGTATGAAGCTTGCATTGACGGGCTTAAATAATTAAGCCTGCAGACTACTATGATGTACTAAAAGACAACAAGCCGGCAATCACATGGTGAAAAAAACCATAAACAATTTAATAGATCTTTAAACACAAGCATCTTATTAGATAAATCTGTCTAATAAGACACTTGTGTATAAAGATAGATGTTATTAGGGAGCCAAAAATTATGAATAATAATGAGATTTCCAGTACTTACGTGAGAAATAGTTCCGAGGAATATTTAGATTTAGAGTAGCAAAACACCTTGAGACTGATAGATATTTTTAAAGAGCAAAGACTAAACGTATACCTACAAATAATAATACAGCTTTTAATTATAAGGTATCATTTGAACATTTTTATATTCTTAGGGTAAACATCTCATTTTTTTATTTCTCCTTCATTGTACCGAAAGGTGAATTTCATCGAAGTCCAATCATGGCAACTCTAAGGTCCAATGAAAGTTCGTAGTCACTATTTGTACTATTTCTTTTAAAGGTATTGTAATCTCTTACAAATATTTGTAAGAGGTTATGTATATATATGAATATGATTTGAAGTACAAATACTTCAAAATATTAGGGGTTAAAGTATGAAATTGCCGATTTGTACTGACAAATTGAAATTAGTTTTTTTTTTTAATTTAACGTATTTATTTAATCAAAATAATTACCATTATTATCTATACATTGCTGCCATCTAGTAGGAAGGTCATTTATGCCTTTACGATAGAACTCTGGTGATCTAGATTCGACAAACTGTGTGAAAGCATTTTGTACTGCCTCCTGAGAAGAAAACTTTTTATCACATAGAAAATTGTCCAAATCACGAAAAAAATGGTAGTCTGTTGGAGCAAGGTCTGGCGAATACGGAGGGTGACGGATAGTTTCTAATTGCAGTTCCTGTAGAGTTAAAACGATTTCTCGTGCTGTATGAGGTCTCGCGTTATCATGGAGCAATAATGGTGAAGATCGATTCATGAGTCGGGGCTGTTTCACTGCTAGTTTTGCTATCATTGTTCGGAGTTCGGCACAGTAGACATCTGCCGTTATTGCTTGACCAGATCGTAGAAAGCTATAGTGAATAACACCATGCTGAGACCACCAAACAGTTACCATTACCTTTTCATTGGTAAGCTTTGCTTCAGGACACTGTTGTGGCGTTTCACCTGGGGTCAGCCATTGCATTTTTCGCTTACGGTTATCGTAAAGAATCCACTTTTCATCACATGTCACAATTCGATCCAATATTCGTTCATTTCTGTATCGATTCAACAAGGCAACACTAGTTTCAACACGCATTTCTTTCTGCAGATCAGTCAAATCATGAGGTACCCATTTATCACATTTTTTTATTTTATTGATTTGACGCAAATGAGTCAATATTGTTGGTAAGGTAACGTTAAACCATGCAGCTAATTCCTGGGTAGTTTGGCTCGGATCGGCTTCCACCATGTCTTTCAATTCATTGTTATTCACCTGTGTGGACGGCCTTCCTCGTGGTTCGTTCTTCAAATCAAAGTTTCCATCACGAAAGCGTTTAAACCAAAATCGCACGGTGCGTTCATTAGCAGTCCCCTCTCCAAACGCAACATTGATATTTCGAGCTGTTTCTGCCGCGTTAGTTCCGCGTCGGAACTCGTATTCAAAAATCACTCGAACTTTCGAAGTATCCATCTTTCTTGTCTAAGCTGAATAAAAAAAACAACTGAAAGTCGATAATCGAATGTTGCACATTTTTAAATGAAGATAAGATAGGTACCATGTGGAAAAAGTTTCACTCAAAAATCTCAAACCATGAAGGTTCTATGTCAATTCGAAGTACCTATTACAATGAAACGGCAATTTCATACTTTAACCCCTATTACTTCAAATCATATGATTCGAAGTACAAATATAAACCTAAATTTAAATAAAGAATTCCTAAAATATGTTAGATATTTTTCAATTTAGATCCGTTCAAACTTAAGTGGTCATCATCATCGCAACCTTACCCTAGAACAGGGTTTATTTGCCTGAATGATCGTAGACATCAAAAATAAAATCTTGACCTTTCTAATTATTAAATATTAGTAAAATTGCATTACATATTATCGTTGCGTTATATCTTATGTCTATATCGCGTCTTGAAATATAGGTTCTTATTATAAATGTGAAATGGATTATATACCGTTAATACTTTGCTTTGCCTGAAATATTTGGCAATGTCTCGTCTTTGTTTTTTACATCATAATATATTTTTGCTTCAATAATAGTTTGACCGATAGACTGGAAACGTAGGTAACTAAAAAAAATGTATTAAATACTTATTTATTTTAAATCCCTATGAACTTTATTATTTAACCTTAAATCTACGGAACCTTTTTCTATTATATATATTATGTTATTTTAAGTGCACACTGACTTTTTGAAACAGATCGAAAATCAAAAATTGGATTTCAAAGCTCAAAGTAAAGTGGGCTCACTGGATAACGTAAAGCATAAACCAGGAGGTGGTGACATCAAGATATTCGACGATAAAGAGTACATCAAGCAGCTGAGTGGACAGTCCCCGTTGCCAGACAGTCATGGCCATTCACGACAGGAGGTGAGGCCCTTTTTAGCTGCCAGACGGGCCTTATACAATGTTTTCTGTCGTCCGCTTTATATTTTTGGTTTCGGTGAAACGCTACATTCGCATTTTTTTCATTTTTGTTTCAGGCTGATTATTTATACACATTTTATTGACTAGGTAACATAAAGGTTCATTTTGCATCGAATTATTTTCATTTGCTAACAAACATTACGTTTTGTCTTTTGTGTTTTAACCAATTGTTCTTTTCATTTGTGTGTGGGTGGTTTTCATGAATCTGATGACTTCAATTGCATTTTAAACGGCATAAAAGTAAAATTAATACTATGTTTTGTTTACCGTAGAGTCCAGTACCAATGGCACCGTCGCAAGCTCCTAAATCAGATGAAAATTTGAATCAGCAGCAATGTTAAGAGCTGGCACCAACAGACTTCGAGTTGCGTTTACATTTTTTTAATCAAGAGTCAAAACTTATTGTACAACATGTAGTTATTTAAGTTTATTCGATTCGATACCTTGTATGAGTGATTTTTTCGAAAGGTACCGTACGTTTGTTTTGTCAAAGTGAATTTATACAGTTGTAAAGCGATGTCAATGATTTCTTGCATATCTTTTTGGACAATACATTGAGTGTGTTATAAATGTTACATTAAATTTTAATTGTTACGTGAAGTTAATAATAAATTTGAATGTTGTAGGTATTTGTAGCATAATAGTTGATGAATATTTTTTATGAGTTATCCATCTGTCCACCTATAAAAATCCATGTGATGTTAGAGTTTCATGAGTGCCAATTCATAATAGTACCTATACCTACCGTAGATCCAAAATAAACGTTGGCCAATTCAGTAACGTTGTCAATACTAACATGTAGCTTTCACCTAATCAGTAAATTATTAATGCAAGCATGGTTTAGGAGTATCTACTTTAAATAGTGCTTGCTTTAATAAAGCGTGATCATGCACCAGTTAAAATTCATTTCATTAGCAAAGCACTAATATGTACTTTTATTATACAATGTGTTAGTATAGTATATTGGTATTCGATTGATATTCATATACCTATTATATAACTGCGTACATGTGTATATTTATTTGTACTATTTAGATATAGGCTTTGTTATCACTGTGTTTTGTTGTTCAAGTATTTTTATGCACTGAATATTACCATTGATTTATATTTTGGGACGGGGATATCGAGTAGGAGTTCTTGACACAGCATTAAAAATAGCGAGAAAACGATTTTCAGATTTTTTAAAATCATTTATTAGTATTACTATATTAGTACTGCTAAGGGACAGGGATTTTTTAATAGATTCTCGCAGAATAGTATGTAACTATATTTGGGACTCTGCTGTGTTCGAGAACAGGTGCGGGTTAAGATTGACTGACCAGATTATTATAATTATAAATGTTTTATATATAACTATTTATGTAAGAAATAATAAGGTTTAGATAGCGTGTATTAATTCAATGTTGGATGCTTCGTCACAAAACTTATTTGCATAATATTTTGTTGTAAGATAGATGATATTCTGCAGTTTCTTTGTCCACATTTTATTGACGTTATAACGCTTTAGAATATAACTATTTAAATCTTAAATTTTGATCAGTTTATATATCTATGCAAGCTTTTTAAAGTAAATTTATATATATAAGTGTTCTTATAACGAAACTAATAGAGCTACTTACCTGTAGACAGCAATTTACCTCCCGAATTTTGAGACCTAGAATATTTTATTGAAGCAAAAGACGTATTGTATACCTAATAGGTAACCGTTTAATACAGTTTAACACTAAAAGAGTTGGTTTTATTTGATAGTATAGCGCTCACTGGTCACAAGACATCGTATACTATACCTACGTAAAATGTAGTCAGTTGTAGTCACTTATTCACCCTGCACTATAATAGTCTGAGAAAGCAGTACAGGGTACACCAGCCGGATATATGGTAAGTACCTAATAAATTTTCTATTTCTTTATTTGTACCAACTAAATAGTATCTAGAGTGCAACTAAATGTCGTTAGCATGCCATAAACCATAACCATATTTTTAAACACAATTGTCGATTTCGGCGTATCTAAATATAAAATTAAAAAACTAATTCGTTTATAAAGTTTGACAAGAATTATCAATTTCTTAAAACAATTGTACCTGATACAACACGTATCATGTCTAAAATAAGTGCCAAATGAATAACAGAAAAAGAAGAACTTAAGGCCCTTGTTTTTAATATTAACACCTTTTTATCGAAGACTAGCTGGTGCCCGCGGCTCTGCTCGCGTGGAAGTCGTTCATCGCGTAGTGTTGTAAATTTTATCGTATTTCTTCCTTATCTCATTCGTGCCCCTAATTCTACCCCTTCCCCCACTTATGCCTTACCCCCTTTCCATACTCATGTACCCATCCTTCCATCCTTCCTTCACTCATGCCCCGTCCTCCAATTATCTACTCACTCTTTCTTTCTTTCCTCATTTATGCCCCTTTCCTTACACGCTTCCCCTACTCATACACCCAACTTTTCTTCCTTCCTTCACGCATACCCCATTCTTAACTTCTTTTCCGGCTTATGCACCCACCCTTTTTTCCTTTTTTTACCTTTGCCCCCTCCCTTACCTCCTTCCGCTACGCATGTCCTCAAACTTTTCATCTTCCCCCACTCATTATCCACCATATCTTTCTTCCCTCATTCATGACCCAACTCTTAGCCCCCCTTACCTCCTTTACCTACTTATGCCTCCAACCTTACTCCCTTCTCCCACTCATAACCACACACCCTTTCCTCACTCCTTCCGCCATCACTTAGCCCACTCATTTATATTACTCTATACCTAACCTCTTTCCCAACACTTCCGCTTCCCCCATCCCATTCCATTGTGTTTCTTCTCTACTCGACTGTCATTTCCCAAGCCAAAAAAATTTAACATTCTCACAAACTTTCATCCCCTATTTCCCCCGCTTTACTTTTTTTTCGTGAGGGAAGGTAGGCCTATGTCCATTCTTCATCGCAATGTGTTCAAGAATTACAAACTAGCCAAAGTCAAAGATTTTTAGTCAATATAGAACAATATGGTTGTTTCTTATTGAGGTCAATAATAAAAAAAACTTTTATACCCTATTTCCCCCCTTTAATCTTTTTTCCATGAAAGGTCTCTGTCCGTTCCTTGGCTTTAATCCATCCCTGTGCCAAGTATCAGCCCTTTAAGCGCGTATTTTTTAGTCTTCAAAATAATGTATGGAAATCTGCCGGATTTGTTGACATTAATAACCACAGCTCCGCTCCCTTCAGTATTAGCGTGATGATATATAGCCTATAACCTTCGTCGATAAACGGACTATTCAACACAAAAATAAATTTTTAAATCGAACTTGTAGTTCCTGAGATTAGCGCGGTCAAACAAACAAACAAACTCCTCAGCTTTATAATATTAGTATAGATTATCTAAATATGGCTTCTATATGAAATAAAAATCTATAAAAAGTCAACCATTGAATTAAAGTGATACTAGATGTTGTTAATGTGATTAAATTAATTACATGTAATAAATAAGTAATCCGTCAAAGTTAAAAAACTTTTTGTTATCATTAATATAAAGTTCACTTACATAAACAGTTAACCTCCAAACTTGTTTGAAATCGTCTTCATTGTGTGCCAAATATTACCTCCAAAATTCTTAAGTATCGAGTGCATTCCTTTATCAACAAGTTCTAACTCATCTAACTCGATTGTCTTTAGTGAAAGAACAAGAAACTATATAGTTATCTCAACGGATAACGATAAGTTTTCCATCGCTCTTAGCAGTTCCACAATAACTTATGTAAACCTGGATAACTTCAATTCTTACCGTACTCAGGTGCTGACCTAACTAACTCATTCCAGTGGCAATAATCGTTTCCTTAAAAGATCTTAACTAGCAAGCTTCAATAGTACTTATACAAATTATTTACACAGGATCACTATTACATGTCAGTCCACGAATGGACTGAGGAGAGTCGTCCGAAATCTCGTTGCTTGTCGGCTAGAGCTCCTCGAACGCCCCGCGCTCTTTCACCACGACGCAGAGTTCGTGCCATGGAAGAAGAAGAAGAAGAAGAAGAAATCATGGTGCAAAGGAACAACGAGAGAAACCGACGTAAATCTATAGCACGACCCATGAGCGCTCGCGAGCCGCCGATTTCTGCTTGTTCTCGACGAACTTCACTGACACAACGTCCAGCTTTTTCTATATATTAATGTAGCCAATTACAAAACGCAATAAGCTTTAGTTTCTCTATGTTGTATTGTAGTATTGAAGATTAGAAGTAAAAGTCATTTGATTGTAACGTGGAATAATATTTGTTTATAGTTTTTCACAAAATAATGTATGTATTCATAAAGCACTACTCATTCTTGGTGTTATTATCGAGCTATTGTCCTTTATACAGTTTGAAGGGGGCGAGAATGAAGAGATCTGATATTTTTATATAAATCGTGCAAGATTGTAATTTAAAATTATATGTATGCTCTATTAAACCTAGTAGTGGAGTGATCCGTGGAGGGGTGGCCGTTAGCCATACGTTCCCTCACGCACCGCTTCATGCCCCTTGGATCTCATGCGTGGACATCTTCCCGGCCTTGAAAGAGCTAACTTTCAAAATTTTGATTTGTGATATTAGATCTTAGATCTCTGCATTCTCGCCCCTGCACAGTTTATCACATTTTTGTTATTATTATATTTTAGAACGAACATATCTGGAGGCCCAAGGAAAATAGCCTCTAGGTTTTCGTCTATATATCTATATTATGAAATAATAATACAGAAATAAATAGCCTGAGTAATTTTGGTGGTCATATATTTAATTTTAAGATATTTATAACGTTTGTTGTAGATGCATTGAAAAAAAAAAATGTATTTGTACCTAATGTACCATCATTGTTCTTTTGAGTAAATTAACGTTTGATTTAATTAATTAATTAGTGGTAAGCCAACTCAACTTAGAAATATGCATGTTTTAAATATTTCTCCTTAGTGTGGGTGTGTAGGTGCACTCTTTATTGTAAAAGTTATTTCAGGAGTAACTAGATATTCACTTTTTTTTGCAAAAATTTGGTGTACCCAAGTTAGTAATATAACTAGTATAAGGTTGTTTTCAAGTCGATTATTAGCTGGTGGTTCATACAATACGTATGTTAGAGATACATTTTATATATCCGGAGTTTCGGACTATAAATTATCAAATACAACAGCTGTTTTAGAGTATTATAAAAACCACTATAAGAATAAAGAAAATGTAGTTTTTGAGTGTGTGTATTGCGAATTTTGCTTCTTGATTTAATCAATAAGCTTTTTAAGTGTCTATTAATAGCGCGGTTTAAATAGGTTTGCCCAGCCCGTAAATGGAAATTTCGGATACGGATTCATAATATTCAGCCGAATATTTTTACCCTGAAAATCTGTGTAAAATCCTGTGTTTTAAAATAAATTTGTGTTTTTATTGCTGTCATTAATTTGTACTTACTCTTACTATTACTGTTACGTTACTCTTAACTTTTCTTCCTTCTTATTATTATAATGAATCACATTTTGATTTTACAAAAATAATTTTGTAACTTGCGTGAGTCATTTGCGCGTTTTTCTGTGGTATCTTCTTGGCAGGGCCGGGTTTTTAACAGAAATCTGAGTCATAGTCACGTGTATTAATTAATCTCAAAATCTTGGCAATCCTACTTGCTACTATATTGTTGTGGTTATTACCACCTATTGGTATATATATCGCTTTGGAAAATAAGGATGAAATTCGTTGTTTTCAGAAATATATTTTGATTCACAATGATGTAAGCACAATATATTAAAAAATAATTTATTTAAGTACGTAAACTAGCTTGCCAGTGTGTCACTATTTTATGACCCAGGGTCCATTTTGGACAGATATCTGTTGTCTACATAATTTTATTGAATTGCAAGGATAGAAATAAAATGTCCACGGCTTAATTAGTAAATAATGAGATAAGATAAGAGTAGTCCATGTGCAATTATTCTACATATTATACACATTATATTGTATGTGATAGTAACACAAATTAGTTGATGTAATACACATTTGCTCTTAAACTGGTAATAGGTGTGTAGCTTTAGTTGTTATCTATTTACAAATTTATTTATGTTGATTAAAGAGTTCACGTAATAGGTACAGTATTTCATTTCTCCTTCCATGTTTATTGACGTAATCGAATCCTTACTTGTTGAAAGTAAGGATTCGACTATATGTATTGTTTGAATATTGTTGATTTGATATTGTTGGTTTGATTGATATATTGTTGAACTAGGTAACGATCAAGGTTACATCAGAAGTTTCATTTTATTTTACCTTTGAGATCTCAATCAATCAATCAAAGAATCAAAGAATCAATTTCGTTTATTCAGTTTAGGCACATAAAGAGCACATATGAACGTCAAAATTTTACAATAATGTCAGGAAATTACTAATATAATATTAAATTAAGTAAATAAATCATTTGAAAATGATTCTTTCGCTGGTTCGGTAAGTTGGTTCTACTGAGAAGAGACCAGCAAGAAACTCAGTGAACAATATTATAGTTTCTTTTTTTAAAACAATTTGTTTTTATTTTATTTTTCATAGGTTTATATTGTGCGAGCAAGCAAAGAGATTAGGATGACCATGCATTTTTATCATTAAGGTATTCGTTTACTTTGTAATATCCTTTTTTATTATATAATCTAGATGAGACAGAGGCCTATTCGGGCTAGTTATAATTCCCCCCGATTTTTTTACCTTTTAGCTAATAGCGTTATAAAACGCTGTTTAAAACAGAAAAAATACGGAAACATTCGAGAACGGGGGAAATCGTGACTAATCCGACTTCACACCTCTGTTGTTTTGTTTGTTGTTGACTAAAAAATTTTTTTCTTATAATTGACTAACGTCGCCTATGAACGCTCGCAACACACGGGTAAGACAAGAGAAACATGTGAATAAGACAAAGAATAAAGCATAAGATTCTCACACCATACAACATACATACTTACAAATAAACTACTAAAGTTTCCATTACATTCGCAACTGTCGACCCATATACTTTGCGGACAGCCTCTGTGGCGGTAGTGAGTTCTACTGCTCCGCGGGTTCGATTCCCGCTTAATGCAAATATTTTTTTGCATATATGAATATGGCTACTTGCATTCGTCTGGTAGTGCCGGCGCAGAGAGAGCCATCGGTTCCGGTTGCCATACGAAAATTTATGCCAGTCGTTACGGGTAGTTGGACCCCTAAAAGGTCCAACAACTGTTCTAACTGCAATATTTCAATATCGCTAATGGGTTGTGGCGGTCATATGGCAGTCGTTTCACGGAAACTATTAAAGTTCAGCCAAATCCGCAGTTAGGCTGGCAAAGGCTCCGAGGTGAAAGGTTCGGATAAAACACTGGGATGAAGAAGGTACTTTAGGGTAGCTGCCAGTCTGGACTACGGTGGTAACACAAATCTGGCCAGACCGTACGAATCGGAGGTGGACAACCCGGAAGGCGGACAACCTGGAAGGCGGAATCAGATGCAATAAGGACACGTTTGCAATAGCGATGACGATTCTACGATATACTTACTACACAGTGCTGTCTAGACTCAAAGTTATTATCATCCTCATAGTGATTTTCAAATTACGTTCAAAGTTTGCGTTTTGAATCTCGAACTTCGCTTATATTTTTCTATTGGCCCGAAAATCTTGGAGGGTTAGATAGAGGTGGATACTTACACTCATGTCATATTAATTCTATACTAACAGTGCCCGCGATAGCTTCTGTGGCGTGGTGGTAGTGAACGCGACGGCTAAGCAGGGGGCGTTGGTTGGATTCCCGCTCTTAGCAAATATTATATTTATTATACATTGTTCTGATCGAGCCTCGGACTGCATGTTAAGCCATTAAGTTCCAGTTGACATACGGACATCTATGGCAGCCGTTACGGGTAGTTGGAGCCCACAAAAGTCCGACTAGTCTAACTGCAGATCTTCGATATCGCTAATTGGTTGTTGAGGTCCGATGGTAGTCTCTGCACGAAAAATATCGAAGTTTAGTCACATCATAGGCTGGAAAGCCGATCCCAACTGATTTGGGAAAAGACTTCGTTCGCAATGACTTAATCATCATCATCCGAGCGTCAATCCCCGTTGCATCCAAAGTTTTCACGTTTTGGAGCCGGGGGTACGCTTGATTTTTGATGTAGCGAGTTATTTCGGCTATAATTGGGAGCGACTTCCGTCTGACCTCCCAGCCTGAGTTGTGGTTAGTGGTCAACCACAGACAGTTGTTCGGCATGCCTATATAAGCCTCTGTCTTGACCTAACGACTGTGACAGCCGGGACCGACTTTTAACGTGTCCTCCGAAGCACGGAAGCGCTCAGTTGAAATACACTAAGCGGTCACCCATCCAAAGGCAGCCGCGCCTTACGGTAGCTTAACCCACTGATCGCTTATCGGTCAGTGAGCGCACCTGGCTACGACCGCTTCAATTCCGTAATTACTTTAAGTAGATACTGTCAATTAATTAGTCTACTCCAGTCTATTTCTGGTATGGCCAGCAGTGGGTGGTTGCTTCCATCAAGTATACTCATTTCATACAGCATGCATTTTTACATACTAGTGGGTGCTTCTGTGAAGTTTATTACCCCACGGTAGCCCCTTCTACTGTTGATAACACACAAAATACTTAATTCATTTCAATCATAATGATCCTATCAAGTATAGAGGGAGAGGCAATCACTTTTTCTCCTTTCAATGATTTGGTTTGGTTGACTTCCATGAGTGACTGCCATCTGACTTCAAAATTCCAAGAGCAAGCTTGCTTCTAAGTATGTCATCAGCGTATCACCTTCTAGTTAAGGTTGGTTTCAGGCTTAAAGGTATTGGTAGGGCTTCATACACCTCTTTATGATACCACTTCAAATATGCATATGGTACAAGCAATTTAACTTTGTTAGAGTAATTAACAACTTAACAAGAATATCAATTATACCTACTTATCTTAGTTTCTAACAATAAAAGAAGATTTTTTTATATATTGTTTAATTGGTGTACATGGTTATGCATTATAATAATATTTATCAATTGTTAATTCATTAAATTATGGCACTTAAACAAATAAAATAATATAATGAAATAATACATATCTTGATTATGAAAATGTCGCCAGAAAACAATTGATATAAATTACATTTATTTTTAAATTTTCGAAATAAACTTACATTAATATTCGGAATTAGTTTCTCAGTCGTTCGTTGCCGTTTCGTAAAATAACGAAAGCCTCTTTTTCTTTTACTTTTTTTTTTAAGAAAATAAAGTTTTTAACACAAAATTCAACTTATTGATCCCAATGGTAAAAATTATAAATTAAATCTTAAACACGTAAATCGAAGAATAACTTAACCTTTTGTACCCATAAGGACAACTGACTCACCACATGTATCCAACAATATCTTAAAACGAACGCGCAGGAAGGATGTCATTTTATAAAAAACCAGTTCAACATCATTCGACAATACAAACTGTTGATAAAAACTTACGACTAACAAACTCCTCTATTATTTGCAAAACGATATACGCGCTAATGCGAAGCGAATATTTGTGAAGCTCTCGCGAAGCGAAACTGCCTACCCAATCTCCAACGTCTGTTTTGATTATTTAAGGCATGTTTTTTTCGACTAATACTTTAACGGCTAGTTAGGAGTTCGATTACTATAATAAATAATTTGTGGAAGCATTCTCCATGGTATTAACACGTTTAGAAGACGATACAATGAATACCTCGACTGATGCAACAAGCGCACACACACGACATTAACAGTATTTAACTTTATATACAATACAAAGGCCACAACACATCATTCAGTCACAAAGCGCGAATTAACCTAACACTAATGAAATGGGATGTTTTTACAAACGGCCACCAGACACGGCGCCACACTGCATGGAGGTTAAGATCTTCTAGATAATATTTCAACTAAAATGTAGATAACATTATTACTCTAGTTATTGTTTAGATTATTCCTATTGTACAATTCTAATTTGTGTCAACTTACGTCCATTATTTATAAATGAGATAATTTGTCGACGAGCCTTTTACATGTTGATAACAGAACGTAGCTGGCAAGGGTCGATACCCCGCCGCTGCAGCGAGAGAGACGCCACATTTATACGCATACAATAATTTTGTTCACTACGAGTATATCTCTACAACTTCACCAATGTTGTGACTCGATAGCACGACGGACTACGAGAGGAACTGTATCGTGCATTCAAAAGGTTTTGTTACAAATTTTGACCTCTAAAATCACTACTAAGAATAACCTCATAATATGTACAAATTACTTTACACCGATTAACGAATACTGAATTTTACATAAGATTACATTAGAGTATCGTCTCGAACATTAATATCAATCATATCATCCGACAATGTTGCGCTTCCAACTTGAGCAATAAAATACATTACATACCAAAAATATCGTTTCTTTCCGCATCATAATAGCAGTGATATGACTATTATATCACAATAATATTCGTGACTAAGCCGACATTTTGTAGAAAGATTGTCGTTTTATTTTCGCTAAAAACTTACATAAAGACAGGCACGGCATTTCTGCAATGTAACATACTGTGCTGGGCAGAGGATATGTGAAGTGGATGGGCGCATGCGGTTAACGCACACAAGTAGTTATGCACCAACACCGTATTACGGGACTATTGAGGGCTGGTTTTAGGAAGGTATATAGGATAAAGGCCATGCAGTTAGAAGTATGTACATGTTATCCCTACACCCTGAACGATGGAACCCTTCACCACAGACCATTATAGGAAGGTGTTTAGGAAGGGCAGCGTGCAGTTAGTAGCTAGATATGTTAGCATAATCTGTGGATGCTTTTGTATTAGTAATGAAGTCAACCGTACCTCTCGATACAAAATGAATGAAGCATTTACAAACATTTAAGTATCTACATATTTAGGGTATTAAAACTTTTGCGTTAATTTCGTATCTATCACGTTACGCCACTATAGCAATAGGTATTATTAAGTATATTATACACATATTGTTAATATTGATTGGTAATTTTAGACATCAAATTCACGATTAAGTAGTAATTTATCTAAACATCGAGTTGTGCGTCTTTCTCTAAGCAACGGCGCGGCGGTTTTTCTTAATTATGGATAATTAAGGATACGAAGGAGTTTGCGCTTAAGGTATGAGATTTCGTTCGTATCGTAAAGTAAATAGTATTCTATATATCACATATTATTGTTATAAATATTTACTGTTAACGCACATATAAAGTTCCTAAATAGTTGTGAATTGTTTTCTCGTTTACAGTAAACATCTTAACAAACTGTGTTACTTAAAATAAATTTATATACAGTCCAAGACCTTGTCGTGCCTTATAACGTAAGACTAGATTTTACTACAATAATTAGAAATGGGAAAGATTTAATGACGTTAAGATTCCACGAAGTAGTAATGAAATATTGCTTATGCAACATTAAAATTAAATACATTTTAAATAATTATAAAGACCAAAATAAGCCTCTAGATGAGTGGTTAAGAGTATGAAATATTAGAATTACAAGTAATATTCACATAGTCTTTCAACAACATTGTTCCAAAAACAATTTGCACATACCTAATCGAAGACAACACAAGTTCAGCACACTCCCGAAGAATACGAAATAGTTCCAGGTTCAAATTATACACTCCGAGACCTATTGCACATTATCGCTTTACTTTAAAATATATTTCACGCGTTCAGGATTTATAATACAGTTGACTCAAAGTGCAAATCATATTATAAATCTTGAGTAAACGTAAAATTTAAAGTGATCTGTGATTACTTTCCATCTAGTGTTTGTCGTTCAACTGAAGTGGCCGCCAGCACGGCTGCCAGTCGTGCTAGGGCTGCCAATATCAGAAGTCTTCTAACAACACTGCATCGCGTGGCACTAGTCCTTTCTGCTCACCTCTACAACACAGCAGGTACTGGTCGTCTACTTCGAGAATCATTCGGAGACGTTCGCCCTCATTAAAGGCAAGGTGTCCTGAGTCTGAAGGTAGTCGATGCCAGAGTGTTCTCACATATCTGGAATACAAATTCTAGTCAGAAATATAATATTATTTGACAGCATTGTCGTATGCTAATAAATGAGATGTATGATAAAGAATATTGAATATAGATATCAAGAATAATATAATTAAGTATTTATCCTCAAAGAAGTTAAGTTCTAAGGGTGATTATGTTATTTGGCTAGGTTCCAATTATTTAACTAAAGATGATATAAGAGGGCTAGAGAGAGATTGCGGAGCGTATGGTCGACGCTTCTCGTGACCAGAAGGCTGGCCTCTTTTTAGGTCAGAGATTAAGCATTACCATACAACGTGGCAATGCTGCCAGTCTTCTGGGAACGCTACCACAAGAGGCATGCGATGCGGATGAATTCCACGACGCATTTTAACTTTTAGTTTTTATTTTATTTAGTATTGTGTTTATATAGTAGGTACCTTTATTAATTTAATTTAATTTTTGCCAATACATCTGTAATAATAAAAAACTATGTATATTTTGATGAAATTTAAAAGCGGGACTATGTATAACCAATGTGTATCTGCATGAATAATATGAATGGACATAGAGCGCTATGAAGAATCGGATAATAACAACTCACGAACTTTCAGTTGACAAAAGTTACGGCAGTGGGAGTCGAGTGGGATAAATCCTAATAAAAGACGGCAAGGATCGGTGTCCTCCAAAATGTAAAGGAGAAGAGATGAGAACTGTTTCGTAACTAATCAATCATTCAATCATGATTCTATTATTTCGTGTGCCGTACACGGCGTACACATTATTAAAGCGGTGATAAGTGCAGCTACCTTTTTTCCCCGTGTTTAGAGGCAATATTACTAAACAGCTATTGATTTAATCCGTTTAAATCTCTTTTCATCATCGACAGAATCACTTACCGCCACATATCTTATCTCTTCTCCGATATGGTTGAAATCGGTCCTCTTACTGGTATATGTGGATACGTACTTTTGTTTTTGCTGCGTGTTATTCCTGTTCGAGCGAGTCGCAGAGGAGGAGGCAGCGCGGCGAGGTGCAGAAGGTGGTTGAGCGCGGCCGTACGGCAGGGACGCCGGCCGCGCAGCTCCTCCTGCACCGCCCGTGCACCCACCGTCCAAGCGGGATGCTCTACGGACGTTATATCTTGTTAAAAATAAACCCTATACTGAGTACACACCAGAAGGTGTTAACTGAATCGATCAAAAAAAAAAATGCGAGTTCAAAAAATGATTTCATGACAACATGTTTTCATGACACGATTCCTTAGGTAGCTGGTGTCATGACACCAGCCCCTAAAGAACAGAACATTATTAGGTATCAGATAAGTACAATGTCATTTGTTTATTTGAATTTAGGCTGGCACACCATTTAATTCGGCCCTACTCCCAAGGCTCCCTAATAGATTTGTCATATTGTCAAAAATGGTTCACAAAGTTGTCGTTAGTTGGCAATGATTCAATATCATACATACAATATCATACATAAATCACAAAATTCCGTAACCGCGTACGCATTTGGTAATGAAACGAAATTTATTGAAGTTAATACCGATATATGGCATCTTATACTATTTAATAAAGTAAGGAGGAATATAAACGATACTTAAACGATTCTTCGACAACGACAAGACGTGTGTACTTTGCAAACATATTAAACTGAACTTCAGTATTAAAGGAACCACTGATACTAATCCATAAGTACCATCTGTTTACTTATATAATTCATTTAAACTTAAACAGGATGTGAATCATTAGTTTACCACAAGTTCGTATGTGTAATGCACCATGTGTATCACTATCAATGTATGTAGAGGCGTATATTGATACTGATACTATAGAGGATGTATAACGATATTTAATTAATTTGATATAATTCCAAAATATATTATTTATCAAAAAATGGCATGATCAATTTTATCTTGTCCGTTTTTTACGCGTAACCTTAATATTTGTTCTAAAACAAATAAGTCGAAGTTACTTAGGTTCGGCCAATGAATTCCGTCAAAATCTATTCAACCAATTTAAAGACTAGCTAGAATAATCCGATTAACCTTTTTAACTTTAAAAAAAAAATTAAACGTATATCGTTTATTAAAAGCCTGTTATTTTAATATTACAAACAGACACTTCAATTTTATTCAATTGTATAGTAATGCAAAATGGATATTTTGTGAGACAGTTTTACAAAGGTCTGAACTTCATTTATATTTCATCCTCAACCTCAAGACACCATGCACATGCTGTTAATATAAAACTGGTATTTGAACTGTTAGTCTATTAATCCCATCTAGTACATACGGAAGTATTTTCTTAGTATTGTTTGTGATTTTACACACTGCTTCTGTTTGCTCTCTCGTCTTGTTCACGTTGATTTTCTTCACTGTTGTCTCGGGTAAAACTCTGAAGATATTGTGCAATTTAAGCCAAGTATATTTTACTGCGGTGCATGTATAAAATAAATAAAAGCATGAAAAGAAATATATTTCACCAGAATTTTAACGTACTAAAAAATCCACCACCTCTAATGGACCTTATAACCTTATCATAAAGCTCATAAAATTGCAATTTACTACAAAAATTGTTTGGCAGATGTTTGACTGTGGTTTCTTGTTCCGATTGTAGACTTCTTTACTTGTAACTGTTATTTTTTACCTTACTTTTCGTCGTTGTACACATAGTAAAAGTGATTTAGTTATCAGAGTAAGCATTTTCTTTCATGAAACATTTACTGTGCCTACAATTTAACCTGTTAAGGAAATTAGGAAATTTGAATAGGTAACCAACCTGTTTATTGGTTGAGGCGGTTTCTTTGTTGTAGCTGTAGCCCTTGCAGAGGAAGATCTAGGCGTTGATGTAGTGGGAGAAGTCCCCTTACGTACTGGCACTGGGATACCCCTGAAATAGAGATAAGTTAAATGTGAGATAGATATTTTGTAATGAATCTTTTAATATACAGACTGTTCGGCTGTGAAATGCACTCCATTATCTATTAAACGTGCATAGGAAAACATACACCGCTCATCTTCAAATTGAATTTCAAAGAATATTATACCAAGCTTCTTGTAGTTTCCCCATTTTTTGCTTGCGATATTTTTGTTGCTAAGTATATAAATTTCCTTGTATTCATTGAATTATATCTTATCTATGAGTACATTCAAAACTATTGGTATTTATTTGAGTAGTCTATGTTTGCTTATTCGTAATTTTTTAATTATTATCTTCAGGATATATTCGTCGTTATGTGATTCATTATTTAATAATCACTTTTATATTCATCTTTTTCATCCTAGCGTTAATCCCAGTCGCATTCAAAGCTTTCAACTTGGAGTCTGGGGTCTTCTTTTACTAGCTTAACTGTGGAATTGGCTGAACTTCGACATTTTCCGTGAAGCGACTGCCACCTGACCTCCACAACCCAAAGGCGATATCGATGTAATTGGATTTTTGAGGGCTTTAACTATCCGTAACGACTGCTATAGATGTTCGTATGGCAACTGGGACCGACTTTTAACGTGCCCTCCGAAGCACGGAAGCGCTCTGATGTAAAACCACTTAACGGTCACCCATCCCATTGGTAACCTTCGCCTAGGTACCCTTAACCCACTCATCGTTTACCGAACCGTGAGCGAGCCTGGCCACGAGCGCTCTATATATACCGCTAAGAATTTGCTTATATATAGTGATTAGACCGCTTATTTCATATTTAACAAATTGTAAATTCATACATATTTTACTTTCTTTTTCAAATTCTACTCTACTTGTCAAATCATCAAAGAATCATATCATAATTTTAGTATCTAGTAAATTAAATAGAATAATAGAATGTAATACAAGAAATGTGCCATTTTAAACTAAACCCTTTCTTGTAACCATAAATTATAATAACAGTTGGTAGTGAGAGTGTAACTGTAACGCATCTCGCCTAACGTGTAACAATTGATCTTAGAATAGATTAATTTAAAAATCATTGTTTACCGATGGGTATTCTTAGCTGGTGAATGCAACGTAGGTGCGTGCGGTCGAACGGGCGATGACACGGGCCGCGGGATCTTTGAGCCTCGCGCGGCAGCCGGAGACGTCTCTCCTGAGAAAGTACATACAATTTGATTAAAACACTGGGTATTTTAAAAATATTATCGTATCGTAATGTGCACATGACGTCATGGGATGACGTAGTATGAGTGTTTATACAGCTGGGTAAAATCATGTTTAGGAACTCGCAAAGCTAATGTAGGTCTATGCGATTATGGTGATTTGGTTTTTATTTTGCTCTCGTTCTGGCTCGTTCCTGGGGCAAAAGATGGCTATTGCGATTCAACGAGGCAACGCGGCCAGCATTGTGGGCACCTTTGCGCCGGGAACGATACGGGGTGGGTTATTTGACACGACATGAATATGTTGTGTCTAGTTGTATTACATTTAGTTATTATATATATTTTTAATTAAAAAGATACTTTTGCGGTTACATAAAGATTTTGTAAAACAAATCTTTTAGCTTTCTAAAGTACGGTACTTATTTACTTTCTTTAAAAGTAGGAAATAGTTTAGAAAAAAAGGACTAAATTTATAAAAAGTTGTTTTGATTTCGTACTCTATAAATTTCGTATGTTTGAAGTGATAAGGCCATATTATTCTAAATATAATTATAACAACCTGATGGCGTGACAGGGCTTTCTGCATTGCTCAGCATTTCCCATTTGAGTTGTAATCTTCTAAACTTTCCACCAGAGTTACCACTCGCGTTGCCAGTGTTACCACTTGCGCCACTACTTGCTGAGCCTGGACGCCATTGCTCGTCCCCACTGCACTCCAACTGTATGACATTAAATGTAATTGAAATTTATATTTCTCTTAATTGTAGAATAGACAAGCAGGAAGGTAATTCTACTAACAGTTCAATTGTAAAAAAAAATATTTAAAAAAGTCTACATCAGATGAAAATATAGTAAAATATAATAATTCTTATAAAAGGTTATATAAAATCAAAGTCACAAAAAATTGGTAATACCACTAATACTTATATTTAAAATACCAAAATCATAGGTAAATAATTCAAAACGTTGTAGTACCTAAACACTAATATCAAACACTTAAAACAAAATAACAAAACATTTTGCAAAGAGATTAATGTATGCGTGTCGTGTACTACATAAAAGCAAAGAAAGTTAATGCTCAAAGCTGGAAGCAAAACACAACAATCTGCAACGAAATTTTTGTTAAAGCACGAAACGTAATGTCCACACACAAAGCGCCGCCGTGATTACCTTCGCTTCATTGTTGGAGGGTTTAGCGGAGGGCTTATTGTTTTCTAGGCTATCTGTGTAATCATCGCTGTCGTCAAACACGAGTCTATCAAAAGCCTGCATCAATTTAGAGCCTAAATGAACTCCAGACCATCTGCGGTTCGTTTCCAATTCTATTCTACTATTGTTTGGGCAAATATCGTAACCCATAGCTGTTGGATTGACACATGAACGTGGTCTATTTTTTTCAATAGTAGTCTTAACATTCGCCGAATCATTCAAGAGATCAGGTGTAGATGGTTCTTTGTGTTTAGGCTCTTTGTGCCTCATAATGACAGATGTTTGACAGTCGTCACTTGAAAGTCCGCTTGATTGCATGGATCGCACCAGCTTCAGCAAATTCCGCTGGTTCAGTGTTAGTGGTGGAGTGTTAATTGAAGTGGGCTGTTAAATACATCAAATTTTTAGCATCATGCATCATGCCATCCTATGTTTAATATGAGTAAAGTCCTTGACAAGGCAATCAATCGAATTCACTGTCTAGGTAGTAGGTACCTTATTTGCATTTTATGTAAGCTGTGCACGAAAGTAAATGCTAAAATATAGCGTTCGTACGCCGTGAACTGTGATTTAAGCACATGCAGTAAACAATAAAATGCAAATAAAGCGATGTTGCTCCAGCAGGCGGCAGTTTGATAGTATGCGATAGTGGTTTTGGAACACGAAAGACCCGGAATATTGATTATGTAGTTTCAATAGGAAAATACAATAGTACCTATTCAATGTTAGTCTTTAGAATACTGCGCATTAATTTCTGAATAATTTATACTTACTCGACTCGCAGCACGCATATCACTTTCAATTTTCTTGAAGCTCCTGTGTAACTCTCGCATTTCAAACATGAGGTCCAGTGAGAAAGGCAGCAATTTCAATGGTTCTAGGCTGGCTAGGAGTGTATCTAATAGAGCTCGGCATCGTGTTTCACCCACACAGCCAGCAAATATTAGAGAGTCGGGGGTGTAGTGTTTAGCTAGTACAGATTCCCTGGTGCGTATAAATGATACCCAGGTATCCACAGACTGTGCACTGAAAATAAAGAGGTACAGTTGAATACCAAGTCTGATACATGTAATAAGATAGGTTTGATATAATTTATAAACTTTTGGCCTGCACAAATAAAAGAATACAAAGGTCACTTAAAATGAATTTCAACCCAGATTGATCAAAAATTTATTTTTTTAATTGCTGAATTGTTTTTGCGTGCGTAAATATAATTAAAGAGTTGGTTGGAGGTGATCCGACAAAGAACCAAAGTTACCCACATAGCTCGCAGAATAAGCAAGCTGAAGTGGCAATGAGCTGGCCACGTCTGTCGAAGGACCGATGGCCGTTGGAGCAGACGAGTACTAGAGTGCAGACCGCTAGAAGGCAAACGAAGGGTAGGCCCCCTAGCCAGATGGACCGATGATCTGAAAAAGGTGGCTGGGGCGGACTGAATGCAGAAGGCGGAGGATCGTACGAAATGGCGCACATTGGGAGAGGCCTATGTCCAGCAGTGGACTGCAGTGGGCTAATTGATTAATTGATCGATTTCTAAAGTTAATTATTGTTTTAATTGAAGTAGGTATTGTACGTACTTGAGTAAGCCTAAAATAAATGCATTAAATTTGACTAGTCCTTCCGTAACGGCATCTTCACTGTTGATTCTCAGAACTAACTCATTAAGAGATTTTGTTATAGGCCCCTGTCTTGCTGTAGCTTCAACCATTTGCCACACCGAATTATTCACAGCTCCAAAAGAGGTTTCAATATTTTCTTTAAGTCCATCCCTAAAGATGGCGTATAAAGCTGGACATAACGCATTTAGCGCTATTTTGGCGCAAGCGGGAGATTCTTTTGAGTCTCCCAAGAAGGCCAACTCTGTTTGATCGGTGGCCGGGGAGAAATGTTGAATCAACATTTCCACGGCGTCTGTCACATTTGAGACTAAAGCTGAAACATAAGTATTGTATTAACTATATCATAGGTTCACTATAGATAACATTTCAGTTTATAACTTATTTAAGTTACCTCTTTTTTGTGACACGTCTATCATATCATATTTTCTTCTCGCATCGTGGTGGATAGGACTTCCGAATTCATCTGGACTCACTTCAGCTTCTTCGCAAATTGGTATTTCAGCTAGGTTTTTCCCCTACAATTTTCATAGGTTACACGATTGATTAGTAAGAGAAATAAGCGTTATTAAAGTAACGACAATGATTGTGGTTGGTTAATGAGTGATAAGCGCAGATACGGTAACTTAAATGCGCAGATGCATAATATTGTGCAATGAAAAAATGATTATAGCTGAACTAGGCTGAATTTTATTTGTGAAAGCATAGAAAACAACAAATCAAGGAGTAAATCTAAAAGCCGTGTAAACTAAAAACATAAGAGCAAAAAAAGAACCGAAGGTACTCACAGAAAATAACGGGCAATGATGTGTGTGAGCAGAAGTAACATTTGTAAACGGAACATTACCTGATAATGCCTTTGAGCTATTACAGCAGAAATGTTGGGCGAGTTGGGTGGTGTCGTGAGACTTACACCCTTGATCTCTTCCATAGGCTTTAACTGAGTCTGTTGACTATCGGCCTTGTTAGCCTCAGACTTCTGTGCAAAACTCACTGACTTCTTACTATTACAACTACTACCGCTGGATTCTGTGGACCTTTGATTCTCCTCCTGAGACCGCTTCATTTGAAGGAATTTGGTAACCTGATTCCTTACCTTTTGAACTTGATTTTGGTCCCATTCATCCATATTCTGGCAATTGAAGCCACTATGCTTCAAAAATTCTTCAAGTTGCTGCAAATCTGCACTACTAATGAGTGCACCAGGTGGTGGAAATTCAGTGTATTCTATTTTCTTGGTTCGTGGTTTAGGCATTGGAGGCGTGTGTGGCCTGTGGTACTTAAGTTCGTTAGATTTGCCTGATTCTAGGCTACTCTCTGTGCCAACTCCTTCATCTGGGTAGTACTCGTTGTAATCGGCATCTTTTTCTGCTGCATCAAGAAATTGTTGTGATAATCTTTTAGCTGCTATATCATTATTTTTTCTGTAATCTACATTTTGGTTTTGTAGATAATACGGCTCTTGTAATGATCTTCTTTTAGTTTTATGCTCTGTCACAGCTGTTAAGCAGGTCATTGGATCCTGGATGAGATCATCCATTTCGAACATACTGTACCGTTTGGTGTGTGTGTTAGATTTGCGAGTTTTGTCCATTGACTTACGTAATATACTTTTTGGTAATGGTGGCCTTGGAGGCGCTAATTCTCCTTGTTTAGATATACGATTTTGATCTCCCAATAAGAGCGATCGTTTCGGTATAATGGGATTTGCTCGCTGTGCATCATTATTGACACCACTTGCTTCCGAGCTTGTTGCGCTATCGTAGCGGTAAACGAATAAAGGATTGAAATTACCTGCTGGCGCAGGGCTGTTTTGCGCTGAAGAATCTGTTAGCATTGTCGAGGAACCTCGGTAACCTGATGATGGTTGAGTAGCTGTGCTTGAACTTGATGATACTGCTGTTGTATTACCTGCTAGATTATTACAATCGCAGCTACTTGGTCGGTTTCGAGATTTAGAGGAAGGAGACGCATTACAGTATTTATCTCCGCATTTTAAAGATCCTTCTTTTTCTTTTATATGTTGCATCAATTCGGGCACTTCAGACAATAGTTGCCTACATTCGACTGGTAGTAAAAAGTTAAGTGAATCCCAGTCTTTTATATGACCCAGTCCTTTTTTCTTCAACATTTCGAGATCATTACATGAAAAAGGCCGCTTGCCCTTGATTTGCAATCTGTTTCTTTTAATTTCGCTTGTTTTAGGTGACACATTGACTTTCATTGGATTTAAATAGATATTTGGCCTTCCATTTAAGAAACTGATATCTGGGAGAGTATAGTTGGGGTACAAAACAAAAACCGGCTTTTCACAGTCACCTTCTTTTAATTTATCTAAGAAGGAAGGTTCCACTAGCTTGAATAGTTCTCTTTGGGATATGCTTGATAATTGCATGCTTGATGTCTGCATACTTTTATCCAAAGTATCAGCCTCAAGGTGAGTTGAAGTTGACTTGTTGTCATGTGGTTCTCGTTGTAATAGTTTATTCATTCTGGTAATTTGCGTACCATCTGATTCAGAACAACTGGAAATACTAACACTAGTTGCGGATGATTGTGATGAACAAGATTTTCTATTACTTCTTATTTTTGAGGGACTATTTGTGTTATTCAAGTTTGTTCTTTTAAGATGTGGTTTGTTAACAGTAGCATAAAGATTAGCTTCGCTATAGCTTAATTTTGTACAATCACCCGTTTCTTCTTCTTCAATTAAAACTTCATCATATACTCTATAACAATGTGGGTTATTGGTATGAATCTCTTCATAGACGATCGATGTTACTTCTTCTACTGTATTATTGGGTAAATCTATTTGAGGACGTTCAGAGATGCCCGACTTTGAATCTTCTAATCTTTGTTCACCCATAGACTCTCCACTTTCACCGCCAGAACTTGAGGGCCACTCTGATCTTTCTAACTGCTCCATACTAACCATTCCATCGTTGCTCATACTTTTCTGTTTCATAAATAATTTAACTAAGCTGAATGCTTGTTTCGGTTGGCTTCTGTCTGAAGAAGTTTGATTTTCAGTTGAAGAAGTGCTCATAGGTTCGGAGTGTTGGCTTCCATGCGTAGATCTATGTTGTGATACGTCATAAACTTTCATACACAGTGGAGTGCCTGTTAGCCTATGGTTAACGGTAAACGAATCAACCTATGAACAATAAAATTATATTTAAAAACATAGATAGACATTATGATGAATTGTATGAACTTCAGAATTATCATACATACCGTTGAATTGCTCAAAGCAGCTGAGTTAATGGAACTATTCATAAGTTTCCTTCTGTACAGATTTGGCAGACTTTGGCTTTTAATGACTGAATTATTCATGTTGTCGTTTGTGGTATCAGTCGAGTCATTTGAACCTTCATTATTATTTCCAGACGGGTGTCTAAAACACGAGAATTCATTTTAGAGTTTTTAACAAGAAATGAGAAATCAAGTATATTTTCACTGCTTTAATATAATATGACATAAGTACCTCCTTAATGGTGACTGACTTGTTTGTTTTTTAAGTTTACTCCAAGTGGTTAATCCTAAATCACTCCTAGCCATAGACGTGGTTAACTTATTTGTTAATTTCTTACATCTCTCTAATAATTCTAAGTTCCTGCGCGTTCTTTCATCATTATCTAAAACTATTATCGTTTCTTCCTCACCCAATTTGTCTGAAAAGATAACGTGCACATTAGTTGTTAGGTCATTATGAGTAACTGTGTGCTTATGAATCAGTACAGAATAATTAGCATCACTATAAAGTGAACAAACATTATATCACTGTACCATAGTATTTATCAGTTTCTAGGAAGAGATTCAAATAATTCATACCATGTTTTTGATTGACGGCTGATTCAACACACTCATTGTCCTCAGAGTATGTGGTAAGACTGCCCTCAAAGGCAATGGTGTAGTTGTCCTTGTTGGCTTGGCAGGTAAGAATAAGATCCTGCTCAGAGGGCAGCTCGCAGTCTAGGCTGTCTACACTGAAGTGAACACCATGCCCGGCCTCTTTCACAGGCGAGAACAGAAGTTCAGACTTGCATATCGACATTGTGTTGATCGAACCGAGGGATTCTTCACCCTTAAGGAATAATTACAATGTATTAGATATATAATATGTAAATCTTACTTAATCACCGGTAATATTTGTATGTATTATATCGTATAGATATTACCGCGATGAGATTATAAAAATAGGCGTATAAAGTGTAAATTACAAAGTAGTTACTAAACTATAGTGTCATCGAATTATAAAACATCATTTCTAGTTTATATTTAGGTATGATAAGTTGAATATTAAGGTGTGTAGGTGTACCTCCATAAGAAACTTTAATTTATTCAATATCATAGGTAAAATAGAGGACAATTATACTTTATAATTATAAGAATGCTTAAACAGGAACTAAAAGTAACAACATGTGAATGTTCTCGGAAGATTTCCTAACAGTAACGCATGTGGAACATAAACATTTACGTCTCGCTATAACTGTGGACGCGGATGCAAACTGCGGCTAAAAATACTATGGCTGCAGTTACTTACAGGTATAATATTTAAATTATAATAGATTTTTTATCTACCCGTGATTCCCTGAAGGGGTAGCTAGAGGTATCGTTAGCATATTTTACTATCTGTGTTTTTGTTTCCAAGTCCTACCTTATTGCCTTTAAATGGGCACTTTTTATTTTATCCGACTCAAGAATCGAACTCGCAGCCGTACATTAATACCGCAATAACATCGAGGTCACAGCAATATTTATATTGGTTATTTTTTCCGAAGAAAACTGCATTTATTGTTGTGTAGTAATTAAGGTGGTGTGAAAACCATCGGTTCGAATATACGACACGCCTCGTCATCGGGTACAGTCAGTGTCAGGGGGACGATTGAATGTGAACAGACAACATGGCTGCCACCGAACGTTATCATCAATTTAATTCCCTTTCCTGCGACAAATGAGGTCACAATTCAAACAATCATTTAGAACAATAGTTTTGTTTAACATGCTTTGCTGTATGCATAGTGGCACATATTAGATTAAAGGAGGGTAGGCGAATATTTTTATTATATAGATAGAATTATATGAAAGTAACAGCATTATATATGCGTATGTATATTATGTACTGTCGAAGTAGAAATACAGTGTAGATGACATGAATGTAGGTACCATTCAGCGTTAAATGATAAGGATGAATGTATAGAAATTCATGTAGTGTTTGTTATTACGTTGGGCCAGGAATAAAGGAACCCACATGAGTTGAGGGTACTTTTGTTAGCTACTTAGCAACAATGACAGACAGCTGATAACATTATAGAAGTTGTTTCAAAGTAATTTGCATTTACACCATTAAGCTTCTATGGTATCTAATAAGATATAAATAGGTATCCACTACTGTAAATATTCACAGACGTATGAACTACTACCGTTAATAGAAAGCAAATTAAAAATCATATGAACTCACTGAATAATATCCATTGTAAGAATCCCAATCATACTCCGTCACACCCATTTTTAACAACACTGTCCTATTCTTACTGTCTCTAATAGAACGGGATCACGGAACCACTAAATCATACACCAACTACTTGTGGCACACTGTCCCTACCATCATACTGAACACTCACGCTATAGTAATCTATAAAGTCCACACTGTCCGCTCAAGTGCGTTATCTAACACAAACACAGTTATCTATTAGGTTCTTCGAACTATCACAATTATTGGTAATGCAATATGTGAATGGATTCATTTCAAAAATGTGCACAGTACAGCACTCCCGAGAGCCCTGGGCGCGACTGGGGCAGCGGGAATATCAATTTTAATATTAGCTACAGCAAGCGTTACTCAAACTTTACGCAATTTGAACTCTAACGCATGCTGTACACACAGAGCTTCGAGCAACACTTCTCAAAGCCCAGCACGTACTAAAAATCTAATAATGAGGGCAACAAATGTTCATTAGCTGAGCAATAATGAGTAATTAGCAGGTCCCAATTATTCTCACTTCAAGGTTGATATCAGTACGCTTCCTTTAATTTGGAAGCCCTTGTGAATTGGTTTGTTACGAAATAAACGTTTTATAAAGTAAGCAGTATGTAGATGTACACTGTGAATCGTTGAAATATTTGAGAATGACTGGGCTAGAGGATAACTTCATTGGCAACGCACACATGGCGGCGGTATGAACAGGGCCACACATAAGGATGATTAAATATAGCGCACGCTCACATGCGAGAAGAGGGAAATACTGTGTGACTGACTGGGCGCATAACGAGTGTGGTCGAGCTGATTAACGCAACACGCTGTATACAATACAAACACACACTCACACACACATTGATAAATAGTCTTATTTCGTCTTTACTAATGGTACATCCCGTGGGACCAACGGGCTCTACAATATAAAGAAAAACTAGTTGTGAATGCTAGCCAAGCCGTAGCTTTCCATGTATTGCATTGGTGTGTGCGCACTCTTGGGAGTCAATAACTGTTCATTAGACTAGAAGCGGGTTGCAATTTTAGTCAACTAATCACTTAAAAAACAATGGCGTTAATTTCTTGATTACGCAATCTAGGTCGATGTAATGATGCGACTTTTGGACGATCAAACTGAGATGAAATAACAATAAAACGGTGATATTCTGTTGGCTAGAGCGTTTGATTTACATACAGTTGAGAAATTGTGGGTTCAAATTCAACTTAATAGTATACCACCGATGTTAGCTAGAAGAGCAATCGAGAATAGAGGCTCACATGGTTCCGTGTTACTAGGTACCTACTAGATAATTTATATAACGTTAATAATCCCTGTGATATTTAATAAACTTCGCTAGAATGTAAACCACACGGATGCGTCACGAACTCCAAGACTTACGTCATGACTTGCGAAGCCCGCATCTGTTGTTGAGGATAAAACATCTCAATCTGTTGTTTCCTTTTATTTACTGCGTTGTAATTACATTAAGTAGTTGGGTAATAGAGTAAAGCCCGTGACAAGTGTACCTAGTTTAGCTGATGTACTACCTTATTCTTAACAAATTCATTTATCGTTGTTATCGAAATATTTATGTAATTTTGATACATTTAATTTATTTTAACTGGTTAATAACACAATGAAACACGTATAGTTCTACCGTAAACAGTATAAAGCAAAAGTTGTAGCGCCATCTATCAGTAACATTTATAATTTCACAATTCTCTTGCCAACTAGATGGCGCTGTTTCTATGCTTAGCCAACGTTGACGTTGAATAATGCAGGTATTTATCGTGCAATTATTTTACAAAAATGTGCTTAGCAAGTGATAAAAATGAGATGAGTATTTTATAATTTCTAATCTTTTCACTTTTATCGAGAGATGAATGAAATGAGACACTGAACAGCAATGCGAGGCGAACCTGGAAACTACTGTCGGCACTGACACTGCTGTCGAATCGAAACCTTTCCATGAGAGAACTAGAGATGCTCGCGAACATCTCGCCTCGAGGGTTACTCTGCAATAGGCACACCATGACACGTCATCCACAAGAAAAATAAATATTATAGAAGGAACTGAAAAAAATAAACATACATAAAAATAGAATAGACATCCATACAGAAGGAAATAAGGCATGATACATAAATAAAAGAATAGATACTGAACAGACATGTAAGTAATATACCTACGGTAGTTTCTCTTTTTGTTCGAGGGATATGTCGCGAGACAACCCCACCTTCAGCCTAGCACAACGACTCACAGACGGCGTGCGGTTTAATCGGTTCGAGTCCGACATAACCTCCCCCCTACGCCTCCCGAAGGGGGGATATCCCGCACGTAAAAAAAACCTACAGTGGGTTGTTTTTTTTCCTTTCGCTAAAAATGTTAAAGTAATGGTTATTTTCCAAATGGCATATTTTCTTTTTTAACAACCAATTTTATCATTAGTACATAGCTACGATACGCTTGCCTGAAGGTTACCAGTGTATATACAGTATTTATAATAGTGTAGTGTAATTACAAGCTATTTATGATTTAGATACATGATATTAATATTATTACTTATTGAGATCAATAACTTTTGTCGTTACCTGCAGAACTATAAACTGAAGGAAGCGTTGAAAAACTACACGCACACAGGTACCGAAACTATTTGGCTCAAAAAAAGTTTTATATAAAAGTAAGTAATATATTTTCGATTTCTTTAAATTACATTCGAAATTCTGTTCCATTGCAAGTTATGGAATTTCTGAGCATATATTAGGAATAAAATTGACACAAAAATCGCTGAATAGAGTAGTTAATATAAACTGAAAAAAGTAACTAGTTTTACGGGTCAGAACAAAGATCATCATAAATTATGCCTGAGCTTGAATTTAATTAACTAAACAAAAATGAACATGTAATCTCCTTACCCGTCCTCCATCTTCTAATATTGAAAATTTGCTACTCACCTTACACTAACCTTACTTGTGTTGTCATTTAGGTTTTTTTAATTGTTATTATACAGGACGACAGTTTGCGAGAAGCTGTATCTGGTAATACATTTGTTTTGATTCCATGTGGTTTTAAGTCTCATTCGCCAACTATCTTTTAAATGACTGAGATAAGATGACTGAGAGGAGGTATAATCTAAGAAATCTAAATCTCTAAACCCTAGTTTGCCTTTATTGTTAAATTAGACGGTGGTATTAGCTTGAAGTACATACTCCGGGGCAAAAGTGTCATTTCAACGGCGTTCCAACAGTGATAACAGTTCCAGATTTCCGTTTTAAAACAGACCTGTGATGGCGACATTGGAAGCATAGTACCAAAAGCAGCACATGGTCTTTTTGTGGATTCCTTTTAAGTTTTTATTTCTATTTCCAGAAATAATTCTGTGGTTTCTATTCCTAGATCTTAGTTTATTAATCGCAATTTATTTGTAATTATGATTTTATTGATCAAGAATTATTGTGTGATTTTCGCGAATTACCTACTAACTCGTTTACGAAAACAAATATCGATTTAGAGATGAATTATTTTTTTTAATTTCTTTGAATTTACGATTTTATTGTTCATCGGAGATATTCTGTAAAGAATATTGAATTTTTGAAAATGTTTTAGGAATTGTATCAATCTGCAGTTGATCAGTAAACATAAACTGAAGCAGCTGCTCATTACATTGATTGCAACATTGACGTGGTTAAATTTTAATTCAAATTGTATATTAACTCCGTACATGATAAACGAATAAATATAACTTCATTCGTAATGGTGCCTCTCGGGAACTTGTCCTTTTATGACTTTATCATTGCAACACGGCAGGTAAATGTAATATTTGCTGCTCAAAACCAACCAAGTACACTTTGCTTAATCTTGGTTTAAGCTCATATTTACTGTTTACTAAAAGCCCTGATCTGTACAATTATACAATCTAAATACCTTGGTCTTTGTTCGAATAAACTGCTAAATATCATTATTACGAGAAAAGTACTATTCGTTTTTTTTTTGGTTACAAAACATAATCATGCGGATAAAACTAAATTAATCATATTTTACATTAGCGTTCTTTGGTGGACCTAAAATAAGGATTATAATAACAGTACTTACAAGGAGATATTAGTAGTTTTTGAAAGTATTTCTACTTTTAAAATGCAGTATCTTATACGATTAAGTGAAATAATTTTCACAGTCCCTCTTTAGGTACCCTATATTATTGCAATTTTGCTTTCGGATAATCGTAGGTACCAAATAAGTGGATGAAGTATGTAAAAGAACAGACAATTGTTTATTATTTTGACCAACAAGTGCATCGATGAGAACGTTAGAATATTTCTGATGAATGTTGCCGGGGACGAAGCCATCACTTTTATTTATGAATTTTATTACTTTACCAACAGCATTTTACAAATAAGAGTTACTAATTTAAGGATCTTATCCATAACGTTTGAGGTTAATAATATTTCAATCATTGTGCTTATTCAAGTAGTTATCTCTGATTTCCAACAAGTCTACATAATATATTCTTTACGAAATAGTTATTGTATGGTATGTGTACGCCTTAAGTACATATATCATATTCGTCGAGATTCGAATAAGGTGTCTTGCTCTTGCTACCAATGTCATGGATTGCTTCACCATTATGAAAATAAGAATATTGTTTATTTCACACGAACTTTGCAAGGGTACTTGAAACTTCGCACAATTTATGTAACTACCGGATTGGAACGTGGCCTCGAAAAAGATCAGATTACGTAGTTTATGGATATTATTAGACATAAGTTTTACAATATTTTAATATTTGGCTTTTAACCAGAGCCTACAATTATACTATTTAATCGACACAATATAGACGCGAATTTTTTTTGAGAAAGGAAATCGTTTTCGTAAGATCAAACTCTAACGTCATTCTGACGATTCTTCAATACTTAGGAAACTATGTGTAAATATTTTTGCAGCTCGAATTTCTGTACTTACATCATGCCCTCTATCATCGATTACAGTGTCGTGTGGCAAGTTGGCAGTCATTAACAGTGCATGGATATCTTCAGTTCGAAAACTCTCCATATCAGCCTCGGCGAGATTAGCGTCGAGGTCCCGCGCGATGTCGTTGTATCGAGATGTAAATTCGAATCGTGATGTTAGGTCGCTGATGCCTTTGTATGAAGCTGACACGGATGACAGCACCGAGGTATGGTGGCAGGAGCCGTCTCGAAAAATTGGGCTGAAATGACAAAAACAATGTTTTAGTTTTGATCAATTAAAACGTTATTTTAGATAATCAAGGGTATCAATCAACTGTCTAAAGATGTTTCTGCCTTTTCCAGGATAAATGAGATGAGTCACCAGGAAAATCGTGGGAATCAATGACATGGCCAGCAACTCCCTGCACCTCGTTTAATTTAAAAAGTGTCTGAAATGTCGGATTCCTAACTTCATTACCTTTCTATTTTATTTCATCTCCTCCCCATATCCTCTACTCGGTGAATTATACAGATTACTGTTAGACCCGAGAATCGAAACCGAGATCTCAGAATTGCACTCAAATATAAAAGTAAAGTTAAACAACAAATAGTTAGATATTACTCACTTGTAGTCGAGGAACCAGAGGTAACCAGAGTTGTCACAGTGTGCGTCGATTTCATCATGCGCCGAGTGCTGGCTCCCGGTGAGGCTCGTGTTGCTGTTGCAGTCCTCATCGGCGCCTGCCACCCCGGGGCTCGCCGCCTTCAGCCCCAGCCGTGGCGGTGGCCCTGGAATTTACAAAATACGTCATTATTTGATGATCTAGATACCATAATATATCAGTATAAGGGTGTAAAGAGCATCAAATGAAAGATTTAATAAACAAGATTTTGAAGGCTAAAAGCCCATGATATTTTAACAATCTTCTTCCGAATTTGTGGTTAATACCTCGAAAAAACTAATAGCCTTCTAATTGACTAATTCTGATTCAACCTGGTTATAATTTTCAAAGAAACAATACAAAGTGGCAATGTGAATTAGATATTGCTGGACATTATACATACAAATTCTAGTAAAAATGTTCTTCCCTATGAGGCCACGCCATAGTCAGCCACGATCAAGGTATTGGAATACTTAAATATAGTAGTAAAGGTTGTTTATCCAGCGAGAGGGGCGTGGGTGGGCAAGCTGGCTGGACAACATGCCTTCTAGGGAATGTTGATGTGCATCCACGCTATAAGGTAAACTGCGTAATACGCCGACTACTTTAAATAATATCATCATATATATTCTAATCTACTGATTAATTAACGTTTTCCTTGCTTTAATAATCAATCCGACGTGATCAAGCAACGGGGTCAATAATCGTCATGCTTTATAATGTAAGCAAGGTTCGGAACTCCTTCATAAGGCCTTAAAACAATGTGACGCGAGTGCCTACATATTGACTCATCAATGAGTTATCTACCGAGAAACGGCTATGACTGGTCAACCAATTGTCTTATAACAACGTCAAAGGAACTTAAAACCGTTTATAACTTAAACGTTTATTGATTAATATGTTAAGTAACCTTTTTATAACTAGCCAAAGTGCCTGTTTGATATAACGTTTGGAATATAAAATGAAACCTATTCATAGCTCAAATTGAGTTTGTTTTGTTAGAATATAACCTTGTAGGCGTCTTATGGGTGGATGTGAACCAAAAAATAACGACATTTATCAAAGATACCACTACCACACCACTACATAGGCTATATAATGGAATAGCATCTCCTTTTTACAACATTGATAAATTGATGAAGGTTTTAGTGGTTTCTCTGTGTGAGTGACTAAAGATAGAATTGAAATGTAATCGTGAACTAGAAGTATGGCTTCACTGCATGTGTCGCGTAGCTTGAACAGCCGCAGTCAGTCAGCGGATACACTGCATTAGGTACTTGCTTCACACTGCCAATTCCTGAACTCAAATAATAGCAATCATAGCTTTATATGATGACCGCCTCCTACTGCCCATTTCAAGTTTGAAAAAATATAACAGTTTTAATTAATTAGCTGTCGACATCGAGTGAAATTACTTGTCTGATTTAGTACAGGGCTGGTAACAAAATGAACGGAATACGTCAACACTGTTTTTATTGTTTAACGTTTTCGAGGAACATGTTGTGAAGAAATCGAAGATTCCGGCTTGGTCGTTGTTTGTATTATGCATATCTGAAAAGCGGCATTGTGCCAAAAGTTTTTTTCCACGTTACTGGCAGGAAAGAAGCTGTGCTTTTTATATTTAGCAACGAGGCTATCACTGCGAAAAAGCCATTTAAAATGAATTAACCGTGTTTACTAACTATATATTTTATGTGTTTGCTGCTATTCGCATCGCGTCGTGTCGTGGCTGCTTGGTTGAGACAATCCTACTGGCCTCTCGTTAGAAGTAGGTGTCATTTTTCAAACGGGATTAAGTCGCTAGCACGTACAAAGATAATCCTTTTATTAATAATAGGTAGAGCGGATGTCACGGCTTTTGGATAATAAGTGTAAACTTCGGTTAGATAGAGACTGCCCTCACGTCCAGAATGCCTTCCGAAATAAAAGCAAGTAAAAGAAATCAATTAACTGTTCCTATTACAAATTAGCCGTGAGAAAAGATACGATTTCATTAACGTAGTCTATTCTTGTGACAAGTATCGGTGAATTGAAGTTTTAATTGGGTACAATTTCATAACGACAATTCTGCATTTGTAGCGACTCTTTGCAATACACAAGAGACAATGAAAAATGACCGTGAGATCGCAAACTAAATTAGCCGTGAGCGGATGGAGGTCGGCTGATACCTACCACGATACTGGCCTGGCATTTGTTGGAATCAAACAGAACATATAACACGATACACATGTAAACGTAGAGCGATGAAAGAACGGCTGGTTTGAATTTTGTGGTAGGGGTTATCGATGTTTTTCATTGCCTGACGAACGGACGAAGGGGCGCGATTGCATTCATTTAGTAATTAACTTATTGCGATACAGTCGATGTGCACGTATCGAAACTCGTAAGACGATCTACTCATTCAGATAACGATAATATTCATTTCAACAAACATTATATGAGACAGACATGAAAGAAGTGAAATTGTTTGAGAAATGTTTTGTTACTGCGTCGTTTTAAACTAAGAACCGCAGAATAGTAGTCTGAGCATCTTATTTTTTTTTATTCCTATTACAAACAATTAAGATGATTTGTGAGTGAATTTAATACCTAAATATTATATAACTACAAATATCTGTTTAGTTGGTGCAAGCTTTACATAACGATTACTGGACTGGCTTTGGTCAAATTCAAGTTGGATAGCATAGAAATAAAGATAATATCGATACCTAAATCTTAATCGTTTCCATCCCTAAATGTTAATGTCTAGATATTTTGTGAGTCCTAATTTGATCTGCATCACAGTAATCGAAACTGAGACTTATTAAAAACCATCGTAAGAAGTATGAAAAGTAACAGTAACCGTGAGAATACTGATACAGTTCCAGGTAACCTTTCACCTGCCGAAGCTTGTTGTCCTTATACAGACGACACGCTGGCGCCTCGAGACCACACATCGACATCGTGCCAGCCCATCAACAAACTAGGACCACGTTCTAAGAAACTACATCGTAAGCGAATAGTCTAAACAATGAGAGAAATACTACCAATGTAAAAACGGCAGTACAGCATTTTCAAACGGCACCTTACTTGCATACCGAGAAAAGTGATAATGTTAGCGCAAAACAGTTACTAAAACAACTAAATTGTATACTGCCGACTTGCAGGTTAGTATGCAGTAAATTTTATTTACTGCATGTAACTGCGGCAATAGGAATGTTTATTTTCAGTATATATTTTATGGCGTGGTCGGCTTGATCATGGTGTTTATTGATGTCTAAAGTAAATACAATACGAGTAATTACCACACATGCAATGAAAAGCACCTAGTGGGTAAGAACAGTACAGTACGGTACAGTGTCAGTTGACAATGGAAAAGGATTCCCATTGGTTTCTTATTTACTAGTGATATCCTAACTATAAGTTAGGGTAAATAAATTGGACATTTATAGACTATAAAAGCTTCCCGTTTTGAAATGTTCAGTATCTGAAACTGGTACAATCTTTTCATGGACGAGATTACAAAAAAACGCACAGTCAAGTACCTGTCCATGCTTTAGAAGGATGCCAAGCTATTCATTCCAGTTAGGTATCACGAATATCAGCAACACTCAATAAGAGGAAGTAAAACCCTGATGCGTCTCGAACGTTTGGGTAATTATATTCTTTGTTTTGAGTTTCAGTTTCAGTACTAATATTATAAATGGAAAAGTGTATGTGTGTGTCTGTTTATCAGTCTTTCACGCCTAAATCATAGAACCGATTTAGATGAAATTTAGTATAGGGGTAAATTAGACCTTGAGAAAGGATATAGGCTATGTTTAGTCGCGATAACCGAAATCCACGCGAGCAGAGCCGCGGGCAAAAGCTTTTTAGTTTCATAAAAAGACAGCTATGTAGAACTCGTTCCAAACAGTCAATTACAAGTTTAAGTCAACTAAAAGGCGATCCAAATGAACAGAATTCGAGTGGTGCGTCAAAGCCATAAAATGTACAGATGCACAGATGGTAGGAATGACTGAAGTAAATTGTCCACATATTTTAAATCAGTCACATATTGAGAATAAATTTAGGAATTTGAGTTAATGCAATATATGTTCACTAATAATATTCTAGGTGGATCAGAACACCAATACAGTCAGCAAAAGACATATACACTTTGCCACACAAAGTAGTATGCAAAAGGTGCTACAAAAAATGTATAAAAAAAGCTACTATGACGTAGGCATCCCTAAGAAAGGATTTTGAGGTGCAGGGTAACAAGGAGTAACGTAGGCTACTTTTATTTTAGAATTTTTTTATGCTCAATAGCGTGGACTCAACACTAAGCAATAACCGACATCCACGCGGGCGGAGTCGCGAGCAACAGCTAGTAATAATATAAGCTGATTATAATATTATTGTGACGCGGGATATCTAAAGCAGCGGGTAACCATTGTGTCTGCGCTTTCCAAGATTTTTGGTGACAAAAAATAAGGCCGAATTAAGCCGATTAAGTTTGTTAAGAGCCATTTCACATTTTCGCACCAATTTCTAATATTTTGAGCTCCTAAATTACCATAGTCTGTAATTTCTAGAAGTTATTGAATATGCGCAAAAAATGGGCCAATCTTTCGTGTTGACGTTTAATGTAACACATTTACTAAAAATAAGTTATTTGATCTATAGTAATCAATTTCCCACGAGCATTTTATTGAAAAATAGGCGCAGAGTAGATTTCAGAGTCGTATTTCAATCAAAAATACTTATGAATTGAGTTTAAAAAAATACATATAGCATTGGATATATATTTTAATCGTCATTTAATGTAAGAGATGATTGAATTGTATTACAATTACTTAGTAAAAAAATAAACCATTCGGTCAATTTTTGAGTTTAACATCGCAATTTGATCGTGATTTTTGGTTTAAAAACACAGTAATTACGAAAATAAATTATTCCAAATTAAACTACGTTCATTGGAGAACCCATTTCTGCAATAATATAGGAAATTCTTGCATATACTTTGTCAAAATATTGAAATAACTTCAATCGAAATTACAATAAATTACGATACAAAAGTGGGCACCGCTTAGTACGGCGCGAGCGCCCATTGGAGTAGGACCTGTGTCATTTTTTCCCGCGTCTCGATTATCGAGCGTTCGAGAGTAAAACCATTATTGTACTGCGACCACATAGCTTTGATTTGCTTTGTATTTTTTTCACAAGGTAAAGTTTGGTTTATTATCAAGTATACTGTATGATTTTCATTGTTTGTAGAATAAATATATCCATACTAATATTATAAATGCGAAAGTAACTCTGCCTCTCTGTCTGTCTGTTACGCTTTTACGCCTAAGCCACTGAACCGATCTTGACGAAATTTGGGGTTTAAGGGGGGGAAATCGGGGATGCAAGTTTGTCATTTTCGAAGATATGGTAATGAAATTTTGTTGAGAGATGGATTAGAGCTTGGGAACGGACATAGGCTACCTATTATTGCAGAAAAGGGGGTAGAAGGGGGGGAATAGGGCTATGGGATGAAAGTTTATATGAAATTTTGTCATTTTTGAAGATATCCTGATGAAATTTGATACAAAAATAGATTACAGCTTGGGAACGAACACAAGCTACCTTTTGTCGTGAAAAATGGGGTGGAAAGGGAAGGGATAGGGTGAGGGGATCAAAATTTGTCATTTTTGAAGATGTCCTGATGAAATTTGGTAAAAAGATAGATTAAAGCTTGAGAACGTATATAAGCTACCTTTTATCGCGAAAAAGAGGGGTTAAGGGGGGAGGGGGGTAATAGGGGATGTAAGTTTGTTAGTTTAGAAGATATTCTGATGCAATTTGGTACAGAGATGGATTGGAGCTTAGAAACAGACATATGCTACCTTCTATCTCGAAAAATGGGATAGAAAGGGGGAGGGGGGAATAGGGCTAGGTGATGAAAGTTTGTCATTTTTGAAGAAATCCTATGTAATTTGGTATAGAGATGGATTAGAGCTTGGAAACGGATGTAGGCTACTTTTTATCGCGAAAAAGGGGGTAGAGGGGGGAACAGGACTAGCGGATGTAAGTTTGTTAATTTTGAAAATATCCTGATGAAGTTTGATATACAGATGGATTAGAGCTTCGGAACGGACATAGGCTAAACAGGTATGGAAGAGGGGGCAGGAGGAATAGGACTAGGGGATGAAAGTTTGACATTTTCTAAGATATCCTGATAAAATTTGGCACAGAGATGGATTTGAGCTTGGAAATGGATATAAGCTACCTTTTATTGCGAAAAAAGGGCTAGAAGGTGGGAGGGACTAGAGTATGGGATGTAAGTTATTATGAAAGTTAGTCATTCTTAAAGATATCCTAATGCAATTTGGTACAGACATGGATTAGAACTTAGGCATGGATATGGCTACCTTTAATTGCGAAAAACTGGGTTAAGGGGGAGGGGGGAGAGCGGGGTAATAGGTTATGAAACTTAGTAAGGAATTTTGTTATTTTTAACATATTCTGATGAAATTTGACACAAAGATGGATTATAGTTTGGGAACGGACGTAGGCAACATCTTATCGCGAAAAAGGCTTAAAAAGGGAAGGGGGGGTGTTTATAGTGACTGAAAATTAGTATGAAATTATTTTTGAAGATAGATTGTTGAAATTTTGTACATATCAGATTAGAGATTGGAGAAGGACATAGCGAAAAAGAAATATATGTGTATTTGCTGTATGGACTGGGCCTGATTTTCTCTTGAAATTAGTAAGAATAGAGAAAGATGACGTTTTTTGGTAGGAGAAAATGCTACCCAAATTGACTCGATTTTACCAAAACTGCGTATTACCGGAAATCATAGACCCAAGAAAGGCAAGATCAATGCCTTTACGCCAAATATTCATATAGCATTAATAAGTATTTTATTTTTATCGACAATAATATGTGATTGTTTTTATCTTAATTGTTATTATTTTATTTTACATACCTAACTTCTTGTTTTTCTATTTACCTAACTTGAAATTTTTTTTATGAAACTTAGTAAGGAATTTTGTTATTTTTAACATATTCTGATGAAATTTGACACAAAGATGGATTATAGTTTGGGAACGGACGTAGGCAACATCTTATCGCGAAAAAGGCTTAAAAAGGGAAGGGGGGGTGTTTATAGTGACTGAAAATTAGTATGAAATTATTTTTGAAGATAGATTGTTGAAATTTTGTACATATCAGATTAGAGATTGGAGAAGGACATAGCGAAAAAGAAATATATGTGTATTTGCTGTATGGACTGGGCCTGATTTTCTCTTGAAATTAGTAAGAATAGAGAAAGATGACGTTTTTTGGTAGGAGAAAATGCTACCCAAATTGACTCGATTTTACCAAAACTGCGTATTACCGGAAATCATAGACCCAAGAAAGGCAAGATCAATGCCTTTACGCCAAATATTCATATAGCATTAATAAGTATTTTATTTTTATCGACAATAATATGTGATTGTTTTTATCTTAATTGTTATTATTTTATTTTACATACCTAACTTCTTGTTTTTCTATTTACCTAACTTGAAAATTTCGTTAGACTAAATAAAATATATAACTTTTTATAAATCTTATATAAAATCCCATTGCGGCTCAAGATTGCTTCGTCAGTCTCGTTTCTCACGTTACACTGTATATGTTACGTTTGGGTGCGTAGCTACGCACACATAAACAATTATACAGTATTTTACCTAAACTCGAGCGCAATCATTTTGTGAAATGGCTCTTAAGAAAAAATATAATAGTTTCAAGGGTATTAAGATTTTTTACGTCATAATTAGTGAACTCAGTGAATTTCATGACACTCTTGAAACAGTACAAAATTTATTGCAGTCACTTTCTAGTTTCTACTGAGCAAGCTTCAGTCGTAAATACTTGTTATTAATCATTATTACTTTGTTACCCCTATATAATCTTCAGAAGTTGTATTTAATAAGCATTATGTTGATTTTTACGTAAAAATTCACTATCTATCTATATATCTTATTTTTATTCTTATTGAATTTTTCAAAATTTTAATAAGCACAGACTGACCTGTTCCAGAGTCTCTTGATCTGGCATCGGTACACATTTCTAATTGCTATTGCGATGCCTATTTATTTTAGAACTTAATGTATTGGACTATCTGATAATATGCATACCTAATATCTTAAAAATCCACTGATCCTCTGTATAATCGGACATACATACTATCTGATAGTCGCTATCATGTTAGCGAAAACGATTGTCTTTTAAACTATTTGTCACGGGATATTTTCAGTTAAAACTCGTGTATCATTTTACTAGGCTACTCCTCGTGTGAATACGCCATTTGTTTCTAATATTTGCGCAACATCTATCGTATCGTTGTTTTTCAATTAATATACCTGTAAAAAATGAAAAATCTGTAGGGTGCAGCTGTATTACCTATGTTAAAGTAATAAACAAGCCCATAATTAACTCGCAAGACGATATTTTAAGCATGGTAAGTGAGTCATAAGAAAAACAAATTACTAAACCAGAGACGACAATAAAAGAAAACATTGCAGGCGCCGGATAATTTCACAGCGACTCCACGACATGAGTTCATTTCAAAATGGAAGAAAACCAACCCTTATAAATAGAATTACACCGCGGCACACTGCATGACCAATTCTCTAATTTTATAGCCAGTTACTGGCCAATATTGTCTTGTATAAATATAAACTTTATTAGAATCATATATAAATAATACTTTACAGGACAGGAAACAAATAAAAATACACAGTTTAGTAGTTTAGAGTCAATATAATAATTTGTTACCTGATCGTGGTATGTAACAACAACATTAGACATAAAAGATCTTCGGCAGTGTAAGATCAATAAATTTATATTTATTGATCTTAAATTGCCAAAGCCGAAGCCGAAGCTGAAATTTAGATTTGGATTTTGTAAGTTGCATATTATTATTTACAATTTTATGTAGATAATGTTAGACACTTTGCAATAAAATCACCCACTCATATTACGTAATAAACTTGAACTCAATTATAATTATTTTTATATACAAGTATATGCAGTTTCTATTAAGTGTAGACTGCTTTTTAAATCATCGCCCATCCCATGCAGAATCGGCACAACGACCGTTGCGAGGTCACGAATATTTTGAGACTCTTAAACAACTTTTGTAAAGTAAAACGGTGACATACCTACTATACAATACACACGATCGACAAATGAGACTACAAGCAAAACATAATCAAATTCATACAGACTAAAACGTTTAGTTCGTGTACTACATTTTTTTGGGTCAAGATATTCTATACAATCCCACCGATTGGCAGAAAGAAGATCGTCATAATACGATAGGCAGACATACATCACTATGTGACACATTGATAAATAAACATGTATGACTAATTCTGTGCGTAGTCAAGAGTCAGGGCCACTTATATGTGACGAGACTGTTTCAAATGGCAATTTAGATGCTCGACAACTTCCCTTTTGAAATGGCGATTTGCAAACGCCTTTGCTGTTCCGCTGTGGGGTTGCAAATTGTCTAGGTACATACCTATTATGAATGTTTAGATATTAGAGGTTAAAAGTTATAATAAATAGGTACGAGTGTACCTATTATAGACACTATTCACCGGTTTTTTGTAGAATAAGTTTTGTTAAGTTAAAATTAGGTCAACTTTTGTAGTTGATTAAAAAATAAATTTGTACTAATCTACTATTCTAAATTTTTAAATTCATAATCTCCGACTAAAAATAAAAAAAGTATATATTTATTGATTAGTATGTCGTATGAAAATTGTTTCATGACTTTCTTTATAATTCCTTCCTATCTTTATGTGTCAATTTGTGTGCAACAACACTGATATCAAATAAGTATACGTGCAATACACTTTGGAACAGAGCTTGGTAGTATTTAATGGGAGCCTACGATAGTGAAGATCTAAATTTTAAAGAAAAAGAACATTGCAGCAATTCTGACGATAAAGAGCATAGTGTTTATAGTAGAAAGGTTACAAACTGAGGAAACTGAAGAATGGGCCAGAAGTTGTCTTTGACCTTAATCTGATATTAAACATTATTATAGTGATTTTTCAATGTAAGAGGCCAAACACACCATGGGACACTGATTACTCTTGTGAAGCGTGATACAAATTCTTTAAAGTTTATGGGCTTATTTGCCATACTTAGTAGCATAATATAATACTTATCTCGAAACTATTCCCAATGTTTCGCATACCCTTTACATACAACTGTTTATAAATTGGTCTTACAGTTTAGAGCTATATGAGAACATTAATTTATATTTTGGAACAAAAACAATCTGTCACAATTAACGCATATTTATACGAAAGTGTGGAAAGAAAACTTGGCATTTGGTTTCATTGTTTTACCTTGTGTAAATTTTATTTGCTTTCTTTCTTCCATAATTATACACTAGCCCTTTATACTTATGAAATGAACGTTCACTCCAGTGTGATGCATCAATTACATGGTTTAATGCACGGCCCTACCCTTCCTTAGAATACAAAGAACTCTATCGGATTGGTTTTATTGCGTGTACATCGAATGACATTATGCGTGATATCTCGTGCATAATGATACTGCATATTCTATTATTAGTGTTACCAATACCTTATTCATTAGCCTATGACTGTGTGAATTCTAATATGTAGTTGATTGAATTTGTTGAAACTTCTTGATGGAACTTCATTTTACTATTTTTATATATATTAAAAGAAAAAAAAAGAAAAGAAAAAAAAATGTTTACCTGAAGATGAGTTAATCGAAACATGTCGTAATATTATAAATTAAATATTAGTATTATACAGTGACAAAACTAAATATAATTGTGTGGGACTTGTAAAGTGAGTTTTAATAGATATCAAAATAGTGAATTCTTTTTTTTTTTTTTTTTTACGTGCGGGAAATCCCCACGGAGCCGGAGGGGTAGGTTATGTCGGACTCGAACCGACTAAACCGCACGCCGTCTGTGGGTCGTAGTGCTAGGCCGAAGGTGAGGTTGTCTTGCGACATATCCCTCGCACCCCGGCTGATCCAGGGCCATCCCTTTCGGTCTGGCCCTCCTCGGGAGGTGGGGACCACGCCGTCCCCGACTCAACCCCGGTGTGGGGAGGCGCGCAACGTCCTACGATGCGCGCCGCCGCCGTGGCCTGCTTCTGCTAGGGTGACGGGCGGCTCCACCCGTCACCCTCAGGCCCGCGCTCATGGGGGGCGGAGGTCGGTTAGCGCCCTCCGACGCCCGAGCTGCCTTCGGGCGCGTGCAGCGATGTCCGCGAGTCTTTCTCGCTCATCGCGCCGCGCCCGTCCCGCTGTCTCCTTCGCGAGCATGACCTGCTCGCAGAAAGAGGCGCTGGCCGCCCACGCATCCGCGCAGCGGACCATCGCCGCGAGCAGGGTGGAGAGCGTGAGCACTCTCACCCCCAAGGCCAAATAGTGAATTCTAATAGTTTTAGTACTTTCTCTCAATGTTTTATATTGCACCAGTTTTACATAAGGCACTATTTTGTGTATCTAATTGTCCAGTAGGCAAGATCGTAGAAGTTGTAGTGCAATTTCAATATTGCGCCTTAGCTGGTCAATGTTCTTGAATCACCAAATAGATTTGAATGTGTCTCTGATCTGAATTTAGTTATCATATTTTAAACAGCTACTGCTAGCACATAATCATATAGATTTCCTGTGTATTCTTTTGTTATTCATGCATGCGTTAAAATTTGGTAGGTACTTTAATTGCTTTGCATTACAACTTTGTACGCTACTTGTGCCTTTATTAATATTCTTATCAAATCAATGCTTATTTCCAAATGTTTTACTTGGTTAGCCAAGTAAAACCGTGCTTCAACTCAAGAAAACGGAAAATAAACCATTAACTACTTGTTTTTTAATAATTATTTAATAAAACGAGCATTCTGATTCCCATGAACGTATACTTATAACCATTAAGCACCTTTATAATATTCTGAATAGGTTGAAAATAACCCCATTATGCGTATAATTACCGAGCATTATCTCCATGCTATTGTTTATACTGTCTGCTTAATGAATTTCTGTCTCATTAGCACGAGAAAAGTTTTACACCCACTCAGAGATCCTCAGAAACTTAAACTACATAGATACATCACTGTAATATAAGCGTTCAACAACAGTTCAAGTAAGGTGGATAGCTCTGTATAATACATAATATAATAACAATAATATGAAAACAAAGTGATATAATGCTGCAGTAAATAAAATTTAAATTTTTTGAAACTATTTATACATTATATTAATTTCACCCGCGTGTATCTCAATTATGACTGACTGTTTTTCAAAAGAAGAAGTATAATCAAGTATTTAGGTAAGCTGTGATTCTCGAATTTGAATGTAATGTACTTAGGTAGACAATGCCACGCTAAAGAATAAACGCGTGATGATGATTCAGAATTTGTAAGATGTTATATTGGCTACCACAATTGCTATCTCAAGTTGACCCAAGTATGACTCATTCTAACAGCTGAGACGTTTGTTCGCACGGAACAAAATCAAATGCATTCAGTATCTTATTAACATATTTCGCATTCATCTGTCCAGGCAGGTATATGCGACACATATTTTATCAACAAATGTGGGAGGAACCGACAGTACAGTGTGTGGGTGCCTTTCGAGTTTAATTCCAGTGAAATCGGTGTAACAATACGACAGAACGTTGTCGTCCTTGACTCGCGAGCTGGCGCCACCAATCGACTCGGCGTTCTGAGCCAGTACCTCGAATTCTTTAGTCTATTGCCTATTTCGGACTGAAAGAGAAAGGCTGCTAAATAAGTGTAACGCTAGCCTACTCATTCGCGATAACCGCAAACGATTTCGACCACCGTGGTACGAGCACCCACGTATCGCTTCTCCCATAAAACACTTATATTCAGAGCTTTTAGAACTGTTTCTAGTGTTACTCTAACTGTAATACTGTATAGTTTAGCAAATCACAGCAGTAAAGGTCACCAGGTCGATTAGCTTTTCAACAAGTTGTTTAAATTATTGGCAATGTTAGTCACCTGGTGTTAACAAATTAATATCTCAAACTTGTTTCAATATGGTTTAATATAATTCGGGTAAATATTTATTTATTTACGCGCGATTCGATGTGGTGAAGATTTCTAATCTAATTAAGATTGTAAACACTTTTGACTATAAATAAATACTCAAGTAAAATCAACAAAAATTGTATTGTCATGCAAATCATGCTGCTATATTTTATTCGTTGTATGTAGGCAATACAAGCATAGATCACCATTTCATTATAAAACAGGTAGCTACGTATATTTTTAACTACGATGACAGGTTGATTACTCGGGGAATTTAGCGCAGAAAAAGAAGGAAGGTAGGTACTACCAATAATATATTCCAGTTTAATGCAATATCCAACAGCGAAAAAATTCTAAAAAAATAATGAACGTCAGCATTATGCCATTTTAAGGGACATTTTCTCCCCTCTTAAGGTCTATTTTCTTTGTATTAAACTAAAGTAGGACGAGTGAACAACAAGACGAGTCTTTAAGTGTTGAGTCACTAGGTATCTACTTTTACCAATTATTGTTTGACAGTAAACAATATTTTTTTAAACAGTTCCATCGTGGCTAAACGGTAAATACAAGTCAATGACCACAAATGCAACATGTCACGAACTACGAATACCGTAATGAATGTCTTAATAGAGCTATGTACGCATCGCCAAATTTGGGGCAGTCTTGTCTGTAGAACTAAGCCACCAATGCGTTGATTAAATACAATCAACGATAAGACAAGTAACTTTTGAACAAAGGTCTAAATAAAAGCAAGACCCAAATTCGTTTCGAATTCGAATGAAGTCGGCTTGATACGAATTTGAAAACGGAATGTGATACGCCCAGTCAGGAGGACTGGAGACCTGAAAAAGTAGGTAATGGAAGACAGAGGATCGAACGAGAAGAGGAAGAGAGTTCATAGAAAAACCCATCACAAAGAATAACTTAAGTGATGATGATGAATGCAGGACAAGGAACAAAAAAAAAATCATCGTTGTCAGCTTTTGGTTTCCATATTTATTAGCTTGAATACAGTTTCATTTTAGATTGACAGCACTAACCAAATAATTCATAATTATGCCAATATAAGTACTCACTACACAAAACTTCTTTAAGGTACTCTTTCGCAGACATATTTAATAAAAATACGTAGAGATATTGACATACCGTATTCTTTCGTAGTAAATCTTATAATAGTTACAACATTGAAGTAGATTCATACATACATTTTCTCGTTTTTACATTATTTGGTAACCGGAATTATATGGTTTGGTGAGTGTAGTGCTGTTGCACAACACGTAACACTAATAATTTTCGTATTCACCGAATTTCACGTACTTGTTATACATTTTTTTTTATGTTTCCTGATTCAAGTGATTTCACACCAGCGCTAATATAGAATGTCATTGTAACATAATTAAACGGCTCAGTCCCTATTAAATCCTCTTGGGGATTTATTTGGCTTTTTCATCCATTAAGAACCCAATATTAAGAAGGATCCCTTGGTGGATTTATATTCACCCATTCATTCACTAGAATTTCCGAGGGATTTCTTTGGAATTTTTGGCAGTTGGATCCCCTTATCAAGTGCGCGGCTGTGAGTTTAAAGTCTAGTATTGATGTGAAATAGGCATAACAGATTTAATATGTTTCATAAAATACAATTTACTTTAATCAAAAGCAATTCATTATAAAGGTTCAAGTCATTGATTTTTAATAAGTTCATCAATGAGTCATAGTAAAAATTAAACTGACTTGCAATGAGCGTCTTGTACGAGTATGGCCAAAAAAGTACACAAAGCTTCAACGTATTACTTTTTGCTTTTATAAAATTTCTATGTCAAGGATTTCCTTATTTCGTTAATACAATTTGGTGCAAATAACAGTGCTTAATAAATTCACGTTTTGCGTGCGCTGCCGTGCGCTTTGCGGCTACAAAATACTGAATTTTCGTGACGATTTGCCATTGATCTCAATGTTTTTTAACTAACTTGCGCATTGACAACTGAAAATACTGATATAGTCTTAAATATTTCAAAGTTTTCTAAGAAATATTGAGGAAATAACATGGCACGGTTTGAAACAGTATAATATATGATCAAAAAACTAAATAGGTAACTATGATATTATTACAAACGATGATCTTATCCTACGACCAGGTACTATAGAAATTAATGATGTTAGGTTGGATAGGTAAAACAAGGCTTTTAACAGTTTTCTTTCTTTTAACTTTTCTTCACGACTGTTTGAAGTTAAATCATTAAAACTGGCGCTGCATTCGTAAAAATAGCACTCACTCGTATTTTGGTCACATTGCGAAATACTAGTCTAATTTTCTCATTGAAATAAAATCACTTTTTAACAGATTTTATTGTTGAATTAACTTTAACGGAGCATGCTAGAAATTCATCTGCTATTCTAGATGGTAACTAAAATTTATGCGCTACTTCCAATGAATTTATAAAACTCAATATCACGTAACTAACAGACATGTATTCATATATTACCTTTTTTTTTAAAATAAGTTATACCACCATCATTATATTTCATTACTAAGAATACATTTTGCTAAACATATAAAATATACTGAGGTGTAGATAAAAGTTGTCCTACAGGTGAGTTACCCGATGTGGGAGTTGATAGGGTATATAAATAGCCAGCTCGGCATCTCGGTCGGGCTGGAGCCGGCCGGCGTGGACAATGGATTCCGTAGACGAGACGCGTTCCATATGGATGAACCGCTAAAGGGCATACATGATCGCATTCTAAATGCTCGGGCACTCATTCAAATAGGAAATGAAATAATGAAATTTTATTTGATCATTGTTTGAGAAGGGAAGCAGTTAATTGGTTTAAATTGTTATTTTTATGTTAAAGTTGTTGGTTTTTAAACAGCATATCATCTAAAAATATTTTTGTAGGTGAGTTATTTTCACATACTTAAACGTTGTTGTTATATACCTGTAGCAGTGTAACTCTCTCTTCACTAATTTTTTTAGTATTTTTTTTCTATGTTGTCGTCGAACAAGCGACTACGTACCTACTTTACAACGAAAGTAGCTTAATGTTGATGATATAACATTAACATCATTAGCACTTAATTGATTTGAAATTATTTCAACAGTATTATGAAAAATAAGTAAAAAATTAAAAACAAGCTTTTAAAATGAAGAATACACTGAATTTTATGACTGTCCTTTGAAAGAGTTCATGCTTTGCATAAAAATACACAAAAGTTGCTAGGTTCAGTTTGAAGATTTAGCCTTAACAAACTTAAAAATAGAAACAAGTAAAATGACATGACTTACTATATAACCTACTCAAATAACTATATTGCATATGTACTGTAGTGTTAGGTATTAATTCATTATACATGCAGCAATTGTGTTATGAAAGTGGATTTCCAGTGACTATAAATATAAAATCTCATTCAATTATGAAATTTGTCATAAACATTCAAGAAACAGAAAAGACTACATTAAAATCATCAAACTAAACTATATACCAAGCTGATAGCTCTCATATTTCTCAGCGTTTCTGATGAAAGAGTAAAAGTCGCTATAGATCATTGCATCCATTAATAAATAGGAGTTATATCTCAAACGTTTTATTGAAACAGGCTTGAGAGGAATGTGTATTTCTCTATTTTATTTTATTCGTTGAAAGCAGATAAAATGAACATCTGTGGGAAACGTATAACGCACACTGCGATGTACGTTTCCCGTTAAGAGTTATGATCTATAAATTAAATTCGAACAATATATCATTTAAACATTTTTATAGATGTGGCTTTTCGAAATGGGAAATTCTTTTGATTTTTTTTAGGGTGAGAACGTTAAAATATTAATTGCATAACTAAGAAATGTTATAATTTTGACTGTCTATGTTAAAATATTAACTGCATAATTAAGACATGTAATAATTTTGACTGTCTCAGTGTTACAGCGGTAACGATTGCAACCACTTTGCATGAAGTTTTAAATTTTATTTCCGGATCAAGTAAGAAGTACTGGAGATAGAATCAATAGCACGATCCAGGAAAGGACCTGATTGACAGTAATAAGCTTGAAGCTGGAAGCTGTGGATCATCGCGTAAGTCCGAGAAAAGCTAGTAAAACGTTTTATTTTCAACTAAACGTTTCTCTCCGAGTTTCACTATTTATTGAAAAAATACGTAGACTACTTATTGCTTAGTAGGTAGGTAATTTGTATTTTATCATAAAAAGGCAGGTAATTGAAATGGCAAATAAAAAAACAGCCACACATGACTTCTTTGAATAAAAACGTTGGATTGGACGGTACTAACAGTTATATTTCTACTAAACGGCATTTGAGAGAGACCAGACCATGAAATCAAGTCCAATTTGAATGTTACATACCAACACTGCAGAGTGCAGTAATAATATTTATGGATTTTAGCACTCGCCCCACGTTGGTCAGGGCGAGGAGAAATATTATTTAATATTTTACACTGTGTTAACCCTCTTCCTAACCTGATCTGAAGTCTCGTTACTATCATAACCCAAATTGCACAGATTGGTCATTCTCTCTAATCTTTCTCAAAATAAAAAGTACATTTATTATGTGTCAAATTAGTATTTAATATTTAGTATCCGACTTGGATAGGTTAGGTTAGAAGGCTAATGCGGGAGCAGAATGGGGCGTAGCTCCCGCACTTAGCCTTTGGTAATGGTAATTTGGTAAAAAAAATTTATAACCATGCAAAAATAAGTCATTTTTAAGCGGTTTATTAAATAACTAGGCAAGTAAAATTAAACGTATCTACGCGACGTCGGGTCAGGTTAGGAAGAGGGTTACATTCGGAACAATTATCACTTTTTTTCCAGTTTCTAACCTAACCCGCGACTGGGTCGGATTCAGAATATTCGGACGTTTCGACCAGGTTACACCGGCTGTGGTCACATGCTGACTGGCTTAGCGGTGCACGCCCACCGTCTTCGAGTCCATGAGGTAGTAGGTTCTTCATCCACCCTCACATTTTCGATATATTCTTTTCGCCATGTACCGTCACAAACTACACTCAAAGTGTCCCTATTCTGTTAGTGAAACTGTCTGGTGTCTATGCGACTGCACAGTTAAGCGAGGATGCATATTTTATATCACTGGATTCCATGTTGTTGCAAATAATTTAAACCCATCTTCCCGATTGAAATTTTTGTACTTCTTAATTTCAAGCCTTTCACGTACAGCTCTTGAATATAAGTGACGTTCCTTGGAGAGCACTTGCGTATGGTAAAATTCAATTCAGTGATTGGTGCCTGCGATTCTTGTCAGCTGCGATACAGTATAACGAGTCATACAGTATGTCATCGCCTTTGATGGTTGCGGAAATGCCGACATTTGTGGTTTTGTCAGGGTTGTCACATTAGTTTGTACATTTAATTTATTTCTGCAATATTTATTTAGCCTCTATTTATTATGTTTGTACTCTCAAGGCACATCAACTCACGCTAATATAAAAAAAAACTAGCTGACGTTCGCGGCTCCGCTCGCATGGATGACGGCTATTGCAACTTTTGGTCATATCTCCGGTTCTACTCAATCAATTATGATCAAACAAACGTAATATTTTAAATTTGAATTACAATGCTGAAAGTTAGACGGCTGTCACTCTCGTAAAAGTCAAAAAAATTATGGTGGTAATAATTTAAAACAAATGTACCGATGTGGCGATACCACATGTACCCAGCGCCATCTAGCGACATCAAGCCGAACTACTATGGTACTACAAATCCTGCATCGCAAAAGTGAAGTTCCTGCGCTGGTACAATAAATATACAACATCCCAACGACAGTCGTTGGGCCGCGGCCCGCCAGGCGTGATCACCTTGCCTGGTCGGAGGATCGTCCCTTTGTGTTGGAGGAACATCACACCTCGTTCCTCCACACCTATATAAAATATATGAACATAACTATATTACAATTTTGTAACAATACTAGCTGATACCCGCGGCTGCGCCTGGATTTCGATTTTCGGATTTGGTTGTATTTCTGGTTCCACTAAATCAATTGCAGCCAAGTCTAACCAAACTGTGTAATTTTATTTGTATTTCAAATAAAGGATATATAAGCGTAATAAGCAACCCCAGAAGCCCCGAAAACGATACCCATATCAATTTAGTGAAAATTTCGAGTCCACCATCTTGGATCGCTAAATGGTTGATGTATTCGTAATTAGCAACCTCAAAAAGCCTGAAAACGATGCCCATATCAATTTTAGTGAAAATTTGAAGTCCGCTATCTCGGATTACTAAATGGATCGTGTATTCGTTATCGGCAACCCCGAAAACCCTGAAAACGATAGTCAATTTAAGTGAAAATTTCAAGTCCGAGTCCGAAAAGTGATTTTTACAAACAAGAAAAATTAAGAATTTTGGTTCTTGTTTACAAATGGTGGGCATATTTTTTTTTTGTAACTAGTTATCTTAGAGTTTTGTAATCTTAATTAGTCGCGTCAATTTTAAAAATAACTTGCCGTAGTTGTGCCCATACTTTTTTTTACAAGACCATTAGTCAAAGTAGAGTGAATCTAATTTTTTGTTTAAATTTAAGGGAAAAATATTATTTTGATCAATTTTTGTGTAAAAACTGCGGGCATTTTAGTATTTTTAAGAGTTGTGGTGAATAGTAGTACTACTTAGGTATCCGATACAAAAAAACCTTAAGCATAGTTGAGAAATTGTGGTCGTGGTAACTCAAAATATCATAAAAGGTGTGAATTTTCAAAGAATTTCTAAATTTATGTTGTAACCAAAAAAAAAATTAGGTATATTTTTTATTATTTTTCCTGGAGTGCTCATGAGCAGGTCTACCTTTTGGGGCCCGCTTATCGTTGAATTTTGGGACACGTTGTATATATATATAATAGCAGTAATCGAAATTACGAAAACAATTTTAACAAACAAAACAAGTCTACAAAAAAATATAATCAAATAAAAACGTGACTACAAATTAGACAGCCCTGAATCCTTAGTATCGAGTAAGATGTATGGCTACTCGGTACGGTACCCCTTCTCCCGCCATTCCGCTCACCCCGCACGATCTGTCTAGACGTCTTCGATAACAGACTGTATGAATCGTTAGACTGTGGCTGCTATGTGTTCTTGGACTCGTTCAGCAATAGTCCGCTTCGTTTGGTCTATATAGGATCACGGCCAGTGTAACTTGGTCGAAATGTCAGGCAAATCCAAATTATAAGGCATGATTGCGTTAATTCCTGGCATCATTATTATATATCACTAGCTGTGGCCCGCGGCTACGCCCGCGTGGATGTCGGATTTGTTGTCATTAATGATCACTGCTTCACTCCCTCGAGTAGTAGAGTGATGATATACAGGGTGGAAGATGGAAGAACCTTACCTGGAGGGGAAGTACTCTAAACACTGGAGATAGCGAATTTCATTCAAAGGAAACATTCCTATAATTTCAAAAAGAAATAAAACGGCATTCAAAGATTTTCGAAAATTCGCTTGCCACACCCGGTAATCAAACCGACAAAAATCTGAAAAAATAACAATTTGTATTTTTGTGTCAAATCTCTCTAACAAACATGGTAAATTAAATGAAACAAAATCATTGAAATCTAAACTTATAAATTAAATTTGAAAAAATAAAGCACTTTAACTCAAAGGCTCATCTGATATCATACTAACAATAAGATTCGATATCAAAATAAAATATCACCTATCTCCAATATTACAGTACTTTCCCTCCAGGTAAGGTTAAAATCTTCCACACTGTATAGCCTATGTGCTATTCTGATATATAAGCTATATTATTGTAACGTTTCATTAAAATCCCTTCACTAGTTTATACGTGAAAGAGTAACAAATATCCATACATACATCCATTCATACTCACAAACTTTCGCATTTATAATATTAGTAGGATGAAATGCGAGAGTTTAAAAGTTACTTTGCTTGACAATTTATCTGTTTCGTAGAACCGTTTAAGCATCACTTTCTCCATCTTGGTGATTACTGATTGCTTATTTATCTTCAATCATATAACACAACGTTAGTTAATCTGACTCACGGACTCACTTGGTTCAGCAATGTCACTCTGGCTGTTAGTAATTAGTTAGTCTCTTTTCCACAGTGTTCAATTTGACGATTTTTTTTCAATATAATAATAATAATCATATATTTTCAGATAATAAAATCCATAAATTGTTAGTATTGTTAGTTACAAATGATTTGTTATTATAATGTTAATTTTGTTAGTAATTTAAATTTTCTAATACATTCCTCAGATACTTTTAAATTCCATTATTTTTCATATTACAAGTCACATAATTCAATTCAAATCAATACAATACAATTTAATTCAATTCAATTAATTCCAAGTTAATTCAATTCAATTTAATATTATGTTACGGCACAATATGTATAGGGTACCTACAATATGGTTCGGCTATGAACATTTCTAAAAAAAATATACGAGCTACCAGAAATATTATACAAAAAGCGTGTTCAAGTTAAAATACCGCAAAGTGTTAAAGGAGCTGCAGAGATATGGTAATAACCGGCTTGTGGAAGATATCGCACCCAGACCAGACGTGTTATCTAGGCAGTGGCGTCCGTTGTCGCCGACGCGCAGAGACATCGTCGCGTCGTTACGAGTTTGAAGTCGGTCCACGTACCCTTACCAAGTTTATATTGCTAGTATTTTATACGAGCGTATCGAGAGGCAGTTATCATTTATCAAGCTTTCGACAACTATGACTCATGCAAGTTTATTTTTGTGGAGCTTAGTTTCTTCAGGAAATAATAAAAACCAAGAAGCGGCTGAAGCAAATGAAAAATCCTCGCATGGTAGGTAATATTGCAAATGATTAAAGATCTTTGAACTAGCTAGCGTTACACGTTCTCGTAAACTCCAGAAAAACTAAATTAAGAACAGAATGCGACTGCATTGCACTTTTGGCCTTGAGCTTAATCAATAGATTTTAAAGATTTCTTTATCATGTATTTCACAAATAAGGCAAATTGCTATAGAACTTTTCTGTTCGGAATTTTTAGTAACGGCCAGGCGTCAGGTAATTTTGTACGTGACCTAACCTATCTAACCTATACCTCCCTGCAAATTAATGTACATAGGGAAAATAGACTAGCGTAATGAGCTCCGCAATGCATGAATATGTTATTTTATTCATTCAAATTAATACAAAAAAGTTAGTATAGGAAGTGTTTCAAAATTAATTCATGTGAAGAATTTCAAGGCAATCACAAATGACATACAACTAAAACTAGGTAACTTCTATTCAACAAGCGAGTCTATTGAACTTTACATGATGCTGCATTTGTAACTGTTTACTATTTTACGTGGTGTTTTTGTACCTTGCGTGTTTTAGCGGAAATACATTATTACCAGTCAGTTGGGTAAAAGGATAGCTTGATAGAGGAAATATTGCCTTCTCAGTTAATTTATCGATATAAAACCTTTCTTCCTTTTTCCCTATTATCCATTAACCTTTTAGTGACTGGGGAAGCGTGTACGTTTCTTTAACTTTCACTTTTTTTAAATTCTGAACTAGCTTTTGCCCGCAGCTGCGCCCGCGTGGATGTCGGTTATCGCGACCAAACATAGCTTATGTCCTTTCTTAAGGCCTAATCTACTTCTATACCAGATTTCAACAGAAGCAGTTCAGTTCCGTCTTTCACGCCTAGACCAGGCGGACATATAGATTGAACCGGACAAACCGACACACATACACGTCCTAATTTATAGTACTAGTATGGATATTAACACGAGGGTTAAATTTTTAATTGTCTTGACGAACTTCGTTAATATTTTCTTTTAATCAAAAATCTTTGCCAATACTGAGTGAGTGAATCAGGTTGCACACATTGGCTGGAAGTAGATAGCGAGCAGGTGATGGAACACGGATACCTATCATATCAATGTATTTTTCTCAAACATGCTTGGAAATGTGAACATTATTTTGACAACCTTCTTCGAGATAAATCGAAATTGCTGTACATGCGAGCAGCGGCCGGCAAAAGTTGTATGAAAATCCATATCTGTCGTGTTTTAGCGGCCAAATAAATTACTATGTAAACTCATATCTGTCGTGTAATTTAAAAATGGAACCAACTTTTACTCCGAACCATGGCAACCAAGGAGATAACTTATCCAGGGCGTTATTTAAATATAGAACTGGCTTGCAAATAGAATGCTGTTTATTAAAAAAAATTAAAAATAAATGAACATTTCGCCGCGTGAAAAATTACTGTTGTTCGTTGTTCGTCATTGATTTTGAAAAGTAGGTAACTAAAAAATTCTGCCTAGATACTACTTAGTTTTAATTTCCGCGCATTGTTTGAGAAAAGCACTATACAAGCCTTGGCCACAACTGAGTGTTGCCGGACTCCGTAATGCGTGCCTCGGCTGCGCCTCGGCCCGCATACTTCACGATCGTCCGGCAACACTACACTTGGAGGCCGCGACAGTAATGTACTATATTATTGGCATTACATGATACATAACAAAATGAAACGGTTTCGTAGATAACCAGGAAGCAGTTAAGACATAAACACCTAACCTAACGTATTATCAAATGTATTTTTATCACGCACACCGACTCACGGAAAAACACGTCCAATTTAATGAACAATTTTGTAATGTTGATTTTAAAGCATTAAATAACAAGTTGCTGCCCACATAAAGTACACCTATTATACATTATGCGCTCCAAAAAAGAAAAAGTTTATGATATAGTATAAGCAAGGCAATAAATCAGTCACCAGTGTTTCGAAAACAAATTACGGCGATAGAATTTATTATATTGTGCCCTGAATACCCTGATAGAAAATGCGGTATCGACTGGCGCATTTCCTCATTGAAGTTACTGTAATTCTGATGGTTTCCTGTTTTCGCAGTTTCAGTTACATGGTAGCATAGTTTTGAATCATATATGGGTGTAGAGTATTTCAAATTTTTTACCCCGTTATACATAATAAGGCTGACAATAGTAACCACTATTGGCCCTAAAGATTTTATTTATATAACGCCCCTGAAATTAGATGAGGCTACCTTAATTTGTTACTTTGAATCTGAAATCATTCGTAGGTAGAATTGGATTTCCATATTTATTCATTTCAAATATGAGTAACAGTTTGATTTCGCTTACAAAGGATTTGTTTTGTTTGCAAGTATTAGAATCTAGTTCATTGTAGTAACCGTCATCGTTGAGCCTATTATCGACCCGAATCAATTATGTAGGTACTTCGTTCGAGTCTCGAGTTGCGGAGTGATAACGCCCACAGAACAGGAGATGAGTGTTTAACTTGCTAACAATTATGTTGTAAGTTGTTTTCGATAATGATATAAATTCTAACTTCAATAGGACCGTATTTTTCCAATAACTATAGTTTAATTTGATGTAAATGTGTTCTCATTTTAATATACATAGTTTATGATTAAAAAATAGCATTGTTTATAGATTCCACTATAACCTGTTCACTGTTGTGGTTAAAATATTCCTTGATAGGAGTCTGGAACCTTAACTCCAATACCGCAACTTTGGCGAAATGTTCATAAAGCGTTTTTATTTTTTCAAAATTTCTTTTTAAATTGCTATTGCTTTCAGGTTAATCTACATTTGATGTCTAAGTAAAAGAAACATAGTCTCCATTGCAAAACTAACTTCTGATTACAATTACGTTTACCGTATTTATTGACAAATCTCTGATAAAGATAAACGTTGTATTTCTTATTATTATGTTATGAATCATCTTGACTTCAAAGATAACTTTATAACCAGCTTTATCGGTTATTATAACGATAAACATAGGAATGTAGGAAAAGTGTAGTGTCAGTAATCCATACACTGATGAGGTTGAAGGTATCAGTGTCATTTTTTTTACCAAAAGCCCTTGATTCTTTGACAAACATCGTAAAAAACTGATTTGATGCAGTTGTATGATTATGATTTTAGAGAATTTACAGTCTGTGAGCATAAAATGTGTAACAACCTTGTATTTTCTCTCATATATTTTATGGCAGCACAATATTCAGATTTGTATCTATATTAATTACTGTGTAGCCAGTGAATGACTTGACTAATTGAGGTCATATCAACACAACATGCGAAATACTACCAGTATGGAAAAATATACTAAGAATCCAGTGCTATTAGCGAGGAATAAATTGCTTTTCTGCGAGCAGGCAATGCTCGTGAAGGAGGTGGCAGGGCAAGGGCGGGACCAGAAGCGAAGGAGGCTCGCCGCCCGCACTGCCCGCCACCTGAGGTAACTCGAGCGTCGGCGGTCGATGAATAACCTCCGTCCCCCATGAGCGCAAGACTGGGGGTGACAGGGGAAGCCGCCTGTCACCCTAACAGAAGCAGGCCGCGGGATGCCCCCCTAACCGGGGACGAGTCGGGAACGCAGTGGTCCCACCACCCGAGGAGGGCCAGATTGAGTATATTTGCTGAGCAAGCTCACCTTCGGCCTTATACTGTGACCTGCAGACGACGTGCATTTTAGTCGGTTTGAGTCCAACATAACCTTCCCCTCCGTCTCCGGCTGGGGTGTATCCGCGAAAATTTTGCGCACGTAAAAGAAAGGAATAAATCGCTTGTGACCTGCATCAATATTTGGTAAAGAATAATATCTATTATTTTTCTAGCTCTATAAAAAGAGAAATCTTAACAAAACGATTAAAATGTTCAACGCAATCAGCACAAATGTCAATATGTATATTACATAGTGCGTTGGTTTTATAATTAATGTGAAGAAAACCTGTATATGGCAGCATGACTAACGTTTGATAAATCTAAATGACAGCCTAAAATTGATCACGACTTTAATTTTTTGCTCGTTTAAATACAAGATGTAATTTAAACAGTGAAGACTAGACGTATTTAGGTTACAAAATCAGGCTCTGATTACACGTTAACAAACTCTTGGTTAATGCTATTTGAATTTAGAATGTAGAAAATTATAGTTATTTGTTAAACAAGAGTGCATATAGTTGCTTTTTAACTGCGTGGTCAGTTTTGATGTTCGAGCAAGCGAAGGATTCTAAAATCGAGTAATGAGTGCAGCGAGTGGTTCAAAAATAAGAATCCTGTACAAAGCAAACTAAAAAAAAATACACCAAAGAGGTTCCGAGTCTGAGTTTTTAATCATTTAAGCAAAGTTGTATGATAAATTCGGCACCATGTGGGTAAAAGTAAATAGGTTTAATGATGTTTTCAATTCAGAAAGTGTAAAGCGAAGAAGGCTGTTTCCCGGTATTATTTTAAGTATTTTCCAAAATTGATAGTAATTCGAGTTTTTATGTATAAAAGTAGCGGATTTTTAGACAAAACGTCTTAGCTTAGACAACGCACACAAAAGTAGGAAAGTGGCTTATTACAGTGAATTGTGACTTTTCGTGTTGGTTCAAAATGTACCGACAAAGCTCTAGTAAAGTTTTCACTACATTACTGAGGCAGTACTTATCTCATTGATCATCATTATTAACATCAACATCATCAACTCATTAACTTTGTCAACAATAATTCCAACTAACATAAAATTAATACACTGATTACAAGTCAGCATAGTCACAGCACCTTAACCTGTTCCGAAAGGAATCAAAGGAACAAATTAAAAAAATAGATGATAGAAACGATTTTAGCACTCAGATATCGAAAAGGCAAAATCCTCTATCCGAGATGGTGGGATGAAAAAGTAGATTTTATTAATGCCGCCAGCCTTCTGACCACCCTCTCAGTTTACGTCGATTACTTATAAATGTATATGTATTGTATATGGTACCTATTACCCAACGGTCTGGCTGTTTGATTTAGCTAATCTCTGAATCGACTGACCCGATTTTGACGGTGCTTTCTCCTGCAGATAGCTGAGTAGAATGTGTAACTTAGGCCACATTTATTTCATAGAACGAATAAAAGTGCCTCGTAAAAATATTAAAATCCTTTGTTGAAAATGATACCAAAACTACGTCAATGTGGTTACTGGTTTACACATTAAATTAGTACTTATATAAAACAAACAAAATAAAGAAACCATAACATGAAAAAATGAATAAAAATTAACTAGCGTTTATAAGTGAGGTAAGTAGTCAATGTTTTATGACTTAATAAAAACCCTGTAGGTATGGCCAAAGATGCAAAGGTTTGGTTTCTAAAGTAAACTAGTTCTTCAAGCGCTTTAAGAATGCAGGGACCTTATTCGGATTGACCCACCGTAACGTAACTTTGCTTGTTCGTATTAGCCAGCATATTTAAATTGCTTTAGTAATGTATAACGCTAGTTCTATCTTCTATGTTCACCAACTTAAATCTCCCATCTTCTCACGTTACTACGATTAAAAAACTCATTAAGCAGAAATATTCCAGAATCGGGTATTGGCGAGGAATATTTTTACAAAATTTTATGAGTTAGTCTTGATTCCCCCCGTTTTCGCTTCGCTCCGATTTTTTTGCCTGATAGTAGCGTGATAAGATAAAACGCTACTTGAAACCGCAAAATGTTCGGGGGAACCGAAAACGGGAGGGGTCAAATCGAATTTTATAAGTTGTAATGCTCACATGTAGGCGAGCTGGACAGGCGACTTTTACTAATGTTTAAGATTATGGCTGTAATATAATGAATAGATTCCATTAATTATATTATATCTACGTGGAATTGGTGAAAGCAACGTTTGGTATAACACGTCCCACGTCATTTGTTATTACTTAATAGTGTAAGATCTACTCTACTCTGTTAAGGCACAGTCCGACCTCCTTAAAAAAAATATTTTTATGGCAGCTTTCAAACAACAACATACAATGACGTCGATTCGGGTTGGCAAAATTCCGACTAAACTAAACTATAATTAGTTTAGTCACGTCAAATTGCGGTTTCTTATTCGGGAAAACACCAACTAACTTAATTTGACAGGACTAAACTATTTTTAGTTTAGTCGAATTCAATTTAGTGAAATCCTCCATTTTGCTATTCGGTAAGGCAAAATTTTATTCCTGTCAAACTAAAATCCGACTTATTTTAGTGGCCATATTTTTGGTCGCGATTAAACTAAACTAAACCTTGTTCTGCTGATTGTTTGTGCGGGTTGAATTTTTTAAATTACAGAAAAATGAACGTATGCGTTGTGGCTGCTTTTTTCGAGGAGCAAGAAAGGTAAATAAGAAAATTTATCAACTAAATATGTGTTTATTTGTTCAAAACTGACCTAGCAGTAAAAAATTACGGATCAATGTCATTGTGGAGAAGCAGTTGACCGACTCGGACACCATGGCCTGTCATGCTGCAGGAGCGCGGGGCGAATTCCACGGCACGCCAGCCTCAACGACATAATCCGCCGTGCTCTTGTCATTGCTGGTATGCCAGCTGTGCTTGAACCAAACGGTTTGGCGCGCGACGATGGCAAGAGACTGGATGGTATGCCAATAATGCCTTGGAAAATGGGTAGGACTCTGGTGTGGGACGCAACATGCGTCGACACCATTGCCCCTACCCATATAACTGGCACTGCTAGCTTTGCCGGTGCCGCTGCAGCTTCTGCAGAGGCTGTTAAGCGGCGCAAATACTCCAATCTTATTGGAGATTATGAATGTGTGCCGTTTGGAGTCAAAACGTTTGGGCCTTGGGGTCCGAGCACCCGCAATCTCTTCAGGGAGATTGCGAAATGTATGGCTGACGCTTCTCGTGACCAGAAGGCTGGCCTCTTTTCAGGTCAGAGATTAAGTATTGCCATACAACGTGGCAATGCTGCTAGTCTTCTGGGAACGCTACCAAAAGAGGCATGCGATGCGGATGAATTCCACGACGCATTTTAACTTTTAGTTTTAGTTTTTTTATTATATTTAGTATTGTGTATATATAGTAACTTTATTAATTTAATTTAATATTTGCCAATACATCTGTAATATATGTAAAAATTGTGTAACAATAAAAATAATTGAAAAATTAAATATTATCATAAAGGTTGGGTTTGAAATTTATTTTAAGATTAGAAATTTATTTGTTTTACAGAAATCGGGAAGAACGCCTCTTTTCACGTAATATTCCCATAACCATGCCGCCAAGTTTGTTGTTTAGGTTTGTTTATTTTTTCAGAGGTTTAATTTACGGTCACGTTTGAATTTGAACACGTTTTTTGACAAGAAGTTAAGTTGTCTCTCTCACACTTCAACAACAAGGACGTTGTCATTCGTTCATTGAATTCACAGATTAAAAAGGGTTTATTCAATTTAGTCGTGTGACCTTGACTAAAAATGCATGCACTATTTTTAGTTCGGTGGCCAAACCGAATAGACAAAGCGTTGAACTAAACTAAAATAAGAGAATTTTTAGTTTAGTTTAGTTTAATCGGGTGGACATGCCGAATTAACACCAATACCTAAAAACGGAGCGGTTTTAAATATATGACTTTTTTAAAGAGGGTTTTGGGTGTTTTTATTTTTTTAATTCAGGCAATTTCATATAAATAACAGTCTAAGAAAATAAGATTAAATCAAAATAAAAGAACTATAATAATAGTAGTAGATATCATAATATAATTACATAAATATAGAAGTGACGTTTTTTTATGCACAAGTTTGCTAAATTGTTATTTTATAGGGAATTGTCTCTTTTATAGAGCATTGTTTTTATGAGCTATTCGTTTTTTTATTACGAGTAAGATGAAATATATGTATATTATATATAAAATGTTATTGTCTTATTAATTATTATAGGCTTCATCATAGTTTTATAAAAAGGCAAAAGGAAATTAACGTCACTTTTAATGCTCATCATTGTTTTATTTTTGTTCCCTGATTCCTAGACGAAACAATACTAATATCATTCTGTTTTCATAACATAAAATACAAAAGTATTAAGACGTTGGTGGGATCAGAATAACTTCAGTGCTATTCTATTACTTTAATAACTGGAAGCGTGTCGTAAATTGCAATTCAATATCGGTGCGCCAGTTTGTAAAGCATTTCACTCCTCATGCTCTTGCAGACAGTAAATGGCATTGTGATGCGATGTCTATGATAGTGTTCAATAAATATACAAATTTGATGTTTTTGGATTTTTATGAAATGCCCACTTCTCTCTACTCCTCATTTTAATTCTTCGAAATAATATAGAACGGTTAGGGGAACTTATAAAGGTTGCAGGGATCAATATGAAAAAGAGAGTAAATTCACATACGCACCAAATAGATATCGCATAAATACGTACTCTCAAATAATTTAAATGTTTCGTACATACCTATTTGTTTTAATAATATTTATTAGATTACTAAGGAATCTCTGTTCACTAGTAGTGAATTGATATTGGCACATGTGGGCATATGTCATGTGTAAATGTATTGATATAAGTGTAAATGTATTTATGTAAGTTTAAGTGTTCATTATTATATTATAAATACCTATACGTAATTCGACAATTTAAAACGTTTCTGGTAAAATATTTTCCCCAATTTGGTTTATGTTTCGTTGCAAGACACGTAGAATAACATTTTATTTTATATAATTATATGTACATCACCTTCGGTTCGCATCTCAGTAAGCAGAAATAAATCGAACTTACCTGTAAAATCAAGAAAAGGATAATTAATACAAGAAAAATGGCTACATAATTAGTATGTTAATGTTTCCTACAAAAAATCGGAAGAAGTCAACATCCCGGACGAGACTTGAGAACTCGCGAACAGTCACTTTCTACTTTTTATAGAAAATACTCTGATCATCTAAACTATTTAGATAGCCGAAATTAACCTAAGTATATGAATTTGTTTAATAAATTTAAATCGAAAGGTTATTTAAGGGAGGGAGAGTATAGACCAAAGTTCATATCTTTCAAGGTTTAGGGTCCATTACTCTAGAATTTTATTTTTCTTTGCCTTCTTCTAGCAAAATTCACCTTAGTATTCAATATATTTATTAAATAATAATAATTAATGACTCATTTAAAAAAAAATCTTTTAAAAATAAGTTAAGCTTTGTATCAACCCATTGTGTTTAGAACATGAAGTGAATTGACATTAACACATTGAATGAAGTAGGTCACAATATGTCACCATTGCATGTGCCTGGTCTGCAATGCAGTGCCTACGTAGAGCCTGTGAGAACAGAGTCAAGCAATAAAATCTCATTGCCACTCTTCTACATTTTCAATATTACAATGTTGTTTTACAAATCCGATCAAGTTAGGATAAGATAAAATACTCTTTATTGTTCATCATAAAGAATAATTTTTTGTTGGGAAAGTTCTTAATTTACAATAGGCGGCTTATCACTGAAAATGAACTTTTCCACACAATTTTCTTGTTAGCTGCAATCAATATTCAATTCATTTTTCTTAGCTGATTTTAGAAACGGAAGAAGCTTCATGTTTTTGTTTGTTGTAATGATGTTTACTCTCTTTGGTTTGGTACCTACTTAAATAAAGGTTAACAATCTTGATGTAACTTTTTCAATAAACTAGAGTTTAATATGTCAGTGCAGATTACGTCAAAAATTATGAAAATGGGAAATCATTAATGACAGCATGAAAATGAAAGGAAATATGGCTAAAACACTGGGACAAATAAATTAAACTTGCTATGAAGTTCGGGCTGAAATTGCGTGCATTTTAAGGGTGAAAAATGGATCCTATCCAAAAAAGTTAAGTACAAGAGTTGTAGGTAATAACAAGGTCTAAAATTTTTGTCTCAACCTTTTACACAGTTTTAGAGCAAAATTGGAAAAATTGGGCTTATTGGTTTTCTGTTCTCTATTTTTTTTAAACTAGTGGTACGTTTTCGATTTTTAGTCTCATTTCATTTTTAAACGGAGGTTGTGAATAATTTTGTTTTAAGGATGCATCTAGATTCACCTTTACTTAAATAGGAAGGTACGTAAGCAAATGGAGTAGGTATATGTATACTAAATCTCAACTTAATATTATAAGAAGTGTGAGAACTTAATTACAATACTATGTATAAAAATATTAACTCCTAATTTCTTAAGTCAGCGACCGAATTACCAACAACTACTTAGTTGGTATTACATTATTGGTTATACTGAGTCAACCAGTTGAGTAAATGAAGTTGGTTAAGTATATCATTCTGAAATTCACCAGCAGGCATTACATGTACATAAGCGAGTGAAATATAAACGCAGGTAGGTCATACATATTCATTTTCAATAAAAAATACTACCACCACGGCACTACACTAAATTACACCCGGATTTAAAGCAATCCGTTTATGTATAGGTTAGGTTAGAAGGTAAGGTAATAATTTTGTTATCACTATGAACTAGAGGGCCTTACATAATTTAGGATTTTATATTTAATACCTAAACTAGTATAGTCAGCATCAGATTGATATTGACGAACAGAGTACTCAAAATGATTGAGTTTCCTCCTTCCTGTTGATTGATTGTTCTGATAAATAGCTTTAGTGTGGACAATTAAAATCAACAAAAGTTTTTGTTTGATTTGCTCTGATTTGACTTTGTAGTCAAGATTGTTTTGACGCTGACTGTACAATGTATATAAAAATGATATTTTAATTGAGTATATACAGTTTACTACGTTTACTGATTAAGTTACGGTTATAATAATATCCGTTACTGTATATTCTATTCTTATATCTTTTAAATATTTATAAGTCATATAAACCGCAGCTTGTGTTATATATGGTCGGCAAAACAGTATTTTAGTCATCTAATCTAATGCTAGGTACAGACCAACCAAGAGCAGGCGAACGGATGCAAGCAAGTGGAATTCGTGGATCTTTAGAGCAAGCTGTCGAGCATTGCAAAATGATGACGATTACTAGCTTGCTTTCGCCGTGGCGATGACGCCACTACTGATTTATTTGCGTTGGTTTGCTAGCCATCGTTCGTCTTTTTGGAGAGTAATGTACAGACTAACTTACTTCCCTAGAAGATTAAAAGCATGCCAATTAGTATAGATTTTTAAAATACATACATAAATAATATCCTTGTGATATTGACAGAAACGGAAAATGTGAAACGTGATCATGTTTAGCTTGTATGTGTACTTCATTTTCATTGTAGTGTGTAAAGTGACATACATAATATTTTGTAATTATTTATTTTGTATATTCTAATGAATTTATACAATATTTAGCTAAAATATGCAAAAATATTGTGTAAAACAAAACAGATTAATAGAAATTCGTAGTGGCTACTAATTTAAATATTACGGCACAATATAATGAAATATCACTCAACGACAATAATTATTAATCAATTGCATAATCTCGAAAGCACAGGAAATGAACGGCACAAACTTGTTAGATGATATATTAAATATTTAATCCAATATGTTAATTGTAAGCGATGTGGAATTGATAACGTCATTAGTATTCTAAATCATCGTTTGCACATCACTGGTCTTTCAATTATTATATAATATACAAGCCTTTTTTGTAACTTTGCTTGAGTAGGACTTATGTAAACACGTCAAGTATACCTACCTATTGGTATAACAGTAAGAGAATTCAACATGCGCAAATTTTTCAAGCGGGTGTTAAGAGACTTAAACCTAGAATTCCAAGTAAATATGGTCGCTCATGACAGAAACTTCCTACTTCCAATGACTAACTTTTGAATAGTTAAATATTACATCAGATTTTGCAGCATCAATAGTGCAGTATCAATTAAAATTATACTAAATGATCTAAACGCTTGTACGTTTAGCTTACTTACCAGTATCACTTAGCTATTTATAAAATAAGTATCACATTGTTAGAAAATTCTTAATTCAAAATTCTTCTAATGTAATGCTAGCTTAAATAATATTTATATTAATTAAATATTATATATGATAAGGTTATCATATATATTATTTAATTAATATAAATATTATTAAGCGTAAATAATACAATCAATACATATTACGAAAAAGTAAATCGAAGTGTCAATTGAGTTGTTAACAGGCGTTCAAAAACTTTGTAGTTGACTGTACCTAGAGATGGCCGAGTTAGTTTTATAATTGCGCAGATAATATCACTTTTATGTAGCTTACACAATAGTTGGAGTAGAATAGTAGCTTCTCTACGATCAATGATAAGTGAAATAAATTATGGTTCGTAATGTGTTCAAACAGCGTACTTAATTTAGCTTTATAGACGCAAGAATAAACTCCAATAAAAAAATTTGTCGCAGTAAAAAGTTGATTATGTAAATACAATCTAAATTAGCTCATTAATTGATGATCAAACGAACTTACCTGTACGTGAAGTTCGATCATAATTACTGGAAGGGATTCGCTCGAAGATATTAAACACATGTAGTTTCACATCAGACTCGCCTTATCGCACTGTATTTAGGAGAAATAAGACCCTTAAAAAAAACAAAACTCAAGTACTTGTACGCCGGCCGGGCCATGGGTGCTTCATGTCATTAAGTTTAGAGATTGCAGAACTATTGGCATTTCACAATTTGGGATAGACTAGTCTTAGGGCGGGAGGGATGCTAATATCTTCGAGCGAATCCCTTCCAGTAATTATGATCGAACTTCACGTACAGGTAAGTTCGTTTGATCATCAATTACTTTCGGGATTCGCTCTCGATATTAAACACATGTAGATGTTGAGAGTACCTAAGTATGAAAATTACGTGAAATGCCAGAGTAAATTAATCATTTCGAAAATAGTGAGGAATGAGAACATAACAATATTTATGGACATAACATTTTGTACTAGGTTCTTTACACTAATACCAGTTAGAGAACTGTATTGTTCTTCAATTTGAAGTGAGTTGAATTCTTGTGGGTATTACACGTACACCTATTCAAAATGTTATTTGCAACATCAGCAATATTATAGGAGTCAATGCTAATATTTCTATGATTATATTTAGTAAATATTGCAGAATTTTAACAAATGTATTGATTTCATTGCTCTGTCCTGTGCAGAAACATAACGTATCTTACTCTTATGGATTTTCGGATAAAGATAGAAATAGCAATTCATATTTTTTACGTAGGTAAGGTTTTTAGTATTGCCAAGATACGTTGGTATAGCTGCGACACATGTTTGAAGTTTTGTGAATAAAAAATGAATAAAATGTGAAAAAATAGTGGGTTGGAGTGAACTAGAACTACTAATCTCGTTATTTTTATTCGATCAGTAATTTTAATGTTAACAACAATGTTATTAGTAATTTGTCCAAGATTAGTATCGTTGAGATACCACTCTTTAAAATAATTTAAATCTGATTCCGTATACTTGGATAACGCTAGGCGTAAACCAAAAACTCCTTCCAGGTATTGTTTTATTAGCTCATTATTCCTTGATCAAAAAAGTAATGACACAGCAGGTCTACAATTATTATTTAAGGCACCGGTTTTCGCGCCAGCATAAAACGTCAGATGCGAAAAAATGCCTTCGCGAATCAATGCTAACATTGGTGGAATGGATGACTGAGGAATTCTTCTCTGGAGCAGATACGTAGTGATACCATCCCTAACCAGTAACCAGTGTAATTTGTCGGAGTACCGTCGCTCATTCCTATAGTTAAGAATGAAAACGAACAAGACCAGAATGTAGAAACAGAAAGAAGAAGACCACCCATTGTACTATATGAATTTTGTTACAATGTTATATATGTATATATATATTAATTACTGGTGAGCAATTAAGTTTTATTCATTCATGCATTAAGGGTTTGTATGTGAACAAACATCATACAATGGGTACCATACGGCTGGGTGGGTCATTCATAATGGTAGTGCTCCTCCCTTTTTACTATAAAATCATTGGGTAGTACCCCAATCGCATGGTCGTTAATAACTTAATGTAAGGTTTTCATACAATTGAAATAAGCAAAAATACATTAAGAAAAAGTAGCTAGGTACTCCATGATATTATAAATGCATTAATAACAATGGTATCTGGGTGTCTTTATTTTGTAATTTAAAGTTTTTTTTTTTTTTTTTTTTTTGCTTGCAAGTGAATGTGACAAGGATCATAACGATCTATAATTTTATTAAAAGTTTTTGTGACGGCTCCCACTCTATGTATGGATGTGATTTTCTTGACTCCGCGTTCAGGTTATCTTTAGATCCTTATTCACACCATTTCCGTATAGGAAAAACCAGTACAAAAAAAGAAAAACTGTACTCTCCTCTGTTTTATTATGTTTGGTATAGAGGTCGCATATTCATTGTAATATTTGCCAAACTTAAAGCTCTTTTGCGTGGGTTTTAAGGCCTGAGAGGGTGGCCTATAATACAAGGTAGTAGATATGTATGTAGGAGGTCTCTTTAAACCCAGTACGGACAGCACGGACCACCAGCGGCGTTGTCATCACAAACCATCCCCTCACCCTGTCGTTGAGGCATCTATGATTATTTCCAATGAATAGCCGTCGGTTTTTATTTGGCATAATTAAATTTTCAATAACATTGATAAATTGCAAAAGTCAATATTTTCGGTATAGCCATAAATTATTATAATTTTAATCATCTTTGAGATATAACTAGGATTTATTTTTTCTCAAAGTTACTATATTTATGGCCAGTCTTCAGTAGGTAGGCATATTCAACAGCCGGACCGGCAGATGTTAGCAAACCAAAAAAATACGCAGTCCTGCTATTTTTATAAATGAATTAGGTACATAATATTGTAAAATATCATTATTTCCTTGTTAAATGATGTTACATAATCCATTGGGCTTAATATTTTCGTCACTGCTTTGACAATCTATGTCAATACCTTAAAGGTTGCGCTTATACCACCTTCAGTTTATATAGATTTTCATACAATATAGAATGTGGTTATTGTTATTGCTAGTAAAAAAATATTATTATTCATATTCTTAATCAATTAAGCAGCTTAAACATAAGTAGCAGTTAAATCAATCAAGCTGTTCTTGAACTATTAAGTTTGTAACGAAGTGTTAAGTGACGTGTTAAGTACTGAGACTGGGACCCACACGATTGAGTTAAATGCTATAAATAAATTGACCAAGGTTCAAAGAGCCATAAGAGTCATAAGAGCCCAGTAAAAAAAACCCTTATATTATATAGGTAAATGAGTTCGTATATAACCTTTTAAAAGGCTTTAAATTCTGATTGAGAATTTGATGTTCTATAGGTGTCATTGTTTGAACCCCTACTTGTATAAAAAAAATCTATTATGATTTGATGATATCCGTATTCGGTGTGTGCACCATTGTTTATAAAAATAAAAAGGGACCTGTGGACTCCTCAAGAGTCACCGGATGACGCGACGCCCTGAAAACAGAGCGCGCGTTGCTGTTGGCGTCGTGCTTTTGGAAGCATGTGTGTATGCGCGGCGGCAGGCAGTGGTGTGCGAGGTCATGAGGCACGCATCCATCTCGCACCGGATGACCGCTCCGGGCAGTGTGGGCGCCCGCCAGTCTTAAGACCTGCTAGATATTTTTCAGCGTCTAGACAGTTATTGAGGTTTAGTCGCAGGTCGCAGGTGCGAATTTAATATCCGCTCGAGATCTACTTATTGCAGATCTTAGAGTTTCAGGTACATTTAGATCGTAAAAAGCTTCATTCAAATCGATTAAGATAGGAAAGGTGAAGCGACACAGGCGGGACTCGAACCTGCGACCAGTCCCTTACAGGGGGAATGCTCTGACCAATCGATTTGAGTACTTAGTATTGTATTGAAATTTTATTAAAGTGTTACATTATTTAGTTGTTTATAAATCTCTGAAATCTTTATAAATTTAAAGCAGAAAGGTCTACATCAGGAACGGGACCCGAACCTGTAACTTGTTCCTTTCGAGGGAGAATACTCGAATTGATTGAGCCCCTTGCACACTCTTAAGAGCATACAATCTGAAGAAAAAAAACAGCGTGGAATAGAACCACTACTTTGGATATTACTTAACATTCTAGGCGTCAAGGACGCCGTCAACACTCTCAAGAGCTGTTGTTCTTTGTTTCCCATGCCGAGAAGTATTTCCAATAACTGTACTGGGCGATGATAAGGCGCATGCCGTAATCGCTTCCTTAATACCTTTGTTCCGTACGGCGGGAATTTAAATTTGTATAGTATATTTGTAATAAGCCCACAACGGGCAATATGTTTCAACCTGATTAGGTTTGCCTGTAATTACAGTCCGCACTTATTAATTTATAGTTTGCGAAATGCCAATATATCTCTGCCCGCCCCTTTAGGGACTCACAGGCGTGAATATATGTATGTATTTTTTGAAGAACACAGCGTCCTCGGCCAATATTGTTAATAATTCCTGGTCTAAATTAGGCATCTGAGTTTCTGAAGTCTCGTCTGATATACGCGTTGCAGAAGGTGACCGGACAGCCTGACACTGGTGTGAGGAAATGGCGGAAGTCGGAATTACAGATTGTATAGCGAAGTGGTGGTACTTGGCTTCGATAAAGGCGGTGCAGCAGCACTTAGTCGCACCGCATCAAGATAGTTAAAGACAGATATCATCTCATTTTTCGTAAGAGAACAGGCGATTATAGGCAGCTGACTGATAGTGCTGTTTCGTCTTTTCTGGAAAAATCTTGAAAGTCGGAGGTCCCATATGTACATCATGATTTCGATTCGGTTACCGTGATGATGGCGGCAGTGAAAAGCCCCAAAATGGACAGTTCGATTGCCGTTAAAATATGGCGGTGAAAAGCCCCAAAATGGACAGTTCGGTTGCCGTTAAAATATGGCGGTGAAAAGCCCCAAAATGGACAGTTCGGTTGCCGTTCAAATATGGCGGTGAAAAGCCCCATAATGGACAGTTCGGTTGCCGTTAAAATAGGGCGGTGGGTAGCCCTAAAGTAAGCAGTTCGGTTGCCGTTAAAAGCGGAGGTGGTAGGCCCCAATATGGACAAACCGGTTTCCACAAACCCGTGGTGTAGTACACCACATAAATATTCAGGTTTCCATTCTTGTTCCTCTGTCACATCGACGACACTTTTGCGTTCAGTTTCTGTTTTCTCAGTGTGCTGCTAGCTGGATTGCGTTCTCTAAGATCCTACATTCCAGTATTCATTGGAATAGGTAGATTGGAATTTGCAGTTGTGAATATAGTCTTACATAAATTATATAACATGAGTATACATGTACAGGCTCGGCATATACTGTACTTTGTGGTGCACAAATATTGCAGTTAATTAACCACCAACAGAGGTTACATGTAAATACTTAATTATCTAAGTACTTACCCTGCCGGATCTAAGATGTCGATTAATCACTATTATTGAAATCGAAACTAAACCGTCTAGACGACGTTTTAAATTCTTTGTTACCTTTTTTAATTATCTTAGCTAGATTATAGCTGGATAAATAAATGACAATATACGTTACAAACAATCAATTTCACTTGCTCACTTCTTTCCCGTTCAGGCACCATTAAACAATAAGATAAAATATAATTATATTAACATGAAATATTATGAAACGTACGATTTGGCGTGGCACTGAAATGTGAATGACATGAAGCACCCATGGCCCGGCCGGCGTACAAGTACTTGAGTTTTGTTTTTTTTAAGGGTCTTATTTCTCCTAAATACAGTGCGATAAGGCGAGTCTGATGTGAAACTACATGTGTTTAATATCGAGAGCGAATCCCGAAAGTAACTCATGTTCATGCTAACAACTGAAACCACCAAAATAATAAACCATCTGTATCAGCTAGTTAGACAATTGCTGTTATTGTACAATTTAACTCTCAAATTACTTACGTGTAAAAAAAAGTCCTTAGTAATAGTCCCCACTACATTCACTATAAGATACGTAGACCTAAATGTCACTTATAATTGCAATTTATTAAACTAATAAACAGTCATTTGCCAATTAAAAAAACAACGAGGAAAATTGTTTAATTAACATACAACCGCTGTGACAGTCTGAGTGATGACTGAAATGGGAACTCACGGACCATATCCTTCCTCTGGAATCTACTAATGTTGAAGGACACTCTCCTTTATGTTCTAGTTGTTGACCTCGTCAGTACATCACTTGACATCGGTATGACACACGACATTAAATTCAATGTTGTTACAAATAAGGGTGAGATTTGAAGGAAATATAAAATGACGCAAGAAGAATCAGTGAATGTGACTTGCAGCAGAGCATGAACCATGTAATCCTGTACTTAAACTCGACACTAAAGACTAAGGAAGTTTGTTTATACCTACATATTATAATATTATCAGGATATTGTATAAGCCGAGAGATTGTTTGTATTATAAGAAACAGGCCTCCATACTCTCAGTGTTCCCCAACTAGGTATAATACAACGATTAGAAGAGGAAACTATAGATAACTACGTGCGAAGAGCAGATAGATAAGAATTTTAGGGCTCTGTCCTAGTTTCGAAACTATTCAAGTTTGTAAATTGGGCTAGTTTACTTAATAATTATTATTTAAGATAATCACGAACGTATAGTATATAGAAATAGGGTAACGTCTCGTTAACCCGCTGATATTTTTTATATTTGCAGCCATAGCACAGCGAACAATAAGTGAAGCGAAGCCAGAGGGTTACTCAATATACAATAGAGGAACACGCTGATGTATGCGATATTGATAATGGATTGACTGTTTTTTTAACCTAAATTACGAATATTCATGCGATTCACTGTATTCATCGAGCAAAGTAGAATCAGCTATCATCTACATCATACTGAACATCTTAACTATTTACATCATTAATTGGAATTATTATATCAATGTCATATTCGTATCTCGAAACTGAAAAAATAATCGTGATTAAAAATTGTTTCCAAAAAAGTTTATATGGGTGCCCCTACAAAGTGAAGTAAGGGTCACGTATGCAAGAGTAGCGATTAAGTAATTAAAGGGTACCGTGGCGCATGCGGGCGACACATCTGAATGAAGGGCATTGATGCGCACACGCATGGCGCCAGTGTTGCCAGTGTCGCCTTGGACTCGTACGTATCCGGACAGAGTTCACTCAGCATAATGCATTTATTTATTCGGTACATTTGTATGTACAAAACACTGCTATGTGTGAATACTTAGTACGATTCAGTCAATTTATATTGATGACAGATGGTGGCATTGTTTGTCAACGGAAGATATTTTATAAGAATAGCTTATAGTGTGTTAAATGGGTTCTGCTAAGATCTTTGGGGCCCTATCCCACCGCTGCTTGTTGCACCCACCTACTGACCGACAAACGAGGAATATATTATTTGACAATATCATGTTAAACTAACTTCCAAATTATGGACATTTTGACCAAAAAATGTGTTTACCCAGTATTCTTCGAAGAGCAACTGGAACTTTCCTCGACTTGTATCCTGCACAATGCATGCCAATTTGAGCATTCTATCTATCGATTTACAATAACATTGTTCTACCCACATCGGGTACCTTTTGACAATGGGTGGTTTTTGTACTGTTATGCAACAGTATCATGAGCAAAATAGCACTGCCGTAATGATGAATATTTAAATGTGCAGGGCAATTAATGCCATATTTAATTTAATCATAGTTGTGTGTGGGAAATTAAAAATAAGTAGCGACGCATAATTTGAAATGAGGCCAAGGAGATAGAATACAATATTATAATTATGATATACTAAGCTATTAGATTATCAACTAAAAACTAAATACTACAATACTCTAATAGTTAGACTTCAAGAGCATCTCCTATGTAAATATCGACCCAGGAGCTCTTTGTAGAAAACTGCAAACAAATAGTAACTTTCGCCTGTCACGGGCTAGAGTAATGTAACTATGACAGTAGGCAAGCACTTTCGACTGTGTATGTGGGTGTCATTGTCCGCCCATTGTGTTCAGCCAGTGCCGAATAAAGACAAAAGGTTATTAGTTAGTTATAACTCGTGGAAGTAATATATCATATACCAAATAGAAAAGGCCACCAATGTTCACCATTTACCTACTCATATATCCTAGGGGTAAGAACTCTTTGGACTATCATGATTACGATCATCTTGAAAAAAAAATGACTGAAGAGAATCTTACCTAGATACGATGTTATTCAGCATTGTCATGTACAAACTTCGGAAGTATTTAAAATAATTATCTTTCAAATAGCATTTTATGTAATGTTATAATATTTATGAATAGAAACCGCTTTCCCTAATGATTGAGGACATCGTTCAAGGTACTGTTAGTTACGTCAGAATAGAGATTAATTTCTCGACGTTTTTGCAAATAGTGAAACAGGTTTTTATGTGACCCACATGGCTAGAAAACCCATGTTTAGACAGCGTCGAAATGACCAAGCATTTCGTTACTTTTTTATACATAGTTTGAGATTTTATTAAGAGTTCGCGAGAATATCAACCTTAATTCGATAACTGCTGCCATTGTGGTAATGAAATGTGGTATTGTTAATGGGCGACGCGCAATGTATGATTAGTACTGCATTACTGTCATTAGAAAGTCGCGTGGATAACTTTTTATCAACAGATCGTGTGGATAGCTCACTGACTGGCTAGAACCAGCCTTACGTTATCACCTGTCGCCCCTTATAGAATGCTCACTGACGTGTCGCGACGACTAGCTCTCTCCTTTTAATGAGTTTCCGAGAAAGACAGGTAGATCGGATTATCAATTTGATATCCCCTAAAGCCAAGTTACAGACACTCATTCTCTTGTCTTAAAATATCATCAGTTCCAATTTAGGATCAGCTGATCCACTTTAAGTAGACATATCAATAAAATAATTCTATGGCCGTTTTGTTAAGCTAATCAACATATTGTTTAAAACTCCAGCTCAGCTACTAATTGGTGTTTTTTGAATTAGAAGCCTCCACGGTTTATAAACACTGACAGAATTCATGTTTTAGGCTATTTGTTACAAACTATATAAAAATAATCTCAGTCTCAAAAGATTTATTTATATCTGTCCTAACCTTGGCACATGAAATAATTACACTTGCTACATTCAACTCGCGGCACACCGCCAAGCAATGAGTGCAAGATTTTCTTTATACTTATAACAGCCGCTATAGTGTAACGTGAACATATCAACATACTCTACTATACTGTAAATTATTGTATGTAGTGTAGAATTCTAGACCAGCATAGATAATAATGGTACCAACCTACTTCATTAATTGAAATAAAATGTAATTATATATAGGATAAACGATCCGGTTGTTGATAATATGTGTTAGAGATTTATATGCATAACTCAAAAACATCTTACTTAGTGAGTTTTCATCCAAATCGATACGCCCCTCGGCCGTGTACCATACCTATATAACTGCGTCAGACTATAGTTCGGTCAAACCTGCACAATAACACTCGGAAACAAACGCTTCACGGTCGCTTACTTTTTGCTCAGGCTTAATACGGACCTGACTGTTATTCAAAAACTGCTCAATTGTTAGGTCACGGCTGTAATCATTTCCACACGCGTCAGATAGGTACATTGTTAGCTCTCAAATTAGTAATCACACAGTGAGAACCAGCGCTGTTTCAACAAATAAAATGAACGTAGAATATCATGGGAATTTCAATTCAAATTGTTCTTTACTTGGTTTAAACATAACGAAATTTCTGAGACACTGAGTAAGTGTTTAGATAGAGATAAAGACTGTAATACCCAGTCTAATACCTACTATGATTCATGCAATAACTTAGGTGTGCACATTCAACTTAGTAATGTAAAATCGTGTACAGTTTGTAGGTAATTAGCAGGAAGTGAAGAAAATTTTACTTCCTTATTTAATTGTCTATAAAGTTATTGCAACTCAAAGCTATCATTTCATTACTCAATAAAGCTGTAGCTGCAATATGAATATGGACGGTGTTTCTACATCATCGTTTTTTCTTTGGTCGAATGTGTGTTTACATTTCTTCACGTTCTGATTTTGAAAATACATATGATCAGAATTTATTACTGCTACATTCTTAAGAACATTGGCAGATCAGAATGTCATGACCAAAGTCACATACATATAAGTGCAATCGATTGAATTGAATCTTACGTGAAGAATGCAAACATCCGATATGCGGTCCATACAAAACTTTCATTTGTTTTCATTCGTTTGAGCAGGTGGAAAGAAAAAAGAATAAGGTTAATATCTCGTTTGATTACACTAAGTCACAAAATAGATAAGTACTGGTGACTTAATTAATTTACTTTGTGGCGTAAAAGATGTTGAAGGTGGCAAATAAAATCGAGACAACACTAAAACGAACTGGCATATTACCATTAAGACTATGAATGTAACCGACATCGTGTTATCTTCGACATAAGTTGTTAGTGTCGACAGTGAAAAATTGGCTCGTAGTAGTGTACTTTTTTACTTCCAATTATCATAAATCTTTCAACGGTTTTAAGTAGAAACTATATATACCTATTCGTTCTACTTAAAATGGCTTCTCACTATGGGAAATTTCGTAAGAAAAACTAAAACAAATTGACAAATTTGGTTTCTCTCAAATTGATTTCAAACAAATTGTCTTAACACCCACTAATAACATCGAATTAATTTTTTATGAATCATCTGGCCATAAAAATCTGTAAACGATGAAATTTTTTTGAATATGTTTTATGTCTACATTCTAAATTATAATATATAATCTGATTTCTTATTCTGATACCGATATACCTACTATAGTATTAGGCTAGTTGCAATGATAAGAGAATAACATAAAATAGTAGTTGTAAATCCTTTCTACGATGCCCCATTTCTTTTGACTGAAGCCATAGTTTACCATGCTACATTTTTACATTTCTTCATTAAAGACATTTATAGACCACATCAGTTTTGAATTATATTAACGCATAAACCTTTGAACCAATTTAGACAAATATTGGCACATGAATAGACCATTTCCTGGACCGTATGATAGACGATAGGATACTTTTCAGCCCGGAAGTAGGTTCCTGTGTGGAACTAGAAAAGGAAACTACTACCTACAACTTAAATACTAATGATTTATTCTGAAGTAATAATTTAAATACAATAATAGGAATTTTCTTTCTTTGCCAAGAAATTACAGAATAGAATACTGTAGATTGGTATCGTCCTGAACTCCTGAGAAAGTTATGATTGCTGCAATCAAACCGTATCGATCTAGAGAACAAGGCAAGGCATTGTATAACAGGACACGTACGAGTGTATGTAAATTAAAGTGAAAGTGCTAAAATAACAGCGAACGATGGACATCAATCATAAGCGCCAAAGTAAGATGGCCTCCGCCTACTTCGAGCACAGGTCTTAGGTATCTGTTGCAGACTTCATATGTGACGAGTAAGTTATTTTTGCTCTGGAATGTCTCGTTTCGTAGGTCTCCGTCTGATCTTCAATTTATAAATTTCTTCTTTTAGTTCGGTAATAACTAGTTTTTTTTCTTAAGTCTAAAAATAAGTCAACACTCAAATTGCTTTAAAATTTCAAATCATTACATATTTTATCCTATATGGCAACATTCCGTTTACGAACACAATAATATCTAAGTAAGCTTAGAATTACATTTATGTGATTATAATTTATAATTCGTTTATTGTAATTTAAACTGCGGTAATATTGTACGAAGGAAAATTATAATTAAATATATAGTATATTCTTAAAACATTCATTAGTGGTTAAAGTGACATAGTTTCTACACGCTAACCAAACAGTCGTTGCCGCAGACAGTGTCGAAACATATCCATTAACGATAATTAAGCCCGACTTTTACAGCTAACGTTTTTAAATGGCATCTGCTCACATCGTTAATGGGCTAGCTGAAAAACCGAATAGATACACACAAAAAGAGATGATGATCTGTCTTTAACATCTTTAACCAAGTTGTATGCAGTTAGGTTACTACGATTGTGCAGTATCGTAACATTATTCGATTTGCACCAGAAATTGTCACAGATTCTATACAAACGCGTAAGCTCCTTCTTAAACAATAGCTAAGGTAAAAGACCCAATGGTCGACACTGACCCAATAGCCGACACTTTAAAAAAAAAATCTTTATTGTAAGAAAAGTAACTATTTTGTTTACTTGACTATTTGCGTAAAATACATCTAAAAATTCAAAAATTCGCAACATTGTCGTGAGTAAATATTCAATTGGCGCTAGTTGTTTTTTAAGATTTTTGTTAAGGGTAGTGATTTTTGATAGGTGTGATTTTTTATTTATTAATAGTGATTATCACTATTTTTAGTACGGATGTTATAAATATGCAACTTGTTGACCTACGTAAACCATTGCCGTATTTTTATGGCTAGCTTTTCTATCAGCTTTGAGTGATTGTCGACTATTGGTGTTTACGACCATGTGTATAATGATTGTATTTAAAGTAAAAATATGTTAGCTTTTAAAGATTTTGTCTGCTAAAGTAAACGTCTAAATTTTGCTTTATCAGGGGAAAAGGACGTAACGACCATTTAAAAAATATGTGTAATTTTGTAGAGTGAAGTTTGATTTGTTATTAAAGTGTCTACTATTACCTTACCTTTTACCTTACTTCGCAAGCAAATTGAAAATTGAAAGCAAGACTTCTGATTTCAATGACGCAAATAATTCATTCAATGATAAATCGCCAGAGGAATAAGACAAAAATGAAACAAGTCTTACTGATATACACTCGAGAGCAATGAATCCGGGTCACTCAAAGAATCCAAAAAATCTCGGAAAGTAAGAATGCTAGGTTAATGCAATAAATTGTATTTAATAGACAATTTAATACTCCTTAAATGAAAGTATTAAAACTTTTTAGTTATTGTAAAGTTATATCATAAAAAAATCAAATTTGAAAAGGGAACACTGTCGAAGATGGAACTACGAAATTACAGGATTTGTTTTTGCTTTTGTTTGTAATCTGTCATTTATGTTGGTACATAAACCAGGTTGATAGTGCTCAATATTCATTATTCAAGCTGAAATCATGTCGCTTACACTTGAAGAATGCACCAGAATACTTACATTGGTGGAAACCGGCCGGAGTCAGCGCGATACAGCCAGGACTGTCGGTGTGTCGCTGTCAACAGTACAAAGAGTTCTCCGACGTTACGAAGAAACTGGTTCTAACCTACGCAGACCAGGAACGGGCAGAACTAGGTGTACCACAGCACGAGAAGACCGATACTTGGTGAACACCATGCTTCGAAATCGCTTTCTCACAGGAACTGAACTCACAAATCAGTTTCGACGCCTCGGAGGAAGTAACCCAAGTGCATGGACAGTAAGACGTCGGCTTGCTGAATCTAACTTAAAACCCCTTAGACCTGCAAACGGCCCTAAACTGGAGCGTGGCCATCGTATTTCAAGACTAAGATATGCCCAGAACCACGTAAATTGGAGTATTGAAGATTGGTCGAAAGTTATGTTCTCCGACGAATCAAAATTTATGCTCTACAAGCACGATGGAAGACACAGAGTGTATAGAAGACCAGGGGAAAGATTCAAGCAAGCATGCATCGAAGAAAAAGTAGCCTACGGTGGTGGGTCTGTACTTGTGTGGGCCGGAATTTCCTCTGAAAGTCGCACAGAACTGGTGATCATAGAAAACGGCTCTTTAACTAGCGTAAGATATGTGGAAGAAATCCTCAACGAACACGTTGGTCCATTTATGGTCAATTTGGGTGAGGATGCTATATTTATGCATGACAATGCCCGACCTCATACAGGTAGGATTGTGAATGACTACCTTCAAGAGATGAACATTACTTGTATGGAGTGGCCAGCGCGCAGCCCGGATATCAACCCGATCGAGCATGCTTGGGACGAGCTAGGGAGATGCGTAAAACAACGAAACCCTCCCCCAATCACGCTTCCTGAGCTCAAAATTGCTCTCACAGAGGAATGGGAGAATATTCCCCAAAATCGTATAAGGAACTTGGTGTACAGCATGCCAAACCGCGTAAACGCAGTAATGGAAGCACGAGGAGGTAATACGAAGTATTGAAATTCAAGAAAATCGTCATAAAGTTCAAAAATTTCATGTTTCCTATTTTTGTTTTAAGGAGAGATCAGCAGTTTTTTTTCTTTATGTAATTTTGTGTAAATAAAATGTATGGTGACTCATATTTTTTTAACTTTCATTTAAGGAGTATTAAATTGTCTATTAAATACAATTTATTGAATTAACCTAGCATTCTTACTTTCCGAGATTTTTTGGATTCTTTGAGTGACCCGGATTCATTGCTCTCGAGTGTATTACAATGATGTTCGTATTTCTATGGTATTTCTCAATTATATTTTCTATCCCTGCGTCATTTTCATAGTTTATTTCTAATAGACAATCAATACATTGTTAATAAAATATGTAGACATATTTTATAAAGAAATACCATAGAAATATGAACATCATTGTAATATATCAGTAAGCCTTTTTTCATTTTTAACATTTGATTATTTGCGAAGGTTTCATCGTGAGTAAGTATGCATCAAACGAAATATTTACCTATTCTATTGTATATCAATGAATAAGATCTACTCTAAAACTATTTATGTCGAAGATAATCGAAATTATGTAACTTACACTACTGGTTTTGTAGCTGAATGCTTAGTTTTAATAAATATCGTAGGTACAAGTGCAATAATGTTATAAGAACCAGTGTTTCATTACTTCTATAGTGTCGGGTTTCTGCCAATAATTAATGTATATTCTAGGCATTTTAGATCACTTTCAGGGACGACAATTCACATATCAGAGGCGAGCCGTGAGCCTCCTCCAGTGGAATAAAAAAGGTAAAATTAAAAAAAATGCTGAAAATTTGATTAAATTTATCACCACTAATATGATGACGTAATCAACGTCTTTTTGCTGTCTATTACATTACTGACAATTGTAATATTACTGTCGTAATTTTATTATAGTCTATCATTGTCACTTCAGTGATATCCTTGGCTCCCACCCATTCATGTAATCACATTAACTTCACTAAATTGCTATTTCTTAAGCATAACAAATCGTCATAACTCTCTTTATGATTCTGTGAAGATTATAAAACAAAAGATATTATTTAATTACGTGTATTTCTTGCCTACTCGGGGCAATGACTCATCTTGCGAGTATTTTAAGGAACAATGACATGCTATCGAGAACATACTTTAGTAATTCTCAGTTTGAAATATATTTAGAATTTAAATTATAATAAACACCTGCTAAATAACCCTGTCTTTTGAGAGGGTTGGGTTACACGATAGAAATATTATTAAGCTATGTATCGTCATATAAAATGACGACGGGAAACTGACCATCCGCTGGTTACCTCGAGTAAATGTACTTCTTAATTGAATAATACTGAGTGAGATTTCAATGGCAAAAGATTTACCAAAGAACTGTTCAGTCTTAGAGCAACAGACGACCAAAATGTGTGAATTTGGCGTTACAAATAACAAATTCACTTGGTAGGTTTTGTATATATGTAGTGAGTATACATCAGGTCGACATGCAACAGGTTATAGTTTATGAAATGGAAAACGAGGCTCACATATGTGAGTGCCGAGTCTTGACGAGGGCCAGTGTACAGAGTAAATGCACTTAGCGTGTTTTTACCGACGTAAGGTAAAACATTGCGTGTCAAAAGTATATTGACATACTCTTCCATAGGTGTTGTATAATCTGTGTTGGAATGGTTATAGGAGAGATTTTATGGTTATGACCAAGCTTTTTTATCGCTCTCTTTAGGTTTCTAAGCAACTAAAAAAGTTTCCTGAAGTTTAAGAATATACATGGTAGTACCTACACATCTACTTTTCATATTTACTTACTAAGTGTACTGTGGTTAATGTGGTTTTGCAGGACTATCTGAATTGACGTTCAGGACAAATATTGTTATCAGCTTATCAGAAGTTGATTTCTTTTGAGATCTTGTCAGATGGGAGTCCTTAAAAACTGCCATTAAATTGATAAATCAAACGAACACAATGTAATGTGATGAAGATAGTGTCTGAATTTATTGTAACAAATAATTATATTGAAATTGTGGCCTGTAATGTTACCACACTTACCACACAGAGCCGAGAAATGGACACTCACGGCAGGGTTGGTCCATCAGTTCAGAGTCGCTCAGCGAGCTATGGAGAGAGCTATGCTCGGAGTTTCTCTGAAGGATAGAATCCGCAACGAATACATCCGATAGAGAACCAAAGTTATCGACATAGCTTAAAGAATCAGCAAGCTGAAGTGGCAGTGGGCTGGCAATATCTCACGAAGAACTGACAACCGTTGGGGTAAACGTGTTCTTGAGTGGAGACCGCGACTCGGCAAGCGTAGTGTAGGACGCCCTCCGACCAGGTGGGATGACGATCTTAGAAAGACTGCAGGCAGATGCTGGATGCGGCAAGCTGAAGACAGGGCGCTATGGCGCTCATTAGGGGAGGGCTATGTCCAGCAGTGGACTAATATAGCCTAACGATGATGATGATGATGAATGGACATTTAAACAAACTTGATATGTTTATTAATAACTAAAAGTTCCGCATATATTCATAACCTTTGTAGGTCAACATCAACACGAATTCATTAAAGATTGAAGTAATTGTATCCAATCAGGCTTTTATTGTTCTTTTATTATTAGGGTTGTAAATAGGCATTAGTGTAATAAAATATTATATTTCCTAACAGAAATATACTTGTTACAAAACTATTTGCCAAATCCTGGACCCAGGATCTTAAGCAAAGAACTGCAATAGTTGTATTAACTATTGCGACATCATTTAAACAGTCAACCTGAGGTGTATCTTCATTGCTCATCAGGGGTCCTTTTTTGTTTAATTATGTATCTTAGAACTCTAAATACAAATAAAGACAAATAACTGGTTTGAAGAAATAAGTCAGGTGGAATACTCGATTACTACCAGTGTGGAGCTAAATAAGATGATATTTTTCACGCCATGTCAAACTTAATATCATGTGTTGCGAATATGTCGATGAGTTGTTTTTGTCTGTTTGCGATATCATGTATCACAAAAGCAAATCATTGATGTGATACGCAACATGTTGATGATATACAATATCGTACTTCGATGACACAAGCATGGGACCAATCATACATACATATACTCAAACCTACAGTATATTATCATACCTGAAGATATAGATATGGGTTTTTTAAAATTACACCCAATACAGGTAAAGACATTCGGTCCAAACAAAGATAATTTCGCCGATGAAGAGTCAATAAATAATAACTGCAAAAATGCAACTTTTCAGGAAGCGAAAAAAACGTAAACGTCTCAAGTCCGTATGAATTTATTTTTACCATATATTTTTTTTTAATATTCATACATGTACTAACTGTAATATTACAAAACAATTTATTTTTCTATAATGTTACTGGGCTTCAAATTAATTGTAGATTGTAGGTATTGCTTTGTCTACTGAAACATATTGTTGGAATTCGAAGATTATAGGTATTGCTAATGCAGAGCGTAGGCGCTATTGTCTGGTGGCCAAGGACCGAAAACAGTACGAGTATAGGGCAACCACGGGATGCATGAAACCGGCGCGGCGGCCCCCAAGGCGGCAATGAAAGTCATGCTCGGACTCCCACCATTGAAACTGTTTATCCGCCAAGAAGCAACAGCTGCGGCTATACGCCTAAAGGCACTAAACCTATGGAGCGACAGGAATACACGACATACATCACTGCTCACAGATCTCACAGCTGAGCTGCCTATCATAGGAGCAATAAATGATCGTGTACCGAAACAGCATATATTTGATAAGAAATACAAAATCCAGCTCCATGAAGATCACCGCTGCGAGGCACTATGCCCAGCAGAAATGTGTATCTTCACAGATGGATCAAAAACGGATAAAGGCACGGGAGCCGGCGTCTTCTCAGAAGACCTCAACATCGCCATCTCGAAACCGCTGGGGACGGGTACAACACAGTATTCCAAGCAGAATGCATGGGGATAACCCTGCTGGCTTCATCAGTAATGGCCAGGAGAGTGGAAAGCCACTCTATACGTATATTGTCGGACAGCATGGCCGTGCTGCAAGCCTTGAGCAGCCACACTATAAACTTGGGACTAATACTGGAGTGCCATCTTAAATTAAACCAAATAGGCAACACCAACAACATAATCCTGCAATGGATCAAGGGCCACAGCATCTCGCGCGGCAATGACGCAGCGGACGAGCTTGCTAGGAGAGGATCTGGTATGGTCGCAATGGGACCTGAGCCCATAATACCGATCCCCTTTGCATACCTACGAACCATCGGAAACAAACGAACGATAGATCAACACAACAGATACTGGACAAACCTGGAAGATGCAGACAGGCCAGGGAAGCAATCCCTATGCTTGAACATAGACTGACCCGGCGTGTTCGACAACTGTCAAAACAACAACTACGCATGACTACAGCTGCCATCACGGGGCACGGCTCCTTTAATAAACACCTTTTTATTTTAGGACTCACCGACAGCCCTCTCTGCAGAGTCTGCATGAGAGAGAGGGAAACAGCGGTACATGTGCTCCTACACTGTCCTGCAACCGCCACATACAGGGCTAAGTACTTCAATAATACAGGTACGCCCAGGGAGATCACCAGCAGTGTAAAGATCCTGCTGACGTTCTACAATGAGTTGGATCAAGTGAAATGCCCACCCTCACGCAAAAACCGCGCCATGACGTGGAGTTGCGGATACCAGCCCGTGTTACCATACCATACCGCCGCTGCATTGACAGGTCGCAACTTGTCAGTACGCTTGGTACAATGATCACAAGCGGACGCATTTAAGCGTAGATAGTATATATTGCCATCATAAATGACGTAATAACACTTAATATATATTGCAACAACTGTTTATCTAGCAAAATTAATACGAAATAGAGCCAAAATCTTTATCAGTAAGGTGTATTTCACTATTTTACTATGAATTTTTGAATAAAACGAAAATGGGTAAAATGTCAGTTATTATATATTGACTCTTCAACGGCGATTTGTATCTCGGTTTCCATTATGCGATCGAATTAACAGTAGAAAGGGTCCCTCCGGACCATCTGACCACCAAATAGGTAGGTAGTACCTATTTTATCACTAGTGGTAAATTGGGAATAAAAAATGGGGTGGCTTCTGTCTCAATTAACAACCGGTGGCAAGTTCATAGTGGTCAAATTGATTTGACACTTATTGGATGGACTACATGAATTTAGCTCTACATGAATTTGAAAAATTACAATGATGACAACTTAAAGCATAATGAAGTAATCGACATAAATTAAAGTCAGTTTGAATCATAAAGCACAAAAGATTTGCTCAAAAAACGCAAATTGTGAATTTAAACTGACTACAAATAATACTATCCTTTTGGCTTTTGAAATTACGAAGCTAGGCCATTTGATTATCCTCCAATCCCTTTAAGGAAATTAACAAAAACGTTGGATTTAATTTATGACAATTATAGATACTGATCTCATTTCAGATGATTCATCCTCCATTTATAGCTGAAGTGAACAACATCCCATCATAAATGGAATGTTCAACTTATTTATGACACAAACCATATGGAATTAAGTAGCAAGGGCGATAATAAAAATACCGTTTTGGATATGCATGGCTCTGTCTCTGCGAGTTATTGGTGCCAATCTTTACATAGAGATTCATTAATAATAATTTCTACATTTCTCCCCACATTTGATAAATTTAGATACCAAAACGTCGACTTGCAAAAAGTCTTTACTTTATTAATTTTCTTCAATGTTCAGACGTTCGATATATCTAAAGGAGTTTATAAAGTAGTCAAGGAACGTGGTTGTGATTTAGTTTATTTATCTTTAATATTTGACAACTTTGAAATGTAACATAAGATATTGATGGTTACTTCATTTGAAATCGCCTTTATCGCTACTAAAAATATAAACATTGATGAAATCAGTTCAAATAAATCACCCAAAATATCAACGAGAGACATTCGCCTACTATTGTTACCATAAATAAATGTTACTCATGGCGCCCCGGGGCGTCACAATTTGGCAGATATAACTTTTGGCAGCCAATAGAACGATTCTACTAGCCTAGGTGTACTACAATACTCTTTGGACTGTCACCACTAAGGAGTACCGTGCCAAATACAACAGGTATTAGGAAACTGCAGGTAGGATTTTATATTAAGTGAAGGTCGGTGGATGCTGCTCGAGTTTACATTTAATTGGATTTTGCGAAAGTGACCGAAGATGCTTACTGGTCTAAACTATTATTCGTTGTCAAGTTCAGTGTACTATAAGGCTCGGTTTTTTGAGAAATCGAACACGAACTGGAAACCTACATTATATTATAATTAATCAATTTATACACCTATTGCAGTTCTTTACTGGACAATGTACATTCGCCGAGGTACATATCCTTCTTTTATCATTTTTGAACAAGACACATCATCGCTCTTATTCTGAGGATGAAGTTGTATAAATAATGCTTTACCTATTTTTTTTTATACGTAGTAGAAAATCGATTGGTAGCTATAGTAATGCAATAAATATTACTCGTGTTTGCTAATATAAATCTTTGCCTATCCTTTAGGGTAGGCGGAGATAAATAAACTCAATTAATTCATCTCTCTCTTCTCTCTCTCTTTTAATTAATTAATTTTTTCAATGTACAAAATTTTTTGTTTACAAAATAATCCTTCTACCCTTAAAACAACTTATTTTTCACCAATCATGTTTTACGTTCTCACGTAATAGGGCACGAGCCTATTACCAGCATAGGTACCATTATTCACTTTTTCGATTACGAATGTAAGGAAAAAAAGAACGGTCAAACTTTCATAATTGTAGTCCCGAGGCCAGTTATAGAATATTTATGGGATGTACGATGTAATAACAATGTTGATAGCAATGCATGGAGGGTTGGAAAAATCGCAGCTGTTTATGAATTAAATGGACGCCACATTGCGTCAATCTCAATCGGGGTATAGGCTTACTAAGGCGTAATCTTGTTATAAAACGTTCAAAACATCAACTAAGTAGATTCGATTTCAGGTTCTAGTTGACCTGGAACAAACAGACTTGTAGGACTAGATACTCCACGTGTTCTTGAGAAAATGGTGTTGATATACAGACAGCCAGATAGATAGTGAAGATTAGAAGCCAGACCCTATAGTTGTGCATAACTCTAATAATAGAGGTTTAAATATAATAAAGGGTAAACACATAAATTATTAATATATTAATAGTGTCATAACGTAATTATTTTTCTTATAATTTTCATTTTGCACGTTCATGCATGCTTTATATAATGAAATCTCTTTTTCAGATATTTATTTCAAGTTGAGTGTTTTCACGTCTGCCAATCATAATATTTTGTCCATCTCTGTGTGTGTAAACTCAAAACATTAATTTATTCATTCCTATTAAATTTTTACCAATACAATTTATTATAAGGGACCATCATATTTACACATCTGGGACTTATTGACGAGTTACGAGTATTATACTCGAATTTCTACATTACTTAAGCCTTCCAGTCTTTCCTCACTGCCTTAAGCAGCTTTCGAAATCTGGTCGTATAAATTCGCATTATATTGTATAGCTTCTTACGTACCCACAGGGATTCTCATAAGCGGGTACTGTAGATCTAAGAAGATCAAAACATAGGGGATAATACAATCTGAGCGATAAGCAAAAATAACAAAGTAAAATTAAAGCTCTTTGTACCAAATCTAAACGGAAACAAGTAAAAATAAACGAAGTAATATCTGGATAGGAAATGTTAACAAGGGAATGATGATTTACTATACAAAATCAGAAGCAAATAGTGCATAACGTAGACGTTATAGGTATTGTGGAGAACAACATAAGTAAAATCATAATACTAAGATTTCCTATGTGAATCATCCTAATTGATATACATGAATAGATATTTGTTAGTATAGTACAGCGTGTACATGTACATGCCCGGCCCTGACACCATATTAACGAGTACATTCGTCGCTTACGGTACAGTACTAAAGTTAACACAGCATTACTGGACGGAGAAAATTTAGTATACCTATCTACAGCGCGGTATATTAACACTAAAACTAAATAGCCAACAGCAAGGACAATCTATGTGGACATATTAATATAATCTAGATACACTAGGTAGGTGTATTACAAATATGAAACTGCTATGCAAAAAGGTGCTATTCGGCTGGGTGCTCTCAGTTGACTACACCAATACCTAATCTTACATTTCTTTAAACGAATTAGATATCTTGAAGAGGTTTTTGTCGGTTTATGTGTAAGAGAATTGTGAAAATATGCAATGTAATAGTAACTATTTAATTGGTGTATGCAAATAAATATCATATTAATATGTTATCTATTCATTGTTTACACGAGTGAATCATGACCAGATGACGAAAGGTGTTTCACAGACAACTAAAGAACGAACACTTTAAATGGATGACTGGATGTTGTGTCTAAATTTGGCAGCTTACACAATCAAGTGGAGATACAAATTATCATAATAATAGTTATAATTGCAAGTTGACTCAGCTTCGAACTAATTTCAGAGCCGCCATAATAGAAAATTTACTGTTTTTAGGTTCTTGGCAGCGCAGCGTTGGTACCTAATGCAGGGCGCTTTCTGTTTCGTCACATGGTAGATAGTTTATTCATTTTCACGGTAAAATGTGATACTCCCAAAAAATAAAATTGGGAAAGCTTAAGTCATGAGAAAAAAAGTACTATGAACAGCTTTTGATAACGATAAATGCAGAACGCCGCCGGTCTATAAAACAGTAAATAAACAAAATGCCGCAAAAAAAATAATGTAGTACTATTTTATAGCAACATTAAAACATACTTTTACCAATCAAAATATATATATATATTTCGAATGAATAAATAATGTATACAATGGTCTTCGAACAACATTGCGCACTGATGCTAAATTAAATGTTGCTAGCTTGTCAAATTGCACGGTGGACGAGCATCATTACCTCCCACAGATAGTTACACAACGCAGCAGCCTGTTGGGCCCCTAGGCACGACGAACTAACAACATACTTTTTTACTACTCATATTACGGTTACTGAAGCTACTTTGAAAGGTTCGCACCTATATAATAATATGAGCTGTCAGACATTTAACACCGGGGCTGTCTGTTTTCCATCATTACCCTGAGCGCCGGCTTTAATTTTTTTTTTACAGTATTTTTAGACGCATAGCTACGCTACATTCTTTATTATTTTAAGTTTGCTACAATATTTTTAACTATTGATATTATCGGGTTATATTATGTAAATAGATAAATTCTTTTATTGATTATTGACGACAAAAAAAACTCTACATAATGTTTTGTCACGCATTTCTGTACCACTGTACGTCTTCACAACATAGTATGCATAGTATATGCATAGTATATGCATAGTATTTGTATGCTTAAATCTTTAAAACTACGCAACGGATTTTGATGCGGTTTTCTTTAAATAGATAAATGATTGAAGAGGAAGGTTTATATGTATAATACATGTTTAATATAGTAGAGGGTGCAGCGGAAACAGGATCTGACGCCACGCGGGCGGTAATATATTGGCGGTACGAAGTTCGCCGGGTCAGCCAGTAGGTATAGTCAGTGCCGGATTAAGCCAGCGCGGGGCCTGTAGCAAATTCAGCCAAGGGGCCCTTAATTTGCTTTAGATTCTTAAGTTTATAGTATCAAACTTAGATGAAAGAATAAAACCAAACACGTGTGTACGTGACAACCCGGAGTTGGTATGTATGATATCAGTTTTTGAACAATAAACTCCCTATAGTGATACTAGCGACCCGCTCCAACTACAACGTTAGCGGTAGCTGGGCCTCTATCACCTTGTTAGGAGGGATCCTTGGAATCCCCCCTCACGGAGCTTGCACGCCCGCCATCCTACGATCCCCTAATGCAATGGGGTCTGCTGTCGGGTTTTTCTTCAACGGTTAACAGAGGTCTGTTAGCCGGTCTCCAGGGTGCGCTAGCCCTCTCGCTTCCGCTCCCAAGGTTCAAAGGGAAAAACCAACGTAAAGGTTAGCCGACCTCCCACCCTAAAATAGGCCGTGCACCAAGAAGTGTAAGTCGCCTTGCGTTATCCCTGACATAATTGTATTAGATAACGATGAAGATGACTAAAAACGGCAATAATAGTGATTATTAATACGTTTTTGTAAGTAATAAGTCAAAATTATCGATAATAGCTATTATTAAAAATTTTAGAGATAGTCCATTTACATATTAGTTAAATTTTGGTAATAAATATTTCACAACGAAAAACTTGATTTCCTCTTGACTCTGCGGACAGAATTTAAACCGCTTCGGTATATGTGTTAGTTTTGCCGTGTGGAACGAAATGCACTGTGTTCATTTTGGGCAGCACTTGGTCAAACTCCCACGCATAAACACATAAAAAAAAGTTTGAAATCACTAGCAAAAAATAGAATATTTTTAAAATTTTACATTTTAAGGGAATTTTGCTCAAAAACTATAGTCTTATTAACAAAAATTGAATTTAAAAGTCCTAATACAATTTCGACTAATAAATGTTTTCCTCTTCGTTTTCTTCATTTTAGCGGAGTCTCGTCCACTGCAATCTGCGTCGCTGTCATTGCTGTTAGTTTAGGGGTGCTCGTCAGGATCTCCACGTTCGTAATCAAGGTTGGATTGGTGTAAGCAGTTCCTGATGGTCTGAGTACTAATTTCTAGTCCAGCAGCCCGCAACTCAGACTTTAAGTGGCATTGATTGTTGGCTCTCGGGCAGTCAGCAATCTGATGTAATGCTTCTGAGCAGCAGTAAAAACAGTTGGCCGACCAATGCGAGGTCGATCAGCAAAGATATCCACGCCGCGATACCTCCGTAACGTGTTCACGACACAGGATTGGGATACAGTGACTCTGAGTGCTATTCTCGTAGAATGTCCTTTCCCCAAAGTATTCTTGCTCGTAAAACTTCTGATAATCGCCTTGGCATCTTTTTAAATAAACTCCTTCTTCGAAAAGTCAGGAAAAACGCTTGAATTAAGTTGATCAAGGTTTCATTTAGAAACCTTGACCAACAAGTGTAAATAAGGATTTAATCTCTTTTATGTATATGCAGAAAAGCAATTGATATTTTAGATTCTTTTGTTATTAAAAGATTTGATTTTTAAATGAAGAATCTTAGACAAAAATAAGAAAAAATGTTTTATTCTAACATAACAAAGACGATTTTGTATTATCAAAGTGATCTCAAACTTTTTTTGATGTGTGTTGATTGAAAAAATCCGTATTCATGTCAGTAAATGACATCCATGATACTTGGGAACCAATTTGCTTAAGGTTAGTTAACTGATTGGGGTTGAACCATGAGAGAGTCAGAGAGGTCAGGTAGGCATTGGGGCGCGGGGCCCCCCAATCCGCGGGGCCCGTAGCATTTGCTACTCTTGCTACGTGGCTAATCCGGCACTGGGTATAGTTTAATTCATATCACACAAAAGTGAATTCAGAACAACGAAAACTCAAATTTATGTCGCAAAAAATTAAATCATTGACTGAATACATTATAACAAGTTACTAATGCCCGTTTGCACTGAACTTAAGAGTATCTTAACCTGATGCCTAAAGTATATAAGACACTCTTAACAAGAAAATGCATTGCACCAACCCTAAGATACTCCTAAACACGCTAAGTCAATCTTAATTCTTATGACACCGATTAAGTAAGTCATAACGTTTCAAGAATCTCCTAACCCTATTTTTTTGACAGTTGTCAATCAATGTCCGGTATTTATATGTACTGTTTGGCACATGACAATTAAACTAAATAAGTAAATAATCTAAATTTATTTATTGTTATTTTTAAATAAATTTCAATACAACGTGACTTACGCGACTTGACTGACGAGACGAGATCGTTTTTTATTATTATTATTTATTGGGGCTTAGCACAAAGCCATCAGCCTAAACCTTAAATATCTTCAATACAATATTTTTTCATGACGATGACGATGAGTGATGATTGCCATGACGATGACGATGAGTGATGATTTCTGCTTCAGTAAAGTTGTGGGGACTTTACTGAAAGCTCCCCCAGGAGATTTGGAACGAACACGAAATGTCACAATTCACTGTAATATCCCACTTTCCTACACTTGTGTGAATTGTCCAAGACGTTATGTCTAAAAATCCAACATTTTTACACATAAAAACTCGAATTCACACCAATTTCAAAAAATAAAATAATACTGCGATGTGCGCTTTCTCGCGTTCGCGCCAAAATTCCGACGAGATCGTTAAAGAAATCATAGACAATCGCTCAATTATCATAGACATTTGGCTAATTCATTCGTTCATTTACACCTTCATTCGCTTTACTAGGCTTATCTTAAGTTAGGAATGCCCTTTCGTAAATATGTTGGTGCAATTGAAAATAAAGTTAAGATTATCTTAGACTTAGGAGTCACTTTACAAGGATTAACCTAAGTAGAGTTTAGTGCAAACGGGCATAAGTCTAACATTTTTTGGCAATGAATAAACATTGTAAATGATTGTGTAAGTGCTAAAAATTCTGCTTTATTAATTTAATTAAACTATTATTAGATAACTGATGAATCTTTTCATAAATCAAACATAGTCAACTATAAAAGCACAGAATAGATAATAGTATAAAAGCGACTGTGTCAATTGTTTAGTCATTGTCCATCTTAGCATAAACATAAACAAAAATGAAATATGCTACCTTGTCTTTTGTGGAAAATTAAACTATTTATATGTTATTAATATATGTATTAATTTCATTACTAGAAAAGTTTTATAAATATTACGTTTTATTTAAAGTAGCTTTAAACGCTGACTGTACACGAATGTCTGTTACCATGATAAGGCAATTTTCATAGCATATTGTTTATAGTTCAGTGACTTTACAATATGTAGAATATACGGCTTGGCGACCTCTCTCACGCCGACGAGAAGAGGTCTGCGCACTCATCACCGAAGACCTCGACACTGAAGATGTCGACTGCAGTGATCGACGAAACGTCCGGAACGCAAGTTTCATGTGGACCACGGCCAAATAGCTCGGAAGCAGTATATTCTACATACAACGCCGCAGGCCGTGAAAGAACAAAAAGACTTTTTATATGATTTTACAATAACCTCACTCCTCACTTTTCTAGGTCATCATAGGCTGTGAAGCATCATCACCATCATCATCACATATTATATAGTTTTTAAGTAAATAATGGCATGTAAGATGGCCATGTAATATGTATTTGTAATTAACATATCAGTGTTCAAAATAATAGCGTATTTTATTTAACACTAACTTTGTATTTATATTGACGTAGCCTTGTTCTACATTGCAAACATAATATTTTCAGGCTTTGTTCGAAGAAAAGCTAGTCTCGAAGTATCAGTCCTTATTAGTAACGCGAATATTATTTTTTATCTTGTAGAAGACACGTTACGTCCATTATTGTTTATAAAAAAATATAAGCATTCAGAGGAATCCAGGAGATTTTTGCCAATTCATAAAACAAATGTATAGAAGATAATATCAATATTTTAAGCGCCTTAGCGTTAATATAGAATGAAGGTCATTTCTGCCAATTACAATAGATAGTAAGTCGCATATAACAGAGCTGCTAAGAAATCCGTCTAACGTCATTTAAATAGTTAATGGAAATATTTCTGTACAGAGGACAACATCAAAGAAATACCTTAACTAAAAAAAAAAGAATTAATGACTTGAATAATTGCCGAGTAAATCTCAGTTAAATAAAACTGATAGGTTATTGCCATCTTCGTCTAGAATGCCGACTGCAAAATGTCCGTGTATCGAACCGAGCGAGCAAGCAGTAAAATTGCAAGGAAAAGTTGGCATTGATCCAAGTGTATACATACAGTGCGCCGGCAAGCGCCGATTTATTGTTTACAGACAGGAAACTCTTATTTCTTGTTCATGTGGATTCAATACCATAGCAATAGCATCGAAAGTGATATCAGTCTATATAACGTTCGTTGTGAATTGCCTATTGACGAAAATAATATGTTGCGTACTTTCTACAAGTATTTGTCTATACTTATCATGTAGAAAATACGCAAATTTAAAGTATATTCTGAAATTAGAGTTCAAGACAAATGGAGGGAACTGTAAGATACAAATAAATAATTAGGAGAATGATTTCTAAACTTAAGATCGGCGATTTGATTTTGTGAATTTTCAGATATGAAGTACTAAAAAAAGTCCCATAGGCGACGAACTTAGAACCTCCTCATTTTTTGAAGTCGGTTAAAAAGTAACAACAGTTTTTAATAATGTTAGGTCAGCTACGGCAGCTACCCTTATAATTAATTATCGTTTTTAAACGACCAATGTAACAAGGCAAGGACTGTATTCGAGCTGTAGTTTATAGGGTAAATTCATATTAAAGATCTAAACAAGCTTTATAGCAGGCGGCACCCATTCATTTTTATCTGGTTTGAGATTTGCCTACTAAAAAGCTCGTTTAGATCTTTCAGTATCAGTCAGGTTTTTTTTTAATAATTTATTTTAATTTATGCTTTTTGGCTATGACATAGGTATATATAATTTTTTGTTATCGTCGTCTAATTTCCTTCATTTGATAAAGAGTGAAAAAAAATTTTTGACCACATACATTTTGGCACCAAAAAACCAATATACAGCTTTTTTCATATTTTATGTACCCAAGAACACTTAGGCAATAAATACTTTCCATTTTAAAAATGAATCATCGTAATCCGTACGGTGGTTCAGAAGATATGAGGTAATAAAGAATATTACAAACATACATGCTAGGTACGCGCGAAACACATAACCCTGCTTGGCAGTCGAATAAAAATGATACGGTCTACAACTCTACGCTGCACAGCTGTACTCCTTTTCCGCTCCGCTCGTCTTGGTCTCAATGGAAGCGTGGTATACACAAAAAGTGCCGTTACTGGAGCTAATGCGTCATTACGTAGACATTTTAATGGGCTCAGGACCGAAAATGACTTTAATTTAAGGGCGTGGGGCACGCATGGCACCCTAACGTCGCGTCGCCGTGGCGTTCACTGACATGACGTGGCAGCTTCGTCTCATAAGCAAGAAGCCCCTAAATCCTACGTGACAACGTCTTAGATGTAAAATATTTTAAATTAAATTCCATTCAATGTTATTTTGTGTCAAGAGATGCTATCTCAATTGCCATAACTGATCTTAATATACCTACTGTCAAGTCTTAAGTTTTTGTAATCATTAAGTGTCGTTCAATACCTGCCTACAAAATAAATTCTTCTAGATAAAATAATCAATAATATATATATATCTCTTCTTGCTGGTTAATATCTAACAAAGTTACTTAGGTAAGCTAAGCAAAATATACCTAGTATACCTACATCGGTTGTACGTTTTTACTTCACTTTAAACATGGAATACTTGATACTCTATAGATCTATATCTGTTAGCTATGTAACTATCATCGCAGACGGGGAATGTACGAGGGGTTGGCGCACTACCCCAACCCGACGAATTCCTGGAAAATTTTCGCTAAATTATACACGAGGAAACTTTTATATCTCCTACTTTTCTTTCTAGATAATAACAATTCCTGGTAATAAATCAAAACGGTGGCCTTGCGCACCAAACGACTTGATTAGCTTTGGCTAAATAACTATGCCCTTGAACCGTCAGAATAATGGAGAAAACAAGACCTAATCAGCACGCAACCTTTTCACAGTACTTATTTAAGAAACGAGTTGGCTAGACGGCCTTTGCGTAATAAGAATAAGTAATACCTAGTGTGAAATATTTATATTCAAATTCGTTTGCGTTCTAACGTGTCTTGGGACAGTAAAGGTTACATGTTACGTACCTGGAAATATAATAGTAATAAAAGCAATCTAGATAACTAAACTACGTACACGAACAATAATGTATGTACCGAGTGCCAAGTGCCCCTCAGGCCCCTTGGGCTGTTAATCCTTACGAGCCCACTTTTCCTTATAACACGCACCGAGTGATTCATCCAATACTTTCAAGAAGGGAGAAATCAGTATCGAAAATAGCATTATGTTTTCCATTTCTTACACAAACCTTTTACTCGCATAATCTGATCTATATTTTTGCTGATATTTTGAAGTGCCTGACGATACTTGACGCATATATCACCCATTGTCTGGTCGATTGTTGTGATACATAAAATGTTAGACGTCTTGATGAAAGTTAGAGAGCCGTGTTAAAGAAATATTTTAATGACCATGTAAAAGTGACAAGTGCTGTTGAAGTGAAGGGGACTGAAGGAATCATGTTGAATTAGCCTTATCCAACAAATATTTTTACTAAGTAATTGGCAACGTTTACTATTTAATTAGTAAGAAATTACATTTATCAATTGTAAAATCGGCAATTTTCGTAATGAAATCGTATAATTTGAAATTCGTTGATAATATCTGACAGAATTTAAATAAGCACTTAGTAAAGGCTATAAAGTTGCGTTCACATTTAAATAATAATCTTTTTTAATTGCTCATTTAAGAAATTATTTATGTAAGGACCGATCAAGTGCGAATCAAACTCGCACACGAAGGGTGACGTACCATCGTAGAAGTGTACCGTACTTTTTAAATATTTATGTAATGAAACAAGGAAGGTAAGGCAAGCCACGTCAGACCTTAAGTACCATAATATATTATCCTAAGTTATTAGAAGAAATAAGAGTTTCATTTTTTTAATATTTTGTGTTTGTTATAAATAAATTTCGGAACTGACTAATGAATTTGCCACCCACTTAGATTTCACTTCTTTTGTCAATGAACTCAGCAACCAAGGCATTATCATAATATTGAACGTGACTCTCATTTCTTTTTCTTTTTGATGGGATAGTAACTATAGTAAAAGTTCTCAGCATGCTTATCTTTTTTTAAATGGTATTTTAATAAATTGCCCGGAATGAAACGTCACACAGCGATTAACAATACATTCCACATTACATTTTTTTGTTACGCGAAGATTTTACGTTCATGCTTCGTATTGAATTTCGTAAGAGAGAAATGTGTACATAATATTGTAATTTTTAAATGCAGCCAGCCAGTAAAACTGGATAGTTAGAAAATTGTTTCTGAAATCTATACCATTAGAAATTGTAAATTAGTTATGTCTGTACATTGAAGATTTAAAAGTCTTGATTTATGTTAAATTTGACGATTTTGAAATTATTTTCTATAATCTGTTTATCAGCTTGTTAGAGATGATGGACGTAATGCCTATTGACGAGGTTTCTTTATTATAAAGGTTTTGGTGAAAACTTAAGTCAAGTGCAATTGGTCAAGTAGAACTGGAGATATGAGCAAAAACCGCGATTACGGGCGGAGTTGCGTTCATCAGCTAGTATTTATTACATTTTGATTCAGTTTTGTTCGTTTAATATGTAAACCGGTTGAGTTCGACCAACTGTTCGAGTTCCGCGTTATGATCAATTTTAACTGTATCTGTGTCCAAGATGGAGATGATTGTATGTTATGACCAAGACAAAAACTCCTTAATAATACTTTTTATCCCAGATTTACAGGTATCGCTAGTAAAAAAATATTCGCCTAGCGCAAGACTGTGCTAACCCAATATATAATTATCTCTGAATAAGTCAAATAATGTAGGTACAGCATCTTAAACATAGCAAAATCTAGTTATGTATTACAATTTATTCAGCATATTTCAAATAACACGATTTTTATATCATTGGCATCAGTTCAAATTCTTTTCCGGAATCATAAAATAAAGTAGATGAAAGTACATTTTCAGACGCTTTTAGGTTTACCAATCTGAATAATAAGTAGGTCTCTGTATATTGATGTTGTCCATACTAAATCTTAAAACACAAGATACTTATAGTTGTTACCCACGTCGTACTATCGTCTGACTACCTACATTAATTCCATACCTACTTAATTACATACGCGCATAAAATAGATTGAAAAAGTAGGCAAGATATTTGACATTATTATAAAAAAAAACTATGCGAGTTATTGCGGCGACAAGAATATACCATACTCTGAGCGATGTGGGAAATGTAGGAGGTACTTTAAGTACCTATATTAAACGAGAAAATGAATTTCTTCTATAAGATAAGATTTTAGAGTACATGAACAATAGCTCGAAAATGATCGTATTTATTTAGTGACAACAAATAACCTCCTCTCTAACTAGAAAGTACATAATGATTTTGAAATTAAAATAGTCTATACACATTACATTCAATAGTTCCAACGTGAAAGAAATTTACTTCTGTAAGTTTAGATCTACTTAACTTATGCCAGTCAAGCGGCAGATGTACGTGCAATTTTTTACGCTTGGAGCTAAAGCACCTTGCGTAAGAATTAAGATCATTTTTTTCCGTATTGAAACCATTTTTGGTACTGGAGGCTTTTTGTAAAGTACTTGATCCATGACATTTATGTCTCAATGTTTCTCTGAAAATTAATTAACAATGTAACTTGTTTTTTTTTTGTTTTAAACATTTAAAAGGTTTGAAGTCATTTGAAGTAATTGTACCTACTGTTCTGTGCCTAGCCACTGGAACTGGCGAGTTATTAAACATTGTGTAGGTTGAATTTTAATTATATATACTCTCTTGCATAATCCAATAATTATGCTTGTATTATAGAACAAATGTTTTTAACTTGTATTTCAATTGTAAGTACCTACTGCTAGTGATATATTTAGCGAACCTGATTTTCAGCTTGACATCACCAACAAGGCTTACCTCTATAATAGGGCACTACAGATATCTATTCATCTTACAAAAATTGCATTTGCACTTTGAGGACGTTTCTGCCAATAAGTCTCAGTAGAATCTCTCTTAATTATAATCTTACAGCTTGTAGTGTATGTAGACTTGTCTAGATATTGATGTAAGTACATATAATAAATTTGCTCGTGAACTTAACAGCTGAACTTCACCTTTAAAAGTCAGTCAATTATAGACCACGTCTACAAGTATTATACGCATATTGGCTTATGGCTAAATGTGTGTGTCATGGGTATACTGCATAAGGAAAACTGAGTTTTAATATAATTTGAACGTCATTAGAATCAATTTATTCAAGTAAGTTTACTCTACTGTTCTTATGAACTAAGTTGTATTATAATGATTCAATGCACTGACTTTGTATTCAGGGTCCAAATGAAGGTATATTTTTGAGTAAAAAGTTGCGCGTTACGCGCTGAAAACCATAAAATCCAATCATTTGTTTTTATTTAATTATTTATTCACATCCTGTCAATCGACTACACCCTGCTTCTGCTACTGCAAAGGCCGATATAGGAACGAAGACAGTTAAAATAAATAAAAGGAAACAAAGAGCACTCAGATTCATAAAACGTATATTAAAACTTTTGTCCGGTACTCTTAACATTCTACATAAATGAACTTACTTGTTTCTTTCAACCCATGATGTCTTCAATGTACAGTACAGCCACTAGATAATTATATTTTAATAAAGTCATAAATAAGTTTCTTAAGGGAAATAAAACTATTAACCTAACCGCTCATTTATGATCCTCTATAACTTTCAATCTTTACCGACACGGTGACTGATTTGCCAGGAAGTGTCAGCACTCTCAGCTCAGTCAGTTCAATCATTATATCGTTTGCAAGGTGATACGTCTTATTATATTCTTAATATTTATAGCTTTGTACGTGGATTGAATGCTTTGATTGTGGCCAAACCCAGACTGACGACTACTTTTTGTTCACAATATACTTCAGAACTAAGTTCTCCGAAGAGCTTTTTCAGTTTCCAGCAGGTGGTGGTAATGCTATTTTGCCGCTATAGCTGTCAATAACAAAAGGATGCAACAAAAACTTGCCTTGAAAACAGTATGTGAATAGTGAATACTGAATGCAGTATTCACTCACGTTTTGCTAATACACGTAATAAATAATACTTACTCATAAATGTTCCTCATGTCTGACCATTACAAAGGCAGATGGATTGGTTTGAAAGATTTAATACAGTCAGAATGAATGACAAACTAATTATTACGATAAGATTTATTAATGTTACGGTACCAAAATGAGCGAGGTGATTATTCGAGTTATACTCTATTTAGTTTCAACTAACCGTCTAGCTCACGTCTACAAATGTAGCTCAAAATAGACCATTACGTAATATAGATGCACCAAACATTAAGAGTAAGGCTATAAGAACAAAATAATTGAATCTACAGGAAGTTTGAAATCAAATCCTGAAAATTATTGCAGCTTGTAATTATACTACAATAACCATAACATGTGTTAAACTGTAAATCTTGCAATCGTATATAAAATATATCTTCATCATTACCTTGTTAGTTTGCATTCCTCTATAGTTTAATCCTAGTCCTCTATACTTTATTCTTAGTCTCAGGCACTGTATCAAAATTGTATTAATCTTTGCCACCAGATAGTTCTATAATTAAATACGACTGCTTACCACTCAAAACGTTTTATTATAATATTCTGGTCGTTCTTATTATTCAGAGACAAGTTCATTATGAAGAAAATTCTGATGACTTTCGCTATTGTCATTCAGAAATTATATCACGCAATATTACGATCATAGATCATTATACTCACTCGACTGAATAGTAATGTCAGTGCATACGGAGAAGTAACTTATTCACACGTAAATCATAAAACACATTATTATTCAATCATTAATTTCATTTAATATCTAGAATCTTGTAATACTCGTAGGAACCTATTCTAGAGATAAAAAGTGTTCTAATGTTACGCCAAAATAATTTATCTTTGTACTAAATTTCAGCCAGATCCGATCAGCCGTTTAAGGGCGATTGAGTAACAAACTCACATTTGTAATATCAGTAAAAAGTGGGAAAGGTATCTGAAAACTAAGTACAATCTAATTTACTACTTTAATTCACAACGGCTTACTTTTAAGAATGAAAATGTGCACTGAATTTTAGACACCAAATCATTCAATTGCTAAATCAAACCAAACGATACGGTTCATATATTAAATAATAATAAAATTGATTTTACGAAACGTCATTGTCCCTAACACATATCAACACTCAAAAAAAGTAACCAGATGTTTTATAAAACGCTAGATGGAGATAAGTCTGTCTCGTTGGTGATGAAAAAGTCACCTAAGTCAATATGGTTATTTCTGTCGCACTCGACGCCGAGGGTGGATCGCTAATCGATTAGATAAGGAAGCCTCTCCTCTACTAGGGTGTCAAGGGTAGATTCACCGATAGACTCGCAAAGCCTGCGACGGATCTTATCTCAAATACTCGTATCTTAACAGAGAATGCTTCTTATCATTTTCCAAATACATACTTGGATGACACTTGCATATTTACTCTCTGTAATCTCACGGTCACTTATTATGGACAGGATCAAATTATAGTTTGCTTTAACATGCAGCGACCTTTGTTTCAATGTCATAATCTGTTATCTATATAAAACAAAGGAAAATACTATTTAGGAAATTTAAAAGATACCTTTAAACATTTCAGTTTATACTCTGTTACTACACTTAACGAGTGTCCTAATTGTAGGCGATTCTGGTTCTGCTGTATATACTTTATTTGTAAATTAATTGCTTGCATCAAATACACAAATTACTTATCTGCATAATGAACAAAATAATTTTTGTGACACAATAGATAATATAAGTTGCTCGTGGCTTACTAAGACCGACACAAAGAAGTCTGAAATACACGTATATTATTAAAACTTACAAAAGTGTATTATCGTTATACTTTGACTTCTATAACGATAACAATAAAACGGCACAACGTGAACAGAATTGTGGTAACTGGCTGTTAAAAGAACAATGGGTAGCTGTTGCAAAGCAAAGTAAAAAAAAAACGATTACCATAGAATTATCAATATTGTTTGTGTAATGTTTTCATTTCCGATTACAATACACTCAAGACTATCCATTTATAAATGGTCTACGTCAATGCGTAGCAGTATTAGTATAATTTGGTTATTTTGGCATGATAATGTGTAAAGAATACGTATGAAGCTGATGTAGGTATGGGTAGCTATACATAGTAAAATAATATATTTTTTATTCATGATTTAACGATTACCATCGGGTACTATTGGTTGTTTTGTACTTTTGTTTACTTTTGCTTGTATTTTATTTATATAACTATTCACTTCGATAAACAATTTTTTCAATGGAAGCTGTACTTTTAGTGAAAGTATTTTTATAATAAAGGAGAAGGGCATGCCTCCATATACTTTTAAGGCCAAGTGGGGTATCTACTTTCATTTGCAATAGATTACAATTACAAATATCAGAAATCCATAATATTACAGTCAGTAAAGTCGCAGTTTGGAAAATCGATGCGCACTCAGAGCGAAAGACAAACAAGTGTCATTTTTATCAATTTTGTGGAGCCATGTTCAATGATTTCTCCTTAAAAATGTAGGGTCATCAGAATTGTTTTACTAATTTCAATCAATTAACAGTAGGGCTCAAGAATGTCTCCTTTAAAACAATTATATCGAAAATATGTGGAATTCGAACGATTGAAATCAAATCTCAGAGAACATGAATTTTATTAATGTCCCATATGGGCTGCCATATGGAAGATGTTTCATTGTACGTACTTGTATTCATGATGAAACCGACCTCGGCAGGCTCAATTGAACCAACGAAAGGATAAAACATGTCATTGCGAGTTATATCATTAGAACGGGCAAATCTTCAATTCGCTGGAATTTACGGAGTCATAGTCTCTGAAATAATTCTTATGTACTTGTTCCACAAAGGAGATTAGATTCTATTCTCATATTATTCATGAATCTTATATAAATAGCTTCTCACTTTACTTTTTCAAAATAAATTACAATTAGTACTATTTAAATAATATAATCATGAAGTGAATTTTTAACGGACAACGATACTTTTAATTTGTTATTACGTGAAACTGTTAGGATTACCGTAAATGTCGCTGTGGTTTATGCATTCTTTTATTTTATTTAAATTATTTGCATTATTCTTTTAAATAGTGTTCTTTTAGAAGTTAGCAAATAACGAGTAACATAATAAACTACTATTTATATTAGTGAAAACATTTGGGCAACACAAATATAATTGACCAAAAATGGAATTAAGGCTTACGACTCATAACTTATACGACTATTAAATTATTCTGATTTATTGCACCCACAACATGAGATGAAACGGTGGTAGTTTGCAGCCATCATGCAGCTATTCAACAGAAGACTCAATCTACTTTTGCAAAGGCCGCGATATTGCAGCTGCATGTGATGAATGTGCTAATCTTAACACGTATCCAATCAGTCGTTAGATGCGAATATATCGTTCATAACCTTAGAAACGAAGTTGCAGTGCATGGTTTAATATGATTCCTTAATTTTATCGTAAATTGTAAAATCGTTATACCGTTCGCCAATAAATATACCCAATCTGTCCATCAAACATCTGATAGCAGAGATAACTATTCGCTTAGTAACTGTTAGTAGAATGATCTAACAGTTACTATTACTATTGATCTCATATTCTCGTTTCTTAATTATAATTATTTGTAGCCTATGTATGTTAAAATTTTTGAATATTCGTGTATACACTACTATATAAGAATAATAATGAATAAACTCAAAAACTACTAAGAATTTTTGAATACGGCATTCAAAAATTCTTTCACCATTGGAAAGCTACATTCACCCTGAGTAACATAGACTGTATTGGATTTCCACGGGAACGTTTTTACCACCCATGCGAAGACGAAGCGGGTCGCTAGTATTATATATATCTGGAACAGGAGCACGATTGAGGTTATATTTACCTTATACTGGTTATTGGTAAGAATAACAACAAAACTTTATATGAAATACCTGTAAAATAATTATTGAGAAAATGGTTTCAAAAGCAAAATAATATCGAAAAGTTAATTTAGTTAAATTAAACTAAGTTTTTTTAATAGTAGTCACTTCTCTGTCTGAACTGAAAACTAAGGAATTAACAGTATAAAGGTTGTGGACTTTACTGCTTTGAGAGAAAGCTTATATTTCTTTGAATGAAAAGGGCTTTAATAAAAAATCTATTTTAAGAAATAAGTAGAAATAATGATGGATACTGATTCTGTTTGTGTAAATTTTTTACACATTGTGTAACCATAGTCATCTTAAATTAAACCAAATAGGCAAACACCAACAACATAATTCTCATCCGGCTCGCGCGGCAATGACGCAGCGGACGAGCTTGCTAGGAGAGGATCTGACATGGTCGCAATGGGACCTGAGCCCATAATACCGATCCCCTTTGCATACCTACAAACCATCGTAAACAAACGAACGATAGATCAACACAACAGATACTGGACAAACCTGGAAGGATGCAGACAGGCCAGCCCCTCTAGACAAGTGTCAATTCGCCATATGGCGTTTGGTGGAATAGAATGACGAATATATGGGATTTGAAGTATATGACAGTCGTTATCGCATGTCAAATACGTCAAATCCCATACATTCGTCATTCTATTCTATCAAACGCCGGTTAGCGAATTGCCGCTTGTCTAGAGGGGCAGGGAAGCAATCCCTGTGCATGAACATAGACTGATCCGGCGTGTTCGACAACTGTCAAAACAACAACTACGCATTGCTACAGCTGCCATCACGGGGCACGGCTCCTTCAATAAACACCTTTTTATTTTAGGAATCACCGACAGCCCTCTCTGCAGAGCCTGCATGAGAGAGGAGGAAACAGCGGCAAATGTGCTCCTACACTGTCCTGCAACCGCCACATGCAGGGCTAAGTACTTAAATAATACAAGTATGCTCCGGGAGATCACCAGCAGTGTGAACAGCCTTCTGGCGTTCTTTAATGAGTGGGGGTGGATCGAGTGAAATGCCTACCCTCACGCAAAAACCGCGCCATGACGGGGAGTTGCGCGTGATACCATACCAACCATTGCCAGCGGTTTTTTGGTTAAATTGTGTTTATTTAAACAAAAGAAGTACACAAGACTAGTAAGAAGGTGGAAAATAAACTATCTAAACAAAACTATTCAGTGGTGACAATTCGACAACCTTTACACTTATGTATCACAATTCTAACGAAAGTTTAAGTTTTACATAAGAACAAACCGTACGAGGTGAAATTCAACTTTCTCACTTTAATAACAATGGCGTGTTAAACTGTTAACATATATTCATTTAAATTTTTTGTTGTGCTCAATGAGACTACGTTTGGTAATGTCGCAAATATTATTTTACCACATATACCTAGGTACACGAATGCATTGATGTAATTGTAGGTGTATCTGTGCTCAATCATTATAACGAAAGTGGTTATTAAGACTATTAATTACATGAAGGTATTTGTATATTTTGTGGTAATCTTACTAAAATTTAGTAGGTAGGTACATACTTTACTTCACATTTTCCTAATATAAAAATACTTGATTAGTTTATAGAGGAAAATGGTAACAAAATCCTTGCTACAAACTGTATAATAAGTCCTAGTTAGGTTTTTAAAATAGATTTTGAGAAGGTTGGACTTATAGATGGTGTTGTTTTTATCAATAATAATTATGTAGAAAAAATATTTACCATTCGGGCGAAAATCTGAATATGCCTTGATCCGCATTTTCCTTTCTCAATGTATCCTTTATGCAGTGTTCTAATCAGACGCACTTAACATAAATTATGGGCCTTCATCACTAAACACTTCGACACATCGAGGGTAAAAACACCTCATATTTCGCGTCTCCCAATAGATTTTTATTGTGGTATTCAGAAAGGATACAAGTTACTAGGAAAATATTAACAACCACTTTTCACATTGTTTTTGCACATGACAAACACAAGTAAAACCACTGAAAAGTTAAATAAAAACAACATTACATTAGAAGCTACTACTAGGGTTACACGCGTATCGCTTGATTTGACAGCTGCGAGCGCGCTATCCCGAATTCCCGATCGGAATATTGGATGAACCGCGTGAATGGGCACAGGGGTGGGAGCGAGATAGCAACCACTGTGAATATAGTCGCACGTGATAGGGAACGTGCGTCAGGAACGAGACAGGATACAAATAGCACCAGGATTAATTGGCGTATACTACGACCGACGCGCGTTAACACTTGTCACAAAAAGAAACACACAACATTGAAAATATGTATGAAATCAACATTGTTAAATTTTATCCAGTTGCTAGAAGTTATTGGCACTGTACCAGATTATGTTTCATAAAATATTGATAAGATTTGTAAAATTTTAGTGATTATATTTTCAAGTATGTCAGATCAAGCGGTACGATACACTAATTAGCGTAGTAATCATTATAATGTATGTTAGAATAAATAAAACTAACGTTGTTAATCGGATCACGACTACAACACCGCCGTTTAATGTAAAGCGTCAAACGCGCAGGCGCAGCGCCCGTAACTGACGTACGCATGCGCGCCAACTTCATTCCAAGCGCTACGTCACACATTTCACAAGTAAAACTCTTATAAGTTGCAGGGGTGCATAATAAATGGATAATATAATGGTCAAACCAAGTCAATTGCACGGCTGTTCTGAATATAAATGTAGCTAAAGCTAAGCCAGTTGACAAAGGTTTTTACTTACAGGATTACTTTCATATGGACAATCGTGATAACAATTAAATTTTCGCTGGCCATAGTCTTTATGCCAGCATAACTATATTCTTCAATTATTATTCCACTAATCTGTCATTGTTTAAATATTATTTTAAGGTTGATTATCTAGCATAAGTCAAATAATCTATCAGATCCTTTGTAAGTAATTATACCAAAACATTTACTAATTTATTTATTAGAAAATGTAGGTTTGTTAGTCGAGTCTCAAACTGTTATCATAGTTAATAGTAAAAAAAACATTTTTATGTATCTTTCTCTGTAATTTTGTTCATTAGGGTTTTCAATGGTAAATAAATACCATAAATGTTAATAGAAAGGATGGAATAGGAAGGAAGGAATAAGCATTTTAAATATACGTATTGTCCTTATATCTAAATTCTTGATTTCTACCTCACCTTTATTAATTATTCGTTATTCATGGGCAAGCCTAGGAAGCAGACACAGTCTGCACGGCACATTCGATAGTTTATAAATACTGCACTTAGGTATTTGATACAATAAATTATTGATATTGAGAGTTAATTGTCGATCAATTTTTGTCAAAAATATACAAGATTTATTATTAATTTACTTGACCAAATTGCTTAATTAAAAATGAAAGTATATTTCTACTATCTTATTCTTAATACTTGAAGTGTTAATTTGTGAGCGTCATTATGCTAATTGAAATTTTTGCACGCTTTTCAGAGCTAAAAAATTATACTGCATCTGTGTTTATTCTTACTAACAAGTTATAAATGCACGACACAAAGTAAGAAGTCATTTTTTTCGAATTGCTGTAAGGAGGATAGTGAATGACTAAAACATAACGGTATGTTTACCAAATCAGTCATAATCCTGAGCAAAGTGAATGACCCCACGAATTGAAACACTAATGCGGATTGTTGGTTCCCTATTTCCAGCCTTCGTCTGCCAATCATACGTGAATTATATGAAAAGTTATTGCACGTCGCAGTTAGTTTAGAAAAGTATGTGAATTTGGTAATTGTATAGAATAAATTCTCGTAGGTTTTCTCTCGAAGAAAATTTTAGACTTCTTCGAAGGTAATCAATGATTTCTGCACTGCCGTGATTATGAACACTGTACACACCTACAATCTACACAAAGTGATGTAGGAGGTAACTAAAGGCAAGGAACGCTGAAATTTTGAATATTCTTGACTTGAATGCAATTATTTTACCCCTAATAACAATTTTTAAGAAGTCAGTTAGGTTGGTATTTTATTTTTATTTCTATCTCTTCTATTTGTTCTTTATTTTGCATGTGATTGTACCAGCTTTTTTCGCCTACACCTGGCACAGGTGATAAGTATTCGTCATTCGTCCTTTATGCATATTATGAACATACCAAACATGAAATTCGGATATGGTAAATGTCTTTCGGAATTGATTTGCATTAAAATACTTACATCAGTCGATTAAAATAATTTAATACGTGATTTCTTAATAGATGCTTAAAAAAGAGAAAATATTTAATCTATTACCATTTTAAATATAATTAGACAGTGACTAGAACTAGACATTTTAATAATAATAAACAAAATTATTGCTCCAACTGCCATCTAGCGATAATGCATTGACTGAATAGATCTCAGATTCAAACCAATGCATCAACTTTGTTGCCACATAAATACACAGATGTCGCTGTAAAGAGTAATTTTTGTTTCGAAATTCAACACTGTCTCAACAGTTGGCATCCCGCTAGGAATTACATCATTTTGATCTAATGACCTCGGCTACTTACAGCCTAAGTAATTTTATTGTACTGAGCCAGTGATCATTTAATGAAATAAAACTATTATATAAGCCATGTCACTAATCAGCTTTTTGGAAACAGTTTAAGTAACGGTAACTAATATGAAAAGCCATAACAAAATATTTCATGATGATCCAGTACATTTCCCGAAATATATAATAAGCTTAGCTTAGAGGATTTCATCTTAATTCTAATTTGTTTTTGTGATACATTTCGTAGTGATGATTACAATATTGCACTTAAAGAATAGTTTTATTTACCTTTACGTCTCTTCTTTTTTCGAGGCCTTTTTATATCTTGTGGACTATTTTGCTTTTGCACTTCAGAGGATTCTACTTCACAAGTATTACAATCAGCACTTTTTACAACCTGAATTATTTTGCCAACTAAGCACAGCACTAAGGCGATCATTTTCCACGGTTACTAGATCTTCAGTACAGTTTATCTAGTTTCTAAATGTTATCTTACACACACCGTATATTTTTTCTCTTATTAATTTTAAATTCATATACCAGTTGTTGGTTTCTTTGTTTTTCTAGGTTTATAATATTGTTAATATTGTTTTTGTAAACACTTTCATTAAGATAATGCATAACCTTTACTGTTTACAGCACTGCACTTATTAAAATGTTTTCTGATTTCACTTGAAATTTATCTTCTGTGTGTGAGTTAAAATGATTTATCGAGGGGTTATCAGTTAACTAGATACAAACATGAACGTGTTGATACATCTAGTAGCAGTATGGTAGTCTTGGCGTGATTTCTATAAAAGGCTAAAAATAAACACCTCCAACGTTCAATCATTTTAATACTTTGTCACTCAACTATGCTACACTCTGTCTGACGTTATTAGAGTAAAGAACATGAATAGTAAACAGTAAACTATTATGTATTAACTACAAATTAAGGTTTTATATATTAATTTACGTAAATTTACACTAGAGAACTACTGGATCGCTCAAGACGTGATTGCGATAAACCTAGACCTAAACAGTTTGCATCAGGATACTTGTGGCTTAGCGGTATTCGATTCATCTATTATAGGCACATACTTTCTATATTGTGAATATTTAATTATATTCATCGTAGGCAGTATAAATATCGCTTAGGCGCATAATTATATACTTGTTAATATAGTCCAGTCACATAAATCATAAGGATTTAGTATCAACTAAGTGCATGTACATAGTGACGAAAACAATAGCTGAAATAATATTCTTTGATCTAAGGATGGATAAAAAAGTGTATATGACCTAGCCTAAACGTAAAACGTCTTGCTAATAAAATTATAGTGACACGACACGACTATAGTCTACTGGGTCCAAATATATTTAAAGTAATTCCGATCGAGGCAATGCTGATAAAAGCATATTTGAACGACGGCGTCTAATCAAAGTGAATATAGATCATGTTAATAGTTTGGTGAAGTATGCTTGGAAAAAGTTAATCATAAATTTGGGTCAACTACCTAATAGGTATAGGTAAGTACTTACTTACTCTTTTATTCTGAAACTCTGGCGCTTATTTTTAGTCCGAGGGGTTGCCCCTTATGTTTAATTTTAACAATGCCCTTAGCCACGCGACCGTTTGGTACCCTTAGGTATAGTTATAATTGGAGCGATTGTTATTTATTATATTGCTGTCAAATATATCCAGTGATGAATTGACAAATTTACCATCCAAGTGCAAATTTATTCATCGCATGAGAAAACAATATATCTAACAAGTAATACATATAAATTTTTTATTGTTTTGTGCGATAGCCAAATCAATATATTCATTAAAAGATATTTCAGACTGATATGGTCCCTATAAGATGTTGTTAGGTTAGATAATTACGTAACAACTTAAGACAGAAGATTCCTTAAGTAGGGATTGAATAAATTAATAACCGACTTGGTATTACATGGACCTCATAACTTTTTACGGTAGAACAACTGAGGCGAGACTTGGTATTTTTTGACAAGTATAATAATTTTTATGGGATCTCATTTCCATTTGTATAATAGTCTTACTTTATTCGTTTCTGGTACCTTCTATTTCTTGTTTATATTAACAATGAAATTTCTGGAAGCTCTCTCTCTGTCTTAAGAGTTTTTCTTAATTTTGTAGGTAGCTTTCCTTTTTTTCTTCTCCGGTGGTTATTTACCACCTTACGCACATATGAATATGCACGTATATTTTTGGCATTAGTTATTAGTCAGTAATATTTAATGACACACTCGTCATACGTCTAGGATAAAGGTAATCCTTAAGCAAGTAGTTATGCAATTTTGGGCAGTTTAATAGAGTAAACTGCCCGGAATTGCATTGCTCTCATACATACTTGCTTTTATATTGCGTTGGCCATGTTACTAGTTACCTTTGATACACCTATTATTCCAATTCTAATATTCCATACATTTCACATATCAATTAACTGCAAATGTAACTTTGTAATTCTATATATTCGTATGGTATTACATAGTTATATAAGCAGTTAATGTATTTAGAAAACCGGACCGAATTTGAAAAATATTTCAGTTTTTACTTGATTCATACACAAATTTGAAATATCTATTTATACAATGCCTGTATGGCTACTGAAAATTCAGGCTTCTAGGTTTTATCCATATCACACACATCAGTTATAGGGGGCTGCTTTTTGACTCGACTTGGCAAGGGCACTGCCGTACCCCCAGATAGTAAACGGCTCCAAGATTTGTTCCTCGATCTCCAGGGACTATTAATGAATCTTCATAGAAACTTATGACAGATTAACTGTCGACCTGCAAAATCTAGCTGGGGCAGACTAGAAAATTAACAGAGAATCAGGTGCTATAACTGGCGCACATTTGGAGAGGCCTAAAGCAAGCATAAACTGTAGCAGTGCTTGCCCGTAAACATGTAAGTACACCGGAAGAACTCAAGAGTACTGCACATTGGGCATACAAAATCTGACAAATGATATGTCGTCGACACAAACAATGTTGGCACCATGGAGAAGGAATAATCATATTCTGTCCTCCGTGGTTGGCACCGACTTGTAACAGAACAGTAAATCTGTAAATTCAGTTAGTTTTTTAAAACGTAATTTTTGCAGTGCCTGTGGTATCATAGTGCTTTTACTTTAGCACAATCGGGGGCTCGATGTTTCTTGATAGTGTGTTGCTATTGATAATGTATAAGGTAAATTTAGATAAGGTTTATGCCTTATTACTAAGTTAATTCAACTTTCAAGCACTTAGAGATCCTATATTAGATTAGAAAATCTGCATTCTAGATCCTCTAGATCAGCGTAGTTAAACTTAGCGTAGAGTTAAGGTTAGGAGTAGCATGTTAATTGTAAAAACCAAGTTTAATCTCACACTTAGATAGCATCGCATGCGCTCTAATGAGTGCTAAAACATGGTCATGGTCAAATACTAGAACTAAAAGAAAATGTGTTGGTTTAGTAGATACGTGTGTAATATAGTTTCATGCCATAATCGTTAACTATAGCGGTTTTTTTATCTTAATCGTTTAAACAGATTTGTACGTACAAGCATTCTGTAACAATGACTACAATGTTTAATGCTCGTACCACATGTGTCATCATAAAGTAGATATAGTACCACTACCAAATAAACAAAACAATTGCAGCGACCCACCCAACATGACTCTGTTCCGGTGTACGACTCAATACGTAAACTGTTTTAACAATTATATTGTAAAGAAAACACCACAAGGCCAACCGAACTATTATTTTTGATTAAAAAAATTGTTATTCAAAGAGAATATAATCTAAAAATAAAAAAGTCTACTCAAACTGATTTTTTTATTTTTTCCGTGTGCGTTTCACTGCGTCACTGGACTAGGTATCGTGATATCCGCACTATAGTTACGATATTTTAACCGCATAGGCATGCGGTATATATGTTATATAGATTAATAAAAAAAAGTAATATATGAAGCTTTTAAGGATAAAAAGAAAACATATCATTGAATATTTACCCGATCTGCGTGTGTAAATACGGATAGACTTCTATTGCGTGACTTAGAACGTGTAAGGTAATACAAGTTACCGAATTGACTGAAGTCATCGGTACTTTATTACAATGTATATAATGGTTATGTACTTTATAATAAAATGACAATACTATATTATGTTTATCAGTGTTTTGTGGTAAAAATGGACAAAGTTAGAAAGTGCATAGGTAGACTTTTAACCTAAGTACTTGTTTTGTGACTGAAATATATTGAATAAATAAGACTTACCCAGCATCCTATTTACTTCTCCTTTTTCAGTCATCCTCGTCATCCACGTCTTTCATGGCTTTAAATCTGCAACGAAAGGGCAAATTAAAGTTATCAACAAAAATATCTCCACAAAACCTACCACATTTGATATTTCATAGGTAGTTAGGACAAACTTAGATCGTACGTGAATTCACTATAAAACAAAAGAGCTTATTAGTTTTTACTTGAGTCTTCACCTTAATATCGAACTGCTTTCACCCCTTATAGCACGGTGTGTAAGCACAACATCCACTAGCACCAAAGAAACCATGTAACTCACGATTCAACAACGTTTCAAATAAACTTCGTTTACAACAACAATTTTCAGCCACATTTTCACTTAACAACTATTAATTTAGCGGAAAATCAAGGAAATATTATAAAGATTTTTCAGTTTGTGGTAGAGTCATCTTGACAAGGGTTGGAAGGCGAACGCCACGGAAATGTGCGAACAATCCCGACGGTAGCCGAATGCAAATACAGCACAGAGATGAATTTTGGCTATAGCGACACTTTTATAAATTAGTGTTTCGGTAAAATTTTGATTAGTTGCCCAAAATTACATTGACTTGTCAACGATATAAGAGTATTCTTAATAGCCCGAAACATACTTGGCTTGATATATATAGAGATTTATTATAATCAACAATTTTTTTGTGTTCAGTAATCACAATCCGTGCCTGCACGCTATGGTAACTACCGCTCTGCCGAAAGGTCGTCGTTTCGCCATGTTTTTCACGCATGCGCATTTTCCACCCCAAGGGGTAATCACTAAAATGTTATTACGTGTTTTTAGTGTTGCCAGTAAGAAATATAATAGTTTCCGTATTTAAAATATAAAGTATGTAATAATTTTTATCACGTGAAAACAAGTCTTAAATTTTCTTAAATGTATTTCAAGTTATACTAAAACTTTAGAACCCATTTTAGACCGGGTGTACTGAGAACGTTTGAAGAAGTATATTCGATCAATACCATGACGTCATACCATTGAGAACAAGCTATAATATTATATTGCACTTTTGTTACGGAAATAGGCGTGTGATGGCTAAATATAGCATCAACCAGCTTTCATTTTCAATTTATGACAAATATTTGTGTCTTTCTTATGGATATTGGTATTTCAAAATGTACTTAATGGTACTCGTTATAAATTTCAATAAGTACGTAATAGGTAATTTTCAAGACACTGAGTTAAAAATCTCTCATTTCAAAATTTTTACAACGCAATACTTCGAAGTTTTGTAATTACTATGATCTAAGTTTCATTGTATTGTAATTCATAATGATCGTTCAAAGATCAGAGAACTTAGTTTGTAGGCGTTCTTCCATTCTTATTGATATGAGGCATCAAACGAATGCTCATTACAATATATGTAATGGAAGGCTGCTTCCAAGGCTAACCACACTCCGCAAAAGGATTCCACCGGCATTCAATCAAACACTATTTAAAAATAACAATTCGCCCAAGAGAATCAAATCTTGGTGGACGATGAGTAAGTAAGTAGTATGTTAAACATCTATGACAAAGGATAGAATATGTTAGGTATACTCTATAACCTATAGAGATCAAGTTATAAATAAATTGATCTGTTGAAAAAGGATGAAACAATTTAATCAAGCTAGGTACGGCTAACTAAGCATGAGTCTATGGAATGGCCTGCCCCTCTAGAGAAGTTGCAATACGTTTGTAGAATAGAAAATATTGATCAATGTATGGGATTGATATACGTTGACGACTGTCTGAAAATAATTGAATCTAACTTGTTAGATTTTTGAGAAAAGCTTTTGTAAAAGTAAAAGACGTTGTTGACAAAAGTATTGTTTTCTTCTTACTAAAATTAAACTATTTAAGGGACTAATTACTATAACTAACAAAATTAATTCACACTTACTTTTAGTAACTTTAAACAATCCCCAATTTATGTATGCTCTGTCTGTAACGTAACTGTATAATGCATCAGCTTAAAGTAAGTGAATCAGTGTTCCCGATAATGCAAGGTGCAATCACAAAAGTGTTCCATTGGTTTAGCTCAAATATTCTTTGCCTTGATGGTAACAAAACTAAATGTATTAAATTTACACTACCATATGTTACACAGGTGAAATTGTGGAAACCAATGTACCTACAACTCAATAGACAATTGTTGAACCTTGTGTAATCGACAGAGTTCTTAGGTTTAAGTTTTAATGCTAAGCTGCAGTGGGGATCACACATTGAAAATATAGCCAGTAGAATAAGTTCGGCTTCCTACGCTGTAAAAAGATTGGAACTTTTACTGACAGGGATACGGCTAGAATAGTTCATTTCAGCTATTTTCATAGTATTTGAGCTACGGAATTCTCTTTTGGCAAATGGTTCTGAAGATGAAAAGTATATTTTTCTTTATTTGTTCCCTAGATCTTTGTACGACCAGTGTCTCAGAATTATCCTTGTTAGTCCATGTTGCATTTGAGGCCTTTATGATGTGGCTTGGTTTTATCCTTGGCCTTTATCATGCGACTGTCGTCTTACCTCCCAGCCTGAGTTGTGGTTAGTGGCTAACTACTAACAGGGTTGTTCAGGTCACCCCAATGGGCCAACCTAATCTAACCGTTTGACAGCCGGTACCTAACGACTTTTATCGTGCTCTCCGGAGCACGGAACTGCTCAGATGAAATACCACGAAGTGGTCATCCATCACCGCCCAGGCTTTCCTCTTGCAGTTGGGAATCAGCTGACTGTCGCATAGTTCCAAGAAAATAACCAAACTATGGATAGGACAATTAGGAGATCGGATCTCGGACCCCAAAGTACAAGTTTTGAGTGCAACCAGGATTGCCGCTTGGATGAAGAGACACTAAAAAAAGACGGCGTAGTTTAATAAGTGCAACATAAAAATCCTTCATGGCCAAATAACTAAATTTTTATAAATTTAACGATTTCAACGTGCTGAATTTTGCAAATATCTTGCGTGCACTTTTAAATAATGCCATGCAATTTGATTATGATGATCTGTGATTCTCATGACTTTTTATGCGACATTACTAACCTGAATGCCATTGTTTATTTACTTGAGAATTGTCTGCCACTAAAATTAGATTCAAAACCGTAATTTTGAATTTGCCCTTTCGTAATTTTTTACCCGTGCAACACAATTAAAGGAAAATACACTGTTCTTTCAAATAACTATTTTTACACTTGATCCATGATTACTTTTTATGATAACTGAACACAATCACACTAATACATCACGTTCATAACTGTCTTTATATAAACTTTACAAAATTATATAGGTAACGTGTATACTAGTAACAACGAACATTTTCGACCAACTGACTGATTAAGGACGTTTTGTAAGACTTTGAAATTACTCTACTTTCAAGCTGAAATGTTTCGTAATTCTATGCATTTAAAAATTATTTTGGCGCAAACAAACGCTTCCGGCTGAAACGTATCATTCCAAACTTGTTTTAACCGAAACAGATAGCCTTTATTAATTAACGCCAACTAGAATTTAGTTAATTTGCCTCACTTCGTAAAGTTAGCTATCGAGTATTGCGGATAAAGCCTCTGAGGTATAATCCATTTTATTATACGTTTGTACAATAGAACTACACAAAACTAAACACAACATGTATATGCTTGGTATGAATTCATTTAATTTTCTTTTTCATTGCGTATTAACTGAATATTAAGACCAAAGCAGGTAATAAACTGAAAATGATCGTCATTGAAAATTATATTTCAGATACATTCTATACTTGAATGAGTCTTACAAGAAAAATCTTTATAAAAAATCCTTAGTAATCTTTCTTATTATCTAGGACTAATGATTGTGTATAGGTAGTAATAGTACTATAATGCAACATGTGCGTACTGTATGTGATACTGATAACTGTCTTTGTCAGTGATACAAAAATGATTAAAACACTATAAAAGCGGGAACACTTGGATTGTTGGCACTCAAGCAAGAGATTATAAAACGATAACACTTTTGTTCTTTCGGCTTATCGATGCCTTCGTTTTACACTAACTATCGGAAGTGACCTCTAAATTTAATCAGTGATAATTGAATACGTAATGACTGCGTACTGTATTGCACTGAGCATCGAGTAGGACGCGTGCCGACCGCCAAGCGAGATTCTCAACTGTTTTATTTTAAAGCTGGCTCGCATACTTTGGCCGTGAAAATTATTGCAAAGGTGTAGTAGCTCTATTCAAAATGGATGAGCTATGACTTTGTCGTTCTTTGACTGTGAAAAACAGAGCACTGTCTCGAACATTATTAATTGCCAATCATTATTTTTCTAAAATTTAACTATGGAATGAAAATTTTGCTGCTTGTCTTCTGAAGAAGTTATTGGAAAATTATTAAGTCATACTTTGCAGTTTTTATTTTTAGGTATACAGTTGCAACTGGTCTCGTTATTGTATAATAAATTACCTAACTATTTTTTTTTTCATCTTTTTTCAATTTTAGATTTTACTGTTATACCGTTAAAGTCTAAAATTAAATGACAATCTTGTAAAGTGCATGAAAAATGTTTTTCACACTTTCTCTCTTTATTTTGAACTTTAAAACTCAGCCATAAAGTCTAAAATTTAATAACATTTTATGTAATGTCAGCGGTATGACAGTGGTTTTGTTATGTTATAAATTTAGCAGAATCGGGGGCCTGGTTGAAAAATGGAATGAGAGACTTTTCATCCCTGGAATTGGGTTACCATAGGTCACGGGAACGAGAACAGAATTCAATGCGGGCGAAGTCGTAGGCATCAGCTAGTAATCTTATAAATGTTAAAGTTTATGAAGATTTTCGGATTTTTGTTATCAAATGATGCTTTACCAGCTGAACGAATCTAACCGGAGTTGCGAACAAGATTAGATTATGCGAAGTCGCTTTTAAGCCGAACGCAACGTTAACAACAATTTACGATAATCATCATACTATGTTAAGTAATTTACATAATAAATAGTAAGAAAGTGACGTCCACAAGAGACATGACAATACATTCGTAGACAATAGAGGAAAAGAAAGTGTAAAATTAACACTTTGTAACTTAGCAACGAAATGCTTACATCAAATATCTTCCGTAAAAGTATCTTTAAAGTCTCTTATGGATGGCTTAACCTTAATACAATATCTATAGCACTTACAAGTTTTGGAACTAAAAAATACCTGCCAGTTTTCAAGAGTCCAATTCATATGAAACCGTGTTTTGGAAAAAATTGAAGATGATATTTTATTGTGTAAGAACGTTAGCTTGTGTTAATTAACAACACATTTAAGAATTATTTACAAAATTTGAGGCAAGTTCATAAAATATAACTACTTTGGTACCTTGTCAAGTCAACAAGGGATACAGATAAAACGAGTGTAGCATGTAAACGAGTAATGTATATTGTTTAAATAGCATTAATTTTGTACAAATAAATTCATCTACGTATCAACGGCAACGATGCGTATGTGATCTCTATCACGTTCACTAAATTAATGATTCGGCATAATGATACAGTAGATTACAATATGCTTGTAAAATTTACTTTTAATATACGATATTGTCCAAGATTATAATATTAAATGATTGTTAAATTAATTTGAGCTAAGAACAGATACTTCAATCTCCACACTCCTCATCCCCTTCTTTATCATTATAGACTACAATATTATGGTCTATCATTACAGCGTATGCGCACCACCCTGCCACTTGATTTTAACTAGTAAAATTATCAAGTAATGTAGAATTTCCAAATCAATTAGACAATTGCAGTCCACTGTTGGAATTATGCCTCTCCCAATATATGACATGGCACCAGATCATCCATCATGTAAAACATAATTTAAAAAAATATACTTATAAGCGTTCACAACCGAATGCATAAAACTAATATTTGGTATTATTTTGTACTCAATTTTAAGAGGTTGACAATTCTTTGAATTATATTGGTAATTTTAAGCGGCAGGGTAATTGAAGATAACAGAAATTCATCTAACTGCTTCATCATCTACTTAACTGAATACATCAAGATTCATACCAAAAATGTTCTCATAAATTTTATTCTCCCTAAAATTTGCATCCAAATTGACACAGTAGCCTAGAATCCCATTGAAATTTCGAATAGCACATAGAGCCTAAATAAAATAAATATAAAATTTGACATAAACTTGATATACCTTCCTATCAGTTACAAGTATGATTTTAACGTTATCGTAACCCTATTGGTATCAGTGAGTGTGTTTGAGCAAATTGATGTAGGTAATCGTACCAAATTGCTCTGAAACGATCCATACGCCTTAGTCGCATGGGTCGCTAGCCTCGTCAATTTAAACGCGCACTGTAATATAACAATGATGCACCGTATTCGGTTCAATAAGTTATCTTTCTATTTGACTAAACACTTTGTTTCGAATTTGCAAACAGTTTGATATCTTATCAGTCCCTATTAGTGCGAGTTGAACATTGCTGGGTACACGTATCGGTAGTTGTCTACAAACTGGAGCGATGTGACTCTCATCTGTGTTGTGATACTGAAGTCTGTGATTTTCTATTTTATTTGTATTTAATAGACGCTTTTTAAGTGAAAATGAATGAAGGCACAGTTGATGTCCTTGAGTTGGAGAAATTAAGGTTGGTTTCATGTTTATTTTCTTGCAACCTATCTGGATTAAAAATGATTGCATTAAATGTGAATGTTTTACCTATTTCTAAGTTACAATAATAAATATGTTTTCTGTTTTTATTTTCTTAATTTAATGTGTGATGTGATACAAGTAAAACACATATTCCTTTTTTATCTACTTTCTTGAAATCCAGCCCATCAAACCTTAATTCAGGCAATTTGTATTGAGTGTGATGTGAGTGTATGAGTGACTTTTTGAGTGATGACTGTCATCATGCAGTCTACCGAATATCATCTCGGAGACGCATTTGTTTTTATGGCGTCATTATGTTGATAGCTTATCGCGATTAAGTAACTCTATGTAATCAGGAAAAAACTAGGCCAATGATCATGATCAAACTATTAAGTTCTGTTATTCAGTGTAGGTGTAAAATGAAGCGTCGGTAGCTAAGTGGTTAAGGAGTCGGCTTTACGATCGAGGGGTCCTGGGTTCGAATCCTAGACATTACACTACCGACATGAACCCACTCCTAGCACAAGCAATTTAGCTTAGTTGGAGGAGTCAGAGGGAATATTAGTAATTTCGGTTGTTAATACTCTTTAAAAAAACATTGCAAAAAAAAATACAATTTAGCGAAGACGTCGAAATTACGAAAACCTTACATGCAGAAGTAAAGACTATTTCTAAGGAATATAACTTATTATGTGTTATTTTATCTTTGTTACACATTTTATTCAGCCCGTCAATTGACTGCACTCCGCTAATTGGTTCAAAACGTTTTAATTGCTATGTAGTAGCCCTGCCATGCAGCAGGATTCGTTTGAAATAACTACCTACGAATATTTAACTTCTCACAGAATGAAACTATTGTGCTCGCCTTCACATATCTCAAAAGATTATTGTTTACGATTTATTTGTCTGGTCTAAAGTTTCTCGAAGAGATAACTAATGACATTTGTAGTTTATCACCTTCTGTGATCCACCACCTATCTTCAAAATGAAAATGTTGTAATTACATTCATAGAATGCTACATAAATAATTTAAATTATGTTTTAAAGACAGGATGAAACGGAAGCAAATAAATCAGCAAGCGAAGGCGTTCGGCCGGAAAAGTATCGGGTGCTACTCGAGCCGGCGCTGGTGGGTGCCATGATAGCGATCAATCTGGGTCAGACTTCGCTGCAGAACTTCTACCTGCGAACGGCATGCACAGTTGACTTAGGATACTCCCCAGATATTTGTAACAAGGGAGTCGGTGAAGAGTTTCGGCAGGCAGAGGTATTTTTTTTTCTGTACTTTTAAATGTAGATACTTATTTGCTTGGGTAATATTTATTTCTTTTTGAATTATGTTCTGAATTAGTTACGGTTGATTGAGACTCCTAGTAGTTACAAGTATACACTTATGTACTTAGGAAGTATAAGTGACATTAGTATGTAACTAGGTAAGTATATGAGTAAAATTAGAATTTCATTAAAGGAATATGTAGAGATTTTAAACAGCTCAGACCAAATTCGTAAACTGATCCTGTGCCACAGGAACCTATTTCCTGAATAAGAAACCCATGTCCTATTTCAGACTTGACTATAATTATGTCACGTACGTATTAACAATATCAAACTATTTCTACTACTAAACTATCAAAGTGAAAGGTTTTATTACTACAGTAGAATTAACCAAATAAGACGATTAGTCTGTCTGGGTATTGTGAATGTATAAGAAAGTAGCTTTTCCCCGCGGCTCCGCCCGCGTGGATGTCGGTTATCGCGTAGTCTTGAGCCAAAACTATTGAGCAGTAAACTCGCCTCTCTACTCGCCTCCACTCACCCCTCTACTTTCCTCTCTACTCGACTATTTAGCCGCCTCTGTTCCCGAGTTTCTACTCGCCTCTCCACTCGCCGCGCTAATTTTTCGCCTCTACTTGATTATTCGTTGCTGTACTAACCTCTTCCCTCGCTCTCTAATCACCTCTCTACTCGCCTCTCTACCCGACTCTCTACTCAGCTCTCTAGTCGATCTCTATTCGCCTCTACATTCGCTCTTTACTCGCCTCTCTACCCGCCCCTTTACTCAACTCAATTCGAATTCTATTGGCCTCTATATTTGCCTCTCCACTCGCCTCTCTACTCGACGCTCTTCTCGCCCTGTACTCGATTCTACTCGACTTTCTATTCGACCTCTAGATGCCTATCCACTTGCCTCTCTACAACGATCTCTACTTGCCTCTCCACTGCCACTGCACTCAATATTCGACTCTTTACTCAAATATGTCGTTCTCCAATCTCTAATCTGTCCATGTACAAAATTTCAACAGGTTATCTTCAAAAATGATTTCATACTGATTTTCAGTCACTATAGACCCCCACCTAACCCTCCCCTTCTAACCCTTTTATGCGATAAGACGTAGCCTAGGTCCGTTTCCAAGCTATAATCCACCTCTGTACAAAATTTCATCAAGATCGGTTCTGTGGTTTAGGCGTGAAAGCGTAACATGCAGACAGACAGAGTTACTTTCGCATTTATAATATTAGTATGGATTAATTACTAATAAACGTTACAATTTGAATTTAGTAGATAAGCTTGTATTAGTACCTTGAGTAGGTGCAAATGTCTACGAAGAGAAGGTAAGAGGGGAATAAAAAATAAATAAATAAAAAACAGAATAATAAATATGATAAATAGGTAACTAAATATATTACTTTTATGCTTACGCTCGCATGTCCTCGATGGGGCACGAAAAGGTGTATTTTGCGTCCACATTTCGTCACGCATATTTCTAGTCCCAAATAATAGAGGGAAGGTATTGGGTACGTGTTCAGGTTTCGTGCTACTATTGAAGTCTTTCCTTACAGAAAAAAATCAATAACACGTTACCCGATCCAAGAATCAAATCCAGAACTCATGACCGCACAAAGACTGAAGCTCAAACCTGTGCCACAGGACCAACGCAGTAGGACAAATAATCTGTTATTATATTGCACTGTTAATATGAACACTTCTTTTACGTAATTATGATAATGTTAAAAATTTATTTTAATGAAAGAATAAACAAAACACTAAAACAATTCGAACAAGAAATAGCATTATAAAATATAAAGAAATGAACACTGCGCGTCACAATTTTTCAGCATCACTGTCCAGTGGTCACGAACTCGGTAGATGGGCATCTTGACAATTAATTTTATATTTGTTTCTTATGATAATTATTTTCGCTAAATTAAATTTCGTTACGTAATTCACTTTATTTAAAAAAATATTAACTAATATTACGTTCCTGCACCTAATTAATAATGAACACGTTTGTCGAAATAAATTCATTTTACCACATTGCTATTTTTAGTCTTTTTGAATTCTTCTTTTGAGTTCTTTCTGAATTGTCTAGCTCATCATATCAAAAATTAATACCAGAATACCAGTGAAAACAAAACAACATCTACCGATCTGAAAAACAAAATCATTCTAGTGAGCACAATAATTTAGGTATTATAAAAGTTTCATTTAAATATACATGACATAAAATGAAGTTGGTTAGAGGTTGACATGTTTTTTTTTACGTGCGGGATATCCTCACGGATACCTCCCCCTCCGGAGCCGGAGAGGGAGGAGGACTCGAACCGACTAAACCGCACGCCGTCTGTGGGTCGTAGTGCTAGGCCGAAGGTGAGTTTGTTAGGCGACATATCCCTCGTACCTTGGCTGATCCAGGGCCATCCCTCTCGGTCTGGCCCTCCACGGGAGGGGGGACCCCGCGGACCCCGACTCGCCCCCGGTATGGGAAGGCGCGGAAGATAATTAGCATAACACTCACTGTGATATTTACCACGTTTTTTTATTGGTTTGAGTATCCCGGTATGGTGAGTGTATGGGACAAATCTATTTTGTAGTGTTATCTACTATGATGGAACTGTGATGTCAAAAAACATCATAGTTCCATCATAGTTACGAAGAGTTTTTGCCGTAAACATGTTTAGTTACAAAGTATTTGGTTTATTTTCGAGGTTAGGATTATGTTTGTTAGATAACCCTGAATTTTATCAGAGGTTCATATACTTAATCTAATAAAAACCCACGCATTTGAATGTTATCGTAGGAACATTTGCCAATGACTCAATTAGGGCTGTAGTTTCTGATAGAGGGGATTTTTTGTGAAAATCTTAGTTTACTTACTACCTACTGGCGGCCATTACAGTTTGATGTTTAATGCAATTTTAAAGCAATTTGTATGGAATATTCAATCTGAATCGGTAATTCGATGTGCAGCAAACAGCTCCGCCGGCATTCCTAACATAGCTACACTGTTTTCAATGAGGAAATAGTAATGAAGGTAGCAGGCTGGTGTCCTTTGATAATAAAAAAAAATATGGTGGACGACCGCGTCCACTGCCTTGTGTATGATTGCACGCGTGCGGGTGCAAATATGGTTACGATTTTCATGCTAATAATATTAAATATACCTACTTACTACCGCAACCGAATGCCTGCACATCGATCTAACAGCGGACAGATCAGTCTTGAGTTTTCTATATTTAAAATAAATAATATATATTTTGTCGGTCATGTACCTATTTAAAAATTCTATCCTTCTTCATTTCAGGCAGCCAGTCAAATAGTAGTATCAGGCGTGAACGTCAGTCGAAGTTTCATAGGATCTCTTATAGCTACTGTAGTTCTACTCTTCGTGGGTCCATGGAGTGATTGCAGCGGTCGGCGGAAACCTCTTCTCATATTACCCTTAGTTGGTATGAGTGTGATGACCACGGGAGTTATACTGATGCTCATATTCCCTGGTGCGAGCACTGTTCAAGTATTATATACTGTACAACTGCCTATGTCTTTAGGTGGTAATTTCGGATTATTATTAGCTGCCGCATTTAGTCATATAGGAGATGTAAGTATCTGATTGGATTCTTTTTTTTTATTTTCAATTTCGTCAGTCTAATACGTAGCTTAACATTATTGAAGTTACTGTTCACTTTAGTTCTAAAACATTTAATAAAATATTTGAGGCGTCGCGTTGGTAGCTTAGTAGTTCAGGAGCAGGCCTTACAATCGAAAGGTCCCGGGTTCGAACACAAGCACTTTAGCTTAGCTCTCTAGCTAATTACTAATATTCCCTCTAACACCTCTGTGTTAGAGGGAATATTAGTAATTTCTATTCTAATATTCATAAAAAGAACCTGAAAATAATTTAAAACTATGCCACTTAGGTGGCAAAAAAGCACAGGACCCACCTGATTGAACGGGCCTATAGATGAATGCAACACCAGAGGCGTTACAATGCAAATAACTAAATCACTCAATGTAAAGATTATTTGTTATTTTTGTTGTTTTTTGTGTTCAGCAATTTTGAGGTAGACTGTACCATAAAAAATACAAATGATACAAATGCCTTTGTAGCACGGCAGTAACGAAAGTTGGACAAAATGTATCTAATTTGACTTAAGTAGGAATTCTTTTAAATTCAAAAGAAAAGATTCTTTCCTATCTATACTTTCCTATTTCGTTCAGATGTCTCTGGTGGTCATCAGATCAAGTGTACTCAAAATAAGATAAGTAGTGAAAACGAAAATCAGATAAATATGTAGATAGTACGTTTGACAATATCATTTATCAATAAATATATCAGTAACACGTATCAACTATTATCTATTCTGTGCTAAAACGCATCGGATATTTTTTTCGGATGTTTGTGTACTTATAAAGCATGAAAGTGTGTATGATCTAGAATCTGATGGATGACCATATTCTAAAATCTGAATCTCACAATCTTATGAATTAGGTACCCCGGTCTATCTTAACTAAATTATGAGAGTGAGAGCGTTTTCACACTCATCCGATATCCGATATCCGACATCCGATATCGGAGGAAGTCAAATGTATGAAAAATGTGTCTGTCTTTCACATTGTCCGGCCCGATATTGGTTATCGGAGCCAACATCACTGTGTTGCCCCGATATCGGATCACAAAAAAGCAAGCAATTTTCGACCTTAATGACGTGTTTTTTCGCGTTAATTTAATGACGCTGATCACGAATATAAGAAAAAAAATTCGATAGCATGTCATGTCAATAAGGTCGAAAATTGTTTGCATTATTTTTCTCTTTTTTTCATCACTAGAATCCCTAACTAGTCTGTGCCGTATCGGGCCGATTTTATCGGATAAATGTGAAAACAGCACAAGATGTCGGCTATCGGATATCGGATGAGTGTGAAAACGCTCTTAGGCTACAATAATTCGCACCCAGCAGAAGTTTGGTAGAGATAGTTCAAAACACTATCATAAATGAAATATGAAAAGTCCTCATCGATCCGATACCTGTTTTTTTTATTCGAGGTCAAAGGTCACAAAAATAGAATTTCACGATTTCAGTAAAATGATAAGTTTTATCTTAAAAATATCTAAGACAAAGTTAAAAACCATGTAATTAGGTATCTATAAAACTCGATCAAGTCTGAGTCGGGCTCGTGCACTAAGGGTTCCGTACGAAACTTAATTAAAGCGCAGGCAGGACAATATACTTTAATTGTGTTAATTTATAACTTTGATTTCACGGTACTTTCTGTTGAGCTAGAATCATGGAATGTGGTCTTATAGCACAGTTAAAGGGTAGAGTTCGAAAGCTGTAAATATTTAGCTATTCGTGCCGTACTCCGTATATAGGTGGATTATGGTGATGAGCTAGATATTTACAGATTTCGATCTTTTCTCGTTATTTTTGCTAAAATAATTTGCTTCTTCTCAAATTTTATAATTCTAGCTCAATCGGAAATATCCTAAAATCAAAGTTCTAATTCAATGCAATCTAAGTATCTTGCCGTTTATGTAGCACAAGTACGCGCCTAAATTCAGTTTCGTACGGAATTCTTAACGGGCGAGCTGGAATCGTACTTGACCGATTTAATAGATAATTGCATTATCTTTAATTTTGTCCCAGATATTTTTATGATACAACTTACCGTTTTGCTGAAAATCACGAAAATCCCGTTTTGATCCCGAATTAAAAAAATTAAGGCACCGGATCGATGAGCACTTTTTATATTTAATTTATTATTCGGAACAACCCTACCAATTTTCAGCTGGGTACGAATTATTGTAGCCTCGGATTGTGTAGATTGTCCGGGGTAAATGTGAAAGTTTAAGAATGCCTAAGTATATTCGCTACTTCTTTTTGCTGTAACGGCTTACCGTTACATGATCTATTTTGTCTTACCTTATATAGTTTTGATAATCTAACTGTACAGCCAATTTTAAAACATCAGGTAGAATAAAACGAACATTCTTATTAAGAATATTCATTTTATCTTGCCTCCGTACACCCTCCAGGTAGTGACCGGGTAGTGAACGCGGATGCTGCGCAAGAAGCGCGGGTTCGATCCCCGAAATATTTGTATGCATGAATGTGGGTATTTGCATTGGTCTGATCATCTCTCAGAGAGCACGATAAGCCGTCGGTCCCGGTTGCCATACAAACATCTATGGCAGTATATTCTTATAATTTTGACCTTGATAATAATACAGATTTCTTTACAATGACACTAGAAATTATTAGTGGTACCATAGTATTAATAGAAGCTCCTGGTGGTACCTTTGTAGGCATATGTAATTTCAGTTAGTTTAGGTTCAAACCCAGCAGAACTGGATAGTAATGAAAAAGTAAATCTGGCTACAGAATACAACGGACAATTGCTGCACTTCTTTTTCAAATTATATTGAAACATGTGTAATAAAGGTAAATTGGGTTCAATAATATCGCAATAATTTCGCGTCTGACTCGTTGACCCCACTATCTATCAATTACATATCTAGTTCATGTTCAAAGTCAACATTTATCTTAATGTAATTGGCCAAAGACCGTAAGCCTCTGCAGTGTTTGTGTTGTCTATTTGGCTCACATGCTAAATGACTATTTATTATAAAATTTCTTCACAGGAAATAAAACAAAAATGCTTGATAAACCTTGAATTGCTTCAAAGTAACTGATGCTTAAGAGATGATTAAATACTTCTTGTCTTTTTAGTCACAAGCTTTTTACAGGTATGCGCACAATATCTAATTACGTTGGGACGCATGCCCAATTATATATTTTCTTCCTTTTAAAGTTTCACGTAGCACTTTTGGAGAGATTTAAAATAAACTACTGTATAACTTATTCATTCGATTATAATTATTCAAAAGTAAACTGTGCGTGGTTCCCGGCAGAGTAGAATTTGGGCCACCCCTTCTCTTCCCATGTGGTGTCGTACAAGGCGATTAAGGGATAGGACTGATTAACTTGAACATCAGACAGATATGTACAGCCCAGACTGAGCCTCAGATGCATGGCTCGAGTCAAAAATAGTGCCCGGAATACGGCAATAGGCTCACCCCCTATTACGTGGGACCGAATACAGATTGGTGAAATGTGGGTGTCAATTCACCTCTGTCTTACCCTCCGGGGATAAAGGCGTGATTATATGTATGTAAACTGATATTAATCTACATGAAGCTCAAAGAAGCAATTGAGTGGGCTACGCAGGGCCCTTTATAGATGGAGAATAAATAACACAGTTACAATGTTTCTTTGTTGAGATTCCTCGACGAGGTCCTTAAAATATTAAGCATCAGGCGAGAGAGTTAATGAAGTGTCACTAATCCAAATTATACGTACGTTATTTTTATAACGCATAAGATGACAAAGTATTGTTTATGATTTTAGTCCTCTTGCAACACATAACTACCTACCATTCCAAAGTTTTATGGCAATAAAGGTATTAATCCAGGAATACATTCTAAGATTAAGTACAATTGCATGCTGCAATTGAATTGAATTGCAGTAGAACCAATTTACCGAACCAGCGAAAGAATCATTTTTAAATGATTTATTTACTTTATTTAATAATATATTAGTAATTTCTTGACATGAGTGTAAAAATTTTGACGTTCGAATGTGGTCTTTATGTGCCCAAACTGAATAAACGAAATTGATTCTTTGATTCTTTAATTCTTTGACAAACAAACAGAGAATCATATTTTTAAAGTGGTATTTTCATTCGTTTCAGGTGTGCCACTCGACAGGCCGTGATGTTACACGTACCATGGGAACCCATCGTGCTGCCATACAAATAGCTCATGTTGTCGGTGCTGTATCTGGTCCACTTTTGTACCGATACCTTGGATTCTTTGGTGTGTTTCCACTTGTTTTATTTCTGCAGGTACATAACTCTCTGTTTATTTTACAAACTTTAGTTGCATCTTCATTAAAGTAACATTTTAAAAGTAGGTTGCAACAGTGCAGTTCAGATCTTGAGAAACACCAAGTATATCTTTTTTTATTGCTCGGTAAGTGACTGAGTCATGGGATCCATGGCTATATATAACATCAATATCTGAATTTCATGGTTGTCACTAGTACACCATCACCAAACGATGACCTTCCCAGTTGAATTTCTTAGCTGACTCCATTCTCCAAGTTGGAAAAATGTTCTTTCTGTTTTAGCAAAAAAATGTACCTTCTGCATAACACATAATGACATAACGCAGGGAAGCTGTGTGGTTATGTGAAAGGTATGACAAAGAGAGGTTCTATGCGATGACTGCAGCGAGGTGCAGGCGCTGCGTGCCAAGTGCGACAGTAAGTGCGCAACAATGCAAGTATATGCTGTGCCGAATCCTCGCTGCAGTCGTTGTGGTGGCAGGTTGAAACTCAGTATCCTGATCTCCACGGCACTTCCGTGGTATATGATATATACGTGGACCTCGTCTACGTATCGTCTTTTTCCAAAAAAAAAATGTCGTCGGTCGACAAACTTCGGTGAGCACTGCCGCATCAACGTCTCATAAATGTGTTTCAACTAATACATACTGGTGCGCTTTTATCGTACTGTTACCATTCTTTGATCTTCAGTGATCACTTGATCAGCTTTGGTAGAAAGAGAAATAGTTAAAGTTTAAGTATATAATGTGTAAAGACTGGCTTTATACTTATCTAATAAAATCATTTTTCGTACTGAACAAGATACGACAAAAAGACGTTTTTCCCGATGACTGCAGCGAGGGACCAATATGGATTCGGGGGCCTAATGACCCAAAATTTTAAAGGATTTTATACATTTAAAGAATAATAATTATTTTTAGTAACTGAAATTACTAATAACCCCGCCAGCTAAGCCTAATTGCTTGTGCTCGAATGGGTTCCACGTCGGTGATGTAAAGAAATCCTCCCCATTGGTGTCGACTGATAACATACCCAAAAGGCATACAGTAAATACTAATACATGAAAACCATCGCCCTCAACCCCCCTGGAATATATTCTCTGGGTAAACCTAAGGATTCGTATAAAAATTATAATTTGCAAAGAACGTTGAAAATAGATAGGTACATATTTATTTTTAAACATGCATGAAAGGTACATGTAACTTGATGATTTATTTATGTTTCAGTTAACATCGCTTGTCTACGTAATATGGGCTATGAAAGACGTAAATGTGAACGCAGAGAATAAGGTGTCTGTATTCAACTGGAAACTGCCATTAAATGCCGTTCAGTGTCTGATAAGGGCTAGGGACGGAAACAAACGGATCATCATTCTTCTTATGCTTTTAGTCGCTTTAGGAGACAGGATGTTATTGTCTGGTGAGAACCTATTAAACTATGCTAAGCATTTAGGCACTGGATTTCTTAATAACTTACAAGTTCGCATTCATCCACCGAAGCACATTTAGAACTAAAAAGTAGATTTTATAATTCTTTTACCAAAGATTGTAAGCTGGATTTCTGAATATAAGAGGTTAGGAATGTTTTTGTTACTCAGTACCAGTGGTTTTGTTAAATAGTTTGGGCAACTAGTTGATAATATAGATGGCGCTTTACAAAGTCGTCAGTTCCTGAAAGTTTATATTACTGCCTTTAGATAAATTTGATCGCCGCAACTAGATGGCGGTAAACTTCAATTAAATAATGAAATAGTGATTACATTTTTCATTTTGATGTCGAGGCGACGTTTATAGATTTTTAATACGTGTCATCTGAACGTATATTAAGTTAATAGCATCATTGGTGGACACTGGCCCAATAGTGGATACTTTAAAAAAACCTTTATTGTAAGAAAAGTAACTATTGGGTTTACATGACTCTTTACTTAAAAAACATCTAATAGCAAATATAATACATTTTTAAAGTTATTGTTAGGGGTACTAATTTTTAATAGGTGTGATTGTTTTATATAAATATAGATTATCACTAATTTTAGTATGGATGATCCAAATATGTAGGTTGTTGACCTACCTAGATCAGGTCATGACCTAGACCATTGCCGCATTTTACATACGACGGAACGGAGACTCGAGTTTGGGGTGAGAGGATGTTTCCGCAAATCCATTTTGTCAGTTTTCTCCAAAACGACTAGTCTGATTTTAATGCAGTTTTTAGTTATAGCCGAACCTATAACTAAAAACTGATATTACAGAACTGAACTGAATTTGATTGGTGCATGTTCGTAAATAGGTGTGTTACAGTAACTAAACACCAGGAGGCGCTACAGGAACATTTTTGAGCAAATAAATATTGCCGCTTTTCTCTAAATCTACTTGTCCAATTTTGATGTAGTTTTCAGTTAAGGTTCGGGTTTGATTAGTACATATTCTTGGATAGGTGTTACGATGATAACTCATCAGGGAGCACTGTATCTAACATTTTTGCAAATCCATGTTGTCATTTTCTCCTGAACTACTAGTCAAATTTTGATGCGGTTTGCAGTAATGGGTTTAGAGATGATTAGTGAGGGTTACTAAATAGGTGTTGATACTAAATAGGTGAGATCAGTCTGGGCATGGAATATTATATCCCCTACACTGATGTCGCCGGTGTCCGCAGGGCACGCCCCTGGTTCGGGCGCGAGTGCGCGGAGGCTGTTAATCATAAACAGTCTGCGTACCGTGCTTGGATCAGGGCACGCGCTACGTGCGATCCCAACGTGGGCCACTTCAAGGCGGCGTACAACAGAGCCACAAAGGCCTGCAAGAGGGCTTATGTCAGAGCGGATGCCCAGCGCATAGCACGGCTTGGTCAGGAGCTAGTAGAGCATCCCACGGGCAGCCGTGGCTACTGGCGACGGGCCAAAGCCGTGCAAGCCAACTTCTGCCAGCCTTCGCTGCCCCCGCTGCGCAATCCCGATGGATCCCTGGCCCATGAGCCGCAAGAGAAAGCAAATTTGCTGGTTAATCTCTTTGCGGCCAACTGCCGAGTCGATGATTGTGGTATGGAGCCGCCGACACTGCCCGTCAGTGACCATGCAATGCCTGATATTCGTATCAGGCAACGCGATATCCAAGCAGTGTTGCAGTCACTCGATATCCGGAAAGCCAGTGGTCCGGACGGTATTCCAGCGGTGGTTCTGCAAAAATGTGCAGCGGAGTTGTCTCCAATGCTTGCGCGGCTGTACCGGCTGTCCTACAGCTCTGGTACAGTGCCTTCGGCTTGGAAAGAGGCGAATGTACAGCCGGTCCCTAAGAAGGGGGATCGCTCAGACCCAAGCAACTATCGACCCATAGCCGTCACCTCAGTGCTGTGCAAGGTGTTCGAGCACATTATTAACAAACAGCTCATGCGTCACCTTGAAGATCACTCCCTAATTAATGACCGGCAATATGGCTTCAGGCCGAAACGGTCAGCGGGTGATCTTCTGGCGTATGTTAACCATATTTGGGGTGAGGCTATGGACAAGCACGGCGAGTCATTGGCAATTAGCCTTGACATCGCCAAAGCTTTCGATAGAGTTTGGCACAAGTCGCTTCTTTCCAAGTTACCAGCCTTTGGTCTGCCTCCTAGACTGTGCGACTGGGTTGCCGGCTTCTTGCAGGAGCGCCGTATTCGCGTCCTTTGTGATGGACGAACCTCGGAGTTCTTGCAGGTAAATGCCGGCGTACCGCAGGGATCTGTCCTATCGCCAACTCTCTTTCTTCTGCATATCAATGACATGCTGTCGACCGGCAGCATTCATTGCTATGCGGATGATAGCACCCTACACGGGAGTTATCATGGACGTCCTGCGGATAAGCAGACGCATATCGCGGAAAAAAGGCAGCTTCTTGTCACTGAGCTTGACCGGATCCTGAATCACATTTCCCAATGGGGCTCTGAGATCTTGGTCGAGTTCAATGCCAAGAAGACGCAGGCATGTGCGTTTACAGCAAAGGTATCTTCTTTCCTTCCCCTTCCCACTCTTCAGAGCACGCCACTGCCACTGCAGGACAACCTCAATATCCTCGGTATGGATGTTCGCTGCAAACTGAACAACAAAAACTACATCGAGAGTATCATCAAAGCAGCCTCGCGTAAACTCGGAGTCCTGAACAGAGTGAGACGGATTTTCACGCCGGAGCAACGGTGTCTTCTCTACAAGACACAAATTCGTTCCTGCGTGGAGTACTGCTCACATCTCTGGGATGGATCCGCAAAGTACTTATTAGATGCTCTCGACAGGTTGCAGCGACGTGCGATCCTGAGGTTACGAATACCCTCGAGTCTCTGCAGATGCGTAGAGATGTTGCTTCTTTGGCAGTTTTTTACCGTCTCTACCATGGTGAATGTTCTGAAGAGCTATTCCAATTAGTCCCACCCTCCCCCTTCCTATACAGGACGACACGTGCAGGATTTAGATGTCACCCCTATACGGTGCAGAACATTCCTTCAAGAACCAAGCGGTTCGGTGACTCTTTCCTTTGTCGCACCATTAAGACCTGGAATTCCTTGCCAGCTCACGTGTTTCCCTCTTCCTACAGTCCCGGGTCCTTTAAGCGGGGCGTGAAAAAGCATCTGATGAGGCCGTCAAGCTGAGTGCCACCATTGTTAACATGGCACGTGTATATAATGGTGGCCCTCTTTCTTGAGACTTTACCTTCAGCTTACCATCAGGCGAGGTAAAGTCAAATTGACGTGTCCTATTTATAAAAATAAAAAAAAACAATAGTAGGATACTGTAGCGTAATTCGTAATTCGAACGCCTAAGGCAACGCATTATGTCCATAATATCTATGCTCTCTAAAAAGTTTAAAAATAATAATCTAAATTTAAAAAATTAACAATACCCACGACGCGACGGTTTAATGAATTGATAAAGCATTAAATTAAGACCAGAGTTTGTCTTGCCCAATCTCTTCTCCTTCCTCTCTTAGACTATGCTGATGTCACCTTTCTCGACGCAACTGAAGAACTCTGGAAAAAGATGGAGTGACTACAAAATTTATGAATTCGTTTCATCTTCGGTCTGCGTAAGTATGACCACGTTTTGGAGTTCCGAAAGCAACTAAAATGGTTGCCAATTTGGCGTCCTCGAGATGTTCACATTCTTTCCTTTCCCTTCTCTATCCTTCATAATCGTCATTCTCCTTCATATCTTCGTGAGCGCTTTGAGTTCCTCGTCTTCAGGGGTAAACCCTGTCGCACTTCGTCTTCTCTTTTGCTTCGAACTCCTACTCATAGTTCTACTTGCTACGACAATTCTGTCACAGTTTCTGCAGTACGGCTGTAAAATGCTCTTCCTCATTCCATACGCGATAGTCCTTCTTTATAAAAGACTACTTTTTCTCTCAACAATAGCAGACATAATGTGTATTTATTCATGTATTTATGTTTACATGTATGTATGTATGTACGTATGTATGTATGTATGTATGTGTATGTATGCCTACTGATTGGGGTATACAAGGGTATACATCTTGTATACCATCTTACAATCAAATCTCCACATTGTACTCTAGACTTTGCCTCTCATTTTATAGCAATTCCTCTGTGCACTCCCGGGTTTGCTGAAAGAAAACTCAACTCTGAGTTAAGCTCGCCTTTGCAAATTATGTATCGCTATATTGTTTAAATATCAAATATGTGTCGCCTGAATCAAAATATTAGTAGGAGGCACTACCTGTATATAATGTTAAAGGAATAACCAACACCATTTATTGTAGTTTTCACTTCATGTACCCGTCCCGGGTGTTAACCAAAAAAAAAATTATTATGGCTAAATTTTTATCAATTTTAAGCAGTGTTGGTCAAATGACTGAATGAATGTTGAAAAATTAATGAGTACAGCCTTCTGTCAAACTCGTTTCGACTTTTTAGACAGCAGTTTTTTTCATACCACTTAGGTGGCAGGCAAGTACACCGCCCACCTGATGGCAAGTGGTTACCGTGGCCTATGGATTTTAAGTGTCTACTATTGGTACTTACGTTATAGTGTACAATAATTTTATTTGAAGTAAAAGTATATAAAGATTTCATCTACAAAAGTTAATGTCTAAATGTTGCTGTAACAGTTAAAAAAGGATGTGACGACCTTTCTGTAATGAATATATTACATTTTGCAGATTGAAATTTAATTTCTCCATAAAGATTTCATCATTGGTGCTTTTACCTTAATCTAGCTTTAAGTATGTGCCAATTGATTAGTAATCCTCCTTGCTTACAAGATTTTTTGCCCAACCGCAACAAAAGTGTTCAAGAGTTTTAAAATGATATGGAAATTGGTTGGGAATGTTATTTCAATTATTGAATCTCAGGTTTCACAAGCTGGCAGGTTTTACTTTTGTCGGTTTGTCAGCTCTGGTCTAGAAGGCTAATTTCTTAACCGATACTCACCAAACTTGGCACACGTGTTCTTTGATTTAAAACTCAACTTTTGACGAGAGCTATTTTTGATAGGAGAAAAAATGAGGAAAGAAAGGGGGATAGTTTGCTGTTGCGGTATTTATGAACGGATTTTGATGAAATTTGGCTGCAACATGAAGGATACGACTCCGCACAGCTTGTTGTGTGAAAAAATCATGCATCAGTAAGGGTAACTTCGTTATAAAGAAACTATGAGGAAAAGGGTGTGAGGAGTGTTGGGTGGGTTACTGTGGCGTTGTTTTTAAGAACCGATCGTCATGTTTTTTGTTGAAATATTCAGGACTATTTAAAATAGGAAAATACGGGTCGTTATTTTTTATTTTATTTATTTGAGTTTACCAACAATATGGTAAGGGGCGCTCGCGAGGTCTACTGTTAACAAAACTGCCAGTATTGTTGAGATTTGCCGTTTTCAATGCAAATAATCATTTCACAAATGGTTCTCATTTTTTAAGCAAAATACACACATCAAATAAGTCTAAGCAACATGTACTAATTTAAATTTTAGGATGGTTCTTTGATTGATTGATTGATTGAATATACTTTATTGTACACCAGTAAATAATTCATACAAATTTGAATATTAATTTTATAGTACAATGGGCGGTCTTATCGCAGACTGCGATCTCTACCAGACAACCTTTTGATGGACTGATAACTTTGGAGTAGCAGGCAATAATATGCATACATAACATAAATACATATTACTTATCGAAACAAGTCCTTTATATAAATAGTATTCTACATACATACATACATATACATACATACACATACATACATATACATACGCGAGCGCAGTCTTAGTGTCGGTGGGAAGAAAGTTACGCAACCTCCTTAAGTTTTTTACTTTGTCACTGAACGGAATCGTGACTCCGTTAAATCATACTTGGGGAAGTGTTGCCCAGTCAACTCTAGAAATGTAGTGAGAGCTTTCAATAACTATGGCCTGCGTCTTGGTGGAGTTAACCTGAAGACCATACTTTCCCGTCCACGCACATATACGATCCAAATCATTATTTACTGTCGAAATACCCTGTGGCAGATTGTCAGAAGGTATCTGACAATATATCTCCAAATCGTCTGCATAAAGATGGTAGGAAGAAATAAAATCATTGGAGATAGAGTTTATTCACATTATAACGTTGTATTTTATATTTAATATTATTACAAAGTGAAATTTCTAAATAAAATTAATTTATTGTGAAAGGATAGGACAATTTAATACAAAGTATGGCCTCCTCTGCTATTCAAAACCTGTCGGCAACGTTTATTCATTGAATTAATGAGACTGTTTATGTCATCTTGCGGCATTCGCTCCCAATGGAATTGTAGCAAATCCTTCAGCTGTTGGGTTGTTGTCACTCCATTCAACTCCTTTAAAACACGTCTTTGGAGCATGTCCCATACGTGCTCGATGGGGTTGAGGTCTGGCGATTATGCAGGCCAGGGCAATACCCGGATGTTCTTCGTTGCCAAGAATTCACTAGTTCGCCTAGTTGAATGTGAACATTAACATTAACGTAAAATCGAAACCAAAGGTTTGTGCAAGTGGATGGTAATAAGGTCTGAGAATATCCTCAACGTAATTTTCAGCGTTCATGTTTCCATTTACAAGAACGAGTTCAGTTCGCCTGTTCTTTATAGTACCCGCCTATACCATAACTGTTGAGCCGCTGTATGGATGAACTTCCTGAACGCACCCGAGCCTTTCAGTATTTCCGGGCCGACGGTACACTTCACACCCTTCTTGTATTAGGCCTAAACCCGAATCGCGACTCATCTGAAAATATAATTTTATCCCATTGTTCCTGGGTCCATGTTATGCGTTCTCTACACCATTCATTTCGACGAGCGCGATTTCCGTGACGTATTGGTGGGCACCTGATTGGGCGTCGAGCTCGTAGGCCGTACTCATATAGTCGATTTCGCACAGTTTGGGGACTTACATCAACACCACTTGAATTTTGTAGCCCCAAACTTATCTCTCGAGCGGTTAACAGATACCTGAGATTGATTACTTCCCGCTTGCAACATCCCTACAGCTCTTTGCATTTCATCTGCCATCAAATGACGTCGCTCCATGTCGTAAAGAATATCTAACGAATTAATTTTGTCGCTAACTTTATTTATATGATTGGTGAAATTATAAAATCAATACTAAACGTAGCAATTAAAACGCACTTAAATTCAAAAAAATTCGCAGTCATTTGCATTTTATGAAAAAACAAAACATAATCGATTTTTCTTTTTACAACCAGCCAGTATGTCATCAATAACAAAAAAGTTCACTTACCTACGCACTTTGAGTGAGTAAATACTTAGAAATCAATTCACATAAATAGTAAATTTGTAATATCATGCATGTTGCTTAGACTTTTTTGATGTGTGTATATTATACCTATGAGATAAAATTTGCAAACCCCTTTTTCATGCTAAACTGAGATCTCTAGTAAGCCTATGAAAATGACTTCGTCTTCTAAAATCTTAATGTCATTTTTTGTTCACAGCTGAAGTCCTGATAGCTTACATGTACTACAGGTATAAATTTCATTGGGATGACGTGATGTTTGGATCCTTCTTAGCATATAAAAATGTTATTAGTTTTATTGGTAAGTGCATTTATTACCTAATTTTAAGCATTATTTGGGGTTAGTCGACCTTCTCCCGTAGGTAAATTTATACAAAATTTAAATCAATTTAAATGAAGTTGAATATGTATGTAGGTACGTATATGCTTAAGAGTTCAGCCTCAAATTATGCTTATAAGGTCAAACCATTTTGAAATTACCACCAAATTGATAAAACAAATTATTCAGCTAAATTAACTTTATCGTGCATATCAACTGTTACGCGATTGCTGATTAAAATAATATACGACTCAGATGTCATAATATTACTGTTAATATATACGTATAAAAACAGTGATATCATGATTTATATGACAAAATTTGATATGAGAAATTGAAAACATAACATTTAGAAATACACCTATAGAGGTATATTTCTAAATTTTATATCGACAACTGCAATCGCAATGAAATTGTTTTTAAATTTGAATGTCATTAATATTTAATAAGCACCTACACTTATGTAGGCGTTAAACCTAAGAAAGAGGTTGAGTTTCGCTGCAAATCGCGAAACATCAATATTTTCACCCTAAAAATGCACGCCATTTCGGCGCCTTACTTCATAGCGAGTTTAATTTATATTTCCCAGTGTTTTAACCGTGTTTTTTTTTTCATTTTCAACAGATCTCATGCTGTTACTAATTATTTCCCTATTTTTTATCTACACTGAGTTACGCATGGTAGTTACTCAGTTTCATACAGAAATCTTAGAGGAAAATTAGAATCATTACTGATATTATTTTCAGTAACATGCAATTCAATCAAAAATGTGAAAAAAGTAATAATTTGATGTGTAATGGTGTTTTTTACAGGAACGTTATTGATTCTCTCTGTTCTGAAGCGGCGGTTTCATCTAGCTGATGAAACGGTGGGCATGATGAGCTGTCTCTCTTATATGATCGCTACATCAGGCCTCATAGCTACTTCGTCAACAATATGTGTTTTCCTATGTATGTAAACATTTTTAGGTCCTAATCTTCTGTATATATGTATATCTAGAATAGTATCTATTGATTAATTCTAGTGATGAAGTGCATTCTTTAAAGCTTTTTTTTACTTATTAGAAAGATTTATAAGTGAAAAGCTTAGGTTCAATATTTAGTCATATTGCTATTGAATCTGGCGAAATTTCTTGTACTTTTTCAATTATTTTATACGTAGTTATGTGTTTATCATCTCAAATAATGGCATTTATCTATTTAGAACTTATCTGATAACTAATCATCGATATTAGTATTGATCTGTCGTTTCAACGGTAGGTCACGTCATCACGTATTTTTAAGAATATGCGAGATGACGGTATTGAAAATTCGTAATGAGCCAGTATCATCACCTATTGATTATACCTACGTACCACAGTAGGAAGGTATAATCGATTTAATTCATTAATGTTACTTAATTAATGTATGAGTCAATACTATATTAAATAATCTTTAACGTATTTAATTATCATTTTGAATATCATAATTTCACACGCACAAGATAATAATAATAATATCAGTCAATGATCATTGATCAATAATATAGTTTTCTCCATCAAAATTCAATCTTTCATTTAAAGTTTAGATTTCTAAATATCATCAAGTATACTGACTCATTGAAAAAGTAAGGCCAAGTAACGTATGCTTCTTATTCATTTTAAGCACAATTTTCTTTTCCATAAGTGATTTGATAATACTCGAAATAAAAGTTTCCACTTATCAAAGACTTGATATCTTGGACTTTGGGTTCGATTTACCTTTAATTTGGGCTATTAAATAATATTCTATAAGGATAAAGAACAAATTATCACATTTATGTTGCGGTGCGCCAAGTGTTTCAATAAAAAATGAAAGAGAGACATTTTCATTTAAATTATATGGCTTAGATAGCAGTTCCAAAATACAAGATTATTTGAATAGCAAAAAAACCTGAAAAGTGTAATGCAAAAGCTTTATTTAAAATATATATAAATAGCATAAATAACCTAACATCAGAAACAAAATACAGTTGCTTTTCTTGCACGTCATGAAATTACATCGTGCCATTTCATTTAGATTTTGCATTTCGATTTTCTTTCACGCTGTGAGATACAAAGTATGATAAAAAAATTATCTCCTTCTTTTTGAAGTTGACAAAAAAATCATAGATTAAGACTAGCACGTGCATTGAAATTATCTTATTTATATACATTTAGATAAATGTCAACGGATAAGAATGAAATGGAACAATAAATACCTATAAAGGATTAGAAAAATAGGAAAAAAAGAAAAAGATTGATGAAAAAAGTTATATACCAAGGACTGTCTTGAGCAGATATTTCAATAATGGACATAATTAATGTTATAAGTTACTTTAATTCACATTCCCTGATAGCAGACTAGACAAGATAAATATCCTTATGCATGTAGAGACTGGCTTCTTATCCTTAGAATATCGGATAATACAAAACAAATCAAAATCAAGACCTTACTCACTTTAAGTCATTCTAATAAGATATATGACTGGCATGACAAATGCGTATATAATTTTTTATAAGGAAGCCTATACAAATTTTTGCACCACCGTATGCCCGCTGAAGATGCCTTTCTATAGGTACCTCTCGCGACTCGCTGGTGCATTGTCAATTCTATTTTCCTGATCTAGGATCATCTGCCTTTGCCAAGATTTTTAATGTTGACTTTTAAAAATCATATTTTTCTTTACAGTGCCATTGGTGGGAATAATATCACAAGGTTCACAAGTGGTACAAAGACCTATACTCAACAAGCAGATTCAACCAAATGAACAAGGTAAAATTATATTTATTTCGTCTAGAACTATGCTGTCAGTTGTCCAGTTATGGTTTGGTCCAATCTAGGTAAGATCCTACTAATATTATGAATCGTCCTCGATTAAGATAGGTAAAATTGAATCGGTTCAGGTGGGATTCAAGACCACGATCTTTTGGATTTGAATAGATTCAAGCATGGTTCGGTGGTTCAGTGGTCAGAGCAATACCCATGTAAGGGAAAGATCGCGGTTTTGAATTCCGCCTGAACCGATTCTTTTTTTCCAATTTTCATCGAATTGAGTAGTTAGCATACTAAAAGCTTTAAAAAAAAGACGGGTTGCACTCCGGGAGTGCCGGCAAAAGTGAAAACATTTTCTTTCTTATTTTTCATTATATACAGAGAAAAATATAAAAAGAACATACCATACCATACCTATAATATAGCGCCAATCATAGAACCTATCACTAATTTTCTGCTATTTTTTTGTCAGAAGAAATTAATAAATTACAAAAAGAAAAAATAATCACAAAAGTAATAAATTACAAAAAGAAAAAATAATCACAAAAATACTACAATACGGTACTATCTGAAACCATAAGGACCTATAGTCGAAGCGCTTACCGCTAAGCTACGAAGCAAAATAAACAATCTGTAGCTAGGAATGTTGTATGACGTCATGTCGTCCTACAAAGTCGTCGGTAACGGGTCAAAGGTCACGAATCCTGACGTGAGTTTAATACGTGATCCTGACGCGAGTTTAACACGTGATCCTGACGCAAATTAACACTTTATACCCATCCAACGCCGCTAAAGAAGTTTTCACTTCAAAAATCATTCAATTATAGATCCTATCATATACTTCGCATATTTTGATGTTTGGTATTCAATTTGGCTAGGTTAGGATCTAGCTGAAATTGGGTACTTACAGGGAAAGTTTAGAGTCTGCAATAACACATAAGCTACTTTTATTACCGAGACAGATTCCCACGGGGAGCGGGAACGAGATCAAAATTCCAGCAATGAGTATTTTTGATAACAATATCATGCATATTAAAAAAAATAGTTCACGTTCTCGCCTAGAAGATGGTTACGTATGCAGTTAATTGACATCTTATCGTTGTAAATATACCTATGATTTATTTTATCAGAAAATAACAATGCAATAAAAATTACTTCATATCTTTAAAATAAAGTTCCTATGGATATTATTTTGTAACAATAGAATTATTGATAATACTATTAGCCTTCGATAGTATTTATAATTTCGTCACGGTTAATGCAGTTAATACGAATAAGATGTTTTACTATTCGTGTCTTCGCGTAGGTACGCATTTTACACTTAAGTACACTCGTACCTATAGCTAAAATATCTATCTTCAACATTCTAAATCTTATCATTACTTTATTGGCATATAACCAAATATGAAGTAATCAGTTGGTTGCTAAGGATTTCGCCAATCTACCACAGATATTTTCTTTTTATTTTGTCGTAATCTTTTTCAGAGTAGAATTTGGGCAAACCCTTTTCTTCCCATGTGGTGTCGTACAAGGCGACTAAGGGATAGGTAGGGATACTGATTACCTTTAACATTAGATAGATATGTACAGCCCAGACTTAGCCTCAGATGCATGGCTCGAGTCAACAATAGAGCCCGGAATACGGCAATAGGCTCACTCCCTACTACGTGGGACCGAATACAGATTGGTGAAATGTGGGTGTTAATTCACCTTTGCCTTACCCTTCGGGGATAAAGGCGTGATTATATGTATGTATGTATGTATGTATTCTTTTTCATTTAATAATTACATTTCTCATTGCAGGTAAAATTTACAGTGTACTGGGTGCCTTGGAATCTGCGATGCAGACTATATCGTCGCCTCTATATTCTTTACTGTATACAAAGACTGTTGCAAATATGCCCGATGCTTGGTTATTACCAGGAATCACTTTAGCTTTCTTTCAACTATCTGCTTATTTTATTACAAAAAAAATCATTCAGAAAAGCATTGCAAACAACAACGTTGATAAGGAAAAGAATGTTGATAATAAAACAAGATTGAAATCTAGAATATCCAGCCAATAACTGTTGATCATGACAGACAGGATTTTTTAAGTAGGTAGAATAATTTAAAATATAACACTTTTATGCAACTTTGCAATTATTTTTTATTTTTAAAGAAATTTGAACTCTTTTTTGCACTTTATTCTTAATTAGGATAGAAGCAGATGAGCAGTTGTTTCTGTCTACTCTGGAGGGAAAGAGGCGTGAGATTAAGGGTGAAAGAAAGGAAAAGGAAGCGTGACGCAAAAGACATAACATCAATAAGTGAGAGATTGTAGGAACTAGGTACTACAGTGGTCGAGGCTAGTTTGGTTCTAACAATAATACCCTAATAAACTGGGGATCGATATTGTCCTTTTACGTTTTCTGGTACCCTAAATCAAATTTCTTTTTAAACAACCCTGGATGTTTCACCAAGATAACGATGATCTGTTTTAAAAATTTAAAAATGACGCCACAGCAAACTCTTTCCTTTTCTTTTTTCCTAATTTCTTTTTTTACAACGAAGTTTACATTTTTTCACAGCAACCTTCTTTGTGTTTGTGTTGAAACCAAAAATCATCAAAATCCATTCATAAATAACGGGACAGCCAATGTCCCGTCTTTTCATTATACCTCCTATCAAAAAAAAAACAACAAAAATGCTGTTAATAAAAATTGAGTCTTAAATCCAAGAACACGTGTGCCGTGCCAAGTTTAGTGAAAATCGGTTAAGAAATGAGCCCTCTAGACCGGAACTAATAAACCGACATAAATACGGAAAAAAGCAAAATCTGAAAAACCGTGTTGAAACATAAACTCTCTATCACTTCACTCGCTCGGTCAACAATTTCGTATAGATTTTTGAAATGATAGTTTTAAACTTCCTGGTCGCAACCGAGACCCGCAACTCGGAGCCCAAGTTCTGCTTACTCCTTTTCTTCTCTTTCTTTTGGTTTTTGCAGCTTTCATGGAAGTAACAGCCGTCTGACTTTCCAACCACGAGAGAAACACTTGCACCAGGACCTTATTCGTTCATTCTGCAAGTGTACCGGCTGGTAGACTAGGTTGGCTTGGCTCTGGAGTAGTTGTAGGTAGTCGAAATATTGACAAAGTGTTAGTTTAGTTAGGTGATTTGTGTGATATTTCAAACTTTCCATTCATTCGTCATGTCATGCGTGACGCATTATTCACAGAACAGGCATAGACAGTTTTGATTTTATTATTGATTGATTACAGACATTAGTACAGATGTTTTTCAAAATATATATTTATTAAGGTCAGACCTTGCAGACATATTTAAAATACATATTGGATAACATTGTAGATATCTGGTTACGTTAGTTACGCAGCGGTTTTATTCTCCAAGTTCAGGAGCTGTATCTGTATGTTTAATACTAAAACAATGATTAAAACATTTAGTGATGGAATAGTGGTAGGTAGGAGAGAGAAGCCAAACTGGAGGATGGAATATTTTTTAAAGTTTGTTTTCAGTACGTTTGGACTCACTATTCTTAAGTATAATGCAACAAAACTTGTAAATAATGACAGTGGACCCCAGGATCTTTTTGTTATGTAGCTATACAAGAATATAAAATTGCCTAAGGAGATTACAAAGGCACGACTTTTCAGATACCCCACAGAATAGATAATAGTTTGCACTGACTAAAAAGCGAATAAATATTTTGTTCTATTAGCACCCACATGAGTAAAGACATGCCCTTGTGACAATATCTCTTATTGAACATTTTAAACAATGCAAATAGGACGACGTGCGATAAATTTGTACTTATCAAAAGAGAGATTTTTACTGATAGCTCAGCTCATGAAAATTATGCGATAAAAAGAAGGTATAAATATATGCCGCCGCCGGGTTATCATATCAGATTTGTAAGACTACTAGATTCTATAAGATCTGTTTTTGTGAGTTTATAATAATCTGTGAAAATAATAATTATATGTAAGTACTTTCAAAATTTTAACCAATTATTTTTTGTGGTGAACTTCATGTATTAAATGAAAATTTTGTTCAAAGCTATTTAATAAATAAATTCTACAAAAGATTAATCGATAAAGATACCAGTTTAGAATATCGGTACCTGATCCACTAAATATATGGGACACATGGTAAATCAAATAGTGATCAACAGAGTATCGAAACGTAATATGAATCATAAAAGTTTAACGTTAACCTTGCCATTAAGTTTTTACTTATGATATAATTAATAATTTTATGCTTATTTTTTACATGGAGGCATCACATTTTTTTTACTGGTATTAGAAGCTTTCTTTGCCATAGTTTAATCATTAAATTTATCTTTATCTCCAGAATGCAACGTCCACCATACGGTAACCAAGGATTCCAGGGTGGTCCCATGCAGCCTGGCGCACCTGGTGGTCCAGGGTTCAACAATCCTGGAGGCCCCCAGTACGCTCCAGGATACGGCCAACCTCCATATGGAGCCCCTGCAGGACCACAACAAAACCAAGCGAACCCTGGCTGCTTCATGCCCGCTGCTACCATCCGCAAGATCAGTAACACTACGCCACCACAATTTCACAACAACAATAGGCTATAAACTGATCGAATCTCTTTCTTCTTTTACGTGTCTCTAGTCTAAGTCATGTATATATATATATTATGTTAAATTAATAAACTGTGAGGTAACACCAATAAAGTCTTATTGTTCCACATATCAGGCCTATGTCCTTTCCATGTTCTCCATTATAATGTTTTCTATTGTACTAAGTACATAAATGATTAGACATTTACTTCAGTCTTGTTAATGATTGCTCAAAATCATATAAAATTACATCGGCTGTTAATAAAATTTTGAGCAGAAATTTTCTTCGACCCATAAGCACGTATTTGGCAGTTAAAGTTAACAGGTAAATATAACTGTAATGCAAATTTCATGCACAAAATTACGCGCATAGTAAAAATATTCTGTCTCACTGAAAAATGGACGATTGTTTATTATGCGGTGATTTTGCATGAATTCAAATAGCGTTTATATCGTCTCTTGCTCATTCAACAAATACAGCATGATCTAGTAACTTTGATCAGCGAAAGAAGAACTGGCAGTCTTAATATGAATATTCCAGAAGAAAACGTATATTTCATTATAAATTTAAATCAAATGAATAAGCAAATTACATATAAAAGGATTCGACATGTAAGTATGCATTTAGGACTACAGTCGCATTTTGGATAAGGACGATATATTCACACTATGCTATGCAAGTCCTGATAGAGAAATATGATGAAGGTTGTTACAAAAACTAAAGATTTGAAAGAAATGTATCTTGAATCAAAATCATAGACTTATCAGTATAATAATAATAATAATAATAATAAAGCCTTTTATTCGGACAAAATATACAGTTATGTTTGTTATACCACTGCACTGTTATACACGTATTTTACTAAATTAAATATATTCGAATATTTGATGCTTCTTTATTTTCTGTAAGTCCGTTTGCCAGTTGGCAAAGGCCTCCTCCAACCTACTCCATTCTGATCGCTCTCTGGCTACTCTACTCCATGTTATTCCTGCAACCTGCCTGATATCGTCCTCCCATCTTTTCTGTTGTTTCCCTCTTTTCCTTTTACCTTCTCTTGGATACCAACGCGTAATTATTTTGCTCCATTTATCCTTCCCTCTGGCCATGTGTCCCGCCCACTTCCATTTCAGCGTTTTTATTTTTAGGGCTACGTCCTGTACCTTGGTCTTTTTCCTAATATTGATGTTTCTTATTCTATCCCTCCTCTTTACTCCTATCATGCTTCTCTCCATTGCTCGTTGGCAAATAAGAAGTCTATCGGTGCTGTTTTTTGTCAAGGCCCATGTTTGGCTTCCATATATTAAGATTGGTAGAATGCATACATTGAATAATTTACTCTTAGTTGCTATGTGAAGGGTTTTGTCTTTCATTACTTATCAGTATGATCTAGAAATAAACTGCCTCAAAATATCCCCATCGCCTTTTAAACTAAACATGTAAAGTATGTGTTGTTTGTGATTTTTCTTTTTATGCTTGTCTGGTGTTATCTAAACCAAATGGTTTGCTACTAAATACTTGCCAGAAGTTTTCATTGCTACAAATAATCGAATAACAGCCTGAATCACGACAACACGCCGATTTACTTAGCTCTCAAAACAAGGAACTTTTAGACAATATATTGATCAACAGTCGACAGCTGATAAAATCTCAAATTGGAACTGTGCGACTTCTTTTATTCCCTTCAATAAAATCATCTCCAGGGAAAGCACTTGCACCAATTGGGAAGTGGATTGAAGGCGTATCTAATGCTTCTGACGTTTGAAATTATATACTGGGTGATTATATTGTGGTTTGGGATAAAAAGATTTTGAATCGTTTCGATAGCAAAATTGACTGGAAGTATTAGTTTGGTGAAAAAAATTACAACCCCATATTGTACAGAAACCTTTCACCTATACAATATTTCCATACATTATTAAAATATTATATATATCTAATTCTTCCAAACGATTTTGCTATCGAAACTGTGTCCAAAATCTTTCAATCTGAATTGAATATAAAATCAGGGGTAAAGAATTTTTTAATGGAGACAAATATTAGCTAGTATAATATTACTAGTGTATAATTCTGCCCGATTGAAGCAACAAAATCATTTTGATATGGACCACGAGTTCACAAAGATAACTCATCCTACCCAAACCTATTGCTATGACCGTGGTGACGTCAAAAGTACTTGCAGTATCACTTGCTTTGATGACTAATCCAAGTACAATCGTACAATGTTATATCTTACCGTCTGGTTATTGGCCTTGGATTACGAAAATCAGAGGTTCTATAGTTACAGTTGAAATATTTTATACGTGTCGTTAATTATTATTTTTTGTTCTCTTCACACGCCTTCATTTATTATACTATCTTATCAAAATATGTAGTGTTTAATTACTCCAATACAGTCTACGTACTGTACTACTAATCCGCTTATTAATCATGATGACTAAGTATTGATAGTTTATCAAGATAATTCAAAAAATATATCTAATGTGCTTATGATATGAGTAGGTATAATTAAAAATCTAGCTTTTCCTAAGTGCCTCAGCACCATATTGTGCAATACGTGGGCCAAATATGGAACGTTCCATAATTATTTATATGTGTAAAACTACTAATATTAACTCATATAATTATCTACGTTTATATATAAAAATGAATCGCTGAATGCGTTGCTAAGCGCAAATCTCGAGTACAGTTTCCCCTCTAGACAAGTGGCAATTCGTTGACCGGCTTTTGATGGAATATAATGACAAATGTATGGGACTCGATGTTTATGACAGTCGTAAACGCATTTAAATCAATTAAGATAGCAAAATATGAATTGGTTCGGGCGGGATTCGAATCCGTAATCTTTGCCTTACAGGGGCAATGCTTCGGTGGCTCAGTGGTCAGAGATTTTCCTATCGTAATCGATTTTAATAATTAACATACTAAATGCTTTAAAATTTCATTCTATCCTACTTCATAGTAATATTATAAATCTGAAAGTTTGTGAAGATGTTTGTTTGTTTGGATGTTCGTTACTCGATTAATGACTGAACGGATCTTCGAAATGTCATACTTCAATAACATATATATGCTACTTTATATCCTAGGAATAAGTTTCCATGGGTTGAGGGAATGAAATTAACTAGTTTTTAATACTAAGTAAACTAATAATGAAATCAGAACTTTTAACTAAAAATAGTCTGACATAAATTCTTCACTCTCTCCCCACGGTGACACTCCCCCCCCCCCCCCCGGAACCGGAGAGGGAGGTTATGTCGGACTCGAACCGACTAAACCGCACGCCATCTGTGGGTCTTAGTGCTAGGCCGAAGGTGAGGTTGTCATCGCCGCCGCCGTGCCGCCGTGCCGCCGTGACCTGCTTCTGCTAGGGTGACGGGTGTCACCACCTATACCTCAGGCCCGAGTAAATTCACCTTCAACTTCATCTTACGTTTCGCCATCGGAACTAGAATCACAGTCGTTCTGTATAAAATATGTTTATTTGTTTTTACATCACGACATATCGCATAACATATCTTCGAATTGAACCCCCAGTACTTCGCACATTCTCAACGCGCGGTACAGCGGCAAGGGTCAAACTATAGTTATATTTATAGGTCGCAGCCAACTAGCTTAAACAGCTGTTAAATTAACCGTCTAGCCTATTTATTACGGCTCCCTTCAGTTAACGGCCTGAAAGAAAATCAGCCGTAACGAATATTAAATATACGGGCTAGCTAATGCGTGCAAATGAACTGTGAGAGAAAAAAAACCATCGCATATGAAATTTAATTTAATGATTATGATTTATGATAAAATCCATGAAGTACATTTATATCTTCCTGAGTCCACAACCATGCATACGTTCGTCACAAATATAAATATAGCTATGAATATCGTTCTTCCGTACTTGTATAATTACTTCAAACCCACATGACTAGCTTAGTTATGATCTGTATAGTATATCATTATAGCAAAAAGTACAAGTCTTATAATAAACGAGCTGTCGCCCGCGGCTCCGCCCGCGTGGCTGTCGGTTATCGCGAATCGGACTATAATTTGAGATTTAAACTATCCTATCTCTCAAGTTGGATCGAACTGCACATGGTGTGCGAATTTTATTATAATCGGTTAAGTGGTTTAGGAGTCCATTGAGGACAAACATTGTGACACGAGATTTATATATATTAAGATGTGGAACTGTCCTCTGTGGTATATAGCAAATCCAACTTAAGAGCCTGAATATAAACGTAGAGCAAAGTCTTTTAATAGATTTTTGCCTTACATAAATTAGTTGATCTCGTATCCTCGTAGTTTTTAAAGAAATAAGTGAAGAACCAGCACAAAACGTTGGTCATTTCCCCCAAAAGGTCTTTACCATTGGCCTGAGGCAGCATCATCTGAAGAGGTATTTACAAATTTATTTCAAGTTAACAACACACAACAAGTATAACAATTTAATTTGAAAGTGAATACAATGTGATATTCTAGATTTGGATTTGAATTTACAAGATTGTAATTGAGCTTGCGATATATTTACAACAATGTGATGACATTTTTTTTTTATTTATCTAAGTTTTTGTATCGGACTGATGTACTATATGAGTTTAGGCTTTATATTTTTTGAAATTTTGCACCATGCAAATATTTTCATGCATGAATATGGAAATTTGCATTGGTTTCGTCGTACCTCGGAGAGCAGTAGTAGTAGTAATGGGTAATTTGAGCCCTCAAAAAGCCAACGACTGGTCTAACTGCAATGTTTCGATATCGCCTTTGGGTTGTGTGTAGGTCAGATGGCAGTCGCTTCACGAAAAATATCGAAGTTCAGCCAAATCCGCAGTTGGACTGGTAAATCAGACCCCAGACTCCAAGTTGAAAGCTTTGGATGCGACTGGGATTAACACCAGGATGAATAGGACGATATTTATTGAAATTTTATCAATATCAAAAGTTTTATGCTTCCAAGTTAATGGGAAGTACTCTAGAGGTTTGATTCCCAGAACAATTTGAATGAAATGTATTTAAATTATGATGAATTCTAATCATAAGATAATTAATCATTATCATTTAGCACCTATACTAATGATAAAATATTGTAAGTTAATTTGAAATATTTGTTCAGATTTGAATCTTTTTCTGATAAACTGTAAAGTATTGCACCACAATATATCTACTTAGTCATCCTTAAAAATATTGGCGGTCAATGCCTTTTATGTTGTAGGTAAGTCTCAACATAGTAATTTCACCAGTAATATAAAAAAAATCAGGGCTGATTATATCCGATTCTGATTAAATAGTCTTTTTATTAGATTAAATAGTCAGTTCCTGGTTCAAGGTCAGTAAAATGGGTGAAATAAGGTATTCAAGCTTGGAGAAACTACTATAGTAGGTAATTCATTTCAAAAAGTTCATGAATAATTTCAATATACCGAACTGTGACGTTATACGATTAGCTTAGAAGAATAAATGACACTGCACACAGAAACTAGCATAACCTGGCACTGCCCAACTACAATCTTTGTTGATGTATATTGGATCTAAAAACTCTGCATCCAGTATGTGACTACTAGGTATTCCATTCGCTAATTGTCCCCTATCATCGTTAAAATTTCACTTCTCATCAAAATAACTAACCAGTGCAATCAAACTTTCACATTTATTTTAGTAGTAATATACTTTGCTCTGGAATAAATTCGTAAAAAATATCGATCTAAAGCACAACACTATGCTGCCGTAAAAATTAAAGCTATCTGTGAAGCGAGTTGTAAAAGGTGTCAAAATTTGAGTTCAATCGATGCAGAATTCTGCGAGTTTTTGAAGAATACACAAAAACTGTCAAATGTTTGTCTGTAAACTTGTCCGAAACAGCTTGACCAATTCTTATGAAAAATTAGGTTATAAGGATGGCCACTATTAAGTCTCATTTTTAATAGCAGCAAGATAATGTTTACCGGGTCTGTAAAGTTTTTATATGTATATAAGACGATGTCGGTTATTGCGGCCAAACATAGCCTATGTCCTTTCTCAAGGTCTAATCTACTCATATACCAAAAACAACACACACATACACCTACCCATTTATAATATTAGTGTAGATATAATGTTGACGAAGCTGGATTTAGACTTGCATGCAAAACACCTATATATTCAATGGTATTTCAGATATTTTTATTGTTCCACTAACATTAAATAGATAAGACGAGATTAGTCGCACTAATCAATCATTTAAATTGTGCCATACTTGATTTGTTTATCAGTATATAAACAACTAACTTCCTTGTCTTGCTGTTGTTATTTTGATTTGTAACACTTTCCACCGTTCCATGACTCATTTAATTTATCTTTATGTGTAAAAAATCAAAGCAGGTTCTAGAAGGAATCTCTCGATGATATATATCTATATAACTTGTACTGCCATGGGAAAGAAAGTATCTAAATTAAGATTAGATAGTTTTGCTGAAAGAGATTTCTACTTTACTATTTTCTCCACTAATATAGTTTTTGAAATAAACTCAAGTTTATAATGGACTAAAAGCCCGTGAACGCAGACCTTCGTCATTTTATAAAAACTGAAAGTTTGCCAGCGCATGCGCCCAACACTAACTGTGTTGGGAGCATGCGCGAGAAAGATGACTCATTATGAAGTTTGGGTCATAGTGGCTTTGACAGATAAACGGTACTAATGGTGCAAACGTGAGCTCTAAAGATGGTGTGAAAGTTTACTAATTATTTGTCCTTAGAAATTAACCCCTCTTTAGGGATTGTAATTTGCCGAAACAAATCGTCGTTTTGAATTCCTATCGAGGAATTGTGCCATAGTCCGCTATACTACAACTCCATTATTTAGTTTGCTTTAGTTTTTACGAGAAAGACCTTCCCCTAACACTGAAAGGGAAGCCTGTATAAACCCAGCCAAGTCCGTCAATACATCGACTTCCAGGTGAAATTAATTTGGAGCTCGAAAACACACCTATGAATATCTATATTGACCCCTTGCTATGTGTAATCTAGCAAGTGCTATGTGCAACAAAGATTAAGACCATTACCAATAAAGTATTTAAGTAATCTGTGCCATTACCTCACCTGAAACATGTAGAAATGAAACCAATTGAGAATTATGGCAATAAAAATTTATCAGACAATTTTATGGATGCACAAGTTGAATACGAGTATTACGTATTAAGTATTTTTCCTCAACTTATTTTACAAGATAATATAATTCGTTTATTTGTTCCAAACAATAACAGCAATTAGGTGTGGAGTTATTTATAGCATTATCACAATGTATAGCTTAATTTTTCTTGATAAGCGATTGCCATAGCTAATTATAGATGCTTACCTACAAATATTATTTGTTTCTTTAATTCATAGTCAGATAATAAGACTACGAAACGACCGAACTTCGAATTTTTTCCGTGAAGCGACTGCCATTTGACGTGAACAACTTCAATATCCAAATTCATTAAAATAGGAAGAGGTGCTTTAAACCCCGCCTAGACCGATTTAAACTTTTCCTATTTTATTCAATTTGATATTTAGCATGTAAATTTTTTTTCTTAAAAATTTCATTCAAATTGCAATATCGCCAGTGATAGCGAAGTTCTGAAGTTAGACCAGATTAATTGAGTTTTTAGGGCACTAACTGCCCGTAAAGATTTCTTAAAATATGCACATCGTAACCGGGTCCGACACGACGGCGACGGGGTTTTCAATATATTAAGAATGGTTACCCAATATAAGGTAAACCTCACTAGTATTGCTTAACCTTGCATTATGTCAAACTACTCGATTACCACTTAGAAACAAACAGACTGTTTTATATGATATCATTGAAAGATAAATTCAATAAACAGAAAAAGAACGACGAAAATAATAATTATGACACATGTTTTATGTCCTCTATTGGGACCCTTGATACCTACGACAAATTCTAATTTTGACGGGAGCAGCCCTCGACGGATGTGGGGCCCATGTGGTGGGACACATCGCCCACGCGGCCTTAATATCCATAGCTTGGACTTTGGGGCCGGGGTCCACTTTCCTACTCCTCTTGACTTGGATTTGCCGACAGCGACTGCCGTTGGATTTCCCAGCTTTGAGAGCAAAGTCTGCGCTAGACCCTGGTCCATCAACCAGCAGCTGTATGCAGGTAAGTTTAGTTTTTGGTTCCGAAGTTTTCCTCAAACAATGGCCCCACGTAGCCTTACTTTTCTTTGATAGACTGATCTATACTGGTATAAAGAGGTTACCGTATCACAAAGTCCGATAAATAGTATTCTAAAAGCTAATCTGATAACATCGGAACGATATATAAAGGCCATTGCTAGTATAATTGTCATCATACTCTTGAGCAACATCTGCGAATAAGTCGACTTGAGAAATCAAGTAAAAAAAAAACTGATTTTTAAACTGTCTTCGATAGTTTCAGGTCAGTAGTAAACAAGAACAATATAATATAAGTTAAAACATTTGTCTTTTTTTTATAATTTTCTTTAAATTTTATACCATCAGGCATATTACTAATTCGGTTACTATTTTTCAGAATGCAGAACTCAACGGGTTTCACCAGTGCCAAGATTAATGGATACCAAAACTTTTGCATTGCCCCAAGACCGTGTGTAGGCCCCGCCAGGTACCAATATCAACCATATATTCCCAACTATGGTACTCCAAAGCAACCAAGCTTCCAACCAAACACGTGCTTTATGCCTGCTACAGCTATCCGCAAGATGAGTACCAGGAATGCATGAATACAGTCACAAGTTTTGAACTAGAAAGGCTGGACCAACGCTTAATATTATGGAATCTCAAGTAGTAATTCGTTTCGGTTACCGTTTACTGCTGGCTTATATTAGAAATTTTGACTTTTTGATAATAATATTAATCATACAAATAAGTTATAACTTGATCTTTATTTAGTGTTTATGGATTTTTAAATAAATATATAAATACATGAAACCTTTTTTTTGTTGCACCTTTTATTAGGCAAACAACCCTGACAATTCATTGTTTTACTTAAAGTCCAGAAGATTTAATTTACTAAAACTTCTTACTGTTAATTAGTGAGAAGGGGCCACTAGAGAAAAATTAAAAATATACCAAGTACGCAATTAAAGTAAGTTATATAATTTACGAAACGGGAATTAACGCGATCATGGTATAGGTACTTACATACCTTTGATTGCCTGACGTTTCGACCAGGTTACACCGGCCGTGGTCACAGGCTGACTGGCTCAGCAGTGGACGCCCGCCGTCTTCGAATCCGTGAGGTAGTAGGCTCTTCATCTACCCGCACATTTTCAATATTTTCTTGTCGCCATGTACCGTCACATACCACACTCACAGTGTCCCTATTACGTAAGCAAACTGTCCGGTGTCTATCCGACTGCGTAGAAAAGCGAGGTTGCATGTTTTTCATCACTGGATTCCATGTTGCAGATAATTTAAAACCATCTTCCCGATTGAAATTTTTATGTTTTTTGATTTCAATCGCTTCATTTTTTTTAGTTTAGTACTGTGTAACATAATAGTAGTTTATGATACTGTTGCATAATAAGGGTTCTAATAACACGAGTGTGTTTTAAAAAAACGAGCCGTAGGCGAGTTTTTTTATATTATCACACGAGTGTTATAAGACCAAGTTATGTACAGTGTCATACACTACTTTATCTACTCTCATATTATAATACATAAACTAATTTATTTTATAAACAAAACCAAACTTTGTTTAATATACCTATGTAAATGTAAAAAAAAAAGTTGACGCCAAGCCAAGGCCGCAAACATCGATTGCGCATGCGCGTTTCTTTTTTTTCTTCTTCCGAATTGGCCGTTTTTTTTTAAAGTAGAGGTTCAGTCCAGATGGAAGTTGTATAGGTGTATCGTTATGATTAAAAAGTTATTTTATGATATAGGTGTCCATAGAAGACCTGTATCGTAATAAAACTTTTTTTTGGCCTGTGCGTAATGTTTGTCATAAGAGTTGTGATTTCAATTTTATAATCTTTGTATTATAGTATCAGAGTAGATAAAATAGATAAAAGTATATATTATTATGATATAAAGAAAATAAATATATTTTAGATGCGTATTGGGTATTTGACTGACTAGTTACTTTTTACTAAACGTCAAAAGATTTGAAGTTTAGTAAAAAGTTCCGTATTCCCCCGTTACGTTCCGTTCTTTATTCTGTTCCTTATAACTTACTGTATTGACTAAAAACGGTAAGTTACGAGGAAAATTGTATGAAATGATGTTTAAATAAAATTTTAAAAAAAGAACGTTAAAAAAGTACCGACGCAACTGTTATCACTCTTTTACCATTTCATATTTAATTTGTTCGATATTGGCAAAATTGGGGCTATTGCTGCAGAGACCATTTTGAAGAAGTTGAAGAAGTTTAATTAGTTCAGTTAAATAATTGATTTAACATAATAGAATTGGTACGTTAGATGATAATATAATTGTATATAATGATTCCAATTACAGTGGTGGAATAAGCGTCTATTATAACAAAAACATAGATAATTACGTCATACATCTTTATTAACGTTTGTCTTACTTTGGATATTAAATATTTTATGCACTAATGAACGTTAAAAGTTCTAAAGAATCTTATAATAATATGATATAAAGAAAAATAACGTGATAATTCTTAATTGTCAAATAATTAACCATTATTGTTTGGCTAAATGGTGTATGTTACCTATCTTTGAGGTGAGGCTATGGACAAGCACGGCGAGTCACTGGCAATTGGTCTTGATATCGCCAAAGCTTTCGCTAGAGTTTGGCACAAATCGCTGCTTTCGAAGCTACCAGCCTTCAGTCTGCTCCCTAGACTGTGCAACTGTGTTGCTAGCTTACACCGTATTCGCGTCCTTTGTGATGGGCGAGACTCGGAGCTCTTGAAGGTAAATGCTGGCGTGTCGCAGGGATCAGTCCTGTCATCCACTCTCTTTGTTCTGCATATCAATGATATGCTGTCTACCGGCAGCATTCATTGCTATGCAGACGATAGCACCTTGCACGGGAGTTATCATGGACGTCCTGCGGATAAGCAGTATGATATCGCGGATAAAAGGCAGCTTCTTGTCACTGAGCTTGACCGGATCCTGAACAACATTTCCCAACGGGGCTCTGAGAACCTGGTCGAGTTTAATGCCAAGAAGACACAGGCATGTGCGTTCACAGCAAAGGTATCTTCTTTCCTTCCGCTGCCCACTCTTCAGAGCACGCCACTGCCACTGCAGGACAACCTCAATATCCCCGGTATGGATGTTTGCTGAAAACTGAATAACAAAAAATACATCGAGAGTATCATCAAAACAGCCTCGCATAAACTCGGAGTCCTGAACAGAGTGAAACGATTATTCACGCCGGAGCAGCGGTGTTTTCTATACAAAACACAAATTCGGTCCTGCATGGAATACTGCTCGCATCTCTGGGATGGCTCCTCAAAGTACTTATTATATGCTCTCGACAGGTTGTAGCGACGTGCCGTCCGCATTATTGGGAATCCCGAGGTCACGAGCAACCTCGAGCTCTGCAGATGCGTAGAGATGTTGTTTCCTTGGCAGTATTTTACCATCTCTACCATGGTGAATGTTCTGATGAGCTCTTCCAATTGGTACCGCCCTCTCCTTTCCTACACAGGACAACACGAGCAGGGCTTAGATGGCCTGGAACTCCTTGCCAGCTCACGTGTTTACTTCTTCCTACAGTTCCCGGGTCATTTAAGCGGGGCGTGAAAAAGCATCTGATGAGGCCGTCAAGCTAAGTGCCATCATTGTTAACATGGTACGTGTATGTAATAGTGAGCCGCTTGCCTGTGACTTTGCCTTCAGCTTACCATCAGGCGAGGTGAAGTCAAATTGACGTGACGTATATAAAAAAGAAAAACATAGAAAAACAAAACAATATAAATGAAAACGAAATTTAATAAGCTCGGATACTTAAATTTTATTACAGGAAAGTAACTCTGCACCCAATGTACTGTATGTTGACAACAATTGTGGCTACTTGGCCGCATATAAGTCACCTTTACGATAGGTTCCTGCAAGTGTGGAGGATCATGGAGGATATTCATCAGATACAATGCAACGATCCTCTTTGTCTATTTCCTTCATAGTATTTATTATAAAAATACTGGATCGCATTATGCTTCAAGCAACAGTGTAGGTAGTTATTTATATTATGATTAAACATTCATTTTATCCATGGACAGTATAGATACATTACTATAGTAAAAAATAAAAATAAAAACTATTTTAGCTGAAAATTAACAATTAAAATGCGTCGTAGAATTCCTCCTAGTGTTAAACTCAATGAGAATAAAGATTTTTAGTAGAGAGCGAAAACGAAAACATATCTTGTACCAAAGTACAAAATATATTTTTTTTATAACTATTGTTGATAGTCAATAATACGAAGCAATATAAAAATAAAATAATATACGCTAACTATAGTTGATATTCGATATTATAACATTTTTGTGATTAAAGATTACATCCGTCACGTAGCACTCATTGAAACGTCACCTCAGATTTACATCTCTATGGGTTTTCACACATATGTTTTTATATCTGGCACTTTCTCTAAGGTGCTAGACATTTAATAACAAGCACCTTAGAGAAAGTATTATTTTTCTGAAGTATCAAACATTATAAAAATGTTGTGAATATCTCTACAGATTTTGTTGCGTGTTTAAATGGAAATGTTGCGAATTTTTTTTAGCTGTAACCTTTGATACCTATAGTAAAACTAACAATTCAATGAAATGGAGAAAATAAGAATTTCACAGTGACAACCGGTTACTGTCAAATGGATACATATTAAAAACAAATTAGCACGATTTGACATTATTGAAGGTATAGTGGCGGCCTCCTTCAGTTTACGGGAATGTTGGTTTTACAATAAATGTAAGAACACAACCTTATACCATAAATAAAAAGCAACGTTAAGATTATTTTTTTAGTAACGTGCAGTCAATAAATACATTAGCCATGGTGAGTAGCTCATAAAGGTCTTCTCGTAAATGACTGTAAATAAAATTTATCTGTGTTACACTCCTTAATGAGACATGCACATTACACACACTTCAATATTCATGCAAATTCAATAAATATTTTGTTTACATCTGTCTATTTTTTACCACATTCTTTTTTCTTCATAGCGGTTATACATCCAAAACTCCTTAGTAGCATATAGGGTCATTTATATCCAATCTGGATGATAGTGAATTATTTGTACATACGAAGATCACACTATCGTCCTCACCATCACATGTATTTATTTGTAAATGTATCCGAAACTTTCAGCTCAGAGCTTGGGGTCAGCTTTTCGTCTTTATCTTCTGCATTGTTGACCTAAACTTCGACATTTCTGGCAATGAGACATTTCATAGGCTATCTATAATGTCTTTTAGAATCATTTCAAACTTAGTAAGCCGCATTATACACTAGACAAACAATTTTGTTCACACAATATAAAAATATGTATATAATATAATAATATTATCATAACGCCACCTTCAATAACAATACTAATAAACTTGAAGTGATATAGGTAATAAAAAAGATATGGTTACTTAATGAATCCTAAGATATCGCACAATTATAGATATTATGTCATAAAGTACTATTCCGATGAAACCTTTCATCAAACTGTACCTGAACAGTAAACAATCAATAACATCTGGGTGCTTGAATAATTACATTCCTTTCTTTATCATCGTCACCAATGTATAGTATACCTGGTCCATCGTCATCATCAAAACGATTTGCTTATTATTTGTGATTAGTATGTCTGCCTTATGACCTCCGAACTCAGAGGAATACCTGTACCAGCATCTCGTCCGTTATTTACCAGGGAGTTATACTAACTAGCTGGTGAGGTTAGTGGCTTCACTGCTGTTGGTAAGCTATTTACACCTCCTTTTCCGAAGTGATGACTGTTACAATCGAAAGTTGCCTTCACGTTTTGTCAACTCTATATTGAAACTTGTTACACTTGTAGTTGAAGATGTAGTGACTAAGATACAGAAAGGGATGCTTAGATGGTTCAGCCACGTGGAGAGGAAGAAGGGCTTCTGGACGAAAGAAGACTAACGAAAAAGAGTGATGATGTGATTGATCCACCCGGCAGGGGTCGACCTAGACAAACGCATGTCATTCAGATCGAGATAAAAAGCAGTAGGGATCAAATGTAACCAAAACCAAAGAGCCACTCATAAATTGGTATTCTCACAGTCAAATACTAGAATAGTTTCACCATACAGATTCTTGTAAATTTTTGTTCATTTTAAGATCTGACAAGGTAGTCCGTTGTCAGTCGTATTGTGTATTGTCAATCAACTGCTGTAGGACTTCCTATGAGCCCCTGATTATATCTGCTTTGATTCTAAGACAATCACTAATATGATAACTTTTGCCATATAAAGATTCAATAAAAATATGAACAAAATTCCAATAACATGAATAAGTGAAATCCACAAATAAGCCAAAAGTTGTCTGAGCCAGTGATATACATTGCAGTTATTTCTCATAATGGCATGAAAGTCGTCTGTGCGGGCCTCAGCGAACATTTCTGACGCATTGCACCTCCGCGACAGCCCCAACAGACAGGATGCGCAGGTTGCTGTATGAGTGTAACACGACCACAGACTGCACGTGTCACTTTGACTATGTTATTACAACGTGCAAACTTCCGGACATCCATGTTACACCTGATAGCCAGCGACCTACGCTCCCTCTCAATATCTAGGTCATCGCTGAGCCTGTCTGTGACCCAGTGATCCAAGTAGGTACTTGAAAGACTTTACCCAGTTCAACCCAATTCCGCCAAGCAAGACCTCCGGCACATCTGTATGCTGTAACGGACCTGACCTAAATATAAGGAGCTCGCCTTTCTTTACATTGTACCTGAGCCTATGGGAAACAGCGTACGCTTCACATGCGCTACTAGCTTCCTAAGACCACCAATTAATGGACTCAGCAGCGCCATATCGTTAACATAGCTTACATTATTCATGCCAAATCCATCGACATGACATCCGACACGTGCGCTGCTGAGTTCACCGATCAATCGGTTTATGTACAAGTTAAACAGACGGGGTGAGCTCAGCTCACCCTGCCTCAGTCCACACTCCAACTTATACACGTCAGACCGGGCCTCCGCCTCCACCCACCTTACGCTATTTTCCTGGTTATTGTACCAGTATAGGAACAAAGACACTACATCATCTGACACCGTTGTATCGGCCTGAAGTTTACTCCACAGTACCACATAGGATACCAGATCGAATGCCTTCGACAAGTCCAGCCTGTACAACCGATGCCCTGCATGCTTTAGGTGTTCAACACTCAGGTCATCATGGCCTGGTGATTTCCCTTTAGTCAATTTATTAATTACTGTGAACTTGTGATAATGTGATAATATGGTAGGTTTTATTAAATCTAGATCCTGCTTGGATAATGTTACTCGGCTGGTATCTCATATACAGTCAGGTTTTCCAAAAAATAATTGCCGCCGGCTGCTTTATCGACATTGATAATGCATATAATAATGTAGATCAATTAAGATAGAAAAAGTAAAGGAATTACACTGACCTCCTCTGCAATTCCGTCGGCAATATCTAGCCAGCAAATTTTATCTGAAAGCTAAAACTTTTAGAGATAAGTGCTTTGTATTGGACTAACAAAAGACCTCCTATACTTACAGACATTCGCCTATCTCTGGATTCAGTGACATTACATTCCTGTAATCAACTAGAGATAGGTATAAAACATAGGTTAGTAGTATAGGTCCATCTCAGGTTATTTGTGACTCAATCCCTTCTGTGCATAGAGCAAAGCTCTCGAACTGCGTACTAAGTGTGATGCGTTTGTGCAGGTACAATATAACAGATTTCATAAAATTTGCACAGGTGGCCCCAAAACTGGACAATCCGATGGTGCTACGTTTCTAGATTCTGATATTTCTATTGCACATTGAGTTAATTGCTTTAGCAGAAGCCCTATCATATGATAAATCAATTGACTATGAACTGAGAACTGGATAGAAGATCGTTAGTGCCGGCCCTCAGACTACGAACAAGTCATATAGCATCTAAGAAGTTCGTATATATAATGGGCAAGGCTGCCTTCCCTAACTGCGAGGACTGCGGCGTTCTCGAGTATGTGTTGCACATTCTCTGCGAGTGCGTGTGCAATAGGTCTTACAGAGATGTACATTTTAGGGTCACGAGAGATTAAAATGTCGGCTTCTGCAGTAGCCTCCTGTCCAACCCTGAGTCGGCTGAGGCTCAGATATCGTATAGAGTAGCTGCGTTAGGTTTGGAAAAGATGTGTGGTGTAAGCTGATTTATATTATGTGTTTCTTCGCGAAGCGTCAATATCTACTCTTAGAGAGAAATAAATTAACCATAAGTGAATAACAATCTAACAAAGATTTATCAGTTCGCACATCATCAAAACTATTTATAACGATCTGCCTTGTGAGTTAATTGACACCTGTGTTAATTATACAGAATGCAAAATCGAACTGCTATCTCTAGAACACAAAACAACGTTTACCCGAATTACCATAATGCTCACAGTGCCACGAATGCTGCCCACAGTGCTCACAGTGTCACGATGTAAAACACTTCCAACCAAACACGTGTTTTACGCCCGCATCCAGCCATTGGCAGGATGTGCAAGATTAAAATGCCGCACTGCACATAAGCATGGGGCAGTCATGCGATTGATCTACTTACAGCTAGATTAGATTAATAACACTCATATTACATTACTTTCGTCATAATATAAATTTGGTTATCTTTTTTATGTTTAATTATATCAGACAAACATAAATTATAAATTTTGCAGGTGGCAAAGCCACACCTTTTTCGACACGGAAGAATCAGTCTCAAATTTAATATCAATGTTATACAAATGCAAATGAATGTTACATTTTATAAGGTTTGTAGAGCCTTTTCTATCCGGGTTTCACTAAACAACAGTACGGTAACTTCATACGAGTCTACACCCGGAACACCGAATGATAGATTCGGAAGGCTATTAGAAACTAGTTATCTGTCTCTTTATGTTGACTACTGACATAGACATCCACACTCAACGAAAAACATGCATACACTTAGGTACTTTTTTTTTTTTTTACCTGCGGGAAATCCCCACGGATACCCACCCCTCCGGAGCCGGAGGGGGAGGTTATGTCGGACTCGAACCGACTAAACCGCACGCCGTCTCTGGGTCGTAGTGCTAGGCCGAAGGTGAGGTTGTCATGCGACATATCCCTCGCACCCCGGCTGACCCAGGGCCATCCCTCTCGGTCTGGCCCTCCTCGGGAAGGGGGGGACCACGCGGTCCCCGACTCAACCCCGGTGTGGGGGAACCGCAAATAATAACTTTGTAGACCTAATTACGCTAATTAGAATAACATAAACCTATACAAATTATACATATTTAGATTCGGGCCGCTCCCGGCAATACAGCGCCATCAAATTTTTTTACATTTTTCACAGATTTTTCGTGAAAATCCATTACTTTGACCGCTTTGTTAACATTTTTGAGCGACTTACCACAGCAAACTGCTTGTTACATAATTTTTTGTACTGACCCCTGATTATCTAATTACACCACATTGTGTACGACGACGTCCCGCGTCGTCTGATACCATACACGAGTTCATCAGGTGGGTGCTGTGCACCACAAGACCGTATTTCGCTTGCGGAATCGGGATTTTCACCGTTTTTTTGACAATAAATCCTTTCTAATTCGTTTTTTGACTACGGACGCATAGTGCGAATTGCATATCATCAGGTGCGCGAAGACATTACCTGTCTTCCGACGATCCACACGGAATCATCATCATCTGCATCGTGCAACATTAGGCCGACTCCATAGATTTTTTATTAGTTTTCGTTTAAATTTTAATTTCTGTAAATTCACGTAGGTGCAGGGGGCTTCTGACGCCTTGGGCAGTTCAGGGTATACGGCAGCTTCATCGCCGCACCGTTTAAACACCAATCCTTCGAGGGGTTCCCAAGGGAGTGACGGTTCAACTCTGTACCTACTTACTAAAACTTACTTGCTCGTTTCTGGTCTTCCATCCATAGAAACCTGTTCATCTGGCGCTGGGAACGTATCCACTGGGACGCCCTCTGTCCGTAGGTACCGTTCCCGATCCTCTAGGTGGTACAGTTCGCCTAATAAACAGCATTCTCTTCAAAATTTCACTATAAATTTTACGTTTTTGGGCGTTATTTCCAAATTTTTACAAGGAAGCCTATACAACTCTTCGCACCACCGTATGGCCACCGACGAGGCCTTTCTATAGGTACCTCACTCGACCACCTAGTATCCGTAGTTTTTCTGGAAAATCAGTTTTTAAGAAACGCCAGCCCCGCCTGCCCACCCTGTTTTTCGGGCTTAGGCATATCGGCTCGGTTGGAGGTCACGCCGGGTCGCCTGACACCAGCCCAAACCGGTGCATCGTGAGGTCATTGACCATTAAGATAACGTACGAACTAGTTCGTATAGTCTCTTTTATCATTTCTTAATTCTTACTAACGTGTGTATATTTTGTACACTATTGACATTCTTAACTTGAAAATCTTTTAAACGGACTAGAACTGGACTAGACCATAGGGTTTATAATTGTATTGACTTCTGACTTTCTATTGTTTTGACTTATTTAGTGTTCATTCGGTTTACCGTTTGTTCACTGTAGTCATAGTTTGACTTAGCGGACTGAGTTTTAAATATACACTTTTAATTTTAGTTTTACGTTTAGTTTAAATTTTATTTTACATATTACTTATTCGCTGTCACTTTACAACAGGGATATTTAATTTTAACTCTATTCTATTTGGGATTTTTTTTTTTAAAAAGCGCACCACCAGGATAAACATGTGTCGCTCGCCCTTCGAAAGGAAAGAAGCTCCCCTTACCGAGAGACAGAGGACCTTCACGGTCGAAAGCAGCCCCGAGACCGAAGTAGGGAGACGCGGGACCGGAACTGTGCGAAGGAGTATCGAGAGGATCCAATCGAAGGTTGGATCCCTTCCTCAAAATTCAAAGAAGGAGGCAGCTCATCCGCCCCCATCCCCTCCTAAATCTACAGTCGTCGGACCCGCGCCTCACTAAGGCAATTAAATGCTGCCAAGTGGTGAGGGAGCAAATTTTAATGTTGCGCAACTTAAAGACCGAGATTAGGGTCAAGATCGAAGGGGCCGTTAGCACGCTTGAGGAGTGCCTAAAGGCGTTCGGTAGTGACGATGATAGGCACCAGGATCAGGCGAGACAGTGTGCTGGGGCGGTAGGGTTACCGGTCTCCGTCGCCCCAGTACCTGCCCCGAGCGAGCACGGTGAAGCGATATTAAGAAAGATAGAAGAGAATGAAAGGCTAATCAGAGAGAATGGACGAATGATGTATGAAATAAAAAGAGTATAGAAAGGCAAGATGAGAGAGAAAGAGGAAGGGAGAGGGAAGGGTTGGAGAGGGAAACATACGCGAGTGTAGCGGCGGCTAACCACTGCAGGGAAGCAGCGCTCCCACCGCCAAGGCTCCACTCCGTATGCGTCTTCTCCACCAACGAGACCGAATTCGCGGACGAGGTCCTTAATCATATAAGAGAGGCCATGGATGCTAAGGAGGGCTGGGTAAGGGTGGAGAGAGTGAGGAAGGCAAAGGAGAGGAAAGTGATAATGGGATGTAGAAGTCTAGAGGACAGAAGAAAAGTAAAAGAAAGGCTTGAGGGAGTTGCGGGTCGGTTCGTCGTCGAGGAAATCAATAACAGGGACCCCCTCCTGATTCTGAGGGACGTATTGAAGATTCATGATGATCATGAAATCCTTCGCGCCCTTCGGAATCAGAATGGGGCCCTGTTCGAGGGCCTCGACGAGGGAGACGACCGCGTAACCATCAAGTTCAAAAAACGGTCGCGCCACTCTCAGTACCATCATGTGGTCATTAGCGCGGCGCCTGTTGTCTGGAGGAGAGCGACGGAGGCAAAACGACTCTATATCGACCTCCAGAGAGTCGCAGTGGCAGATCAGACGCCACTCATCCAGTGCACCAGGTGCTTGGCTTTTGGCCATACCAAGCGATTCTGTTTAATGCCCGAGAAACAGGATCTATGCGCAAAATGTGGCAAACCACACAGCCAGGACGAACACGATAAATGCGGCAGAAACAACCAAGAGCCCCACTGCATAAATTGCGCTCGAGAGTATGGCGAACCGAAGTTACATCACGCCTTTGATAGATCGTGCCCAGTCCTCCAAAAGTGGGAGGCGATGGCCAGAGCAACCATAGCGTACTCCTAGGGCTGCTCGGACCCCGCCATAGTAAAATAATAATAAATAAATGGACTTGTTATATTATAAAATATAGTTCAAGGCATTAGAATGATAAATTAAAGAAAAGTAATAAAATAAAATATTTAATAAATTTAAAACAATAAAAACAAAATCTGTCCCCACTCTAACCGCGAATTAGAATCTCGACCTCCCTTCTCACATCAGTCCAAGTAAACGCCTTATTATCATCATGATAAATATATAATATATGTATGTATTTATTTTACAAATTATATCTCACATTAGATATCTGTATGTATCGTATGTAAATTAATAGTATCAATGTATAACACCATAACTATGTTTTCCGTATCTTACTATACTCTGCTATCCAAAACAAAACGCACTTGCAACAATTTTTTGGTAAAAATTGTGTCAAGTTGACAATGTTACCTTGTTTCAACCTTACTAAATTTAAATTATTATAAAATACTTCCTACTTCTTAGACTGAATTCAATATTCATTAGCTATTTTAAAATATATACTTATAAGTAACTCATCATCATCATCATCATTTCAGCCGAAAGACGTCCACTGCTGGACAAAGGCCTCCCCCAAGGATTTCCACAGTGACCGGTCCTGCGCCTTCCGCATCCATGCCCTTCCCGCGACCTTCACCAGGTCGTCGGTCCACCGTGTGGGAGGCCTGCCTACACTGCGTCTTCCGGCGCGTGGTCGCCACTCGAGAACTCTCTTGCCCCAACGGCCATCTGTTCTACGAGCTATGAGCCCCGCCCACTGCCACTTAAGTTTGGCGATTCTGTGTGCTATGTCGGTTACTCTCCTCATTTCTGATTCGATCACGCAGGGAAACTCCGAGCATAGCACGCTCCATCGCCCTTTGGGTGACCTTGAGCCTTCTTATGAGGCCCATAGTAAGGGACCAAGTCTCAGTTCCGTAGGTCATCGCTGGCAACACACACTGATCGTAGACTTTAGTCTTGAGACACTGCGGTATTTTGGACGAGAAGATATTACGAAGCTTCCCGAACGCTGCCCAGCCGAGTTGGATTCGACGATTGACCTCTTTCTCAAAGTTGGACCTGCCTAACTGGACTGTCTGTCCCAGGTAAACATATTCGTCGACAACTTCGAGTGTAGAGTCTCCAACCTTTAAAGAAGAAGTGGGTGCGACATGGACATTTGACATAATTTTCGTCTTGTCCATGTTCATTTTGAGGCCCACTTGTTGGGAGGCTCTACTGAGGTCTTCGAGCATTGTGCCTAGGTCTTCCAAGGTCTCAGCCATGACTACGATATCGTCAGCGAATCGAAGGTGAGCGATGTACTCGCCGTTGATATTGATGCCGAGTCTTCTCCAGTCCAGGAGCTTGAAAACATCTTCCAGGCCGGCGGTGAACAGTTTCGGAGATATAACGTCTCCCTGTCTCACCCCTCGCTGCAACTGGATAGGTTGGAAGTGAACGTTTCGTACTTCATCAGACCTGCAGACTGGCCATCGTCTAGTCCTGATCTTAATCCGCTGGATTATGATTTATGGTCAGTTTTAGAGAGTACGGCTTGTTCTAAACGCCATGATCAGTTGGAAGCAATCCGTACGATTGGCAGTGAAGAATTTTCCCATGGAAAGAGTGCGTGCTTCTATTGATAACTGGCCTCAACGTTTAAAGGACTGTATTGAAGCCAATTGAGACCACTTCGAATAAGCTTTTTTATATTTAAACTGTTTTAAATTTATATATTATTATAAACTAACACACTGCATAAGTAATACATATTATTTGCAATAAAAAAATTTTTTTTCTTCGTGACAATATTTATGTCAAGACTAAGTATAATAGGCCCATAGGCCCGAAAGCACCTGTACTTGACAAATCAGTTGCTCGCAACATTTTTTTGATTATACATATTTACATTACTTTTGAGTAAAAGTTTTGTTTAATAAACACGTACAAGATATTTTTTTTCGATAAATTTATTACGGCTGTACTCACGTCACTCGTCAGGATGCGCCCGACTACTTTCGGACCCGACCGGAGTCCTTAATCATGAGCAGAGCACCCAGGCGCGGCGACATCAGGTGCTTTATGAAAAATGGCTCACGATAGTTTCTATACAAAAAAAAATATATTTTTTATTTAAATACGAAGTTGCATGAAATGAACAAGCAATAGGTAGGTATATTAATTTATTAGTTCTATTGAACACGATCTTTTTGTATCTAACTTTTTTTAATAAAATTAAAAAGTTTTATAATAAGTATTAATTATTTATTTATTAAACTTTATGCACAAGTACATAGGCGGACTTAATGCCGTAGGCATTCTCTACCAGTCAACCAAAGGTGATGCAGAGATAAATTAGTACATGCATTTTATTGAGAGTGACTATTAGTAGGTAACTGAACACTAACTAGGTATAGTGCCGTGAAGTTATAATATATTATTAAACTCATACCCATACCGCAGTATGTTGGTACGAATATACGTAATAATAATTAGATATACATGCATACAAATAAATATACCTAAACATATACATAAATATACCTACACATACGTACGCCTTACATGTATATATATATATATATATTAGATAAAATAATGATTTTCTAGAGTTCATTGCCTTGATCATTCTACCAGGTTATCGAGAAGCCATTGGCGTACCTTCGCCTTGAACACAAGACTGCTGGTGGCCTTCCTCATTTCAAGAGGTAGCGCGTTCCAAAGGAGCACAGACTGTATAGGAAAAGAAAAAAGAGTGGACAAACCCAGCAGTATGAACAGGACAGCTTAGGAGAAGATTATTTTTTGAACGAAGGTCACTGTTGTGGTTGTCATGTCTGTATTGGAAATAAGGCGATAGTTAGTTAGGGGGAGTAGGAGATGTAAGAATAGTAAAGAGAGTAGTAAGTGCACGTAGATTTCGTCGCTGTCGAATTGGCAACCAATTTAATTGCTCGGGATAAGCAGGACACGTGATCATACCTACGAAGATTGAACACGAATCTTATGCAGTTATTAAGAAGTCTGTCGAATTTATTCAGATATTCTGCATTCAGGTCGAAGTAGCAAACATCACCGTAGTCAAAGGCAGGAAAGAGTAGGGTCTGCACAATCATGGTCTTTGTCCTTATGGGTAAAAGTTTCCGGAGGCGATAAAATGATTGAAGCGATCCCGTCACTACTTGGCTTCGCCAACTCAGTTGAGTCCAAGAATAACCCTAGATCCTTCACTGACGCCCTTAGTGGTATGTTGGTGCCATTGAAGGTGATGGGTGCGAGAGATGTTACATCCAGTCGGCGCATCCACCATTTACTTCCTATTACGATAGCCTGGCACTTAGTTGGGTTCACATTTAAACCGAATGTGTTCGACCAACTGTTAACGTGTTCCAGGTCCCGGTTAATACTACTTATTGCAGCAGCTTCATCATCCACACTTAATTGAGAGTAAAGCTATAAATCATCTACATACAAGTAATACGCACATCGAAGATTACTAGTTAGGAGATTAATAAACATTGAAAATAACAATGGGGACAGTATACCGCTTTGAGGGACATCTATGTCAATGTCATACCAACACGAAGAATTGTCATGCAGGCGAACGGCCTGCTGGCGTCCATGAAGATAACATGAGAATCATTCTAGTGCATCCGGTGAGATCCTAAAGAAGAATAAGATGGATAAGAGCAGATCATGACTGACGGTATTGAAGGCATTTGAGAAGTCAACCAATGCAAGTACTGTGAGCTTAGTGTCTTCCATGCCAGCTCTAATGTCACCAGTAACCTTTAAAAGAGCAGACACTGTGCTGTGCCCGAGCCTAAACCGTGATTGTAGAGAACTTAATAGATTGTTTTTGTGTTTAAAAGGGGACAGTTGTTTGTACACGCAGGCCTCAAGGACTTTTGAGAGGAAAGGCAAAATACTAATGGGTCGGAAAGATTGGGAAGGGATGGGTTTGAGATTTTTGAATGAGGTATAACATAGGCCTTGCGCCACAGTGTTGGGAACTGCCCGGAATCCAACGAGAACTTTACGATGTGATTACCGGCAGGACATGGTCTAGAATAGTAATAATCATACGACGACTAATGTTATCATAGCCCACAGCATTGGATTTAAAAGATAGGACAATCTTTCTAACCTCGTTCGGTGTCACTGGAGAAAAATCGAAAGCGCCAATGTCTGGACTAGCCAAGTTTGCCACGTATTCCATCGTGCAACTCTTGGTTAGATGATCATGGGAGAAAAAGCGGTTAAATGACGGTTTATGTCATCCAAACCAATAGCTGCCTGAAACTCAGAAAACCGCTGCCTACCAATATCAAATGTTCCTAGAAACTTCCAGATATTGGCGGGCGGAGAAGAATTAATGTTACTATGGATCCTACTCGTGATTTAATAACAATCAAAAAACCACAGTTTGATAATAGGTATCATCATGTGCTTAATTTCGGTAAGATTAGAGCCTCATTACGAGCAAATAAAATGCAAAGTTATTAACTTAACCTAACCGAGTACTTACAGTTTGAATTGATCGCTGTTCCTATCATAGGTGACTTCCACCGAAATTATAAAAAAGGAAAAGTGCATTTAAAATAAACATGTTTTTATTTTTGAATATATATGATATCATTGTTATTATAAAATGTAGGTATAGGATGCTACAAAATTGTAAATTGTTCTTAGCTAACCAAGCTTAGAATGAGATGCAGACCTCTCGTAATTATTTATTTCCACTGACTGCTATTTCTAAATATGCAAATCGTTTATAACGTTCATACCCATAGAGTAATTGCAGTCAGCGGAAACAGTCTTCTGCCAGAAATTGAGGAATATATTTGCCAGTGGACACACTGCGGAATAAATAGAGGACAATATAGGCCACCAAAATTGTGATTACAATAACGCATCTATACTGCGGTCTACCTGCATCCTATCTTTATTAATTTTTGAATGATTGTTAAAATAATTTAGTACATCACAAATATCGTACATAGTTTTACATTTTCAATATTAGTAAGTATTAACATAACATTAACACATAACATTAACAATTGAGATCTGGTTGCAATCTTCCTTTACATTTGTTGACCCATCCAACCCATGCGTCAATACCTTGTTCTGCTAAAACTGTTTTTACACAAGCGGCAGCGGCTGTTATATCGTCCGACAGGAGATCTGAGGAAACGAATTTACGATTTTATTGTTGGTTACAGGTGAGGTTGGCTTCACTCTACTTCTGTCTTCTCTCTTGCACTCCACTTAATATAGGTACTTTATTCAGTTATCAAAATCGTTTGATAAATAAAGACAATAAATATGAAGGAAAAAAATATGTTCTTAAAGTGTGAAATAAATCGATGGAAGTTAAGTTAATATTTCCTGTGTCTTCTGAAGAAGGAGTCGAGTCAGACGTGCCGTCAACATATTCCCTAACAAGGATTTCTTTAAAGCTTCTTTGTACCGTGATTGGCTTTTTCAGGCTTGCTTGTGTATATACGGAGGCCATAGGTATGAAATAGACTTATATTAATAATCTGAGGAAATAAAATAAATAAGTAAAAACTACCACTTACCTTCACAACGTACGTTACAGCCTTTGCCAGGTGACCCAGGATTGCACCAGTAACGATCATTTATTTGGAACAGACCCCAGTCAAAAGAACCATCCGTATTTGGTGGACCCTTTACGTGGCTTTGGAATGAACTTTCGGCATCTACTAGACAAATCACTGAAAGAAAAAGGCTTATTCAAATAGTGAAATCATTCAGTGCCAATGAACAACCAGAGCAACATCTTATTATTCATTGGAGAGTCAATCTCGATTGCATCCTAAGTTAACATTTTGGAGCATGAGATTCACTTTACTACTCCAGCGAACAAGATATGGAAAATTAGTTTATTTTAGAATAAACCCAAGAGGAAAGCCATTCATCAATAGGTATCATTATAGCCTAAATGTGTGGTTGACTTGGACCTCGATAATTTCATCAGGTAAATTTCATCAAATTCCCTCTTAACATAAAACGTATAATAAACTATCCCAAAACAGTATAAAACGACATTTTAAATCAAGTTCTTTTATAAGACTACATTCTGTAATACAGGGAACTAATACAAATATTTTTCTTAATTTCCTTTAACAAGAGCATGCACTGACATTCTATTTGGCCGAAGACCAACATAATTGTTCATTACTGATCTGGATTACGGGCTAACAAGGCTGAGGTTTTTATCAAAGCGAAAGAATTCAGAAAAGGCTAAAATGACGATAACATACGTCTAAACTAACTTTTAGGCTCTCGCGTTCCATGTTATAATTATAATAAAGAGAATATGGTAAAGGTACTTACATACCTTTGATTGCCTAACGGCCTGTGTGTACCATGATTGTGTTAATTCCCGTTCCCTTTATTATATGATGTACGTCTATACATTGAAAAGAATAAAAGTTCCAATTTACGATAAAAATGTTATTGTTATCATTTATCATCAAATTCATATATGACAACAAAATAAAAACTCACGATCTTTCATTAGATCTTCGGGCATATTGAGTCGCCGCAATTCGCGAACTAGTTCACATTTTTCAAACGTCTTTGCAAGACTGGTTGAAACCAGGCAAAATACCAGAAAAAATGTTGGAATGGACGATTTCATTGTCCAAGGTATCCAAGAAAACTTGCTACTTGTGTGATGACTTACTTGAAAATGATACCCACTACGAGTGAATGCGGGTTATATATAGTGAGAAGAGAGCTTGAAAACCGGCACTACTTTTGCATTCGTAAATTCCTAACCTAAATTATTTAATTTAAATAATGATGCCATTTTTTGAATTAAATACGATTGAATGATTTCCACAAATTTTGTGAATTTTAAACAAGCAAACCTATATGCTAAGGAAATGTGGGATTTCACAGGTTATTTGTCTAGTTCCCAACTATCACTTGCTGTTTCCATTTAGGTATGCATTGTGTCTAGAGATAAAACCTTTGAGAAAATTGACCTACTACATTGTCTTGTAGGTTAGACATTGGTGGGAACAGATGCGGTGGCTCTATTATGCTTCAAATTCTACTTCATCGGAAATGATGTGGTCAGAATACCTGAACGAAATTTTTCCTAGATAATACATATTAAATAGGTTGAAATTTTCGTACTGAATATATGTTTTATAATTATCAAATTATAATTCCATGGTCCTAATGATTAGTGGCCACATGAAATCGTTCATATAACCAGCGGACTACTCATGTAGGCCAGCATCTGAAACTCCATTAACAGCACCATGGTTACCCTACCCTTATAAGAATCCTGACGATATCGCTCTGGGGGATGGCGTAGAAGAAGGTACCTAAGAAGCTTTATGTGGTGGAGACTGAATAGTTGACGTTAATCTCTACAGATCTTAGGTGTTCGCATAAGCGATGACTTAGTTCAGCCAGCGTATGTGCCAGGTAAAATCTGAAATAAATCAACCTCTACGGCGTAGCGGTAGAGTGTTCGTCTGCTACATCCGAGGACGCGGGTTTAACTATTTTGTTCAAATCTTTAGATCAAAAAGTTTTCGAAATGAAGGGTGTGTATTTTTTTGTAGATTTAGGTAAAAAATTCACAAGTTTCATATTATTTATATGTAAAAACATTGCTGTATTAAGTATTGTACCTAATAGTGCAGATTTCGAAACGAATCCTTTTACTTTGTTTTCCAAAAATAGTAACGGTATCTTATTTAAAGTCATAATTGGCCGTTGTCTTAGTCGTTAAGAATAAGACTGACCTTGATATATTTCTTTCTTAGAAATAGGTATTGAACAAACTATTAATAATATTATTCGTACCTATAATTAGAATGGATGTGAAATCGGCCAATTTACTTAATTTCTTATGTTGTAAATAAAGGTTTATAAGATTGGAACATGAGCAACATGTGCATATAGGCAGAGAACACAAATCTTTATAATATTAGGTACCTTCTTTATATAGGTACACCCTGATTTTATAGTTATTATGGATAAAAAGATTTTGGACACGGTTTCGATAGCAAAATCGTCTAGAAGTATGAATTTAGTGAAAAGAAAATTGTATGGGAATAATTTGAAAGGAATACTGTATGGAACAATTTTTTGAATCCATATAACTGTCGCAGCCAACTAGCTTAATCAGCCATTCAATGAATAGCCTAGGCTGGTAACTAAATGGCGCCATTCAATTAACGGCCGAATGATATTTCTGCTGTAACGTTTATTACAACATTTAATAAGCTAGTTGGCTAATGCTTAGGCTATTCGTAAGATGGGGCACCATCCCGAAATAAGACAGAAAATTACATACATATATATATTAACGCCCGGTGGTTCTGGCTTCCGCATGGTTATTTTTTTAAACCATGCTGAGGTAAGTCATATTCTTAGCTGTTTGAATAAATGGCTAGGCAAGTAGTTAAACGTCATCGATCGAAGCCATTTGCCTAGCCGTTTAATCAACTGGTTGAACATCATTAAGGCCGCTAATTGAACGGCGGCGCCACCGTTTAGTAAAGAGCCTAGGTAGTTAATTGAACGGCTGAATAAGCTAATTGGCTGCGATATAACGACTATAAAATAACCTTTATCAAAATAATCAAATGGTGTTAAGTTGCAGAATATATTTTATCTTCCGACTTAGGTATATTGTAAATTAAAACTAAAATTATTTCAAATTTGATCGTAAATTCATGATTTTAAGAATAAAGCAAAGCAAGATGCTAGTTGAATGACTTTCCTGTTTTGGTAATGTAATACTGGGTTAACAGGGGGTTTTCTTGCTCTGACCAACTGAACTACTTTTTCCAATCTTAATGGATTTGAATTGTTAGCATTTGTTTTTTGTTCATTCGAATTTTTTCTTTTGAATTTTTCGTATATTTTTATTTCGATTTTCCTTTTATATATACGATCATGTGTTTATCTGCAACAAAAATCAATTTTCTTTCTTTCTTTCTTTAAATTTGTTTTATAATTTCATTAAATTGATTGGGCGGCGTAATCACATTTTTTTTAATATCATTATACCATAGTGTATTGTTTTCGATAGTTTGTATGAATATCGGTAGATGGCCATACCATCGCCTCAAAATGGTTGTATAGGAGAATTTAGACTGCTCGAGACGTGTTCATGCAACTCAGTTGGTCAGAGCATTCCCCTGTAAGGGTCCGGGTTCAAGTTCCGTCTTAAGCATTCATTTTTTCCAATCTAAATGGACCTTTATTATTTTTGATTAGTCTTGATATAAATCTCTTTTTACCGGCACCGTTTGATTGTCACTAGGATAGTAACACTATGTCCTAAAGGTTTATTGAGAATTTGCGCAGTCCTACTTGGATAGTTTAGGCTCCGTGGTTATTTTTGAAGTAAAAACTTCTTTAGCGGCATTGGATGGGTAAAAAGTGTTAAACTTGCGTCAGGATCATTTGACCTTTGAACCGTAACCGACGACTGACGTCATACAATATTAGCAATAGATTGTTTATTTTGTTAGGTATGCTATGATGCTTCGTAGCTTACCGGTTTACGCTTCGATTGTAAGACCTTATGGTATCAGATAGTACCGGGTTCGAACCTGGGCTTCTGACACTTTTGTGATTATTTTTTCTTTTCGTAATTCATTAATTTCTTCAGATAGAAAATTACTGATAGGTTCTATAATTGGCGCTATATTATAGGTATGGTATGTTCTTTTTATCTTTTCCTCTGTATATAACGAAGAAAGAAAGAAAGAAAAAGTTTTCACTTCTACCGGCACTCCCGGAGTGAAACCCGTCTTTTTTTTGTATAACCATGCAGAAATAAGTCATTTTTTTAAATAATTGATTAAATGGTTTGGCAAGTAAAAAATAAAAAGAACTAATAAAGTAATTAAACGTCATCGATCCAAGCCTTTTGCCTAGCATTTTTTTTTTGTAATTGCCGATGCCAAGCAAATTGCTGAACATCATTCAGGCCGCTAGTTGAACGCCGCCGCTTAGTAAAGAGTTGTGCAGCATTATTTTGATTAATAATAATTATTATAATTAATCAAAATAATGCTAAATATTTTTAAAGTTACTAATTTTATATAATTAATAATAATAATTGCATGACATTTTAAAAGCATTTTGCAGGCTATATTTCAAATCGATTTAGATAGGCAAAATTTTTGAATCGGGTCCGTTGCAATTATTGCAGTTTTGTAATTAATTTTTGATTCGGTCCATAAGCAATTATTGCAGTTCTGCTAATTTAAAGTTATAATTTTACTTGTTCGGCATCGTTACAGTTGTACAGGCTTGATATCCATACTAATACTAGCTGTCGCCCGCGGCTCCGCCCGCGTGGATGTCGGTTATCGCGAATCGGGGTATGAAAAATAGATGTTGGCCGATTCTCAGACCTACCCGATATGCCCACAAAATTTCATGAGAATCGGTCGAGCCGTTTCGGAGGAGTTTGGGAACGAAAACTGTGACACGAGAATTTTATATATTAGATTATAAATGCGAAAGTAACTCTATCTGTCTGTCTGTATGTTACACTTTCACGCCTAAACCACTGTGCCGATTTTACTGAAATCTGGTATAGAGGTGGATTAGACACTGAGAAAGGACATAGGCTATGTTTGGTCGCAATAACCGATATTCATGCGGGCGGAGCCGCGGGCAAAACCTAGTTGATTATAAATACTTAATACCTACATTAAATATCAAATATTTTTTTCTGTAGGACGTAGGACACGACGGTATTTCCGTCCAATTCAACAGTTCGACTGGGAAAGTACCTCCGCCCTACAGTAATACCGTAGGGAAGCCAGAGCTCACTGGAGAGTTTTGATTTGTTATGCTGTCAGTGGGAAAACCAAAGGCTATTCCTGCTTTGTCTGCTTTTAATCCATAAGTATACAACGCCACAAACCTATCTCTAATTTTCTGTGAATACCTCTCTGCATATCTCGGGATTTACAGGCGCGAGTATATCTATTTAAGTAGGTATGTACATACACAAACTATACATTTTTTATCATGTGCAAAATTCCCACGAATACGCAAGCTGGTGGAGGAGGATATGTTGTATTGAAACCGACTAAAACACACGAATTTTGAGGTAAGTTGTTGAGGTAAGGTAGACTGTGGTGTACCTACTGTTTGCTCTAATTTGAAATGTCAGGGATTGCGTACCTATTGGTAAGATTTGTTCGTAACGTCACTGAGTGACCTGAAAGCATCCTTAATGAATAATTTTGGTTTGGTGTTATTTTATTATACTTGGTATTTCCTTTTGTGTGAAAAAGAAATTTTTTTGGGGAGTTCCAACGTCTTATGTATCCACAAAGTGTTCCTGTAACTGTATAGCAAGTAGTATTATTTATGTATTATAACTGTATAGTCCCGTGACTTCAAAGGTATTCACATAATTAATGGGTACCGCCTGCTATAAAGCCTGTTTTCTTCTCTCTCTTCTTTTCAGCATCAGTCAGGTTTTTATTTTTAATAATTTATTATAACCTGTGGTTATTTTTATTCGAAAGGTGTTGGTCAGACTTAAAATCTACCGTATGTTTGATTTCAATTGAGGACCTTGCAGCAAAAGGGGGGCAGGTCCAAAGAAAAACAAGTGAGTTATAACAAAATTTGGATCTTCCACTCAATTCAGTTTGGTGCAAGAAAGTAGCAGATCCGGACTGACAACGCCGACTCCTGGGATCTTACTTAATAATAAAATGGTGTACTTTTGTAGCCCTTTAATGTTCCGTTTTTAATAACATGAGTAGTTAAAATTATAATTTATTATTGGCTGAGTTGCAACGAAGTGTCAACTAACTGTCATTGCGTTTTCGTCAGTGTTGCCAATTGGCTTCGTGAATTCTTAACATCTTGCCCCCCCTCGACGACTGAAGGAGCTCGAGTAGGTTGACTTGCTGCCGCAGTTGTAGGTCCTGGCAGGCAGCAGAGCTTGTGTACGGCTCGTCGGACAATGCCCTTGGATGTCTTCACATCGGCGACTCTCTGCACACCATCCAGTCCTGTGTAGAGTTTTTGAATGCGTCCCATGCGCCATTTAAGTGGAGGCACGTTCTCTTCTTTGAGCACGACCAGTTCACCTTCGTGAAGTCCCTCTTGTTTGACTCGCCATTTTGTTTTCTGCTGTAATTCGCTCAAATATTCATTTCGCCAGCGCTCCCAAAAATGTTGTCGCAGTTGTTCTATACGTTGGTATCGATCAAGTCTGTGCATATTAACATCAGTGAGGCTCGGTGATGGAAGCGAAGTCAAAGCTCTTCCGATCAGGAAGTGCCCGGGAGAGAGGGGTTCAAGATCATTAGGATTAGCAGATAGAGGAGTCAACGGACGGGAGTTGAGAATCGCCTCAACCTGAGCGAATAGAGTCGACAGCTCCTCAAAGGTTAGATGTTGACTACCTAATGTTCGAATAATATGGTGTTTGGCAGATTTTACCGCGGATTCCCAAATTCCACCAAAATGTGGAGAGTAAGCTGGGGAAAATTTGAAAGTAATTCCTTCATCAGCTGTGAAGGCGGATACGTCATCATTGCTCGACTTTAAGAAGTTTGCGAGTTCGTTGCTTGCTCCAACAAAATTTGTTCCGTTGTCACAGTATAGAGTTACTGGCTTTCCTCGACGAGATATGAAGCGTTTTAGACATGAGATGAAAGCGTTGGTAGAGAGATCGCTGGCTACCTCTAGATGCAGAGCCTTGGTTGCGAAACATACAAATAAGCAGAGATAGCACTTGGATGTTTTGCCGCCACGACCCTTGCGATTAAGAATGAGATATGGACCAGCGAAATCAACACCACTAATTTGAAATGGAGGGCTTGGTATGACTCTTGCAGCGGGTAAGTTGCCCATGATGGGGTTAATTGTTTTAGCTTGCATGATTCTACAAATTGTACATTGATTAACCGTGCTTCGAGCTAAAACTCTGCCTCTTAACGGCCAAAACTCGTTTCTTATGTTGCTGAGTAAGAGCTGTGGTCCGCAATGTAGAAATTTCTTATGAAAATGAATGAAAAGCAATTTAGTAAAAACATGACTCGAGTCTAATAACATTGGATGTTTCTTATTGTATGTTTCAGATGAGTTTTGAATTCTCCCACCAACACAGAGAATTTGATCGTCACTAAGAAACACACTCAATGACAAAATGTGTGATGACACAGGTAAGTTTTGCTTGTTTAGTAATCTTTTTATTTCTTTAGCGAAACAATTTCTTTGATGAAGTTTAACCAACGTCACTAAAGATGACCTTAACTCGTCTGTGGTTAAGGGTCCTGCCGTTTTCAACGCTTTGTTACGTAGATTATTAATAAATCGTAAAACATAGGCTACAGATCTGTGCAATGTAGAGAACCTCGAAAATCTTTCGAAGTTCACCACATCGCAGAGATCTGCAGCTGTTGTAGAATTTAGGTTTGTAGTGTGTAGTGTAGTTGTGGCGTTGTTTTTAGTATAAGCTTTCCGTTCAGGTAATTCAAATACGTTTTTAATAGTGAGGTTGTTAGGCCAATCAATCTGGTCGTTCAATAAGAAAGGCGGTCCATTCCACCAAATCTTAGACACATGAATTAATTTAGGACTGACGCCACGTGATGCTAAATCTGCGGGATTTATTTCTCCAGGTATGTGTCTCCAAGAAGACTGAGCAGTAAGGTCTTGAATTTCCGAGACACGGTTTGAAATAAATGGTTTTAAGTCACGAGGTTCAGACTTCAACCAGCCCAGTACAATTGTGGAGTCTGTCCAGTGAAATGTAGCGTTGATGTTGCATCGTAGAGCCTTCAACACCTTGCTACTTAAACGTGCTGACAGGAGAGCTCCACAAAGTTCCAATCTTGGGATGGTAGTAGGCTTTACTGGAGCGACCTTTGTCTTGGCACAAAGCAGCCTTACTAATACGTTGCCAGAATCGTTAATAGATCGAAGATAGATTGCGCCTGCGTACGCGGCTTGAGATGCATCTGAGAACGAGTGCAACTCTATTCTAGTTGCATTCGGTATTAAAGCGCACCTAGGTATTTCAATATCAGAGATTTGTCCTAACTCCTTTACGAATTTGAACCATTCCCTTTCCAATATAGCGTCTACAGGGTCATCCCAGTCAAGTTTTGAAAGCCATAATTTTTGGAGCATAATCTTTGGGATAATAGTGGTCAGGCTAACTAAACCAAGCGGATCGAATAATTTTGCTGAGCTGGAAAGAATATTTCTTTTAGTAGCTCTAGATTCACAGTTTATATCAACAGGAAATTGCAAAAGCTGGATTCCACTTGAGCCCTAACACGCTTGACTGAGATGATAAGTCTAAATTTTTGGGTGAAGACACATTTGAATGGTTATCAACAATTATAGAGGCATTTGTGCGAAATTTTCGTAACGGAAGGCATGCAGAGTCAAGCACTGACCTCACCGAATTGACCATTTGACTTAAGTCTTCTTCGGTCTCTGCCCCTGAGAGGTAGTCATCGACATAGAAGTTTTCTTTGATTTGCTGAGATACATTTTTATCAGTGCATTCTTGTGATAATTGAAGCAAGCACCTAGTGCTTAAATATGGTGCAGATGCCGTCCCGTAAGTTATTGTATTTAATTCATAATATTTAATAGGTAAATGAGATTCATCTCGCCACAATACCATTTGCAAATATCTCTGCTTAGGTTCTATTAATATTTGACGGTACATTTTTTCCACGTCAGCCGAGATGGCATACCTATGTTGCCGGTACCTAAGCAAGATGGAAAATAAATCGTCTTGGACTACGGGTCCTACATGCTGAAGGTCGTTGAATGAGACGCCACTAGTGGTTTTTGCGGAGGCATCGAAAACTACGCGTAATTTGGTAGTTTCACTATTTGCCTTTATGACGGCGTGATGGGGTAAGTAACACCCAAAACTCGGTTTAACCACCTCCGTCATGTGACCTAGTTGTTCGTATTCATTAATAAAGTGACGGTAGTCGTCTTTTAGCTGCGGTTTACCCTTTAACTTCCTTTCTAGTTGTATTAGCCTCCTTTCTGCAATTTTATGAGAGTCTCCTAATACAGCTGAGTTTTCCTTAAAAGGAATTTGAACGCAAAATCTACCACTATTCTCTCGGCGCGTTGTTTCAGCGAAAAGACGCTCGCAATAATTCTCCTGTAATTCAGGTTTTACATCCTTTGGTATCTCCTCGATTTCCCAAAAGTGAGTAAGTTGCTCTCTTATTTCACGTGAGAAATTGCAACTTATTCGACTCGTATTATTTTCATAATAATTTATATTCATGGGGCCAGCAACTATCCAGCCAAGATGCGTCTCTTGTAGGATAGGCCGTTGAGGTCCTAGGTTCAACTTATTTGTTCCTATCAAGTCCCAAAACACGTCAGCACCTAATAATAAATCAACATCGTTGGGATGATAAAACTGTGGATCAGCTAACTTAATGTGGCTTGGGATACCTAAATCTTGCACACGAATTGACACTTGAGGTAGGTGGCCAGTAATTCGTGGCAAAACATAACATTTAGCTGTAAAACTGTACGCGCTATACAGCGAAGAAAGCTGTAAGTTACAATGTTCTGATAAATTGAAAGTGGTGTTGCCTAAGCCCGACAGACTTTGACAGTTATTTTGTCTCTTGGGAGAATTGATGAGTTTCTGTGCCCTTTCGGCTATGAATGAAGATTGGCTACCGCTATCCAGTATAGCCCTCAAAGTTTGAGTATTGCCACCAGAGTTCACCTGGACCAACGCCGTGGAAAGAACAGCTTGATTGGCGGTGATTGCAGACATAGAAATAGTAGAGGAGGAATTGGAATTATTAGTATTGCCATTAGAATTAGGCTCAGCAATCGGTATATTATTGTTAATAGTTGATGTATCAGGTGGAGATGGTCGTGATTGTTGTTGTTGTTGTGTTTGCGGAGTTTGCGGGGTGGATGGTTGGTGTGTGCCTGTATGTGTTTTATGTAATAATGTGTTATGTTTTTTCTTACAGATGCGGCAGCCGTTCAGCCTACACCTATACGACAGATGTCCACTGCGGAAACAGTTGGTACACAGATTCCATTGACTTACTGAAGTAATTCTTTGGTCCACCGGAAGTGACTTAAATTTGGGACATTCATACAGTTTATGCTTTTGGTTGCAGGCCACACAACCTTCAGGCGGAGAAGTCTCATTCGATGAAGAAAAAAATGAATTTGACTTATTAGACGACCGCCTTTCATTTTTATTATTATTGTTATTGTTGCTCGATGACCTGTTTACATTAATTGTCTCTAAAACAGTCGCTCTCTGACGCATGAAAGCAAAGAATTCCTCCAATGTAGGAGATTCCTTATCGTTCCTAGACTCTTCCCATTTCCTAGCTGTAACACTGTCTAACTTCGCTGATGCCATATATATAATGAGCGAGTCCCACTGCTGGGTAGGCTCACCTAACGAATTTAATGCACTTAAATTCTTTGATAAAGTATCAATTATAAGCCGTAATCCCTTTTCAGATTCTTTGTGCAAAGTTTCTAGAGAGAATAAACACTTAATATGCTCATTAATAAGCAACCGCTTATTATTAAAACGTTCGCATAATAAAGCCCATGCAATTTCATAATTATCAGCCGACATAGTCACTGATTCTATAACTTTACTCGCTGAACCCTTTAAGTACTGTTTTAAATAATGAAATTTGTTTATATTGTCAATACTGTCATTATTGTGAATTAATGAGAGATAGGTATCTCTAAAGGAAAGCCAGTTACTATGATGACCTTCAAAAGGCGGAATCTGAATCGACGGTAATTTTAATTTAACCAAAGAAGAATTATTAGACTTGTGCGATGTGGACTCATCATCCATTTTTCTATCAAAATAATCGAGCAGCGCCTGGCCACTAGCTATCAACTCATAAAATCGATTTTCAGTAATTTCCCGTTCCTTAAACTGAGTTTCACCAGTTTCATCATCATCTAATAACTCAATTTGTGACTGAATTTCGTCAAAGCTCAAGGTAAGCTCGCGCAAACCCGTTAGTCTCAAGCGCAACTCGTTTACTTTTACCTTACTAGTCTCTTTTACATCTAATAAAGGGTTTAAATATTTTTCAAATGTAGTCAATCGTTGCCTAATCGAAGCTCGTCGCTTAGTGAGATCCTTTATTTCGCTCATTTTAATTAAATAAATCAAGCAACAAACACGCAAACTCAATGAACAAAATTACACAAAATCCAGTGATTTAATAATTGATACAATGTGACATACCCGGCCGGAACAGCCGACGCGCCGATAAGACACCCGTAGGTAAAATGTGATGTGCTAGCAGGCACGGTGCACGAACACAGTGCGTAGCTGGAATACGGCGCGACACTCACCGATAATTTATCAAATTACGACCACTCTCCAACTTCACCTGGAATATTTTATAAATAGGATTGGCTTAATGTTTGGTACACATAAAATAATTTCAGAATGATTTTAGATAAGAAACTAACTGCAATTTGGTAACTTGAAATGCCGGTACGATGCCATTAAGACAGGTCGAAACGCGGTAAAATAAAATAGGTTACAATGTCACCTTTTAGGTAAGTAAGAAATGGAATAACGTGCTTAACTTCAATGAAAGTAGTTATGGAAATAGTAAAGTAGAACGAACTTGAAAATGTAACTCACTGAGGAGAAAAATTATATTCAACCGTAGGTATGTAGGTACTTATGAAAACTATCGACACCATTTACTCAAATAAAGGGAGAAGGAAATGGAAAGTAGTATATGGATTGAGCAACTTCCCTCGGATATGTGGCTGCAGCTGCTGGCTGGCGAGATCCTGAGGTTGAATATTGCCTCCTTTGTTTTCCTTAGTCTCCGATTAGCGGCTTCTTTTTACTTATAGGTTGTTTGTGCTCAATACTTCCGTATATCACGTAGGGGTCACCAAATGACAACGCCGACTCCTGGGATCTTACTTAATAATAAAATGGTGTACTTTTGTAGCCCTTTAATGTTCCGTTTTTAATAACATGAGTAGTTAAAATTATAATTTATTATTGGCTGAGTTGCAACGAAGTGTCAACTAACTGTCATTGCGTTTTCGTCAGTGTTGCCAATTGGCTTCGTGAATTCTTAACACGGACTTACCCCCTTTTTGCAATAAATGACAAGCTAGGCCCAAAATTTAATTCGGTTGTGTTTTATTGTTTGACGTGACATTAACTGTGTACAAGATGAGTGACTCTGAACCTTCAAGTAGTGGATCGTCTGATATTTACCAGCCTCCTGGCAATCCTGAGTAAGTTCCAGTTCAAGTAGTGATGAAGGAAGCGATTTTATGCAGAAATTTATACGCAGATGTTACGCAACTGGTGAAAAAGTATGTTCCATCAAATAAGCACTATTTCTACAGGGCCCTTAAAAGTGAAGCTGTTGGACCGACGGATGATATATCTAGCGAAGACGATGATGATCAAGCTGAAGTTGACCTTTAAATTTGTATTTTTGTTTAACACTACTTGTTTATTTTTCATTATCTTTTGATTATTTGATATTCCAACTACTGCTTAAAACTGATTGAAATAAACAAAATATACTAAAAAGCTATCTTTAATTCTGTGGTAAGAAATAAGATAACATTTTTAACAAATTTTGGTGCAAAAAGGAGGTATATCCAAATTTAAAAAAATCGTATTACATTTGGGTTATGGGTTAGTCATCAGAGCCAAGACTGATCCTCGGACGAGTTGTCTAATTTTTGAAAAGTACAGTTTTGAGCATATCGGACGATACGTCGGGGCTAACGGTGCTCGGACAAGCATCCTAATCTCCAAAATAACTGTTTTACACAAAATAACTGTTTTACAAATACCAAATACCTAAATATTTTTCTTAAAATATATAAATAAAAAAACAATCAACAACATAAAACATTTTTTTACAACATTATGTATGCAAAACAAAGTCATATCAAAATATAATAACAGATGTCACTACGAGAATGCATTATGTTCGAGTCATTGTAAATAAAGAAATGTTGTGGTTACCTACCATAGTTGTGACATACGTATTTGTATACATTGCATACGTTATTATAGTCTGTTTATTGCATATATTTATTTTTAATAGACAAAAATGTTTCCCACGTAAGGTGGGGCTAATCGTTGTTCTCGGACGAGTAGCCAAATTTTTGATAAGAACGGTTTGGAGGATATTGTTCGATTCGTCGGGCTAAGAAAACGCACAGAGTTAGATCATATTATTAAAAGGTAGGTACCAACCTACTCTTGCAGGTACAGAATCTGTATTGGACGTTTGGGTGGAATTGTGGAACACCTAGTTTTCTAAGAACTCACGAAAATCCAGCATAAAGTTTATGCTCACGTCCATGACTTCATATTGAGTCATGTTATTTTTAGTGTACACGTGCATTATTAACTGAACATACAGAATATATACTGTAGGTAGGTTTATATAAGGAAAATACTTTGAAAAATCTAAGGTAATTAAAAAAAGATTCTGTTAGCATTAATGTAACATGTAAGATCTTTTTGACAGGTAATAACAAAATTTCATTCGGATATATGGATAATTATTTTAAAACTCTTGTTCTAGGACCGTGAACGGGTTGATTCAACCTTAAGGATGACCTTTATTTCACCGTCAAGGTACGTTGACAGGGTAAGCCGGTAAACATAATGTCATTAATGTTGATAACGAAAAGGTTAAAGCAATCAACAATTTTCAATAATTAAATCTCAAATATATTGAAAACTGACCATTGGGTCTTCAGATTAACTAATCTATAATCCATTCAGCCCCTCTAGACAAGTGGCAATTCGCTAACCGGCGTTTGATGGAATAGAATGACGAATGTATGGGATTTGACGTATTTGACATGCGTTAACGACTGTCATATACGTCAAATCCTAAATATTCTTCATTCTATTCCACCAAACGCCAGCTAGCGAATTGCCAGTTGTCTAGAGGGGCAGAAATTATATAGTGGAGCGTCGTCGTTAGATTCTTAATACACACACACACATAAAATAGTACAGTACATTTTGATGTACAAAGGCGAGCTTATATGGCGGCAGATAGAGGGTAAACAGCGACAAAAGGGTAGAAAAACAAGAATTTTGCAGAGAACATACATAAATAATTGAATATAAAAGTACTAAGAACATACGTAGGTACTGTGCATATTATACTACTTCAATACAGAGAAATTATATATATATATATATATATATGAAATAAAATTTATTCACGGAAAAAAAAAATTGGTGGCAGATGAAGCTCCCTGATTTATAAATAGCATTTTTTCATTTGGTATTTATATACTAAAATTATTTACAATATATTAAAATGAATTACTTAGACACATAATAATTTTATTATTTATCGATTATTTAGGCATGTCACAGTTTATTACATTATTACATTATTATATTATATTATTATTAATATTTATTATTTCATGTGGAAGTGATTAAATGTATGTTCAGTAACTAGTACCCACCCATTATTAAGATCATACATTATCATGTATACGGCTGACAAAGCAAAGTAGGCAGGCACCTACCACCACAAAATCACTCATCATAATACCCCGACACAAAGCATGCACGGTCAATTGCAGAATAACAAAACTGTATGTTAATTTCATCCTTATACATTAATTTGGGTAGGTATTACTATTAGACACATAATGCAACGAAATCCTTTAAACACAGTAGGTATTAAATACTTTACGCTCAACACATTTTCTGCAGTAAGTAGGTACATTTCTTATGAAATGAGTACCTAATCACAATGTAGGTCAATAGATAGGCATTGCAGGCACGAGTACATACCATAGTTCGCTCATTCTAATACACGTCTGTACAAAGTTACATGGACTCATTCTAGCTAGTTTTTTCACTAGTTTTGATATAGGTTTTCTAAGACAAACAGACTGTAACAGCACCAAGATTGTGACTGTTGTCAGCCAATTACATACACACTTGCGGGTAGCACTCGCACTCAGTATATTATGTTTTGCTTCTAATTTCTGCCAATAAATATTTATTTGTTTTATTTTTAAATACTTTTTTTAGTATATGTACTATTTGACAAAAATGGGGGTAGGAAACTAAATATTTTAGGTACTAAATAAATTCTATTTCTTTCGCCATAATTATTTTTACATGGAGGTAATTCTAGTATGCTAGTATATTGTCTCCTCGGGCGCTTTATGTGCACTTTAAACTCATCGCTAGCGTACTGTTCAATTGCTGTGTATCTATGTATACATATGTTTATATTTATGTAGTTGATTGAATTTGTTGAAATATTACGAAATGTTTCGAATTACTCATCTTCAGGTAAACATATTTATTTTGAATGAGGGTACTTATTAAAACTTCATGCTCTTGTTCGATTGAAGTGACCAAAGATATAAAGAAAAAGACACTGGGTGTGCCTTAGAGAGTAATATACTTATATTTTAATAAATTTGAATGGTTTGAATAACACAATTATTAAATATGACATTAGATGTCAAAATATTAAATTAAATGTCACACGCATGTTACACGCATGAACCAAGATGCACAACTGCTACAAAGCATACAGCAAAAAGTTATTTTGAAAATGATCTGATAATAACGAAAGCAGACAAAGGAAATACTGTTGTCGTAACTACCAAAGATGAATATAATCATAAAATCAAAGAATTTTTAAAGGCAGACCAATTCGAAATATTAAAGAAGGACCCTACTGATAAGTATCAGAAGGAGGTAAAAGATATTATCTCATCTTGCGAAAGTATAATTACAGGACCAAAATCATATTACTTATTGGAAATGAATCCTAGACCACCTAGACTACATGGTTATTACAAACTGCATAAAGTAGATGTTCCTATCAGACCAGTGGTATCCTATACAGGTGCTCCAGCATACAAGCTCGCTAAAGAAGCGAATAAAATTTATAATACTGAATTACAGTTCCTGTCACAACATACAATTAAAAACAGTAAAAACTTAGTTGATAACATCATTAATGTGCCAGTAGCACCAAGTGACATTTTGGTCTCATTCGATGTGAAAAACTTTTTTCCCAGTATACCTGTCCGAGAATGTCTAGACATAATCAGCCTCTGTACCTCAAACATAGAAAAAATAATAGATATACAGGCAGTGTTTGAGACTTGCCTTCGTCAGAATTATTTCGAGTTCAATGGTGTATTTTACCAACAAAATGATGGTTTGGCAATGGGAAGCCCTCTGTCACCCTTGTATGCGGATTTATACATGGACAACTAGAAAAACAAATATTAAGAAGCCAATTCAAAACAAGTATAGGATATTGGTATAGGTACGTGGATGATGTAATATGTCTATGGAAGGGTGAGGAAACAACACTAGATGAAATTTTAGTCTTTATTAACAGTTTGAAGAGTAATATACAGTTTACCATGGAGGTAGGAGGAAAATCGTTAAACTTTCTAGATGTGACAGTTGATATAAATACAAACAAACACAAATTCAAAATATACGAATGTCTAAATACTAAAAGGGCACTTGTCACTTTTTTAACCCAAAATACTTTTATCGTTTTAATATCTTGGCAACACCCATTTACACTGTTTTCCGTCGATAAGGCACTTGTCCATGCTTTTTAGACGTCATGACAGGACTGACAACATTCAAATAAATACTAAAACGACACTTGTCCAAACACACGTGCCCTTTTAACAACTAATTTGTGAACGCTTCAACGTTCAACATGCAGAAGAGTATCGACGAAATCAAATTAAGAAATCTAGGGTTTCTGGAGAAAGTCATAGGAATTGGAAAGGGCGTTGCGTACATCTTGTACAGGTATGCGGGGCGGCTTGCCCCGCATACCTGTACAAGATGTTTATACCTACAGATGTTTATTACTTGAGACAACTTTCCGTTAACAAATTTGGCATTTATAACTTTGGCAATGACAAAGTACACACTTATGTGTATCATGAAGGCACTGCCCGCAAAATTCCTTGCTATGGCATTGTTTACAAAGCTTTTTAGATAGAGACTATGATGAACTTAACTTATTCTGCGACAATTGTGCAGGTCAAAACATAAACCATGCCATGATAAGATTCCTGATGGCACTTGTTGAGAACAAAATGTTCAAGAAAATTAACTTGTACTTTCCATTTCGTGGGCACTCTTTTCTTCCATGCGACCGCAGCTTTGGGCTTATCAAGAGATGAATATGTCAGGTCCATTATTATGGAGTGTTGGCAAATAAAAGACAAGTTTACTGTCTACTTAGTAGAACAGAAGGATATTTTGAATTTCCAGGAATGGTTTCCTAAGTTTTATTATAAAACTAAACTGTCTAATGCTATGCAGCAGAGAGACTTGAAATAGAAATTTATGATCTCAAAATATCATCAGTTTCAGTTCAATGCAGCACAACCTCAATGTTTGGTTGTAAAAGAATTAATTGATGGCCTTGTATCTCATACATTTAATCTTAGAAAACAGAACCAGTTGAACCTTCATCTACCTTTTCAGAATATGTATGATTCACCAATACCTATAGCACAAAATAAAATGAATGATTTGCGAAAGTTAGCAGAATACATTCCTGAAGAATATACCCCATTCTGGAACTTAATATATGATTGGCCAGTAATCAACAGCTGAATAAAAACAGATTCTGATTCTATTTTCGTGTTTTTTACAATATTTCCTTAAGATACCCTTATTTGTATAACATTAATTTGGTGTTAAAGAGGCACATGTCCATAAAATACATGATTAATTACTAAAAGGTAACTTGTCCATGATTTTTTTTAAGCTATTTCTCAAAATATTTTATGACGTACGTTTTGTTATATGAAGAAATTTATTGCTTCTTATATACTCTGTATCATATATTAAAATCGAAGTTTAGATGGTCTTAATTTTAGAAATATTTGTTTTTTTCTATTTCCTGTAAAGTTATTACTTTGTCATTCAAGGGGGACATGTGCCCATTTAGTAATTAGGCATTCATACAGTAAAGACACATACAGTGACAATACCATACATGCTTCGTCCCGTCATCCAGAAACACACAAACATGCAGCATTTCATGCATTCATTCAAAGACTACTGAACATCCCAATGGATCAATGTGATTTTGAGGAGGAGCTTAAAACAATTATAGAAATAGCAGTCAATAACGGCTACACTGAAAAATTAATATACAATATATTGAGGAAAAAACGAAAGAAAACTTTCACTAAACAGGTATATGCAGAACAACAGAAAAACAAAGAACCAATCACATGGGTTAAAGTTCCCTATATAGGTGCCAAATCCGAAAAAATCCACAGAATCATAGATAACAAGAAAAGGAGGACGGCCTTTTATACGACACACTCATTAAAAAACCTTATATGCAATAATAAAAGTAAAACTAAAGCAAGAGAAAAAGTGGAGTGTATAGCCTTACATGTGATAGTTGCAACAAGATCTACAAAGGACAAACAGGAAGACATTTTGATTACAGAATTAAAGAACACATAAGAAGCTGGAAAGGAAGTAAATCCAATTCTACGTTTACAGATCACTTGATAAGCGAGAACCATCAATTTGACCCCAAGCATAATGTCAAGATACTACACACGTGTGGTAAAGGTAGGAAGCTGGATGCATTGGAGGCACTAGAAGTAAATAAACTAAAGCACAGGCAACCTAATGGTATATTGAATGAATAAAAAGATTTATCTCCCTCGCCATTATTGAATTATTTTGTACAATTTTGACCAATTCACCTTAATTTTGACATATATAATTAATTTTGGACATTTAATTTAATATTTTGACATCTAATCTCATATTTAATAATTGTGTTATTCAAACCATTCAAATTTATTAAAATGTAAGTATATTACTCTCTAAGGCACACCCAGTGCCTTTTCTTTATATCTTTGGTCACTTCAATCGAACAAGAGCATGAAGTTAGAATAAGTACCCTCATTCAAAATAAATATGTTTACCTGAAGATGAGTTATTCGAAACATGTCGTAATATTATAAATTAAATATTAGTATTATACAGTGATAAAACTAAATATAATTGTGTGGAATTTGTAAAGTGAGTTTTTAATATATAAAGATAGTATGTTTATATTTTATATACTATATATATAAACATATGTATACATAGATACTCATTTATATACTTCTTTTTTTCACACAAATTTTTATTATTCAATAAACTGACTATATGACATTTATTACATATATACTTATCTACATAAATACATAAATATACAATAACTTATAGAAATTACATAAATAAATAATACACACTTATCTAGTTTGAGCGAGGAACAGTTCTTTTACTGTGCTCTTAAATACGTTCAAAGAAGTGCTATCGCGTACAGAGTGAAGCAGCGAATTCCACAACCTTAGCGCGCGAACAGTGAATGAGCCATCGTAACAGCTGGAGCAGTGAAGAGGAGTTCGAAGAAGAAGCGCAGAGGAAATGCGACAGAGCATACCGCTGGGGACAAGAAACTCTAAACGTTCTCTTAAGTAGGAAGACGAATCAGGATTGAAAAGAATAGAGTACAGAAGAGAGAGAATATGAGAGTCTCTACGCTGACGAATAAGTAACCACTTCTACTTTGCCCGAAATTCAGAAACATGGTCATACTTACGGAGATCAAAAATGAAGCGAACACCCAAATTCCTCCTTTGCATCAAGGTAACAAACATCAGTGTAGTCTAAAAGTGGGAGCAGAAGAGATTGCGCAAGAGTAACTTAAGTTTGAAATTTCTGGAGACGTTTGAGGGACTGAAACGAACAGTAAACCCTTTTGCTAACATCTGCAATATGGACGTCCCTGACCAGATTAGAGTCTATATAGACACCTAAATTTTTCGCGTGTTTCGAAAAAGCAATAGGAGTCGCCTTGAGAAAAGACATAGGGTATGTATGGTCGCGATAGATGACAACCACGCGGGCGGAGCCGCGGGCAAAAGCTAGTCACTTATAAATTTGCTTATGGTTAAGTGTGAATATTAACTTAATAGCTTACTGCTTAACCGGCAACCCACTTAGGATTATCCACTACGAACAGCTTTCTTTTCTAATTTAATTTGTTAAACCACACATATCCCAAAATAATTACCTACACTGTAACAACACTGACAAGATTCTTCATCTTAGCGTTTATCCCAGTCGCATCTGAAGCTTTCACCCCGGAGTTTAGGGTCCGCTTTACCAGTCTAACTGCGGATGTGACTGAACTACGATATTTAGCTGTTTGGCTGCCGAAAAATACTAAATATGTACCTAAAAAGAAAGGCGCCTCGATGGCTTACTGGGCTTAGTAGTATCTAATTTTTTTGAAAGAAATAAAAAACGAAATCTAATCTATAAATTATATGACCACTGTGTTAATTTTCATTAGCGACATAATGTAGTTGTCAATATTATCAGTCAGACTTCACTGAAAATATCAAAGTTCCAGCCGCATCTTAGTTAAACTAGAAAGCCGACCCCAACTGAGTTGGGAAAAAGGCTTAGAGAATGATGCTTAGTCAGATTCATTTTTGAAAGATAATTTCTTAATTGAAAAATCCGAAAGGTAGTATCTACATAATTTTACTTAATTCAACTTCGTTCAATCTCTAAGAAGTTCTATATAGCAGATGTATTGCTATAATGCATGGAGTATTGTTATCCTCAACTGCAAACCGATATAGTTGCTGATAAATAGATGGACTAAGAGGAAGAGAAGGAGTAAGCGTACCCCAGATTTTTCAAACATGAATGCATTCCTAAGATGTTGAAGATGATGATCAAGGTATACAGTGCCAGTTACGTCATAATATTGTGTTAGACTAATCACTAACTCATCGATCGATCGATTGTAAGATTAGGCGCTTGAAGCAATACGATAACACGATAACTGATCTTTTGACCATGACACATTTTCTACATGTCGGATATGTCGTAATCTCCTTCTTCCTAACTTTAACTCCAAAATATGATTGGATTGGCCATTCGAGTGTTACAAGATTTGACTGAGTCAGTCAATAATTGCATAACTTTTAGTTTTAGTTTTTATTTTTTATTTAGTATTATGTATTCTAAGCAATAAGACCAGAAGTAACTTTTTTTAAAACATAAGTTTTAATACCAATTAACAAAATATTTTTAACAATCAATTAACTTTAATCCTAATAAACTAAACGCAAAATCATTAACAAATAAAGGAACTAAAAAGCTAGACTTCTTAAATAAAATGATGGCGTAATAACAATCGGACAGAGTGACACCCCGATGTGACGACGCGACGACGGTTGGAACGAAAAGAGACCGGGGCCGGGGTTGCGTCGCCTTTTATAGGTTTCCCCCACTCTTCTTATTTCATCTCCTACACGGCCTTTCCTGATACGAGGCCGTCCTCGGACTCCTGCATCTTCTAGCTCTGGAGATCAGTCTCCAGGGTTGGAAGCGATGTTCCCGGATCTTCTTCGAGGCACCTCTGTGTGCTGGACGTGCTGGGTTGTGGCCCAATCACATCACCAGGCGTCTCGACTTCGGAAGGCTGGGCGACGCAAGGAGCAGTAGACTCCTCACTTTCATTGTCTGCTTCTGTAATGACAAAACTACAGCACATAACCATATCCAAAAAATAATAAATCACAAAGTGAAATTGACTTTGTTTTGTCTATACAAGATTACAAAACAATCCAATGCATATGTAATGCTAAGCTTGCCTAGCTTAGCCTAAGCACATGAGTATAAAACAAACTGGTATCTGTACTGATCACCCGGGGCAGTACCCGTCGGGGGAGTGCCTCCTCACGACTCGCTAGAGGTCTACGTGGACTTCCGTGAGACATAACTTTGCGTGTGTGAATCAGTTCCACATAAAAGCATGTTTCAACCCAAACTATCAATAGAACACAAATAATGTTTGCCACACAAACATGTCTCACGCTACGACTGATCATGGACCAACTCGTGGCGTAGTCCTGCATGTACCACAGCTCTAAAACAACGTGTCTGAGCGCACTCCAAGACCGTTTTCGAGCACAAAAAATAAAAACACAAACCACCCAAGGCACGTTCCATGTACTAGGATCGCATGTCTGAGTGCACTCCAAGACAGCATCCAGCAACATGAAACCGTACCTCACTTGAAGTGTATCTGTCAGCCAGGACAGCATATCTGAGTACGAGGACCTCCGAGACAGAGGCTATCCCGACCGCAAGACAAAACTTCCTTGAATCGTAAGACTGGTTCTCAAAATAATAGACAGAGGCCTCGGTATGTAGGCATGTCTACTATAACATTTCATAAATAGTTCGAGCCAAATATAAGTGAGCCAATGCAAATCGAACGACTCACCATAGAAAAAATCAGCACACACATCGGGAGTCCACTCTCCATGCCACGGAATCATATATTCCGCCGCTGCTTGCGTCGACTTCCCATACAAGCCAGCCAAGAGTTGAAGCTCATAGCGACCATGTGGTAGCACTTTAACCACACGATACGGCCCTCGCATGCAGGAGTCCAGCTTCCCGGTCGACTGTGCCTGTTTTCTAACAAAAATTAAGGAATTAAGTTCGAAGATACGGGGCGCTTTGCGACCTCGGTTGACGTAAGCATCTTGACTTTCTTGATTCGAACGTAGACGTTCAGATGCCCTCTGCCGGCGCATCTCACGAAGAGCCTCCCTGTTCGGACTGGAACCTTCAACCGCTACATCACGTACCAGGCTTCTAATAAGTGGTGTAGCCGCATCGATGCCAACCAGCAGGTTAAGAGCAGACTGTCCGGTTGTTCTGTGCTTTGTGATGTTCAGAACTAACTGCAGCTTCCACATGATAGCCGGCCACCTCTGTTGTCGATGATTGCACTCAATACGTACCATGTTTAGTACGGTTCGACAGTAGCGCTCCACCTGTCCATTAGACTGATGCATCTCGGGTGTTATCAGATGCGTATTGCAACCAATATCCTGAACCCAGCTAAGAAAGCCAGCACTTTGGAACATCCTACCCCTATCAGCTACAATTAACTTAGGCGTACCAAAAAGTGAAATTAAATTAGTAACATGACGTTTTAATTCATCGGCATCTTGACGATACATTGGGTACAATAAGGAAAACTTCGAAAATGCATCGACCACGATGAGAACATGACGATAGCCATCGGACTCGGGTAAAGGCCCCAGAGCATCCATATGGACCGTCTCAAAAGTAGCTTCTGGTTTTTCCCAGGAGTGAATGGGCTGAAAAGGAGCACGGGCGACTTTTTTATGGGAAAGACACACTAAACAGTGTGATATGTACTTCAGTACGAAAGCTCTCAACCCCGGAAACCAGAAGTGTTTCGTGATTAAGTCAACGGTCTTTTCTACATCGAGATGATCGTGTTCATCGTGAAAAATGCGCAAAAGGCTAAGTCTGTGACCTTTCGGGATAAAACATAGCAGTTTTGGTTCTTCACCAGTAGGTGTGGACTTGAAATACAGAATGTCATTCTTAACAACGTAACGAGAGGGATCTAACTGTCCATCTGACAAACTCTGCATTAGGGACCGGGTCTCTTCATCAGAAGCCTGAGCGACCTGAGCCCAGTTTAAGGGTCTTTGAACTGAAATGACATTAACAGGATTCCGACTAAGATAGTCGGCGTGGGACAGAAGAGAACCTTTACGGTAATCAAGACTAAAGTCGAAATCTTGTAGGTATACCCACCACCGAGCCACTCTAGGCAACAAATCTTTCTTACGCTGGGTAAGTTTTAATGCGTTGCAGTCTGTGACTACGGTGAAGTGAACCCCTACAAGATAATGTCTGAAATGCTGAAGGGCTTTGACAACAGCAAGCGTCTCCAACTCATAAGAGTGGTATTTGCTCTCAGCCCCTTGAGTCAGCCTGCTGAAATAAGATACCACTCGCTTGCGATTACCCTCATGTACTTGCATCAGAACAGCTCCATAACCAATAGAGCTCGCGTCTGTGTGGACCTCTATTGGTAACGAAGGATCATAGATAGCCAGTACCGGCTCACTCGTCAGACATTCCACAATGTACTTTCGAGCAGCCGCTTGTTCCAAACCCCAGTTAAAAGTAACCCCTTTTTTCAACGCAGCTATACATGCAGTTTTCTGGGCAAAGTCAGCTATGTAACGCCTAAAATAGCTGGCTAAGCCCATAAACTGACGGACTTGTTTCACATTTTGCGGTTGAGCCGAGTCAATCAAAGCTCTAACTTTTTCATGGCTTGGCCTAACCTGATTTTCGCTAATTGTCCGCCCCAAATACTCAATTTCGGTCGCCAAAAATGAACACTTCTTCAAGTTTATTGAAAAACCGGCCTTAGTTAAAGTATAGAGCACTTTACGCAATAAAGTAAGGCCCTGATCTACCGTTTTACTTAAAATTAAAACATCGTCAATGTAAACGAGGATATCACCAGATTCAATAAACTCGCGAAGTGTTTTTGCGATGATTCGCTGGTAAACGACAGGCGCATTTGCCAAACCGTAGGGCATTTTCAGATATTGATAATGACCTTCGGACGTGACAAACCCCGTGAGCGGTACTGAATCGCGATCCAAGGGAATTTGATGGAACCCAGTAGCCATATCAAGGCTACTGAAGTACCTATTGTGTCCCAAACGGTCTATGTGATCATCTATTCGCGGTAGCGGAAATCGATCTTTAAGTGTTACGTCATTAAGCTTACGAAAGTCAACACACATCCTATCCGACCCGTCTTTCTTTTTGACGAGTAGGACAGGACTTGCGTACTCAGAATCGGATTCTTCAATTATGCGTTTGTCTAAAAGGTCTTTAATAATTTCGCGAACTCGAAGCGTCTCGGCATGTGAAAGTCGGTATGGACGATAATTAACAGGTGTGTTGGAATTGAGTTTGATTGACATACACCCTGTATTAACAGTTGAGGTCGCGGTACCGGAAATGAAAAATTTAGAAAACTCATTAATTATCTTTACAAGCTCTTGTAACTGACCATCGACAAGAGGCGTGTTGATGAGAACTGAAGCCTGAGCTTGAATTGTCATAACTCTATTAGTATGACTGTCGTCCCTCGTTACTAACTGACAATCTTTAGTACGCACGTACCTAACGCCTTCTCTATTCAAAACGTCCGTACCTACTATTACCGGACTGTTCATGTATTGAGACAACACAATGAAAAAATCTACATCAAGAGTCAGTCCGTCGAACTCAACTGGCAACGTAACGTAAGAGGTACTTTCCACTTCCTGACTGCCTAATCCTTTCAAAATTCGGAGTGCCGGTTTACGTGAGTAGTTAAAATGTTTCAGCAAGGATGACGACATTAAAGAAATAGTTGAACCGCTGTCTATCAAGACGTCTACCGGCACGTTTTGAATAACAGCCACTACAACGTCACTATTAGTGGAATTTACTATTGCGTTACAAAAATTTACAGTCTCCTTGTTTGTCGCCTCGGATCTTTGTTTGGCGAAACAAGTATCGACTTTGTGGCCCGGCTTTTTACAAAAAGAACACGGTTCAGACCTATTCGGAACAAAAACAGTCTTCGAAGTTGCGGAACTCGAATTAACCGACGAACCACTGGGTGCCGTATCAATTCTAGCTCGCTTAGTACATGAAGCTTGCCTGTGGCCCAGCTGGCCACACGAATAACACTTGACATCACTACTACTCCGTTTTCGCAAAGTATCCGTAGCTTGATTACCTTTTGCATTATTATTCGAAATTGAACGTGTAGGAAAATTCTTAACCGGCTTAGTATAAATCGAAAAAAAATCTATTAAATCGTTTGGCAACAATTTGGCATTCGTTGCAGACGCTCTAATGTTAGGATCAGTAATACCACGTATAATTATCGCCGAAATCAATTCGTCACTTAGTCCCCGCACTATACGTAAACGAAGTAAAGAGCGACGCGCGTAATCCGCATACGTGGGGTACTTATCCGAATTTGTGTTTATAACATCGGCCAAAATACCCGCGACGTCGGGTGTTCTAGGACATAATGGCTTAAATTCCCTCTTAAAATAACTCCACGTACGATCATTCGATACCCACTCATTTAACCACGATCGAGCGTCACCTTTTAAACAATTTCCGATGCGTGAAAGACACTCATAGTCATTCCAATTGTTTAGGGATTTAGCACGATCTACTTCCGCACACCAATCATCGATATTATGTAAATTCGGATCAAAATTAGAAATGTAAAAGTGTTGATTCGATCTACCGGCATAATTAATTGAGCGAATCGCGTCAACAATACGATCGGTTACCGTGGAATGCTCTGGTGCCCCGCTAGAAGTGGGATCCGAACCCCGTAGCGGCGATCTGGTCCGAGAGCGTGGACGTTCATTATGATCACGTGTAGGCGACAAGAACCGATCTCGTGATCGTGACACTAACCTCCTATTAGGTGATGTTAACCTCCGCATATGGCTCAATGGTGACGAACAACGCACATCACGAGATGCCGCGCGACCCGGTGATCGCAAAGCGTTGCGTTTCTGTGACGGTGATACTCGCTCACGGTGCAATGGCGACCTGTTACGGCTTGTATATTCCGGCACTCTAGTGTCATGCTCACCTGAACGCACTGGCCTGGGTGAAGCCCTAGATTTGCCTTCTAACGCCTTTAGACGAGTCAACATTGCCTGCATCTCGAGCCGCAACTTAAAATTTTCGTCCGGCGATGGACTGCGACGTCTACTATCACACCTATTTCGACTACCACGGCTTGGGCTACGACTGCCGCGGCGACTCGCACTATAGTCACGCTCTTGATTCGACATATCAAAACAACAAAATCCGAATAAACAAAACTTAAAAACCACGTCACAAAAACACAGTCAAACTATGGCAAAAGTACGACACCAATAAACGTTTAAATTTAACGCACTTAATACCACAAAACACTTCGGCAAACACTCAAATAAAAACAACCAAAATAATTGCTACTTACCCTACTTGCTTTGTAAAAAAAAAGAAACTTCAACACTACAAATTGCAAACTCACTGAATCGAAACAAAAGAAGTGGGCAAATTGAGAACTATCCCACTTCTGATCTAAGCAATAAGACCAGAAGTAACTTTTTTTAAAACATAAGTTTTAATACCAATTAACAAAATATTTTTAACAATCAATTAACTTTAATCCTAATAAACTAAACGCAAAATCATTAACAAATAAAGGAACTAAAAAGCTAGACTTCTTAAATAAAATGATGGCGTAATAACAATCGGACAGAGTGACACCCCGATGTGACGACGCGACGACGGTTGGAACGAAAAGAGACCGGGGCCGGGGTTGCGTCGCCTTTTATAGGTTTCCCCCACTCTTCTTATTTCATCTCCTACAGTATATATGGTAACTTTATTAATTTAATTTAATTTAATTTGTATATAATAGGTTTGATTTTGTAAACATAGAAATTACTAGTCAAAATTAGTTGACATCCGAATTTGTCTTCGAAATTCCAAATAAAGTCCAACACATCATTAAATTAAAAAAAATAATTGCATAATGAGTAAATTTAAATACTGTTCCTTCTCGGACTTTCCTACCCTATCTGTATTATAATTATTTGAGCGTAGACATATACTCAAATAAAGTACCAAGGTAAATATTCTAGTACCGGTAGTCCCGTTTACAGGTGTATTAAATGATTATTATGACGTCCCTGTCAAAGCCAGTATAAATTCTGATGATAGTGACCGACAGTAATGTATAGATTATTTTATATAGACCTATGAAAAAGGATAGAGACAATGTTTTCAATAAATCTTTGGCTATAATTCAAATTGAAATTTTGAGGCCAGCGGACGCGCATCACAAAATACAAGGGGGTGAAGTGTACCGAAGTCAATTATGTGCTAAAAGTGTAGATTAGATTTTATGCAAATTTGTGAAATTGCGCACTAAGAAATTCAAAAGAATGCAATTATAGGCGGTCGTCTCTGAAAATCGCTTCCACCTGCACTACAAAGCGAACAGCATTAAGCTGAAAGGCGGTTATTCTGCACGGCTGTATTTAAAATTTATTTTGTTATTTGTTTAGTGGTTTGTTAATAGCTAATGTTCTCCGCATATCAGTGCATACTAAAAAATATTTCTTTCTTTATTTTCTTTCTTTCTTTCTTTCAGAGTCCAAAGTTGCAGCAGGGTGGAGGAACTTCGTCGTTTACGGCTAGCTCAGACTTTGATACGAAAAGATATTATGAAATCAATCAGATAACCACTATAAGACAAATCAAACTGATAACATCGCCTATATAAATAGGCAATGTTAGCAGCATTACACAATTTGCTGACACTCACAACAAGTGAAGTTAAGAATAATTAAAGTTCAATGAATCCCAGTTATTTCAACATTTAAATCAAATATCAAGTAAGTAACACAAGTAAAAAGTTGTAGGTAATTTGGGCATAATAAATGTTCGTATAACGTAGCACGGAGTATATTGGGCGATACCAAAAAACTCCGTGCTACGTAAAAGGTATAATTACAGAATTATGGTTCCTTCTATACATCGATATTTATACCTTCATAGGCCGTTCCTCATAAGCCACTATGAAGGCCTTAGCTAGGTCTTTAGCATGCAGAGCGAAATATAATTATGAGCAAGCCCCTGTTTCATTTTTACAGAATGCAGAATCCAGCTTATTTCACCAACACCAAGAATAATGGTAATCAGAACTTCTGCATCGTACCGAGACCTCGAGTTGGAACTACTAGGCCCCAATACCTGGCGAGTGCAGTCAGCTATACAAGTCCACCGCAGCAGCAGTTCCAACCAAACACTTGTTTCATGCCCGCATCGAACATCCGCAGGATATGCAACACAACAGCAATGCATGGCTTGAACATGTATTGAACCAGCAATGAGCGTCTATGGACAAAGAATCTCTGGTAGTAATTTGATTATTATGCCTCAATGATTATGCCTATTACATATTTACGGTTACCTTAGATGATAATTGATAAATCTTGTAATACGTACCTATTATATTCAGTCTTAAGAATATGTATAGTATGTAGAAGAAAAAGAAAATGCTTTCTATTCTACAGTATAATAAATTTCATATAAAATAAGACGAAAATGATAAATATCGAGTGCACGCGATGAATTTGGAAATCCAAAATGAATGGTTGGCAATGGGAGAGTTCTGCATATGGATGGCCTTGATTTTTGAGTGGTCGCCGGCCCTGTTAATTTTTTATCTTAACGCCTTTCAGATGACCCTCCCAGACCAGAGTAACCTAGTAAGGCCCCACCTTAGGCCACAGAAAAACAATGTTATACTTGTGGTGAGGCAATAGGGACGGCTAGGCACATATTAGTAGGATGTAGGGTGCTTCTCGATAGAGGCCATTACTCACGCCGCCAAGATAAGGTACTTATCATCATACGTGAAGCAATGAGTCTGGCAGTAGCTAGAGCCCAAAAGGATTGACTACTACCTGAAGTCATATCAACTTTGTGTCTGAAGGTTCATCCATAAAATCCAGGAACAAACCCTATTCAATGTTAGATACAGCCCCAGATTGGACTCTCCTAATCGACACGTATGAAAAGCACTGTAAAATTTCGGAGGATGTTGGGGTTTCGTCATCTAGACCTGACATATTTCTTTATTCCAAAACGATAAAACATGTGGTCCTTTTGGAACTTACTGTACCTTGGGAAACAAATATACCAAATGATCACACAATAAAGAAAAATAAATCTATGATCTCACAAACGCATTAATCAAAAACGGTTAAGTGGTTTGTATGCCGTTTGTATGCAGTAATGGGTCGATCCAACGGGACCACGGGTAAACACTCTCCACTTTTTGTTTTGTTAAATTAAACATTTTACAATTGTACAAATGACACTTAATTAGTTGAATTTGTTTTGTTTTGTTAAATTAAACATGTATTGTATATATGTAATATTTAATTTCTTGAAGTTTCAGTTGAACAAATGATACATTATTTCTACCTAATGTACAACTAATACATTAGCCATACATTTGCAAAATTTACAATTGTACAAATGACACTTAATTAGTTGAATTTGTTCAATTCGTTGAACAAACTGTTGAACAAAGTGGACCAGAGCAGCGAGAGGTATACCAGCAAAATCTCTCTATAACCTACTTGAAGATATAGGCCTATCAAGAGCTACAATAATCTCATTACTAGGACGAATGTCCATAGCGGCACTAGTAGGTTCGCATCAAATTTAGTTAGGTAGGGAGGGGAACTTGGGTATTGAAGTACATCAATAAAAGGGGCCCCCTGTAAACCTACACCTGGGTCGCAAGTCCCAGGCACTGTCCCGAGTTCACAACTCAGCAACGCGATGGACCCGGCTCCCGCACGGAGAATCCAAGGATTGCTAAGAATATTGATCTCAAATGAGGTTATATTTTTTTTTATTTTGCATTATAACGTATCCGGAAGCAGAAGAGCTTGTATGAAAGGTTTAAAAGTTTGTAAATAACAGTTTAGCGATTTGGAAGCTCTTGAATTGTGATATCGCGAAGTAAGTATAAGGCGTATGCCAGCATCTTAGCAAGTAGAGAGGTAGAACAGGCAGTCCTTAAATTCAGGTATTTTAGCCAGAATAATAACTCCAGTAACCGTTGCCTTTAAGAATGCTTAGACCACAGCTCTCTCAATAGTACAAGAGTAAAAGAAATGGTTTAAATAGACTAACTAGAGCACTTCCAGCTCTAGTCTACATGACTTCGGGAAAAAAACATTGTAGATAACACAACAGATCGTAAAATTGCTATCGTTACAATAAGTAAATATTTAGGTAAGTATTCACTAATAAATGTGATCCACAAAAGTAATAACGTTGATTAACTAGATATTTGCCCATTAAGTAATAAAAATACACATTTATCTAGAAATAGAACTGCAGACAGCATTATTTGATAGGTATATCTTATTTGGTAATCCATACTAAAGTACTCTTTTGCAAGACACTCGTTTCAGCAAAGGAGATAAAATACTTCTAATCTTGTTTATCGGAACGGAAATGTCTTCTTTGTCATCTTTATGACTAATGAAACTAAAGTAAACTTAAGCATTACTTATATTTTATTATTATCAATGTATCGACCTATTAATATCAACGTAATGTAGGTAAGATTGCAGTTACTAATTCATTAAACTGTCAAATAATATAGTGAGAAAAAGTAAATTGAACTTTAATGTCTTTGTAAAGTATCTCATAAAAAAAAAAAAAAAAGTAAAAAATTATTTATTTGCCATTACAAAACTGCTTATAATTACATACATGTGTTACCGGGAGTGCACACAACAGTTTTACATAGGAACAAGTCCGGTATTGCTAAAAGCTTCCTACACTAGGCTAAGCCTGTCCTGTAGGAACCCTTTTTTTTTTCTAGTTGAAGTGCCTTTAATGCTATCACTATTGTTTTATATAAAAATCTATCAAACATGCAATCCAAGAAGTCCAAGCATTTAATTTAAGATTTCACATCAAGCGTTTTAAAAAGCTTTCCGTGTATTCATAGGACCAGGTAAGTAAGGTTTTTAGAATAAGTTCCTTAGCTTCACTCATTGACAATTTACCTATGAAGCAGATTTTATTTATTCTGTTGTATATCTGAGGCTTCATGTAGGCACTAAAACGCCTTGCGAATTCCGTTTTTACTACAGTAAGAGGAACCTTGTAAACCCGTTTCAAGATCATGTCCCCATGGTAACCTGAGCTGATCACCTGCTTATGGGTTAGCAAAGCTATTCTTAGGATGTATATCCTCCTGACGCTCAGCAGCTGAGTTTCTTCGTATAACAAGTTAGTAGAATAACGGAAAGGTTTATTAATCATAGTTTTTAGCACGGCTCGCTGAGCTCTCTCCAATTCTATCAGGTGAGTACCACCAGAACCCCCCCAGGCTGCGATACAGTACGACAAAATCGGTTCGCAGAGAGAAATATAAACTGTTTTTAGAAGGCTTATCGAAGCCACGTCTCGTAGAATTTTCATTGCGTATATGATCTTTCTAACTCTTGCAGACGTTGCCACGATGTGTTCGCCAAAGGTTAGTTTCTCATCTATGATGATCCCCAAATACTTTACTGATTCTGTTCTACTTACCTGGGTACAATTACAACCTGGAACAGTATTAATGGTGGCATCAGTGCTACAAGAATGTATCAGAATTTTTAAGCCTGCTGGAGGTGCTGACGCAGCTGTTTTGTGAAAAGCTATTAAACGCGTCTTAGTGTGGTTAAGTGCCAGGAGATTATTATTCAGCCATTTTACTACTCGATTTAAACCCCTTTGGGCGATGTCAAATACTCCCTCCCATTTTCTATCACTAAATATAATAACCGTGTCGTCAGCATAGTTAATTATCTCAGCGTCGCCTATATGTTCCTCAGAAGCCAGGTCATTTATATAGACAAGAAAGAGAGTTGGGCCCAAAATGCTACCCTGAGGTATTCCATAATTCACGCACTGGGGGTTGCTAACAAGGTCATCCACTTTGAGACATTGCTTACGACCTGTAAGATAACTCTGAAACAGATTCAAACTTACGCCCCGGACACCTAGTTTTTCTAATTTCCTCAATAAGATAGGAAATGAGACTGTGTCGAAAGCCTTTGCCAGGTCTAAGAAGATTCCCATACAGGCGCGTCCTTCATCCAGGTTTTTGCTGATGATATCAGATAAAAGGAGTACTGCCTGTTCAGTAGATTTCCCCTGCCGGAAACCGAATTGGTGTTTGGAGAGTAACCCCTGTGACTCTAGGAACTCCTTAAGCTGCCCATTGACTACTTTCTCCAGCATTTTTGAAAAAACACTGAGGAGAGAAATCGGTCTATAATTGTTCGGACTATCTGTTGTACCTCCTTTGTGAATTGGGACCAAGGTTGCCAGTTTCCATACATCCGGAAATATCCCCGAAGACATAGATAGATTAAATATATAGGACAAAGGCTCACAAATGTAAGAGTTGAGTGATTTTACTAATCGGTTAGTAATGTTATCATACCCAGGAGCACTATTATTCTTAAGCTGACGTATGAAACTTTGAACTTCTGTAGGTGAAGTAGGATGGAGAAACAAAGAGTTGGCTGGTGACACAGGAACTCTGACTTTAGATGCTAAATTCGATTCCGTCTCCTTCATTTTAGTTAGAATTTGGTCTGATAAGCGTTGCCCCACTGTAGCGAAAAAGTTATTGCAATAATTCAAGGACTCTATGGGAGAACCCTTTATTTTGGATAGGTTAAGTGCGCGTGGTGCGTTTGAAACGAAATGAGTTAGGCGCTTAATCGTACTCCATAAGTTACGTGGGTTGTCTGAACTGTTTTCTATTTCCTTTTTGTTGTATTCTGTTTTTAATTTGCGTATGAGTTCATTATAAAAGTTCCTGTATCTTTTATAAACTAACAGTTTGATGGGGTCGTTTGGAAATTTTCGTGTTTCCAAGTGTAATTGGTCTTTATGAGCTGAGCATCTAAGAAGTCCAGGAGTCATCCAGGGTTTGAAGGTGAGCTTAGACCTACTGATTTTTGTTACCCGGGTATTTTTATCTGTTATAGAAAGAATCGTAGCCATAAACAATTTAGTAGCTTCATTTGGGCAAGTTTTATTGTAGACGGTTTGCCAATTGACTTCTTTTATTTCCTCCTTAATGGACTCGAAGTCAGTTCGGATTTGATATCTATCTTCGCGTGGCTTTCGAGCCTGCAACCTGACTCCAGTTAAAACTATGTCATGATCGGTCACTGAAGAAGTGCATATGATGGATTCCAGCTCGTGTTTTGTGTTACTGAAGACATGATCAAGACACGAAGCACCCCGTGTCGGTTTATTTACGTTCGATTGATATCCCAGATGTGCCATGAGACTCAGATATTTGCCACTCACCTCAGGGTCCAAAATGTTTATATTTATATCGCCGGCTATTATACAACAGGGGCTCTTTTGGATATTATTTGTAACAATTTCAAGGGTAGTCAAAAAATTGCCAGTGTTGGTGAAAGAAGGCGATCTATAAATACCCAACAGTGTAATACAGTCGGGAATGTGTACTTGAAGACAGTTTGCGTCCAGAAGATTAGGCTCGCTTACTATAGGTGTCCAACATTGCTTTATGTAGACAACTACTCCCCCTGATTTATTTATAAATTTAGTAGAATAGAAGTGAAAATATCCATCAATCGTCGGAATTACTGGATTTTCGCTTAGCCCACACTCACTCAAAAGTAGTATGTCAAATTCCAAACCCATCCTTTTTACGATTACCATGAGTTTATCCAAGTTACATGACACGCCCCTCACATTAAACGAAAGCAACTTGAAGTCATACTTTGACAGATAGTTTTTACAATGTCGTGCGAGCTCAACCTTGTGGCAGCTAACATTAAGCGTATTGTCCACTTCTACTAGTAATTCAGTGGACGCCATAGATTTGAATAAATTTTACATAATTTAATTGGATATCTGGCAACAAATTTAAACAGCATTACTGCAGACAATAAGTCAATTGCACTTTTCAATATATCTACACAATAAGAAGTAAGAATGGTTGGCTTAAGTAACTGGATGTTGAGATCACGGATCGCAAGATTGTGAGTATTGTTATAGTGAAATAAAATTATAAAAAACTTATTAGCTAAACAGATAAACAGATTGTGGGCAATATTATAGTGGAGTAACATTACAAAAACAAGCAAAAATATTAATTTAAGTAACGACCAGATAGGACACAATATGTAGCCGAACGGCACCAGTAGCTCTAATACAGGTAATAATTTAAGGCATATGATCCATATTAACTTGAAAGGGACCAACATTGAAAGACTCAGATGAAGGTCCAATACGTACTTCGATGTCATATTTATCACGAATGATGATTGCTGGATACTTCGTATCTGTGGAGTTTGATGCCTTGCGTACATAAATCTGTCCATTTCGGACCCAGCAATAACGAAAGTTGTGTTGTTTAGCACGACGTCTGGCCTCTCCAAATAATTTCCTGTTAGCCATGGATAATCTTTCATTAAAATAGAGTACTTCAGATGTTCCACTGACAATATCAGAAGTAGTAAGTCCGCGCCTCGTTCTAGCCGCCGATAGCATGAGTTGTAACATTTATTTTTCATTTTACTTGCTCATAATGAGGCTCTAATTTCACCGAAACTATGCACATAATGATACCTATTATCGAAATGTGGTTTTTAGATTGTTATTGAATCACGAGTAGGATAATGACTTTTTTTTTAATTTTATTGGTTAAGTGGCATTATTCTAAAATACATTAGATACAAAAAGATCGTGTTCAATAAAACAAATAAATTAATGTACCTACCTAGGCCTACCAGGCCAGGTCTGTCTACAGAATGTGCTGTACTGTGCCTGAAGCAGATTATGCAGTACTATGCTGACAGGGAGACACCAGTCAACGCGTGCTTCCTTGACTTATCCAAGGCGTTTGACCAGGTGTCATATGACCTTCTTTGGGAGAAGCTTTACAAACAGGGTACTGTAAAAAGTGAAGTAATATCCCTGCTTAGGTACTGGTACAAAAATCAGACGAATCATGTTAAAAAGGGCTGGCACATTATCACGTATGTACAGATTGGAATGCGGAGTGAGGCAGGGGGGTATAACCTCTCCACGCCTTTTCAATCTGTATATCAATCAGTTGATCGTTGAGCTGAGTAGCGCCAATATTAGTTGTCATATAGATGGGATATGCGTCAATAATATTAGCTACGCAGATGAAATGGTGCTACTGAGCCCATCGATCAGCGCACTAAGGCGACTGTTGCAAGTCTGTGAGGGTTATGCGGTGGCTCATGGACTCAAGTATAATGCTAAAAAGAGTGAGTTATTAGTATTGTGTATTCAAATACTTGGGTCACTGGGTCACCGATAACCTAAATGACGATTTTGACATCAAAAGAGAGCGCAGGGCGTTGGCAGTCTGATGTAATATGCTGGCCCGCAGATTTGCAAGGTGTTAGGAACAATTGAAGTTGACACTACTTCGAGCATACTGTCAAACTTTCTGCACTTGCAGTCTGTGGGTTAGCTATACGCAGTGGGCTTCAGTGCTCTGTGCGTTCAATATAATAATGCGTTCAAGGTATTGTTGGGGCTATCACGCTATTGTAGTGCGTCGGGGATGTTCGCGGAAGCGAGTGTTAATGGTTTTAATGCGCTTCCATCCTTCCTAGTATGCGGGAGAGCCCTCATAGCATCCTGAGCGCATTAGCTGATAAGTGGGACGGTCCGAAGCTGAGGCACTGGGTACAGTGCATGTACTGTGACGTGGTCGGTGTCTCAGTGCCGTGACCATACGTGCTTGTATTTATTCTTTTTTGTTTTCTATGTGTACTTACTAACAATAGGATAAGACTTTTGTCACTAACACTTTATGGGTGATTTGGACTGAAATAAAGATTAATTATTATTGCTTGTTCATTTCATGCAACTTTATATTTAAATAGAAAATTTCATCTTGTACGTGTATAAAAACCAAAAAATTTTCTCAAATGTAACTTTTGTTTTCGCTCTGTTTAAAACTTTAAGTAAATTTACTAATTTTTTACACAGAAAAAAAGAAACCTCATTCTGTTTACACTGTGGCCAGTGATTTTTTTTTATTATCGCCGCCAGTACGCCAACATCAAATAGTTTTGCAATTCGTTTTTACTGGTGAAATTATAGTTATTTATTAATTAAAATGTCTACAACGATGTATGTACTAGTTATGAAGAAAACGATTTATGTACCTAGTACATCGCCCGATTATACATTTATGTGTCTCCGTCCGATTTATGATGTAATTGATGTGAAGTCCTTAACGTTATGGAATGTTTGCTATCTGAAAACTGCAAGGGTAAATATCTATTTTAGTATTATATTCTTCACAAGTAAAATGAAAAACGTCGTATGATACACGTGTTTATTATTGATTACCATTTTCAGCTCTCTTTAGAACTACCATAATCTAATATTTTTATCTCATATTTCTCGTTACGTATATCTAACCCAAGTACCGGGTGGAAAACGTTGCTTCCTACCCTAGGGCGGAAAAGAATCAGAGTTATTTCATTCACTCCGTAGGGTAGGAACGAATTAAAAAAAAAAGAACTTTTGGTTACGTCGTCTACTAGGTACAATTATTTTTCATAATAAAAAACAGTTAAATTAAAAACAAAACAAGCTGCGGCATTATGCTTTTTATAAAAGCACAAGGCCGCAGCTTGTTTTTTTGCTGTTTGGCTGTTTATACAGCCAGTGTGAATTATAAATAAGGTAAAAGTAAATATAAAAAAGGTAAAAGCATCAATGGTAGACAGTTTAAGGACAAATCAAACTTCACTCTACAAAATTACACATATCTTTTAAAGAATGGTCGTTACGTCTTTTTTAACTTTTAAAGCAAAATTTAGACTTTAACTTTAGCAGATAAAATCTTTAAAAACTAACATATTTTTGCTTTAAATATAATTATTATACACATGGTCGTAAACACTAATTGTCTACAATCACTTAAAACTGATCGAAAATCTAGCCATAAAAATACGGCCATGGTCTACGTAGGTCAACAAGTTACATATTTATTACATCCATACTAAAAATAGTAAAAATCATTATTAATAAATAAAATATCACACCTATTAAAAAACACTAACAAAAATCTTAAGAAACAACTGGCGCCAATTCAATATTTACCCACGACAGTGTTGCGAATTTTTGAACATGTATTATACATGCCATTAGATGTCTTTTAAGTTAATAGTTAAGTAAACAAGATACTTACTTTTCTTACAATAAAGGTTTATTTTCGAAAATGTCGACGATTGGGTCAGTGTCGACCATTGGGTCTTTTACCTTAGTTACAACCAACCGAGAAAAGTGACCGGTCCATTAGATGTCTTTTAAGTGTATAGTAAACAAGATAGTTATTTTTTTTACAATATTTTTTTGTTTCGAAAATGTCGACGAAAGTGTCATTTTTTTCCCAGTTTCTAGTTTGTTGGTTAATGAATCAGCAATATAGCCTTCTGCAAGTTTGTCTGACTTCCAACCTCCTAGTCACTTTAAGGACGTCGAATTGGCTTGGTCAGCGCAACCAACAAAAATAGGGATTTGATTAATATTTTTGAAGTGAAAACTTCTTTAGCGGCGTTGGATGGGTGTAAAATGTTAGAAAGCGTCAGGATTAGTTGACCTTTGAACCGTAACCGACGACTGACGTCATACAAGATTAGGTACAGACTATGTATTTTGCAACTTACAGTAGATATCGTCGTAGCTTAAACGGTAAGCACGTCGACTGTAAGTCCTTATAGTTTCAGATAGTATCGGGTTCAAACCACCTGGCCTTCAGGGATTTTTTGTGATTGTTTTTTCTTATTATAATTTATTACTTTTGGTGATTATTTTTTCTTTTTGTAATTTATTACTTTTTATGATATTTTTTTCTTTTTGTAATTTTTTTTTTGTTTTTTTTTTTATAATTTATTAATTTCTTCTGACAGAAAATTAGCAGAAAATAAGTGATAGGTTCTATGATTAGCGCTATATTATAGGTATGGTATGGTATGTTCTTTTTTATCTTTTTCTATGTATATAACGAAGAAAGAAAAAAAGAAAATGTTTTCACTTCTGCCGGCACTCCCAGAGTGCAACCCGTCTTTTTTTTTAAATAATATAGTGAGCGTATTTTGCGATTGCGTAAACTGAATACTAAAGAAATATATAAGTACTTATTAATAAATTACCTTTGTGGCGAAATAACGATCATTGGGAGCTTCGCTTAAAAACCTTTCTACTTCATTCGATGTTAATATTTTCGACTTTATAGTTGTAAAACCGTCTGATTGTCGTTTTAAGAATGCATTTAGTTTAGGGTATTCACCTATATCCATGTTGTTCCCTATTTTGAGCATACTTTTTACCATCGAAAACCTTGACCATAACGTAGAAGGTTTTAATTTAGCTGAGAGTTCGGAGAAGTATACCAACATAACATTTTTTGAAAAACTATTTGTTTATTTCTCTTCTCTCCACGTAATAAATTCGTCGTATGTAGATATGTAGCGACTTTTTGACTTTTCCGGTCAAATGTTCTCCGAAACAGTTTGTGCAATTATACTGCTTTTTATGAAATATTTGCATGAGTCATAAAACTGCTATGAATATTTTTTAGTAAAAACTTCGTGGTTGGTTTATTCTTTTTAAAAACCAACCTGAAGACAGAAAGCAAAAAGAGGTTTTCACTTCTACCTGCACTCCCGGAGTGCAACCCATCTTTTTTTTTTGTAGTATTTTGATGTTTTGTAGGTGCCATTTTAATGGTATACAGAATTAATGATTTTTGACTTTGAAAGGGAATTTTTGTAATATTACTCTAAAAAAACATTATATTGTAAAACGAATGTATTCAGTTTCTTTGTTTTATATGGCGGAAGGAAATGTATCACAATCACGCTTCCTGTTGTTTCAATACTTTAAGCCTTCATATAATAATATCTAATATTATTATTATTATCTAATATCTAGCTCCCTCACGAGCATAATCTCGCTATCATCGTATGAGTTGCTGAAGGAAGCTGAGAGACATAATATGATATTATATCTGATAAGTATATATACCACCTCAGTAGTCTTAGGGAGTAGCGGTATTTTTGGCAGGCTGAGTAGGCTGAGACTTCTGGGCCCTGATTCTGCTATTGTTTTTTTCCTGGCAAAACCACTGCGGTATCACAGAAAATGTTGAAAAAAAAAAAAAATTACACATTCAATATCAATTTAGTCTTGAGTTGGAGCTCAAGCTGCCGATTAATAAAACAAACCGTTTAAGTATAGTAGATTTAAGTATAGAAGATAGATACCATGGAGAAGGAAATGATTCATATTTTGTCCTCCGTGTTGTCAACCAAGGGTGGAACGTGACTCGTTTTACCCGAGATATTTTCTAATAGTTTGAGGGTACAATAGGCAATTTCGCCCGAGGTAAACACTATACTTTTCATTTCAAATGTAAGGAAAGTAAAAATAATAGTTTTTTTATTGTCTTGCCTTTTCGCCACTTTGTCAAATCATGATATATTTTTAAGTGTCTTTTCCTTCAAATTTCTGGCAAAAGAAACCGATTACTGTATTTGCCTCGTCTTTTTATAACCGAATCTGGGGTTTATTTTTTACGTGCGGGAAATCCCCACGGATACACTCCCCTTCGGAGCCGAAGGGGGAGGTTGTGTCGGACTCGAACCGACTAAACCGCACGCCGTCTGTGGGTCGATGTGCTAGGCCGGAGGTAAGGTTGTCTTTTGACATATCCCTCGCACCCCGGCTGACCCAGGGCCATTCCTCTCGGGAGGGGGGACCACGCGGTCCCCGACACGCCCCCGGTAAGGGGGGGGGGGGCGCGCATCGTCCTACGATGCGCGCCGCCACCGTGGCCTGCTTCTGCTAGGGTGACGAGCCGCTCCACCCGTCACCCTCAGGCCCGCGCTCATGGGAGGCGGAGGTCGGTTTGCGCCCTCCGACACCCGAGCCGCCTTCGAGCGCGGCCAGCGATGTCCACGAGTCTTTCTCGCTCGCTGCGCCGCGCCCGCTCTGCTGTCTCCTTCACGAGCATGACCTGCTCGCAGAAGGAGGCGCTGGCCGCCCACGCATCCGCGCAGCGGACCATCGCCGCGAGCAGGGTGGAGAGCGTGAGTACTCTCACCCCCCAGGGCCGTCACAAGCTCCCGTCTCGGCGTTTCAAACGCCGGACACTCGGTGAGCGTGTGCAGCCCCGAGTCCACGCTCGCGTCGCAGTGATGGCACTCGGGCGTTGGCTCTATGCCCATCAGATGCAGGTACCGCCCGAAGTTACCGTGTCCGGTAATGACCTGCGTCTGACGGGACGAGAGGCCGCCATGTGGCCTCTCTAGCCACTCCCCCATGATGGGTCTTACCGCCGCAATCACGGCGTGCCCTACCGAATCTGGGGTTAACATTTCAAAATCGCTTGAATTCATTTTTAAACGAATATTATTTTACAAAACCAAGATTTTTAATTTCGGCACAGCCACAGAGTTAGTATTTCGCCAATTTTTTTTCATTCAGTAGCTCAAAAAGTGGCGTATTGTAGGGACGTATAGCGTTCGAGATGTGGGCTATTACATACTCGAGCTTTTTCTTTACCTTTCCCGAACTCGTGCATTTTCTTTCCCAACTGTAAAAATAATGTCTATTTGCTTTTTTCTCTTCTCTCCACGCAATAAATTCGTCGTATGTAGATATGTAGCGACTTTTTGACTTTTCCGGTCAAATGTTCCCCGAAGCAGTTTGTGCAATTATGCTGAGTTCCGGTGGTGTTAATTCAAATAAATTGTCGTCAAAATTACTCATTTTGTGCAACAAACAACTAAACTCACAAAGAATTTTTTTGGGAAATGGCGCCAACCGTAGAGACTTCTTTTTTATATACAGAAAAAAGGTCATACTAGATATTACATATTAGATAGTATACCATACCTATAATATAGCGCCAATTATAGAACCTATTACTAATTTTCTGTCAGAAGAAATTAATGAATTACAAGAAGAAAAAATAATCACAAAAAGTAATAAATTACAAGAAGAGAAAATAATCACAAAAAGTGTCAGTAGCCCAGGCTGGAACCAGGTACTATCTGAAACCATAAGGACTTACAGTCGAAGCGCTTACCGCTAAGCTACGAAGCTTCTTGACGTACCTAACAAAATAAACAATTTGTACCTATGTTATATGACGTCAGTCGTCGGTTACGGTTCAAAGGTCAAATGATCCAGACGCGAGTTTAACACTTTTTACCCATCCAACGCCGCTAAAGAAGTTTACACTTCAAAAAAGCTTGGTTGCTTAAAATCAAGGACTGACTTCACTCATAAAATTACCCTCGTCACAGAATAGATAACCGTCGTAAAGAATGATATAAACATTTAAAATACTGCAAATGCATTACGCTGATAAAATATCTTTTCTCAAACATGCTTAGAAATGTGAACATTATTTTGACAACCTTCTTCGAGATAAATCGAAATTGCTGTACATGCGAGCAGCGGCCGGCAAAAGTTGTATGAAAATCCATATCTGTCGTGTTTTAGCGGCCAAATAAATTACTATGTAAACTCATATCTGTCGTGTAATTTAAAAATGAAACCATCTTTTACTTCGAACCATGGCAACCAAGGAGGTAACTTATCCAAGGCATTATTTAAATATAGAACGGGCTTGCAAATAGAATGCTGTTTAATAAGAAAAATAAAAAACAAATGAACATTTCGCCGCGTGAAAAATTAGTGCTGTTCGTTGCTCGTCATTGATTTTGAAAAGTAGGTAACTAAAAAGTTCTGCCTTGATACTACTTAGTTTTAATTTCCGCGCATTGTTTGAGAAAAGCACTATACAAGCCTTGGCCACAACTGAGCGTTGCCAGACTCACGATCGTCCGGCAACACTACACTTGGCGGCCGCGGCAGTAATGTACTATTTCAAGTTTATTAATAGCTGCAATAAGATAAGAAAGTGAACATTCTTTATTTAAGCCGCTTTCCACAATCGGGGCCCAACTTACTAAGTTTAGAATTTTGCAGAAAATGTTTACATACGCAGTCGGGGAGTGGCTAGAGAGGCCACACGGTAGCCTCTCGTACCGTCAGACGCAGATTATCACCGGGCACGGTAGCTTCGGGCGGTATCTGCGTCTGATGGGTATTGAGCCAACGCCCGAGTGCCATCACTGCGACGCGAGCGTGGACTCGGGGCTGCACACGCTCACCGAGTGCCCGGCGTTTGAGACGCCGAGGCGGGAGCTTGTGGCGGCCCTGGGGGTGAGAGTGCTCACGCTCTCCACCCTGCTCGCGGCGATGGTCCGCTGCGCGGATGCGTGGGCGGCCAGCGCCTCCTTCTGCGAGCAGGTCATGCTCGCGAAGGAGACAGCAGAGCGGGCGCGGCGCGATGAGCGAGAGAGGCTCGCTGACATCGCTGCACGCGCCCGAAGGCGGCTCGGGCGTCGGAGGGCGCAAACTGACCTCCGCCCCCCATGAGCGCGGGCCTGAGGGTGACGGGTGGAGCCGCCCGACACCCTAGCAGAAGCAGGCCACGGCGGCGGCGCGCATCGTAGGACGATGCGCGCCTCCCCACACCGGGGTTGAGTCGGGGACTGCGTGGCCCCCCCCTTCCCGAGGAGGGCCAGACCGAGAGGGATGCCCCTGGGTCAGCCGGGGTGCGAGGGATATGTCGCATGACAACCTCACCTTCGGCCTAGCACTACGACCCAGAGACGGCGTGCGGTTTAGTCGGTTCGAGTCCGACATAACCTACCCCTCCGGCTCCGGAGGGGGGGGGTTCCCGAAGGGATTTCCCGCACGTAAAAAAAAAAAAAAAACATACGCAGTCAGGAAAAGCATTTTTCCTCGGTAGCTACCATTTTCCACATTCGTGACAGTAGACGGAAATAAAACTGTTCAAACCCAGCTTCCCTCTCACGGTATGAAAATCTAATATCAGGCTTGTTATTTTGATTTGATTACTGCGTTTTTCCTTTTGTGTGAACGACTGACTCAGATAAACGATACAAGTCAAGTCGATCCGATAACATTGCCATATAAAAACCAGTGCATGGAGTGTGACAATAATACAATCGACAGTCCGCTTGAGAAAGTATTCTAGTGAAATTAAATTGCAGTGATACGAGTAGTATTAATTCAAGTTAATTACCAAGTAAGTATCAGATAGTGAGAAGTTATCACGATTAACATCGAAAAAGTACTTGCAAGAAAGTATTTACTATTAATATTTGACAGCCTCTGTGGCGTGGCGATAGTGAACGTGGCTGCTACGCAGAAGGCGCGGGTTCGATTCCCGCTCAGAGCAAATATTTGTATGCATGTATATGGGTATTTACATTCGTCTGGGTGTTTCTGTGTATAAAATGTATGTATTTACAAAAAGTATCTATACACGTATAAAGATCCGCGTAACAAATCCAGGATCCAGAATTGGATCAAGATAGCGCTGTGTAGAATGTCGTAGAATATTTATTTATTATTTAATTATATAATTGCCACTGCAAACACTCAACAAATTGACACGAAAATGTTTCATAACTATAAATATTAAGAACTGCATTAATGTTGGGCGTGCTGCTTGTTGCTTCGGTGTGTGCCCCCCTTAGTTGAGGACGTTTAGATGTTCCATGCTCGGTTGTAAATTAACCTTCAGCTTAGATATAACAGCACACGTGTAATTTTATATACTGATCTATATTTAGCTCGTTATTTAGTTGTCGGTTAACGACTAAATTCGAGTTTTGTGAATCCGACTCCGCGGGCTGCAGTAAGGATGGAGAGAAGGAAAGAAAATTCATTATAAAATTAATAACTTTTTTTTTCTAGAATGCAGCGAGCAACGAATATTTTCAATCCCAAGAACAATGATTACCAAAACTTCTGCATTGCTCCGAGACCTAGTGCTGGGCCCGCTAGGCACGACCACCAGCCAAATGTAGCCAACTATGGGACCCTAACGAAACAGCACTTCCAACAAAACACATGCTTTAGGACTGGTTCAAATATTCGCAGCATGAGCAAATCAGCACCCTATGGCCACAGGCATTAGTAAAATTAAACAACTAACGCTGAAATATTGCAAATGGAATCTCGACTAAACAATAATCCGTTTTGATTGCCGCTTACTGCTAGTTATCTGATGATGTTTATAATTTTAAATTTAGTATTTAGAATAGATTTAAATGAATGTGTATTTCTTTTGCTCTTTAGCATAATTTTTTTTTTAAATATAACTTAATATGATTCTGTGAATTAGTTGTAAAGTTATGTAAATATTAATATTTATTGCGAAATAAATGATAAACTCCTTTTAATACTTCATTTTTTTATTTTATTTTCATACCTATTAAACTATAACCTGACACATTTTATCACTGAAATTAATTTTAAATTAATTAAACTTGTCACTGAAATTAATCTTCGTCTCATATCCCCAATAGCCGATTAACTGTGTGCCAACTTGTAGCATAACCATAATCTGAATTTGGTGTTAGAATTATGATTCATGAATCGTGAGAAATGATGTTCAACTATTGATTTATATTGTTCCTCGATCAATTAGCCTATCGCAGTCCACTGCTGGACATAGACCTCCACCCTTCGGATGAGATGGAGTCGTGATACTCGCATTCTTTCTACACCACCACACGAATTATATTGTTACTAAAATTCAACTATCAGTCATCTGATGTTTAATCGTTCCCCTTGTTTATCTGTAATTAAGAACATTTGCTCTTTACCCAAAAATATATCTAACTACCTTTCCTCGGTTCCGAAGGGAGGCGCGGGAGCGGGGACCCGATCCCGAGCCCGAAAAAATTCGGACCGAGAAATCTCGGCTTGTGACGGCCCCGGGGGGTGAGAATGCTCAGGCTCTCCACCCTGCTCGCAGGGATGCTCCGCTGCGCGGATGCGTGGGCGGCCAGCGCCTCCTACTGCTAGCAGGTCATGCTCGTGAAGGAGACAGCAGAACGGGCGCGGCGCATCGAGCTAGAGAGATTCGCGGACTCGCGGTAGAACACACATAGAGAGAGACAAAGTCCCTCCTGAGGCTGAAAGGTTCCACGTCGCCTTCGAGCACGGGATTGTCGACGAGCCTCAACGCCCGTCTTTGCACCGAGTCGAAGGGGTCAAGCTGGTATGTAGGCGCTCCGGCAAAAAGGTGACAACAGTTCTCCATATGGGGCCGAACCTGTAACAGGGCGAAACAGTACTTTACTGCTTGCCCCGCAGTAAAGTACCGTTTCGCCCTGTTAAGCACTCCCAGTTTCTTTGATGCCAGCTTGGCCTTGTCCTCTAAATGACTACAGTATTGGACATCTCTTAAGATTCCGTTACCCAGGATTCCGATACTCTCTCTACTCGCGCTACAATAAATAGGGATTTCATAGCGGTGAATACACATACTTGTGTCTCAGCGGAGTTGAATTGGACTAGGTTTAGTCTACCCCAATCGGATACCTCTGAGAGAGTAGTCTCGATTTCGAACACAAGTTGTTCACGACTCTCCTCCACCTCGGACTGAGGGATGCTTACACGTCCCATGTGAAATGCGACCTCAGTACTGTCGTCCGCATAACAATAAATGGAGTCGTCCAACAGAACAGAGACAACACGGAACCTTATGGGACACCAGCATTTTTGTCTAACAGAAGCATACAAGCTGTCCACGACGTCGTGGACGGCTTGTATGCTTCTGTTGGACAAAAAGCTGGCAATTCAATCACACAATCCCTCGCCAGAAGACCTCTGTGCCAGACCCGATCGAAGGATTTCGCTATATTCCTTGCAGTACGAGGCTGTTTCTTACGCAGAGAAATTAATTTCAAATTCATATGGTGATATCGTAAGTGTTGCGTGGCAGCGGTGGCGTTACCCACCACGACTACATCACAGAAGCGCGGTTTTAGATTCTCGCTCAGTATAAATATTTGTATGTATACTTATGGCCATTTGCATTGGTCGCTTGTATGGCAGCAGCGAGTTCTGAGACTCGCTGTTGCCATACAAGCATCTATCCCAGCCTTTACGAGTTGTTTGCCTGCTTGCCTGCATGCTTGCCTGCTTGCCTGCTTGCCTGCATGCCTGCATGCTACTGAACAAAACACACGTTGCTTTTTTAAAGCAACGTGTGTTTTGTTCAGTACGTCTCCAGTTGTAGTTAATAGACGCCATATGAGGTTTAGTTTTAGGTTTAAAAATCTGGATATTGTTTGTCTGGATATCAATTAACTGGATATAAATTAATTGTATTTAAAAATTTGTGTTTTAAAAATTGGGCTTTCGTGCATATGGATTACGTTCAACTGGATTTTGTGCATTTAGATTTCGTGTGTCTGGAACTCGTTCGTCTGGATTATAAAACGTCGTACAAATGACTAAATGGGCAAATGAAATTCGGAGTTGCGATTATATGGCAAATAAAACCTCGGAATTTGAAAAACCGGGATTATGAAAAATTGGCCAAACGTTTTCTGGATTATGATGATATTCGGAATATTAAAATTCGGGATTAAGATAGGTAGCCCATAACTTAGTGGTAAGCGCTTCGACTGTAAGTCTTTATGGTTTCAGATAGTATCGGGTTCGAACCTGGGCTTCTGACACTTTTTTGATTATTTTTTCTTTTTGTAATTTATTACTTTTTGTGATTATTTTTTCTTTTTGTAATTTATTAATTTCTTCTGGCAGAAAATGAGCCGAAAAATTGTGATAGGTTCTATGATTGGCGCTATATTATAAGTATGGTATGGTACGGTATGGTATGTTCTTTTTATCTTTTTCTATGTATATAACGAAGAAAGAAAGATAGAAAAGTTTTCACTTCTGCCGGCACTCCCGGAGTGCAACCGTCTTTTTTTTACTACATGTGTATTTAATCACCACGTAACGTAATGGTAGTTTAGTAGTATTTAGTACACTTGCAATGAAATTACGCCTTACAATTAGTTTCTTGCAATACTTTCCAAATAATCATTGTATCAAGTACATGTAAAAATATCAGGCACTTATTATGATTAACGTAATGGAAAACGTTAACATTTCTGAAATTATTCAAAATATCCAGGGTTAATATAAAATCTTCTTTACTAACACCAGCCTACCTACCTGTATTCCTATTCCTTAAACATGAGTATGAAGGGGGTTGGTATATTAGCGACAATATTTAGGAACATAAAGCTCTACAATTTAACAGACAGTACTAGCTTACTTAACGGAAATTTAAACCATAAACTCGACTTTCTTAATTAACTACTCCATAATAATATTATAAATGCGAAAGTATCTCTGCATGTCTGTCTATTACGCTTTCACGCCTAAACCAATGAACCGATCTTGATGATAGGACATTGACAGGGCTTGGAACAAATTTTAAATAATTTCCAAGATCAAATGACATAATTATTCACTGCCAATCGTATCTATTGTTTTAGGGACTCCAAATTATCATGGCTCTCTAAAACTGACCATAAATCATATCCAGCGGATTAAGATCGGGACCAGACGACGGCCAGTCTTCAGCTCTGATGAAGCCCGAAACATTCACTTCCAAACAAGACTGCGTGGACCAAGGTTTATGACCCGGTGCCGAGTCTTTTTGGAAGGACTATACTTGGTTATTGAACGTGGTGTTGTTAAGGGGCTTACCTACATTCTCAAGAATGGCATCTTGAACACTTGTGCCGATGTTTTGATACCTTTTTCACAAAAATATGGCTCAGACACTCCTTCATAACTAACACCCCACCAAACCATCACTGAAGTCGGATTATAACCACGTTGCACTCTGTCGACCAATTGGGAAGCTTCCTCAGAGCTTTGAGCATAAATACGGTCACTTTGTTTGTTAAACTGTTGCTCATCCAATTTTTCTGTGACCTCCCTTTGCGGACCACTTCAGTGGTTGTTTCGATTTTACCACCCTATTATTTTTTATATTATAAGTTAAAAAATGACCAGTGTGTCTTTTATAGGCTGCATGTCCTAAGTCATTTTTAAAAATACGCGACATGGTTCTGGGTGCTATCTTCATCTCCCGAGATAGAATCTTTTACTTTCGGACAGGATTTCTTCGAATTCTTTCCCTTACTGCTTTGATCACCTTTTTCGTACGAACACTATGTGGACGGCCAGATCTTTTTCTGTCACAAACAGAGGAGGTCTCATTGCACCTATCAATAGCCCGGTACACAAACATTTGACAAAACCAAGCGTATGGAGAGTTTTAAAAATTACATTTGGCTTCATACCAACTTCATGTAATGCAATCACAGCGATTCGGTTCTCTTTATCACCCCATTCCATTTTAATATCGCAAAATATTGTACAATGTATTGTCGCCAAAATAAGAAAATTCAACGAACAATCGTATAAAAATGACAGATTCCAAATTCAAATTGTTGAGATTATTTATTTATATAAATACAGAACTTGAAATATAAATGATACTAAATTAAATTGAAAAGATGATTAAGAACGTCAATAATAGTGATTATTACTATATTATTGTCAGTAATCATTCAAAATCATAAATAATGGCCATTAGTAGTAGTTTATTATCAACAATTATCAGAAATAGTCAATTTATTTGTATTCAAGCCTTTTGTGGTAAAAAATATTTCACATCGAGATATTTGTTTTTCTCTTGACTGACTGAAACGTTTTTAGGCTAGCATTAACGTGCGGAACAAAATGCACTATGTGTTCATTGTTGTCAGCACTTGGTCCAACTCCCATACATAGGTTGTCAATGTCCTTCGTTATAGAGCTAGATTAGACCTTGAAAGACATAGGCTATGTTTGGTCGCAATAACCGACATCCACGAGAGCGGAGCCGCGGCCTACGGCTAGTATATAATAAAAAATCGGTGAATACTGTAGCCATAAACATACAAAACATTGAAGCGACTAAACACCATTGATGAAGATACTCCAGGAATCTAGTAAAATAAAACTTCAGCTTCTTCGGTAAAAAATTGTGATAAACGTCGACAACCAGTGAGGGATTCAAAAAAATCTTTCAAGCAAATTATTTAGCGTGCAACATTGCTGTGTGGAGTATATTAGGCGTGTCGCAAACAACATACGATAATGTAAAATTTATTGCTACTATTGCTATAAATACAATATTCTAAATGAAGTACTTATCATTTACTGTGGAGCTCACAAATGTTAAGGGTTATACCAACAACTATCCCGTCAAACGTCGATTACACGACGGCCCTCCTAGACAAGTGACACAACGTTTGTACAATAAGATACAATGATCAATGGAATGACGTTTATGACAGTCGTAAACATATGTCAATCCCATACATTATTAATCTATCTATTGTAGTTTTTTCTGTAAACGTTGTGCCACTTGTCTTGGGGAGGCTGACTTGATAATTCATAGCAAAATTTAATCTGTACAGAATTGTACAGAATTGTATCTTACTTTGAATTATTATGATTCATTCAATTTATAATTTGTTTGTTGTGGGAAGGAGGTCTGATTACGCTATGTCTACATCAGCAGAAACTCAAACCAAAAGAAAATTTTATGATTTTTAAGCCATGAGTGAAGACAAGAAAATGAAGACCACAATAATTGTAGTTACCAACACAGTTTTGATAGCAAAATCTTCTTGGCCTCGATTCTGCTAAAACGAAACCATTGTCATACTACGGACACTGTAAAAATCCATATTATTTCAGACTTTAAAGCAGTAAAGTTAAAGTACAACATTAAATGGCATAATGCAGAGTGAATGAAAATATGTTATGAAACTATTTCAATTACCTTTGGACTTTAAGATATAGAAATTAAGTGTAAAATTTAATGTCATTTTTGTCAGTCAGTGTCTGAGGCATGACAAGGGTTTGCTTTAGAAGAATAGAGGTCCTGGAAAATTGTTTTTTTTATTTTTATTTTCTACCAATCAATTAGTGCCGCATATCCTCCGAATTGGATAGTTCAATTTTAACGGACTTTTCACTACAGATAGTTGAAGTATAAGAGAGAAAAAACATCAGGGTTCCTTGTGAATAACATGGAACGAAAAAAGACAAAGTCACGGGTTTAACTTGTACAAATACATATATTGGCTAGCTCATTTATTGTTAGGAAATAAATCAATTAAAAGTCTACGATTACTCCATAATGTACGATGTCTATCTTATCACAAAATGTCGCAGTTTAGAGCGATATGATAGCAGTTATGAATCATATATGACAACCAAACAAAAAGTAGCTTCATTGTGCAAAATAGTCACAAACACTTGATACGGTAAAAAAATTCGTGTTATAATTAATATCAAAACTCCATCATGTCTGAGAGTAAGTCGTAGATAATATATGTTTCTTTATGTTTCAGTATTCAAGAGAAAAATTACAATTTTTGAATTGTGATATTTTTTGCTGAGTTGTTATATTTTTATCGGTATCTATCTATTGTATCTATTTATCTAAATAAATAAATAATGAAGTGATGTCATCAAATAGGTTTTTGAGTAGAAGAGAATAAAATGTTTGAACGATTATATTTTCATTCTTATGTTTAGCTGCTTTCACAAATATAGGTCACCATTTACCAATTTTAATTTATATCTATGCTACAACTATTTTTATATTTAGATTAAGATGTTGACAAATAAGTTGTGTGAAATATAAATGTCATTTACACCACCGTACTTATATTCAGTAAATGCGATTAAGTTTCAAAACATTAAAATAACATTATATAAATATTTAAATAACATTAAATACTTCCCATACCCTTTCAATTAAACGTATATTGTACATTAATTTTTTTTTCAGAACCACCTCCTGGCTATGAATATCCAAAAGGCTTATATCCACCGCCTACACAGCCTTCTCCTAGCTATGCATATGTACCAGCTCCAGTGGTGATGCCTATGCCAATGCCGATGCCACCATACCCGACTCATACACCACCACCTCAGTACTCTGAAGCAGTCCAGCCCCCACAACCAACTTACGTCACAAATTATATATATCAACAGGCACCGCTACCAACAGATCCGGTTCGAGTTGTAGGTAAAGAACACTTTGCTACAAAGTTTCTAGTTAATTTAATTTTTTTATCTCAAAACCAACCAGGTTGATGGTGGCAAGATTCTGGATTCAAAACATAAAAGGTCCCTAGAGTTAACCATGAAGTGCTTATGTCGAAATTGAACCGACTAAAACTACACTGTGTTCTGTGACTTCGGGTATGCTCTGGAAACGAAATCAGGTAATCCCCACTCCTCCTAAGATGTCCTTCTGGGATTAAGAGACCACCGGCAGTTAGTCAGTCAAACAGACTGGTTAAACATTGAAAAGAAACTTTATAAGATTTCTTTAAACTTGCTTGAAAATCTCTCACTGTTGAGATTGATTAGGGTTGATAGGATGAACCTTATGTATTAATCACTCTTATAATAACTTTCAGAAATTATAGACTGGGCACAAGCAACTCCAACTACAGCGGCAAGACTAACGCACAAAGCTTTTGCTGCGGGCAAAGAAGGTTGGGACGGCAGTCCACTCTGGGTAATCAGAGCTTACCACGATGGAGACTGTGTGATAGGCAAATACTCTGTAAAGCATCGGGCCGCTTACATACCTTACGGAAGAAAAGAAATGAAAGTTCATGAATTTGAGGTAAAGTCACAAAATGATTATTGATTTATTTCTGTATTTCAACATAATACATTAACGGAAAGGAATTTATTTTTACAAACAAATCTTCTTACTATATAAAAATAAGTCGGGTTTTACTTCCTGACGCTATAACTCCAGAACGCACGAACCGATTTCCACGGTTTTGCATTCGTTGGAAAGGTCTCGAGCTCCGTAAGGTTTATAGCAAAGAAAATTTAGGAAAAATTTCAACAGAAAAGCGGGAAAGCGATAATCGACATCAACGCGGGCGGAGCCGCGGGCAACAGCTAGTACTTTATAAAAACGAATCTATAACTTTTGTAAGAGGTATACTGGAATCCCAAGACAGTTAAACCACAGTTTAACTTTCTTTAGAACTTCCTAATTCTTATGCGTGGTGTTTTGGTAGGTTATTGATGCTGATCCTGGTATACAGAACCTCAGTAATGAGAGAGACAAATAAAAAAAAACTGACTTAGGCACAACTTTAGTGTGACCTATTGTAAATTTATGAAATCATTTCATTCTATTAAACTCATTAAGTACTTGATGTCTTTAGGTACTGCTTACTCAACCACATGCTGTTCGATGGATACCAAGCAGTAATGGTCAGGTCCCGGTAGGGGCCATCGCAGCAGGCAGTACTCAACACGGAGAACCTCTCTACATTGCACGTACCCGGTATCTACGATCTATTATACCCGGAAAGGTGAGTTTGATAAAAAAATCCGTGTGCGTAATACACAAGTAAATACTTTAGTATACCAGATAATATACCTATGACGCCCACTATGCGTCATTTGTATAGATAATTTTCATTGCTGAGATGCGGTCAAGTAATTTGGAAGATAATATTTCAAAGTTGATGTATTTGGCAATAATTCTTATAGACCAGGATCCGGTCTAACATTAACCTTCAGCCATCTGTTTACTGAATGAAAAATACATTTTAAAGAGTCAAATGTGTTACTGATCGCATACCAAAATTTTAAATGTGATTTATTTTTCTAATTTAAATGACTTGTCTGCCAAAAAAATGAACTTTCAATGAAAACTATACATGAAACTATACTACATGCAAAAGCTAGGTAACCTGCCTTTTTCTGCTCCCTACTTCCTGGTTGCCGTGAGCAAACATATAACTAGATTTCATTACGAATTCAGTAGGTTATTTAGCGAATTCAGTAATCCATACTAATATTATAAATGCGAAAGTAACTCTGTCTGTCTGTCTGTCCGTACGTTACGTTTTCACGCCTTGATGAAACCTTACCGATCCTTACCGATCTTGATGAAATTTGGTACAGGGGTATATTAGAGCTTGAGAACGGACATAGGCTACCTTTTATCACGAGAAAGGGGGTTTAAGGGGGGGAAATAGGGGATGAAAGTTTTTATGAAAGTTTGTCATTTCTGAAGATATCTTAATGAAATTTGGTACAGAGATAGATTAGAGCTTGGGAACGGACATAGGCTACCTTTTATCGCGAAAAGGGGGGTAGAAGGGGGGGGGACTAGGGTCTTGGGGTGAAAGTTTGTCATTTTTGAAGATTTCCTGATGAAATTTGGTACAGATTGGGAACTGATATAGGCTTCCTTTTATCGCAAAAAGGGGAGGGGGAAAGGGGGACAAGGACCTTGGTATGACAGTTGTCATTTTTGAAGATTTCTTGATGAAATGTGGTATAGAGATACTTTAGAGCTTGGGAACGGACATAGGCTACCTTTTATCGCAAAAAACGGTAGAAGGAGGGGGGGGGGGGGAGGATATGACTATGGGATGAAAAGTTTGTCTTTTTGAAGATATCTTAATGAAATTTGGTACAGAGGTAGATTAGAGCTTGGGAACGGACATAGGCTACCTTTTATCGTGAAAAGGGGGGAAGAAGGGGCGGTCCAGGGTCTTAGGATAAAAGTTAATCGTTTTAGAAGATTTCCTGATTAAATTTGGTACAGAGATAGCTTAGAGCTTAGGAACGGATATAGACTGAAAAGGGGGGAAGAAGGGGCGGTCCAGGGTCTTAGGATAAAAGTTTGTCATTTTTGAAGATTTCCTGATGAAATTTGGTACAGAGATAGTTTAGAGCTTGGGAACGGACATAGGCTACCTTTTATCGCGAAAAGGGGGGGGGGTAGAAGGGGGGACTGGGGCTTTGAGGTGAAAGATTGTCATTTTTGAAGATTTCCTGATGAAATTTGGTACAGATATAGTTTAGAGCTTGGGAACGGATATCGGCTACTGTTAAAGTATTATCATTACAAAAATTACCGAAACACAGGAGAATGAGCATAGTCGATTAATTCAATGTGCAATGGGTCCCATCCCTATTCCCTTCAACTTCCGTTTCCTACCGCTTCCTGCGACGGTCGGCGCAAGAGTAAAAACTTCACTCTCTCTCTACAAGTCAACGAGTTCAAACACAACGCAGGCCACACGCGCCATCATCATTTAAATTCAAATAGTGTAACAGGTGTACTTGTGATCAAAAACAATATACGGGACGTCCCAGTCAATCATCATCAAACAAATATCATCCAGTGCAGTGGGCGACGAGAAGAGATATCTGCGCCAGGCAAGTACCTCTATCCTATCTTACCGACTTGCACAAATTTACCCGGTAGCTATTCTCCTGTGGATATTACAGTTCATTTATCGAAGTTCCGGTTTACCATTATAGCATCAGAACAGCCAACAACTAACATTTTTGATCCTTCGAGCCGGATTTTCAAATTCGTACCTAATAAGATGGCTACCATTTTATAATTATCAAATATTTTCAATATTGCGTCTGGCGTCCATATTCACTCAATAATACATTTATTACACTATTCATTAATTACCAGTGCATTATAAATTCATAATATTTATGTATGCTTAACACATTATTCATTATAAGACAACAACTAGTTTCGGAATATTTCAGTCATTCAAATCGAAACATAACATAGGTACCTACGCTTTTGCGTGAGCGCAAAGCACCCTGAGTAGGCAAATATATAGCAATTTAATTTCGTGTTTGGACGTGTTTTCGATGTGAGTCTGTATAAGTATAACATGTGAAATTTGGACATACATTTCAACATATTATGTGGTTTAGACGTAACATATAACGTTTAGACACGTTTTAGTTATTAAAACGTAACGTACAGCGTTTTAATTTCATCATCATAGCTCGTTACGCGTAACATAAAACGTTGTAATCGTAGTAAATAGGTAAACATTATATTACAGTGCCATTTTGTCGTAATATTAACGCAAAATAGTCAACTTCAGTTCTTGTTAGAAGATTGTTTTATCAGCTTGACTGCTTTTTTCCGTAAATCGTAAATCACGACCGAGCTCGTATAAACAAAAAACTGACGACGTTGTAAGTGCTATACGACGCTCAAGTGATGTTTTTGTTAAAGCTTATGAGTCATTCATTCAAGTAGTGCCCGACGTTTGTTTATGGAACAACATTTCTATCAAGCTTTCATCAATCATTATATTAATTCAATTTAAATTGTTATCGTATTTATATACTTAATATAACACAGGTCCTTCGATTTTATCAAAAACCATTTATTATAACTTGTTTAAGTTCGTACAATTAACTGTACTTCCGTTAAAAACCTACTATTAATAAAATTTCTACCCATTTTTAGTAGTATTTTGATAGGTTGTCAAACTTGTCAAAGTAATTTTCTACCATTGTAAACAAACATAGTTTACACGCATTTAATCCATAATTTTTATCTGAACAGTGGTTCTAATTGCTAATATTACTGAATAAACAACATTATTTAATAGTTTCCTTAAAATCTGTATTTTATAAATTTTTAAAATCAATCATCATGAGTGAAGCAATGGTAGCTCATTATGAATCCAAGCGTAACATTGCTTTTAAAAGGCTGACAGATGCAGTTACCTGCGCTCGTAACTGTATAAAAGACCCTAATCTTCTTCCACGTTTCGAAACATGGTGCTCAAGGTTAGAATCCATTATGGATACGTTTAATGATTCTCATATCAAATTGGTAAGTGAATACAGGGGTCTAGGAAATGAGGAATGTATTCTCAAACAAACCATCTATCAAGAACAAGCAGATGACATGTATTTTGAAGTTCTTGAAGTGCAACGTAAACTTTTACCTAAAAGTAGTACAGAGGTCAAGCCCTCTACATCCTCTTCATCATGTGATCATAAGAAGCAGGCAAAATTGCCACCTATTAAATTACCCAATTTCTCAGGTCAACTTAAAGACTTTCCAGGTTATATTGACTTGTTTAACACTTTAGTTCACAACAGAACAGATTTATCAAATGTTGAGAAGTTTCAATATCTTCTCACTTCCCTCTCAGGGGAACCAGTGAATCTTATTAGGGCTTATCCCATTTCAGATTCTAATTACATTAGTGCATATGAAGCCCTCGTAAACAGATATACCAATAAGCGATATCTTGCATTTTTATGTTGGGAAAATATTTGTAATTTAAAAATAAACACAGAATCGGTGCAAAATTTGCGCACCCTCTTAGACAGTTTTGCTGAGAACCTTTCTATGTTAACTTCATTAGGTCTACCTACTTCTAATTGGGATTTTGTTTTATTTCATTCTCTCTTAACAAAAATTGATAAGAAATCTCGTGAAGCATTTGAGATTTCATGTAACCGAGGTGATTTTCCACGGTTTGATCAACTAAGAACATTTTTAGTGGATAGGTGTGATGCATTAGAGCGTTCATCAATCACAAATATCCCACAATTATCAATAGCTAATAACACTAAATCAAATGTTAGTAACAATAATGTTAATACCAAACGGAGCAACAATTCATTACAAAGCAAAAATAAATCAGAAGTAATCACTAAACCTTCAACAATGTTGGCTACTACTACAACATTTAATTGTATGATTTGTAAAGAAAATCATGGTCTTTATAAATGCAGTAATTTTCTCTCTAAATCTCCTCAAGAGAGGTCACAAATTGCAAGGCAACATAAACTTTGCTTGAATTGTTTGCGACCCAATCATAGTACATCAACATGCTCCTCAACTCAGTCGTGTAAGACATGCAATCAACGTCATAACACCTTACTACATTTTCCTAAGAAGGAAGCATCATTAAGAGATAAACAGCGTGTTGATACCCAAGGGCCATCCAGTTCTGAGGAACAAGTTGTGACTCCAGTAACAACATTATCTAACATAGCATCATCATCATCATCACCTTCTTTTGTTTTACTTGCTACAGCGGAAGTAGAAATCAAAAGTAACAATAACACATATCATAGGGTTAGGGCATTGCTCGATCCTGGAAGCCAGAGTCATGTTATGACCCATGCATGTGCACGTCGACTTGGCTTGGTTCGCTATCCATGCACTACTCCTATGTTAGGAATCGGTGATGCTCCAACCCAATCAGGCAGCAGGGTGTTCTTCGAACTCCGTCCATTGGGAAAATTAAACTCATCATTCACAATGGAAGCCGTTATTTTAAATAAAATTTGTGGTGATATGCCCACTCATGCAATCCATATTGATCATTTTCAACATGTAGGAAATCTTAAACTGGCAGATCCAGATTTTCATAAGGCTCGTCCCATCGATATCTTGATTGGTGGTGAGATCTTTCCGCATATTTTACTTCCTGGTAAAATTGATGGCGGTAATCAAATGGCAACAGCCATTAACACAGTATTTGGGTTTATTCTCATGGGTAGGACCAAAGCAGCCAATCCCAATGTCAAGTCTACTCCTGTATCAATTAATCATTTATCACTGGATGCCAATTTGGACATAGCCATTCAGAAGTTATGGGACACTGATAGTATTCCCAATCAAGCAATTAACAAACCAGCAGCCTCTGCAGATGACATTCGTTGCGAGGACATTTATACTTTAACACATCAACGTGATGGTGATGGTCGTTATATTGTGCACCTACCATTTCGTGATCAGGTTGCACCCACTTTCAATGATTCTTATTCAATTGCACTTCGGCGATATAAACAACTGGAGAAACGTTTTCTTCAGAACCCTTCGTTTGGACAAGAATATAAGGCACATATCAAGGAATATTTGACAAGTAACCAGATGGAACTCGTTCCACCTGAAGAGTGTCGTTCTCCTACTTCTTATTACATACCACATCATGCGGTAATGAAGCCAACTAGTGTCTCTACTAAGCTGAGAGTAGTGTACGACGCCTCGGCTAAGGATAGTGATGGGAGGTCACTCAATGACAGTCTCTTGACAGGCACTAAGTTGCAATCAGATATTTGTAATATAATTTTACGATTTCGCCTCCATGCGATTGTTTTATCAGCCGACATACGTCAGATGTACCGGCAAATCATTATCACCCCAGAACATAGGGATTATCAACGTATTCTTTTTAGATTTTCTCCTGAAGATCCCATTCAAGAATTTAGAATCAATCGCGTGACCTTCGGCGTCTCTTCGGCACCATTTCTAGCCATCCGTACTATGCATCAACTGGCTCAAGACGAACAAGATTCGTGTCCAACTGCAGCAAAAGTCTTGCGAAGTGACCTTTACGTCGATGATGTGGTCACTGGTTGTGACGATGTAGACCAAGCAATTCATCTTCATCAGGAACTGAGCACCATCATGGCTGCCGGTGGGTTTGAGCTTAGAAAGTGGTCCAGCAATCATACGTCTGTTCTCCAAATTATTCCAGAGGAACACAGATTGGTCCCAGATTTGACATTCGACAGTAACAGTAATTTTGTCAAGGTCTTAGGACTTGCTTGGAATGCTCGTCAAGACGTCTTTAATTATCAAGTTAATCAAATTGTATGTGACTGTACAAAACGGACAATGCTTTCAGAGCTTGCCCGGATCTATGACCCCATCGGTCTTCTAACACCAATAACATTTTTAGCAAAATTTCTTATTCAACGATTGTGGTTACTGGGAACATCTTGGGATGAACCAGTACCTTCCGATATTCATCATATTTGGACAAAGTATACGCAACAGTTACCAAGTTTATCACAGCTTCATATTTCGAGGCGTATCACGCACCCTCAAGCGGTAAATTATCAAATCCACGGATTCTGCGATGCCAGCGAGGCTGGTTATGCCGCAGTAGTCTATCTTCGTTCCAGTATCAATCAAAATCATGTATGCCTGGTCAGCGCAAGATCACGTGTTGCTCCAACCAAACGCCGAACATTACCAAGGCTCGAACTGTGCGGTGCTTCATTGCTTGCAGATCTCATGAGCTACATTATCAGTACATTTTGTAACATTATAACTATAGATGGCATTTATGCATGGTCTGATTCAATGATCGTTTTGGCCTGGATCAAGTCAAATTCAACCAATTTCAAGGCGTACGTAGGCAATCGTATTGCAAATGTTCAGCGTAAATTACCCAGTGCTATCTGGAAACATGTGCCAGGCAAGCAAAACCCAGCTGATTGTGCATGTCGTGGCTTACTACCCGACGATCTCGTCAGTCATACCATGTGGTGGACAGGTCCAGAATGGTTAGCACTCGATCAAAATCATTGGCCCAATGACCAAGTTCAAGCATCATGCGACTCAGATAGTGACGTGATATGCGAAAGGCGTACCACCATTTTAACTAATATAATCAATGTTGATCCCATTCATAATTTAATCGAAAGGTATTCATCATTACGTAAAATTCAACGTATTTTAGCCTATTGTAACAGATTCATAGCGGCATTGCGCAAAAACAAACAGACAAATCATTTAACAGAAGCTGAGCATCACAAGGCTCTTATGATATTGGTAAAACATGTTCAAAAATCAGAATTCAAGGGTGAAATTGAACTCTTATCAGCAGGAAAGACATTACCTAAATCATTTAGGAAGCTCAACCCCTTTTTAGACCAATCTGGCATTTTGCGGGTGGGGGGAAGGCTTTATAGATCTGACCTCGAATTTGAAACTAAACACCCAGCATTACTTCCACGTAAACATCGTTTAACTAAACTCATCATTCAAGCAGTACATAATGAGAATTTTCATCCAGGTTTACAACAGTTACATTTTTTATTATTACAAAATTTTTGGATATTGTCTCCTCGGCGAGCAATTCATCAAGTTGTTTCAAATTGTTTTAAATGTTTTCGCATTAAACCAGTTGCGTTTGAACCAAAAATGGCAGATCTACCAAAGTCGCGTATAACTCAATTAAAACCATTTCAATCAGTCGGCTGCGATTACGCAGGCCCGTTTAATATAACAGTGCACAGATACCGTGGTGCACGCACAACTAAAGCATATTTATGTCTTTTTGTGTGCTTCGTTACAAAAGCATTACATCTAGAACTAACATCAGACATGTCCACAGAGGCATTTTTAGCTGCATTACGCAGATTCATCGCACGTCGTGGCAGATGTAACACCATCTACTCAGATTGTGGTAGTAATTTTAAAGGTGCTCAATCACAGTTATCCAGTATCATGCAATCAGCCTGTGAGACTGAGCGTATAGAGTTTCATTTCAACCCTCCTGGGGCACCTCATTTTGGGGGACTTTGGGAGGCGGGCGTCAAATCTGTAAAATCACACTTATATCGTGTCATTGGAACACAAATCCTTACATATGAGGAACTTAATACTTTGCTCACTCAGGTTGAAGCAGTCCTTAATTCTAGGCCGTTGTGCTCACTCAGCACTGATCCTAATGACGCATCAGTACTTACACCTGGGCATTTTTTAACATTGGCACCGTTAACTTCGTTGCCAACACCAGATTATTCAAACATTAAACTTAACAGACTCAAACGTTGGCAACTCGTTCAGCATATGCATCAAGACTTCTGGGCTAGATGGCATAGTGAATACTTGACCAGTCTATCCCAGAGGTTAAAATGGACAAAGTCATCAGATCAAGCTCGCGTTGGACAAGCTGTCGTCATTAAAGACGATCAACAGCCTCCGTTGCACTGGCGTTTCGGCAAAATTATCAAATTGTATCCCGGCCGTGACGGCATTTCACGAGCAGCTATGGTTAGGACTGCTCAGGGTGTCTTTGATAGACCTCTTGTAAAACTGTGCCCCATCCCGGATGGAGCGGATTAACATTTCAACTTTAATTTTCACATAATATTTTCACATTTCATATAACATGTAACATAATTTATTATATTGCTTTAATTTATGTAACAAACATATCATACTCATATCATGCGTAACTATCAATCATTATCTTACAGTATTACTGGGAAAATATGGACATTCCTATTTTTCAGTCTCAATAAATTTCGCCAGCGCGGGGGAATAATGTTAAAGTATTATCATTACAAAAATTACCGAAACACAGGAGAATGAGCATAGTCAATTAATTCAATGTGCAATGGGTCCCATCCCTATTCCCTTCAACTTCCGTTTCCTACCGCTTCCTGCGACGGTCGGCGCAAGAGTAAAAACTTCACTCTCTCTCTACAAGTCAACGAGTTCAAACACAACGCAGGCCACACGCGCCATCATCATTTAAATTCAAATAGTGTAACAGGTGTACTTGTGATCAAAAACAATATACGGGACGTCCCAGTCAATCATCATCAAACAAATATCATCCAGTGCAGTGGGCGACGAGAAGAGATATCTGCGCCAGGCAAGTACCTCTATCCTATCTTACCGACTTGCACAAATTTACCCGGTAGCTATTCTCCTGTGGATATTACAGTTCATTTATCGAAGTTCCGGTTTACCATTATAGCATCAGAACAGCCAACAACTAACAGCTACCTTTTATCGCGAAAAGGGGGTAGAAGGGGGGGCCTAGGGCCTTGGTATGACAGTTGTCATTTTTGAAGATTTCTTGATGAAATTTGGTACAGAAATAGTTTAGAGCTTGGAAACAGACATAGGCTACCTTTTATCGCAAAAAAGGGTAGAAGGAGGGGAGGGGGGGAAGAGGATATGGCTATGGAATAAAAGTTTGTCTTTTTTGAAGATATCTTTATGAAATTTGGTACAGAGGTGGACTAGAGCTTGGGAACGGACATAGGCTACCTTTTATCGTGAAAAGGGGGGAAGAAGGGGCGGACCAGGGTCTTAGGATAAAAGTTTATCGTTTTAGAAGATTTCCTGATTAAATTTGGTACAGAGATAGCTTAGAGCTTAGGAACGGATATAGACTACCTTCAATCGCAAAAAGGGGGGTAGACTACGGCTTTGGGATGAACGTTTGTCATTTCTGAAGATTTCCTGATGAAATTTGGTACAGAGATAGTTTAGAGCTTGAGAACGGACATAGGCTACCTTTTATCGCGAAAGACGAGGTTAAGGGAGGGGGGGTTATAGGGGATGAAAGTTTGCCGGTTTTGAAGACATCCTGATGATATATTTGGTACCGACATGGATTAAAGCTTAGGAACGAACATAGGCAACCTAAAATGGAGGATTAAGGGGGAGGGGTATAAAAAGGGATGAAAGTTTGACAGTTTTGAAGATATCCTGATGAAATTTGGCACAGTCATTAATTAGAGCTTGGTAACAGACATATGCTACCTTTTACCGCGACTAATGTGGTAAAAGGGGGGGGGGGGGGATAAAAAGACTAGATAGTTAGTAAGAAAGTTTGTCATTTTTGAAGATATTCTGATGAAATTTCGTACAGAGATGGATTAGAGCTCGAAAATGGACATAGGCTACCTTTTATTGCAAAAAAGGGAGTTGAAGTGGTGGAATAGGGCTAGGGTATGTTAGTTTGACAATTTTGAAAATGCCTTGATAAAATTGGTATAGAGATGGATTTGAGCTTGGAAATGGATATGGGCTACCCCTTAACGCGAAAAAAGGGATAGAAGGGGAAGGGGAGAAGGGGAATAGGGCTATGGGATTTAAGTTTCTCATTTTTCAATGGCACAAAAAAGGGGGGAATATGTCATAAATTCTTTTAAGATGTCCTTATGAAATTTGGTACAAAGGTGAATTAGAGCTTCGGAACGGACATAGTCGAGTAGCAAACCAAAAATAGAAGCGAGTGGAGAGGCGAGTAGAGATTGTTAAAGGGACGAGTGGATAGGCGTATAAAGATCGAAAGTCGAATAGAGTCGACTACAGGGGCGAGTAGATATGCGACTAGAGAGCCAGTGGAGAGGCGAGTATAGAATCAAATAGAATGCACTAAAGGGTTGAGTAGAGAGACGAGTGGTAAGATGAATGTTGTGGCGAGTAGAGATCGAATAGAGAATTGAGTAGAGGTGCGAGTAGATAGGCGAGTGGGGAGAGTCAAGTAGAGAGGCGAAAAGAGAATCGAATGGATGGGCAAGTAGAGAGGCCAATGGAAATGCGAGTATAGAGAAGAGTAAAAGTCGAGTAGAGAGGGGAACAGAGAAGTCAGTACAGAGTCGAATATAGAGGCGAGTAGAAAGTCGAGTAGAGAGACGAAAATAGAGGCGAGTAGAAAGTCGAGAACAGAGATGAGTACATAGTCGATTACAAAGTTGAGTAGAGAGGCGAATTTAATGCTCAATAGCATCGGCTCAACACTAAGCGATAACCGACATCCACGCGGGCGGAGCCGCGGGCAACAGCTAGTATAGTAATATATGAAAATCTGGTCATGAATTAGGATAACCCACCTTTGAAATCCGAACATCTGAGTAAGTTAACGATGTGCGAGAGAGAAACAATGCGCGTACTATTTCATGCGATAGACGTGCTATGTGACGACGCAGTATGTATAAATTATTAAACGTTTTAATATTAATAATAACAATATTGTTATACCGGTGGGACACTACTTTTTATATTTTTAAATAGATGTTTGTTTTTTTTTATATGTATTTAAAAATATAATTTGTAAGTTTTTTTAAACGAATAAAGAGAATATTAATATTAATTATTAACGTGACCATATTTCTAGGCAACCCTATTCGTGTATGTTGAGCATCATATTTTATTTGGTAACATATATTTTTCATTCGGTAAACAGATGGGTGTAGGTCGTTGATAGATAGGATCTTAGACCTTTAAGAAAACTCCCAACTAACTTTACATACCTGCTTTAAACAATTACTTGTCTATTTGTGTGAACCTACTTCAGAAACAATGTAATTGAACAAAGTGACTTAGCTTTCCTTAGATGGAAGGTGCTCTCTAATTCCGCTATTTATTATTTCAACCACTTTCTTTCCACAAACACTGCAAAAAGTGCCATTGAATTGTAGATTTTATTATTATACTGTAAAGTATCAGTAAAGTTTAAAATATAATTGCATATTTTGCAGTGTCAATGGCATCCCATTGACACATTACCACTGACATGATAATGGTTGACAATTAGCAGAATATGGATCCTGATCCATCATCGCGTAGTAGTTAGTGGGTACACCTTATTGTCAGTTATAACAGCTACTTTACTTATAACAATAATGCTTTTTTGCAGGTCCATCCTAGCCACGGATGCTGTTACATTTCTCACAGCGGATCAGAAATTTCACGCAGAAACTATGAAGTGCTGTGCAATATTGTCGACTGAAGACAGAACATTACTATTGAGTATCATGGGTGCCCTAGAATTACGATTTTAAATTCAGGATGAAAAGAATTATCTCATATAAATGTTACTTTTATAGATAAAAATAATGAATTTAAAATATGTGTTTTAATTATTAATTTTGATTAAAATAAATACAACGTGTTTCATCCAGATATTTATCTTCTTCTTGTATAAAACTCTAGGTCCTAACTGACCGATTGACAGAAACAACGTACAGCCTAAACTGCTGGTCGTAGAGACTTGAAATTTGAAGAATGTTTTTTTTTGATACGTGAAGGTGTACTAAGAAAGGAGTTTTAAGTTAAATTCAAACCCTAAGGGCCTAAAGAGGGACAAAGGCGTACTTCCCTATAACTCAAGAACGGCTGAACAGATATTCGACTGCGCCAGAAGAAGGGTTATGTTTTTCGAGAGTATTAGGTGTATGTATGTATGCACAATTGTTTGGCACGCTCTGCAGCCTGAACGGCTAGGTGGATTTTAGCTTGAGAGATGCCTTTGGATTCGTATTTACTGTGAGAGTGACACTGGGCATATCAAACTAAAAAAACAAAATGGCGGGTTTAGGTAAAAAAAAAATTAAACTTATGGAGTGAGGTATCAAAATGAAGGTAATTAAAACACGATTACAAAAATGTATATTTCATAACTAAAAAGTAGAAAATAAAATATATTATTAAAAATAAAAAACCCGACTGATGCTGAAAAGATCGAAACAATCTTTATAGCAGGCGGTACCTATTTGCAAATCTCAAACCCGATGAAATAAAGCTTGTTTCGATTTTTTCAGCATAACATGGGTTTTTTATTTTTAATAATTTATTTTTTATATAGTTATGAAAGACCTAAATACTATAAATTATATGTTATCTTATTTATAATAATTTTACAGCAGCAACCTTTATAGTTATGCTATGCTAATGATATCGAGCTGACGGACAGAGCTCTTAAAAGCAGGTACCATCACAGTTCTAAAAAAACTAGTACACCTCTTTAAATCCGTCATTCAGCAAAGTTTAACACCTAGGACATGAAGCAGGATAGCGTTGGTACTGTTCTACGAAAAAAGCTTTTAGGCCATGCTGAATAATTTTAGACCCATCACTCCTGAGTCATGTCTATAAGTTGTTCTTGGGAGTCGTCATGTATATATCGCGAGCAAGCTCGACGAGTTCCAGCCACCGGAGTGAGCCGGGTTCTGAGAGAGTTACAGTATCGTAGACCACACTGATCAGTGAGAATAAAAAAACCCGTTCGTAGACTACCTACGTCTTCGACTCCGTCTTGACCAGGGCATTTCTGAATTCTCCATAGCGTGCTGATACATTGTAGTTCTAAGGTGCATATATTATACCGTCACAATGTTCTCTAGCTCCAATATCAGCAGATGAAGCCCAAAGGCCAACACGGTGAAGAAGATAAGGGAAATAGCCATCGAAAGGTTGACATCCGCAGGTGTTCAAGAATAGTAGACCTTGGGTCACTAAGAGGATACAATTGGGTTGAGCAACATTGCACACAATTTGCTTCGTCAAGTTTTCTCCTCCCCCTACCGCAAAACTTGCAAACAAAGGTATTCATACTGTACATCCTACCTGTTATGGCTCACAGGGCCGAAACGTGGAAACTAACAGTGAAGACAGTGGATCAGAAAAAGGTAGCTGGGATATTGAATGGGCAAGGTAGCGAATCGAGTACAATGGCACACATTTGGTGAGACCTAAATCCAACAGTGGATGACATTAGGCTAATTGATTGATTATATAAAGAAGTGGTATAATATTAAGGGTTTATACTTTTCTTGATATAAAGATATTAACAATATTTTTATTTTCAAATAATGTTCTTAAAACCTACCACAGGCGTAAAACGTTTAGGGCCGATGTTTCGTACAGTTTACATAGATGTCTTGAAAAACTCGCTATTGAAAGGGTGACACAGGCGTTAGAAGTTTATACAACAAGTCTGTCAGTCTACAAAAAATACTTTTGGTGGCGTAAGCCGACATCCACGCGGGGGAAACGCTAGTACTGCTATAAATTCGACAGCCCCTGTGGCGTAACGATAGGCAGGTATATTCATAAACTATAATATTCGGTCCCACATAATAGGGAGCGAGCCTATTGACGTGTAGTGGGCACTTTGTCTTGGGCTGTATGCTTACTGTCGGATGAAGAACAACCCTATCCCTTAGTCGCCTTTCACGACACCCACTGAAAGAGCTGGGGTGGTCCTATTTTAATCCAAAAGGAACATAATGTTTACATCCATAAATAAGTATATTTGTATTAGTCTGTGTGTTGTTACGTTACGTATAACATTTAAAAAATGCATCATATTAATCCACATTCTAGATCCCATAGCACAGGGTCAGACGCAGGTCATTACCGGACACGGTAACTTCGGGCGGCACCTGCATCTAATGAGCATAGAGTCAATGCCCGAGTGCCATCACTGCGACGCGAGCGTAGACTCGGGGCTGCACACGCTCACCGAGTGTCCGGCATTCGAGACGCCGAGGCGGGCGCTTGTGACGGCCCTGGGGGTAGGAGTGCTCACGCTCTCCACCCTGCTCGCAGCGATAGTCCGGTGCGCGGTGGGCGGCCAGCGCCTACTTCTGCGAGCAGGTCACGCTCGTGAACGAGACAGCAGAGCGGGCACGGCGCGATGAGCGAGAGAGACTCGCGGACATCGCTGCCCGCGTTTGTAGGCGGTTCGGGCGTCGGAGGGCGCAGACCGACCTCCGCTCACCATGAGCGCGGGCCTGAGGGTGACGAGCTGAACCGCTCGTCACCCTAGCAGAAGCAGGCCACGGCGGCGGCGCGCATCGTAGGACGATACGCGCCCTCCCCATACCGGAGGCGAGTCGGGGACCGCGTGGTCCCCCCTTCAGAGGAGGGCCCGACCGAGAGTTATGGCCCTGGGTCAGCCGGGGTGCGAGGGATATGTCGCGAGATAACCTCACCTTCGGCCTAGCACATCGACCCACAGACGGCGTGCGGTTTAGTCGGTTCGAGCCCGACATAACCTCCCCCTCCGGCTCCGGAGGGAGGGTATCCGTGGGGATTTCCCGCACGTAAAAAAAACCCATAGCACAGGCTTGTTAAGCTAATTCGGGACCAGACAACGCTTTGTAGAGTGTTATAGAATATTTCTTTAATTCTATAAACTTTCAAAAGAAAACGCAGTCTTGATAAGAGAAAATTATTCTGACTGAAGAAACTATGCCAGTAGTATAAAAAGCCTTCAGGCTTTCACGGCCGGCGTTGCATGTAGAATATACTGCTTCCGGGCTGTTTGGCCTACGTAACGAAGTAAGCCTACGTAAACTCCCCCAAGAACTGGCTGAGAGGGTCCGCCAAGAGTCCTCTAGAGTTCTACAGCGAGCCAAGCCACCGAGGAGCAATATCACAGAGAAAGAACGGAAAGCCTTAAAGTACCTAAGAGCTAATAAGGATATTGTTATCCTGAAAGCTGACAAGGGCAATGCCACAGCGGTTCTTAACACCAAGGATTATGAGACTAAGATCAAGGATCTTCTCGACCCAGCTACCTACAAGGAGATTCCAAAAGACCCAACGGCAAGAATCTTGAGACAGATAAACAACCTGATCAAGGGTTCGTCTATTCCAGAAGAAACGCAAAACTTCGTCAAGAAGTCTGAAGCTCTTCCACCTAGGTTGTATGGGTTACCAAAGATCCATAAGCCTTCAGTACCGCTCCGGCCCATCGTGAGTACTATCGGCTCACCCACTCATCGAGTCTCGAAGTATCTCACCGGACTGCTTCAACAAAATGTCGGATCATCCTCGTCATACATTAAAGACTCTCGCCACTTCGTGGAGAAACTCAATTCGACCACTCTTCTCCAAGGACATCGCAGATCTGTTCGAGTTCGTGTTGACGACTTCCTACTTCCAGTGGGACAGCACGTTCTATGAGCAAGTGGACGGTTTAGCCATGGGAAACCCCATCAGTCCGGTAGTCGCGAACTTTTACTTGGAATCATTTGAAGAAGATGCTCTGGAAAGAGCTCCCAAGAAGCCTAAGGTCTAAGGTCTAAGGAGCAACCATTCCTAGATGTCCTAGTATCCAAAAAAGAAGATGGCAGTCTTGGTCACCGAGTCTATCGAAAGCCGACACACACAGATCGTTACCTACACAAGGACTCCAACCACCATCCCAGACAAAAAATGTCAGTGATCAAGACACTGGTCCACCGAGCTAAGACCATCTGTGAACCTCAACACCTACAAAACGAGTTACGCCACTTGGACTCGGCCTTCCAAGCTAATGGATTCTCTGCACATGAGATACGGAGAGCTCTTCATCCAAAGAAAGCTTCGCAGACAAACCAGGATGAGGAAAAACCTACTCCGATAGTTCCCTTAGATTAGAAAGCCTTCCGGCTTTCTTGCCATACATTCGTGGCATTACAGATCGTATCGGAAGACTGCTAGAAGCTTATAACATCAAGCCGATCTTCAAGCCCACGACGCAGCTGCGGAATTTTCACCGTTCGGTCAAGGACCCACGTGATCCACTATCGTCAGCTGGAGCTTACAGAATCCCCTGCTCATGTGGCTCGGTATACGTGGGCACCACCCAAAGAAGCATCAAGACCCGCCTGTCTGAACATGAACGTAATTGCCGCCTCTACCACTTCGACAAGTCAGCGGTTGCAAAACACACCCAAGAGGATGGGAATCATACCATCGAATTTCAGAACACGAAAGTTCTAGCTACCACTACACATTTTTTCCCACGTATACTTCGAGAAGCCATCGAAATATTCAAGCATCCCAACAACTTCAACCGAAAAAACGAGGGATTTCAGCTCCAAAAAGATTGGTACCCAGCACTGAGAGCCACTCGGTATCACAGTGCAAACGACCAATCAGGATCGAGTACGTCCGCGCCACAGCGCTCGACCAATCAGAATCGAGTGAGTCGATTCCCCGCTCCGACCGTGCCTATAAATACGCCCGTGATTCAAGACTTCGCATCAGTCGCAACTCAGCCGCCGGCAAGGCAAGGTCTCCGAAGTCGTCGTCGCCCGGCCCTGCGCCACTGAAGATGTCGACCGCAGTGATCGACGAAACGTCTGGAACGCAAGTTTCACATCGACCACGGCCAAACAGCCTGGAAGCAGTATGTTCTACAGTATAAAAAGCGTTGGTAGCTTAGTGGTTAAGGAGTCGGCCTTACGATCGAGAGGTCCCGGGTTCGAATCCTGGCCATTACACTACCGACGTGAACCCACTCCTAGCACAAGCCATTTAGCTTAGTTGGAGGAGTTATAGGGAATATTAGTAATTTCGATAATTTTGGTTGCTAATATTCTTTAAAAAAAAATTATAACAAGAGAACTGGTTCTCTCTTCAAAACTGCTGTACCAAAATGTTTGAACTGCCTTGATGATCGTCGTCCTCCATCAAAAAGATGGCACCTTAAGAGAAGAAGACATTTTCAAACAAGAAAATGCTTATCGTGACCTATTAACGCTTGCAACGCCAGATGTGTCACCACTTTATTACTCCTTTTTGTGAATGCAAAATAATTCAGAAATGATGGTCAGAAAGATTTGGCTTAAAATTAACCAACGAACACTTCAGTGAAGTTCTTGATATTCTTTTAGAGAGAGAGAGATTGACAAAATATGGCAAGTTACCTGCAGAGGGGAGTGAAGAAAGGAAGAGAGGGCCCCTGGCACAGTCAATAATAGTCAAGAGGTTCTGAAACAGACTTTCTTTACGGGGTCGGGAGGTCAGGCGGCAGTCACTCCTGGAAAAACTAACATTCTGATACTAATCCCACTACTAAAATAGTTAAAGTTGGTGAAGATGTTTGGATGTTTGGACATTGTTATTCAATCACGTTCAACGGCTGATCGGATCTCGCTGAAATTCGCTACAGGGATAGAGACTTCAATCCCAAGATCAAAATTTGGACAAGTGCAATCTTTAGATATGGATCGCCATTATAATAGTAGGTAAGGATTTTATTTAAAGCTGACTAAGAGGAATTAATAACGGTATTTTTATCATTTGATTCATTATTACACAACGATATTTTGATTTGCCTTATCAATAACAGAACTCATTTCCATGCCTTTCAGTTTCTGCAAAACATTAATAGAAGTTTAATATACCTATAGACAGGTTAAATCTGCTAAGTCCGTTGTGAGTAATATTGAAAGGTAAAAATACTTATTGCCATAATTGACCTGTTTATTATCTGTTAGGTTTTGTACAGTTATCCTCTTACTGTCGATATGTTATCATGAAATGCGTTGAAGTTTTAAATGATATGATAGGTTGAAGAATTATGAATCATATGATAGCTCAAAATAAACGATAAATAACTTGATTGTCCAGTTAGAAGTATTGTTCTGCTGCAAACACCTGCTGCGGAAGAAAACAGTGTTGAGGATTATTAAAAATCTGTCATGTCTCACCGTAAGTATTGATTTTAAATCTGTTTCTTTTTATAATTTTTCGAAAGTCACTAGTTAAAATATATTTCATTCCATTACAATTTCTTTGTACACCGATAATGTTTTTATCTTTAGATACGCACCTATACGTACTAATAATGGATGACTTTTATCAAATAAAACTCTTGTTTGTGCCCACAATATGTTTATGTGTTTAGAAATGTCCAGTAGGTAATTGAAATAACAATAAATAATGTAATTACTACTATACTACTAATTTTGAAATCTTCAGCTTTGTGTTCCCATAATTTTATCTATTAATACGTACTTCCGGTCTATTGAAACAAAAGAAAGTTCTACTTGATAGTAACATTGATTGTAAATATTTTAAACATAAATTATGTCTATATTTTAGATCCACCAAATGGTCCTCCACCTCCATACGGGTATGGGTACCCAAGCGGTTCACACCCACCACCTCCAGGCTCTTATCCTGGATACGCATACGTGCCAGCTCCAGTGATGATGCCTATGCCAGTGTACGCACCTCAACAACCAGCTCCACCGCAACCCGAACCCGTCCAGCCTCAGCAACCAACATACGTCACGAATTACATCTACCAGCAGCCTCCCCAGCCAGAACCTCGGGTTGAAGGTAAAAAACTGCAAATAAAATGAATAGGTTTACTTATGTTTTATTTCGGTTCAAATTGGTAAACACATAGTTATCATTATGTCGATTAAAATTTGAAAGTGAAATATTCAAACGGGACTTGAACTCGCGACCAGTCCTAACAGGGGGAATACTCTTATTACTGAGCTACCAAGCTACGTCGATTTGCATAGTTTCTTAATATGAATCAAAAAAGTTCTATTATCTATAATAATTTAACCGAATCCACAACCGTCGTCACAAATTAGCTTTATTTCTTGACAATTAACTTAAGTTAAAATGTGCTTTAGGACGTTCATAACATTCTTTGTTTTCTTCGCTTACAAATCATGATATGACTCATACAGATACACTTCGAAATTCATCCCTTTGGTACATTTAAATAGATAATTTGAAAATTCTAAATGTAATTAAAATTCCGCGACAGATCCTCCTCCACCACCGCCTGTCACGGTTATTCACAGCCGCCCTCCAGCGTTATTCCCAGGCCTTCGTGAGCAGCTAGCAATAACATTGTCGAAGGTGGACAAATCTATCACTAACATTCTGACGGGCCGGGGTAATTTCAACATTAAATTTTATACTTTTAGACTGATTCACAGTAAAATATTTAAATATGACTCCAAAATAACCTATCAACTCCAGCCTTGTCTTTTGTAGCTGTATTATTAGGTCCATTGTGATGTCATGGTAGATCATTCTTGTAATACGTTTCGACGTCATTTGTATCGTACCTTTTTCCGTATACACAAAACCCTTTAAAGGGGTACTTACAAAAGAGAGATAGAGCAGATTTTTAGTTAGAATAGACATTAATAACTATTCTGTAAAAATATCTTTCAGAAATTATTGACTGGGCCTGCGCCACTCCACATACTGCATTAACACTGACGCATAAAGCTTTTGTTGGAGGCAAGGAAGGTTGGGATGACAGTCCTCTCTGGATAATCAGGGCTCACCACGGCGGAGAATTTGTGCCGGGGAAGTTCGTTGTCAAGACTCGTTCAGCTTACATACCCCACGCTGGGAAAGAAATACCCGTACATAACTTTGAGGTAAGCTTTATAAATTGTTATTGGTTTGCATAGATTCAAATGTAATTGAGTAGAGAAATAGAGTTGAGTAGAGAGTATACTATAGTACTACTAAAAAAAACGTGACAGCCCATCTAATGGTAAGCGGTGTGGTGTCACACGCACTCTACTGACCCATTCCCTTTAAAGAGCTCTCTCAACACAGGTTACCAGCAGAAGCGTGTTGAATGCTGTTCATAAATTCATTAACTGCCGCTTGTACAAACGATGTACATGTAAATAATAAAATTAAAAATAACTTTTCTTGAGTGGTAGGGAAGTGGCTTAGCGAAAGTTTTATGTAGAACAGATTCTTTGCTTATTGGAACTGTTCCCAAATCAAGCACAAAATATCGCAAGTCCCTTCCTACATATGACGTAGGACTGGACATTGAGTGTATTGGGCCCCATCAATATCCTCAGCACTCAAACTATCCTCACCTATGAGACGGTACACCATCTGATTGATGGGCGAAATTCTAGCGTAGGCTTTCTTCCCGAGATTCCCGATTGAGAGATAGACTACTGTCACTCCTGTTAAAGCTAATCAAGTCAAATTCTGGAAAAGAGAAGCAGGACAGGGGACGTCGGGCTTCAAGTGTAAGTTTTGATGCATCGAGGGTAGAAGAAGTTTAACCAGGATATTATGGATTGAAAGCAAAGAAGTAATAATAAAACGTACCTGATAAGTTACCTATCAATATTACACGTTGCGATTGAGATAGCTTTTATGTCTCACCTGATAAATAAATGCTACAAATAATGATTTGGACAATACTAAACTTGGTCTTATGACCAAAATCAAATAATTATTGGATATGACATGTTAGACGTGTTTATGTTCCAGGCAGAAAGGTTGATTCTTTTTTTCGCCTGGAACATGAACGCTTATATTTGTTTAAAAAATGATAGTAACCGGCACTAGTTTTCCCTAACTCAGTTAAATTGCACGTGTTAGGATAGGAATCACCTCAGGAGTGTTATGGGGGAACCCAAGACCTGTCGTTTGCAAGGCCGACTTCTTAACCACCGCTACCTGGCATGATTTTGCAATAAAATATGACGCTCATTAGTTTATTACCTATAACGTTTACAGATATTGCTTGCTCATCAACATTCACTTCGCTGGTTGCCGAGTAGTCACGGCCAGGTTCCAGCAGGTGCCTTTCCAGCTGGCAACACACATAGCGGTGAACCTCTCTACATTGCTCGTGCCAGGCATATGCGATCCACTACGCCAGGAAAGGTGAGAATACCACACAACCATACATAAGTACATAAAGCGACAAGAGCTTGCCCTGTTCCAGGGCTCTTAGGCAGCTTTAATTACTATGTATGACCTGACATTGGACTGTGGGAGTATGGAACCCCTTCAAAAGGGTAATAAGGATGGTCTCTAATTGAGGTTTGAGGGACGTTAATAGCTAATCTTTACTACATATACTAGTATTGTTAAGGGTTATTGATTGACAATATGGTGATATTTCTCTGACCAAATCCACTTGATTTTATACACTCTTTTATGTAAATACTTGACAAATTGACTGACTGTTTCCGAGGCGTAGCGGTAGTGAACGCGGCTGCTACGCAGGAGGCGCGAGTTCGATCCCCGCGCAACGCAAGTATTTGTATGCATGAATATGGGTATTTGCATTGGTATGGTCGTGCCTTTGTGAGCAAAATAACCCATTGATCCAGGCTGCCATACGAACATCTATAGCAGTCGTTACGGGTGGTTGGAGCCCTAAATAAGTCTAACAACTGGTCTAACAGCAATGCTTTGATTTTGCCTTTGGTTTGTGAAGTTTAATGGCAGTTCAGCCAAATCCGCAGTCAGACTGATGAAGCGGACCCCAGACTCCAAGCTGAAAGCGTCGAATGTGACTGGGATTAACGCTACGATGATGAAGAAGATTTGACAAATTATATATTACTCTTTATTATCCGGAAACGTTATACGTAACTCTCGGGTACACAAAAATAGTATTTATCTACTCTGATATTATAATACAAAGATTATAAAATTGAAATCAAAACTCTTATGACACACATTACGCACAGGCCAAAAAAAAAGTTTTATTACGATACAGGTCTTGTATGGACACCAATATCATAAAATAACTTTTTAATCATAACGATACACCTATACAACCTCGATCTGGACTAAACCTCTACTTTAAAAAAAGAATCCGCCGATTCGGGAAAAAAAAGAAACACGCATGCGCAATCGACGTTTGCGCCTTGGCGCGAACATTTTTTTTTTTTTTGTTCTATACATTTAAATTAGACAAAGTTTGGTTTGGTTTGTAATAGTAGTTTATGATACTGTCGCATAATAAGGGTTCTTATAACACGAGTGTGTTTTAAAAAAACGAGCCGTAGGCGAGTTTTTTTATAGTATCACACGAGTGTTATAAGACCAAGTTATGTACAGTGTCATACACTACTTTATTTACTCTCATACATAAACTAATTTATTTTACAAACAAAATTTAAATGTAATAGTTCTCGTCAAGGCGCAAACATCGATTGCACATGCGTGTTTCTTTTTTTTTCTTCGAATCTGCGGATTCTTTTTTAAATTAGTGGTTCAGTCCAGATGGAGGTTGTATAGGTGTATCGTTATGATTAAAAAGTTATTTTATGATATCGGTGTCCATGCAAGACCTGTATCGTAATAAAACTTTTTTTTTGACCTGTGCGTAATGTTCGTCATAAGAGTTTTGATGTCAATTTTATAATCTGTGTATTATAGTATCAGAGTAGATAAAATAAATTAGTTTATGTATTATAGTATGAGAGTAGATAAAGTAGTGTATGACACTGTACATAACTTGGTCTTATAACACTTATTATGCAACAGTATCATAAACTACTATTAAATGACATGACTGAGATTTGGTTAGGAAATTCAGTCACCGCAATATTCTCATAAGTAACTACTTACTTGTGTACATCACAAGCAATTTACCTGAGTCTGAGTGTGTATAGGTACATTGTGTCTACAATAGTAGATAATGGTACAGGTGCGTAAAGTTGGTGATTATGCTGAGGCGATATTGAGACCCGAGCCGTCAGGCGAGGGTCTAAAGTAAGCCAAAGACGGTAATCAACAATACACACGTGTATCATATGTCGTTTTTCAATTCATTTGTGAATAATATAATACTAAAATTGATATTTACCCTTGTAGTTTTCTGATAGTAAATATTCCATTACATTAAGGACTTCATATTAATCACATTATATATCGGACGTTGTATACTATATATGTATATATCGGGCGGTGTACTAGGTACATTAATCGTTTTCTTAAACAAATTGCGAAACTTTTTGGTACTGGCGGACTGGCGGAATCAATAAAAAAAACACTGCCTAAAAGACACTGCCACAGACTAAAAGAATGAGGTTTTTTTTTATCACGTGTACAAAATGGTGAATTACCTTAAATTTTTTAACAGAGAGAAGACAAAAGTTACATTTAATAAAAGTTTTCTTTATTATACACGTACAAGATGACATTTCTATTCTAATACGAAGTAGCATGTAATAAACAAGTAATAAGTAGGTATACAAGTAATAGGTAGGTAGTAGTAGTAGTAGTAGATTAATTTATTTGTTCCATTGAACACGATCTTTTTGTATCTAATTATTTTGAAGAATAATGCAACTCACCTAATAAAATAAAATAAAGTCAGTATCCCACTCGTGATTTAATAACAATCAAAAAACTACAGTTTGAAATAGGTATCATTATGTGCTCATTGCGGTGAGATTAGACCATATTATGAGCAAATGAATTGAAAAATATTTTATGCCTGTTTGTAGTCCTGACATGTTTTCAGCTAATTTTCCATTTTCGTTGCAGGTTCATCCAAGCCACGGTTGCTGTTACATTCCTTATGGCGGCGCTGAAATTCCTTACAAAAATTATGAAGTGCTGTGCAGAATCGTCGGTTGATATCACTTATTTCAGAGCATTTTGGATTGACGTACAAATAAAATTAATTTAAACTAGTTTTACTCAGTTGCTCATAACAATTATTTCTAATATTAATTAGGTGCACTGCAGATATTAATTTGATATTTCATGATAAAATTAGATCAAGAGACTCTCAATAGGCTCTAACTACTCGTAAAGCTAGTTAAAACATTATAATGCCTTAAATATACTGCGTATTTTAATATCCTTATTGTCATTAAATTAACAGAAAGACCCTTTTAAGTAAATTGCAAATATTATCACATTTCTTCCCGTAGGAGTTCCCATGGCACTTATATTTATCTAACAAAAGGAAAAACTCAATCAACTCTAGTTTACTCAAATCAGTCAGCTATCAGAAACACTGTAACTGAAAGATTGTCAGACTGTTTCTTACAATTGATTATTATTAGAAAACGTTATTTTTTTCTAATTTGGCAAAAGATGTCGATGTCTACAATTTTGTCCACATCAGACGAAGTGGATACTCATCGTGTGCCAAAGAATGTATATCTACATAAAAGAAGACACCAATTGACTTGTTTTATGTAAAGGAAACTTATTGCATTCTTTATGTAGATGCCACAGTAAAATAAAAATCACAAACAATGTTAATTATGCTATTTTGTTTGATATCGATGCTTTAAAAATATTTTAATCCTGAAAATTATTCTTCTCCATCCAAGCGACAATCTCGGTTTCATCTAATGTCTGCTCCTTTGTTACCTCACTTTGTAGTCTAGGGTCGGCCTACCTACTCCTTCTTGTGATAATTTAGTAAATCAGGTCCGCTCGTTGGAGCTCTTTCAGTCAGGTCTTATCAGTGTTTGAGTTAGACTTGGACCTCATAGAACTTGGTGGGGCCCTTACACAATGGACCACTGAAGGTTATTATTAAATTAAATATAATTTTATTAATGGCAACTGGGCCCAATTTGTTAGTAACAATTCATCTTATATCTATGGTTAGTATGAAAATTTAATATGTCATCAATTAAATCAGGAAATTATTATCAATCTATTTTACATTATTGCCTTAGATCTGATATCAGTAAAAAAAAATTCAAAAATAAAATAATTGAAAATTTATAAATTAAATTATGAACACAAGTCATAATAAATGCAATAGTCAATAATTATGTCAGTTCATAATAGAATATAATAATAAATAAGTATAATAATAATATAAGTATAATAATAATATGTATAAGTATAATAATAATCCAATAATTCAATAAATATTTAATACTAATCAATTATTCAGAGTGACCATGTAGGGTTTCACACTACGGGTGATATGCCTCATTATGGGTGAGTCATACCGCGCTGCCATTACTCTCAGAATATTTTTGGAGTTGCCACAGATACGGCTCAGCAATGACGCCGATTTTTTGCACCAGATGGCATGAAACCCGTCTACTGTCGCCTCAGTAAACATCGTTGACGTACTGCAGCAGCACGATAACCCCAACAGCGCCCTAAAAGCATTATTATTTGTATTTAACACTCAAGGACTTAAGTGGGCTATACCACATATTTGCAATCTCTATTACCGGAGTCCGGCAGAAATGGTATGGCCTGTCAATAGGTAGTAGTATAAGTAACTGAGTGATTACCGTTAAACGTTTATGCGAGACCACGACTGAAGTATATTCATTTCTGAGGGACGTGGTTTATGCTTATGTCACTGTCGGCTACAATACACAACTTCACACTTCAAAGGGTAGGTGTGAAAGAAGTTTCATAGAAGGGGAAGGCTCTTCAATCCCCACTACATTTTGGGGTCAGAAATGACACCAGCTAACTTTACCACCACTTGGCCCATGAAGCAGCAGTATGTGTCTTGATAACTTCAATCGCGTGAAATATTTAACCATGACCAAGTGATCCAAATACTGACGAATAATAAAAAAATACTGATGCCAAATACTCACTACATTACATGTCAGACCGCCCCACATAGGCCGGAATTCTGAATTTAGCTGGGCAATATAATTTTCTAGTGTTTCTTATTTTAAACTCCATTTGAAATATTATTACATTATTCTTTTCAAAAACATGTTCAAATTTATTACATTAATCAAAGTACATTTTTTGGTCAGTTTTAGGAACTACTTGTTCCTGGCATCTGCAAATTAATTAATTTTTTAATAAATGAATTACAAAATTTCTTGTTTCATTAGTTTATACAAAAATCTTCAAGATTCTGGTATTACACCTGATGTACCAGGAAGACCTGCAATGAACGGAAACCGACCTTTAAAATTTCCTATTTTAGTATAAATTGCTAGTCAAAAGGGTTAATATATATCAAAAATAAGAGACATGGCCAATTCGTTGGAATAGGACCACTAAATGTGAAAAACCAAAATATACTTTTTTTTTATAAAAAGGTCCTATGTATTACCCCGAAATCGGTCAAACCAGAATATATTTATTTCGGTCAAAAGTGTTAGTGATTTTAAATTCTTACTTGAAATATCAGAATCCATCATTTAACTTCAATAAATAATACAGAAAAATCTTATTATTTTTAAAAAGTTGCTTTCACAGAGAGCTCTGTAATGCGTATATGGTATAGGTGGATATGGTGGTGGATTAATATTCCTAGACTTGTCCTCTGCTTCTTGGAACGCATCTCTTAAAGTATATCACAACTTGAGAAATATGAATATTGGCCAGCTAAATTCGTAATTCCGGCCTACGTGCGTCGTTCTCAACCTCCTTCTTCTACTCTTCGATATACCGCACCAATATACTCCCGTTCACTCCAACCAGTGAGGTATCGTCCTCTCAGGTCTTAAGATTTTTTTCCTCTTTCACGTGTGGCTAGTGGTGAGGTGGCTACGGTGTTGAACCCATGATGTTCTTTTACTCATCTTATGGTCTTGACGTTGGTAATTCGACCCACTCTTTCCACTCCGCCACTAACATAAGATGGTTAAGACGTTATTTACCTCATTGCGAAGATTGCAGCCAATGGATCTATAACTTATCAACTCCAAAGAGTTCTATAACGTACTAACGGCATATTAGTGATATATTGATGAGCTCTTTGGCGTTATAAATAGGTAACTATGGGAGTGTTGGAATAATTATGGGTGCCTACCTAACTTTGTTTATTTTAACGTGCGGGTAATCCCCACGGATACCACCCCCGCCGGAGCCGTAGAGGAAGGCTATGGCGGACTCGAACCGATTAAACCGCACGCTGTATGTGGATCGCAGTACAATGCCGAATGTGGGGTAGCTATAGTGCATATCCCTCGCACCCTGACTGTCCCAGGGCCATCTCTCTTGATCAGGTCCTCTTCGGGTAGGGGGACCGCGGGGTCCCCAACTCGTCCCCGGTATGGGGGATGGGATTTCTGTAGGGGTGACAGGCAGCTCCACCCATCACCTCTAGGCCCGCGGATACCTGCTTCCCTATGTAAGTGGCAATTGGTGGGCCGCTGTATTGTAGAATAATAGAATGATGAATGTATAGGATTAACACGTATTTGTTTTGACGTTTTTTTGACAATCGTCAACGTATGTCAATAATTCATTAATCTATTCTATGTTTTCTACAAAGGTATTGCCACTTCTCGAGACGAGCAGGATAGCTCACGTAAATCAATATTGAAATCAGTTTTCCTTATGATTACACCATTTCGTATTTAGCATTACAGATAAGATAATTTGCATTTGAACAACGTTAAGCAATTTGGTCAATGATGTATTTACATAAAACAAAATTATCTATTTATTCAAGCTGATGGAATTTCGACTATCTAAATTAGCATTACGAGAAAAATTCATGGATTTTCCATTACTTGGAAAATCGATATAAATCTGTATCACCTTTATCTCAAATTATTCTGATACAGTCCTCAAGCATGACTAGGAGAAGAGGGAACTTTTTGTATCGGAAATATATTTCAATTTTAGAAATTGTACCCGACAGTCACTTAACACCTGCTATCACTTTTTTTTTTAATAAAAGCGCAGTTTTTACTTTTTCAGATGATAATTGACAATGCGAGTATGCTAGCAGATAAAACTTCGATTGGTAAAATCATTTTCCTACCTTGGTTCTTATCATCAAAGAAAATATTTATATTTTAGTAAGAAATACCAATGATTTACAAACTAAAGTTATTGGGGAGGGTCACCTACGGTAATTAACTGTCAGTTAGGTTTTAATCAGAATTTATTTTGTGCTGTCAGAATAAATTCTGTTTGTTTTTCTAACATGTAGATTATAATTTGTGCTATAAGATAAATAAACTGTTGCCTTAGATATGGACTGAAGGTTAAAATGGTAGAACAGATTTGTACTAATCTAATCTCCTTAAATTATCATGCACGTGCAATAAATCAATTATATATTTTAACTTCTGTAATCTCTTAATTATTATCCTTTGAGTATTTATTCTCAATAGTGAGCTTATATATGTAACTACAAAGTTCACTAATATTTGAGCATTGTTTATTGTCTAATACATATAAGGCCTAACCAGGCCCGGCATAGATTATGTTTGAACATCTGTATATGATGATATCATAGCTTAAAATAGTAACATACAAACAAAGGGTGCTGCCCGGATGTGCCCTGATAATAATCTTTCGAGTTTAAACAGTTACCTACAGTCACATAACTATGACGTACTCCGACATAGCTTACCACCATTTTTTAAACATGTCATTTCGAATCCTAAACAAAAAATAATAAATAAAACCTTCTTTATAATAAACTTTATTTCTTTTATACAAAGACTCTGTCACCTATATTTACATTTCCCATATAAATAAAGACAAAAAAGTTACAATTTAAACAATAAACCTAGCAATTAAGGAGTTCAAAAAGTATCTAATTTCTTTTTAACTTAAATTGACAAAAAAAAACGCCTTGGTAGTGGTAATAAAAAAATAGGAGGAATATTTTAGGGCAGAAACGATGCGAAATATAAAAAAGTATTCACCAAACACTATCAAGTATCTACTGCCCTGGAGGAATAGGAAAACATTGTACTATCTTCTACAGTTAGCGGCACTGATATACTGAATATGTTATGCATACCCTTATAACAGTCATTTTTTATTGTAAAACAACTAAAAGTGATACGCATGGGGTTTGAAAATCTTGACAAACCGCTAAACAGCAGCGGTTTGCAAAATTCTACTAATATGAAAGAATCAGTATTACTAATATACACTCGAGAGCAATGAATCCGGGTCACTCAAAGAATCCAAAAAATCTCGGAAAGTAAGAATGCTAGGTTAATTCAATAAATTGTATTTAATAGACAATTTAATACTCCTTAAATGAAAGTTAAAAAAATATGAGTCACCATACATTTTATTTACACAAAATTACATAAAGAAAAAAAACTGCTGATCTCTCCTCAAAACAAAAATAGGAATGAAATTTTTGAACTTTATGACGATTTTCTTGAATTTCAATACTTCGTATTACCTCCTCGTGCTTCCATTACTGCGTTTACGCGGTTTGGCATGCTGTACACCAAGTTCCTTATACGATTTTGGGGAATATTCTCCCATTCCTCTGTGAGAGCAATTTTGAGCTCAGGAAGCGTGATTGGGGGAGGGTTTCGTTGTTTTACGCATCTCCCTAGCTCGTCCCAAGCATGCTCGATCGGGTTGATATCCGGGCTGCGCGCTGGCCACTCCATACAAGTAATGTTCATCTCTTGAAGGTAGTCATTCACAATCCTACCTGTATGAGGTCGGGCATTGTCATGCATAAATATAGCATCCTCACCCAAATTGACCATAAATGGACCAACGTGTTCGTTGAGGATTTCTTCCACATATCTTACGCTAGTTAAAGAGCCGTTTTCTATGATCACCAGCTCTGTGCGACTTTCAGAGGAAATTCCGGCCCACACAAGTACAGACCCACCACCGTAGGCTACTTTTTCTTCGATGCATGCTTGCTTGAATCTTTCCCCTGGTCTTCTATACACTCTGTGTCTTCCATCGTGCTTGTAGAGCATAAATTTTGATTCGTCGGAGAACATAACTTTCGACCAATCTTCAATACTCCAATTTACGTGGTTCTGGGCATATCTTAGTCTTGAAATACGATGGCCACGCTCCAGTTTAGGGCCGTTTGCAGGTATAAGGGGTTTTAAGTTAGATTCAGCAAGCCGACGTCTTACTGTCCATGCACTTGGGTTACTTCCTCCGAGGCGTCGAAACTGATTTGTGAGTTCAGTTCCTGTGAGAAAGCGATTTCGAAGCATGGTGTTCACCAAGTATCGGTCTTCTCGTGCTGTGGTACACCTAGTTCTGCCCGTTCCTGGTCTGCGTAGGTTAGAACCAGTTTCTTCGTAACGTCGGAGAACTCTTTGTACTGTTGACAGCGACACACCGACAGTCCTGGCTGTATCGCGCTGACTCCGGCCGGTTTCCACCAATGTAAGTATTCTGGTGCATTCTTCAAGTGTAAGCGACATGATTTCAGCTTGAATAATGAATATTGAGCACTATCAACCTGGTTTATGTACCAACATAAATGACAGATTACAAACAAAAGCAAAAACAAATCCTGTAATTTCGTAGTTCCATCTTCGACAGTGTTCCCTTTTCAAATTTGATTTTTTTATGATATAACTTTACAATAACTAAGAAGTTTTAATACTTTCATTTAAGGAGTATTAAATTGTCTATTAAATACAATTTATTGCATTAACCTAGCATTCTTACTTTCCGAGATTTTTTGGATTCTTTGAGTGACCCGGATTCATTGCTCTCGAGTGTATTAATATTACCCAATTGAGAAAACCTTCGCTTCATTTCGTATCACATTATTATTAGATTTTTTATAAATTTCTTAATTTATAATATTTACTCGTATTGTAGTGGTATAGTTGACTCGGATACTTTTTGAACATTGTAGATAATTTTTGGATCATCTACCCATATTTCCGGGGTGATGTCCGTATTCCGCATCGTCAACAATTTGGAGTCCGTCGTGAGAGGGTGGCGGTTGGAAGTTATGAGAGTGATCCACTACATGTACTTGATCTGGTGGATCATCAAAGCAACCGCAGCAGGAACCCATGTTTAAATCCTGCAATAACATGTAATCGGTTAAAACAAGAACAATAATCGTATGGAATTATAAACATTGTGGAGAAAACTAAAGCTCAGGTGCGCTCACTGTTCGGTAAACGGTCAATGGATTAAGCTAATTAAGCGTAGTTGCCATTTCGATGGGTGGCCGCTTAGTGCTGAATGCTTCCGTGCTTCGGAGAATACGTTAAGTCTGTTTGACGGATATGACGGTCGTTAACTTATGTCATAAACGTAAAATCCCGTACATTCGTCATTCTATTCCATCAAACGCCGGACAATGAATTGCCACTTATCTAGAGGAGCTGGCTTTTAATCGTCGTTAGCTCATGACAGAGGCCTAATATGGGTGACTTCAACAACTCTGTCAGTGGTTAGAAACTAATCACAGGTATGGTTTTACCGTCTAGGAAAGATGAGAGATTGAATCTGAAATATATCACTATCAATATATATAATACAGTTAAGTCATAACCCTGATATTTGTTAAAAAAAAAAATCGTCTGATGATCTTATGGTAGTAGGTTGGAATGCCAGTCACTCCATTAATGGGTCAGAGTATACGAAATCGCCTTGAGAGCCTACTGGGAGCTGGTGACTAGGTCTCCCTGTTTCTCACTGGTTTAACTGTTTCCCACTGGTCTGTCAGTCAGTTGTGCCCAGCCAAAGTGGAATCACATCGTTCTCACATGTTACATAAATATATCACAGATAATCAATCAAGAAAAGGAAAAATAAAGTACCTAACATGATAACATTCTATTCGATGGCATTTTACGTAATCTTAGAATATTTTATAGGTAAATAAGACTACTTATAGGTTAGTTTACGAAGTATCAAATGTTATTCTTACATGTTGCATTAGGTACTATAAAAACGTACCTTATATAATAACTGCTTTCAAATTTGAAACTGTCCGTCACAAGTTCACAACGAAATGACAAATGTTTTATTTCGCACCAACATTTCTATTATGAAGCTAGCTTTACCAATATTGGTGCCACTTTTGAATGATAAGATAAATATTGATAAATTCTGGCTAAGCGAACTCATGAATCACCTATTGATATAAGGCTTTATCCACATATTCAATAGTAACATTAATAAAGAAAATATTGAACAATACGGAAATCATAATATACTGATGAAAATGGATACACATAAACATACTTGTCTTTCTATTTCGATCAGGAGCGATTAGGAACGATCAATGGCCGATGGAATCTCAATAAGTCATGAAGACTCGTCAGAGGCACGAGTTTGAAGGAATCAAACTTTTTACCGTTTTCAAGATGTTTTTGCACTACTGGGTAAAGGACACTACACCTCTACGCTACAGTCAAATATAGTTTGGTGGTTATATATAACTATACCAATGATTATCATGATATCATCGCTCTATGAGCCTCCCCATCACCGCTTCTGCTCCTTCTACGAAACTTATATAATCCTAGAATTAACTACCAAAAATGTCCAAAGTATATCGATTAATTTGAATTAAATTTTTAAGCACTTTTTATGCTAAATATTTAAATCGAATTAAGAGATTCAATAATAAATTTAAAATAAATTTAAATAAGTTTATATTAAATTATTATTTAATTCTCTTTAATACGATTTGAATATTTAGCATTAAAAATGCTTAAAAATTTAATTCAAATTATACGGGCGAAGTAGTCAAAAATCATTATTTAAAAATGATGGAAAAATCATTTCTTGTTTCCGATAGTTCGTATAGAGGGAGAAATTTGAATTGGTGTAGGGCGAGCTCTGGTCGCTTAGTGGTCCAAGATCGCGGGTTAAACCCGCCTAGACCAATTCAATTTTTTCTTTATTATTAATTGGATATATCGATTAAGATAGGAAATGAAAAGGTTCAAACCCCGCCTGGACCGATTCAATATTTTTCCTATCTTAATCAATTTGAATATTGAGCATGCAAAATGCTTGAATATATCATAACAAAAAGCCTAAGTATGTTGTATACTATTATGGTATGATAATAATTTATACGATATTAATTACATTACACAAATATGTAACAAAACAGCAGAACGTCAACAAACCGGATGTAAACTTATTAATCATCAAAAGTCAATAGTCATAGGAAATGTACAGGATACTTTATTTCTGACTATTTTCCGATAATCACTTTTGACGCATCACAAATAAGATACAAGCTATCAAACATACTTTACCTGTGATGACAGGCACCCACCTACATCTTAATGCGTAGGAGAGTAGGAGGAAAGTCTCATAAAATATAATAAATAGGCATGAGGTACCAATACTAAGAAAATATCTTTAGTAATACTACGAAAGCATGTAAGCATATAAAACTTACTTACTTACTAAAGATTTCGTGATAATTGTGCTATTTTATTTATTTATTTTTGTGCCAACAAGAATGTATCTTTTATTTTTGATTAGTTAATTTGAATTCCAAAAAATTTGAAAAGTTTGTCAACACAATGTCGCCATCTAGTTATAACTCCTGGGCTAAAAAGCTACCTGCCTGCCTTTCAAAGCTACGAGGGTAACCATTTTTTGTTCCTGATTGTGCATTTGTAAAAGAATTAAATCATATTATCTGTGATATAGGTAATATAATACGTAGGTACTTACACAAGTGCCCAGTATAAGTTTGAATATTATTTTCTGATATAAATGACATAATATTATCAATAAACACAAAAGCCTGAGGAGGTGTCGTCAAATCAATAGGCTACCGCATTTTAGCATTTAGTTACACGATACTCCTGCCGAAAAATTGTAGGCAACATTATTTTATCTTTTTACTAACAACTTTTGTATGGATGGTATTTGGAATTTAGCCCCAGTCGTGTTCTTCATGTATTGTATTAGTCTAACCTGCATATAAGGCTTGGACCACGGCACTTGCTAATAAGGATCCTAACATAGCTGAAGGATCCTTATTAGCAAGTGCCGTGGTCCAAGCCTTAGGAAGGCGTGCGACACTGCGATGCCCAAGCTCAAACCTTCAGGCCAATATAAAGTTCCGTGGTGGTCCGCCGAGTTGGAGCAGATGAAGCGCTCGGTCGCGACCAAGAAGCGCAGAGTCCATTGGGCTTCACAGTCGCGTCGGCAAAGTGTCGTCGATGAGAACGAAGCAGAGGTGAAGGCAGCACAGATCCGATCATGGAAAGCCTTTTGTGAGCGCCAGACAAGGGAAGGGGTCTGGGAGGGTATATATAGAGTGATTCGCAGGACAGGCAAGTGGGAGGAAGAACTGCCGCTCTCGCTGAATGGAGTTCCAGTCGGCCAGAGTGACTCCGCGCGCGTGTTAGCGGTGACCTTCTTCCCCAGTGACCATCAGGACAACGAAACCGAGGAGCACCGCAGTATCAGGGCCGAAGCCGAAATCCCGGTAAAGGCTCTGGTACATGATGATCATGAACCGGCCTTTACCGAGGAGGAGCTTCGGTCAGCGGTGCTCAGTTTCAATCCGAAAAAGGCCCCTGGGGCAGAGGGTTTCACGGCAGATATATGCGCGCGGGCCATTCTGTCCGACATGGAGCTCCATCTATCATTGTTCAACAGGTGCTTCGCACTCGGGTACTTCCCGAAGGACTGGAAGGAGGCGACCGTGGTAGCGTTCCGCAAACCTGGGAAGTCGGACTACCAGGATCCACGGTCGTACAGACCCATAGGGCTGCTTCCGGTCATGGGGAAAGTGCTCGAGAAGATGGTGGTGCGACGTCTCGGCCACCATCTGGCGCCGGCACTTTGCCCTCGCCAGTACGGGTTCACCGCACAGCGCAGCGCCGAGGACGCCCTCTATGATCTGGTGGGCCTGAAATCAGTCAGAAAAAACTCGTTACGATGGTCTCGCTAGACATAGAGGGCGCCTTCGATAGCGCTTGGTGGCCCGCGGTGAAGGTCGCGCTGGCGAGGGCGAAGTGCCCACCGCGACTAGACGCCATATTGCGGAGTTACCTTAGCGAGAGAAGGGTCACGGTGCGTTACGGGGGAGGTGAGCACACCAGGGAGTGTAGCAAAGGCTGCGTGCAGGGCTCCATAGGGGGACCCCTGCTTTGGAATCTCCTCATCGACCCGCTGCTTGCTGGCCTGACCCGGAGAGGCGAGTACTGCCAGGCTTTTGCCGACGACGTAGTACTCGTCTTCTCCGGTGCCACCGCAGCGGAGATCGAACGCCGCGGCAATTCAGCGCTCGAATACGTGCGGGAGTGGGGTGTCATAAATAAGCTGAGGTTTGCACCGCACAAGACAAGTGCAATGGTTCTTACCAATAAGCTTAAGTATGACACCCCACGCCTGAGCATGGGGGGAGTCGCCATTGCCGCGGTGGAGGAGATCAAGATTCTGGGGCTGCTGATAGACAGCAAGTTGACGTTCAACGCCCATGTCAGAAGCGTTTGTGAAAGGGCGTTGAACGTCTACAAGCGTGTATCGGCAGCTGCCAGATCCAGCTGGGGGCTCCACCCGGAGGTGGTCCGTATAATATATACGGCCACCGTGGAGCCCATTATCACGTATGCCGCCGCCGTTTGGGCGCCGTCCACTAATAAGGTCGGAACGCGGAAGAGGTTGGAGGCCGTGCAATGCGGGTTCGCGCAGAAGCTCTGCCCGGCTTACCGGACAGTGTCTCTAAACGCCGCCCTAGCTCTGGCCGGGCTGCTCCCCCTCGACATTCGTATTAGGAAGAATGCCGCCCTATACGAGTGCCGACGGGGGGCTGGGCTGCCAGAGCTAGCGGATCGGCAAATAGAGACACCGACACCGTTCCGAGACAGGCCCCATCCGGCCGACCATATGAGCCTGCAGTTCCATTGCCTCTCGACCGCTGTAGAGGTCGAGCAGGTAGACAGTGCAGTGCGGTACTATACTGACGGGAGCAAGATTGACGGCAGGGTGGGTGCCGCCATTTCTATATGGAATGGCGACACCGAAACCAGAGCCGTCAAGCTTGCCCTGTCGCCGTACTGCACTGTCTACCAGGCGGAACTGTTGGCCATATGCAAGGCCACGGGGCTTGCAGTTAAGCACCGAGGAGCTTCTGCCATTTTAAGCGACTCTCGTTCGGCCCTCGAGACTGTTGTCGACAGCCATTCCCCGCATCCCCTGGCGATTGAAGCCAGGGCGAACCTGCGTGAAGCATTGACCCATGGCGGAGAAGTTTCTCTGTACTGGGTCAAGGCTCACGCAGGCCTAGCGGGGAATGAGAGGGCCGACGAGCTGGCGAAAGTCGCGGCGCTCCGGTCCAAAGTCCGACCTGTTTATGACAGGGTGCCGGTCTCATTCGTCAAGCGCATCATCCGTAACGGGGCGCTTGACGAATGGAACCGGCGCTACCAGTCGGGGACGGTAGCCAGCGGCACCAAGCTGTTTTTCCCTGATGTGTTCACCGCGTACAAGTTTGCCCTGAAAAGGCAGCTCACTTATGAGACCACGCAGGTCCTCACGGGGCACGGTGCGTTCGCCTCGTACTTGTACCGATTCAAGTGCAGGGCGAGCCCATCGTGCATCTGTAGTCCGACTGAGGGCGAAACGGTCTCGCACCTCCTGTTTGACTGCCCTGCGAACGGGGTGCATAGGTTTAATCTAGAGCAGAAAATGGGGATAGAAATGAAGGCAGAGGCATTGGGTGAAATTTTTAGAGAAAATAGAATGAGGAATCAATTCCTGGAGTACTGCACCCAAATAGTAAAAACATGCATGGAACGGAACAGGGACGGGTGACGTGTTGGACGCCGTATGATAAGCGCGCTGCGCTGCCAGCATACGGCGGTTCCAGCACGTCACCAACAAATACGTCGTTCGGAGAGGAGTGCAGTGCTCCAGGTAGAGTACAGTTTTTAAAACAATAATTTCAAATTTAACTTTTAATTTTATTGTGGATTTTTAATTATTTATTGTGTATTTTAGTTGTACCATATTAATTTTATATTAAATTTTACTGTTTTTATTTGATCAAACTGTGATATTAATTGCTAAGTTTTAACTGTATTTTATTAACATTATTGTATTTTAATTGTATATTTCATATTGTATTTTTAATTTAATGCTATTCAAATTGTATATTTTAATTCTACTCTAAGTTGTTTTAATTCTATTATAATTGTATTTGTATTTCTTGTATGTTGACTGAATTTTAGTTTTGTAACATAATATTAATGACAACTATTGTAATCCACAATTTTATATTATTAAAATAAATAAAGCAACCCCTAAAGGGGAACTGTACATTAATTCCGCAACACAGCAGATTAGTATTTAAATGACCTTCATTTTGTGAGGGAAGCTAAGAATAGGTCGAAGCTTCGCGGGCCACCCCACTGCGGGTGGACGGTAGGCTCACTAGGCACACAACCTGTAAAAAAAAAAAAAAAAAAAAAACATAGCTGAAGTGAAGCATAGTCTAGTAAAAAAGCTACTGCCAGGGCGAAGTTTGAGTTCATCGGCGGAATTGGCGAGCGGCTTACTCGTTACCCATCCGGTAGTCGAGCATTTTGGTCGCAAACTTCTGACATTCCTGAATTCCGCCGCTGCAAAAACCCGACGGTAGCCTAGCTCATGGCGCTAAGGAGAAAGCCGATTTTGGGTAATCTCTTTGCGTCAAACTCGACGATGAACGACGGGAATGCCGAGCCACCCATTATCCCCAACTGTGGTACTTTCATGTCCAAAATTAAAATCACACAACGGGTGGTCCGGCGGGAACTCAAGTCCCTGGATGTTCGGAAGTCGAGTGGGCCGGATGGTATACTGGCGATGGTGCTCAGGCACTGTGCCCCCAAATTGTGCCCAGTACTTACACGGCTTTTCGCGCTCTCTTACTCCGCGAGACAAGTCCCAGCCTCGTGGAAGACTGCATTTGTGCATCCTGCGCCTAAGAAAGGCGACAGGACAGACCCGTCCAATTACAGGCCTATTGCTATAACCTCCCTTCTCTCGAAGGTGATGGAGCGTGTGATTAATGCACAGCTCCTGGGATACCTTGAGTGAAACGACCTACTGAGCGACCGACAGTATGGTTTTCGCCACCGTCGCTCCACCGGTGACCTTCTTGTGTATCTCACAAACCGATGGGCGCAAATTTAAGCATAAAAGCAAATTTAAGCCATATCAAGAGGTAGAGTAGCTAAACTTTGAGTATGCAGCTTCAGATGCGACCGGAACTAATACTGTAATGATGATACAATTTATAACAAAATGCAAATAATGAAACTTCGGAGTAATTTTTAGTTAGTGAGATTGTAATGACTGTTTTTTTTTTTACTTTGGATCGAAACAACAGATAAAAGATAGTAGACACTACCTACGCATGACTTATGAGACGCTCATCGTTTGTGCATTTTTTCTTACCAAATTTTACTACTTTTCACCAAGTTTGGCACACATGGTTGGTTGACGAGAGCTTTTTTTGATAAGAGGCAAAATGAGGGAGTAAAAAGTGGAAGCTTGCTGTCTAGTTATTTATGAACAAATCATGATGTTTTTTGGCTGAAACATCAACGACATGATTCCTCACAGATTGTTGTAAATAAAAATCATGCTTCAGAAAAGTGAACTTCGTAATAAAAATCAGATGAGAAAAAAGGGGGAAGTTTGCTGTGGCGTATTTTTGAGATCGGATCGTCATTATTTTTTCTTGAAACAACCAGGGCTGTCTGTTGCCTGTTTTAAGGATGTCAGACTTAATTAAGCGTACCAGAAAAATAAAATGTGGCAAACGGTGCTCGCTAGTTCACGTTTCACAGAAGTATTAGTAGGATTTAATAGAGACAGTTATCGTTTTTGTTTATGCAAAATAATGATTCTGGTACGAATTGCAATAAACTATCCCGTGAAATCGGAAAATTATAAGTCAGTTTGCAGATAACATAATTGTTACTTTTATCAATATGAACTGATTACAGCTTTACTTTCATATAAAGACGGGTCCCGGTTTGGCCCAAAAAGAAATTCCCGATTGCAGCACCATCTACCAGGGCCAAAAATAGATGAAAACCATCTTTGATACATACATAACGTATATTCACTTCTGTAGGTAGACAGAGGCGTATTAACGCTCATATCTTTGATGCGGGTTGTAAATACCCGACTGGGGGTTGGGTTGTTTTTTATAAATCGTTTTTTATCGAGTACATAAGGCCAAGTAGAAAGAAGCATTTATTTTATTTTAAACCTAGCGAAATTTTTACACTAATGTAGTTGTAAGATCCGTCGATCCCACAGCCTCCGTGGCGTAGCGGTAGTGAATGCGACCGCTACGCAGGAGGCGCGGGTTAGATCCCCGCTCAATTTTTTTATAGGTCACGTCAATTTGACTTCACCTCACCTCGGAAAGCACGTTAAGCCGTCGGTCCCGGTTGCCATACGAACATCAATGGCAGTCGTTACGGGTAGTTGGAGCCTTCAAAAACCCATCAACTGGACTGGCTTCAATGCTTCGATATCGCCTTTGGGTTGTGGAGTCGCTTCACGGAAAATGTCGAAGTTCAGCCAAATCCGCAGTTAGACTGGTAAAAGCGGACCCCAGACTCCAAGTTGAAAGCTTCGGATGCGACTAGGATTAACGCTAGGATGAAGAGGAAGAAATTGTAAGATTCGTCCATTAGTATCTGGTGACGGGACATTAACACCGATACCGACATAGATTACCTGGTTTCAAATCTTGGTCTTATGGTTGGTCCTCACGATCGATTCCCTAGCCACTAAACTACCGACGCAAACACGAGATAAACTGCAGAAGAGTAACCTTCTCTGGTTCTGTGGCGACCGTATGGCCGTATGGATAACAAAATTAAATGTATGGCCATACCTACTGCTTTGAATGAAATTTTAAAGCAATTAGTATACTAACTTTTCAAATCGATTAAAATAGGAAAAAGTGAATCGCTCAGCCCGGACTCGAACCCGCGATCTTTCCCTTACAGGAGGAATGCTCTGACCACTGTGCCACCGAGCTACGCCTGAAGCAATCCAAATAATACCTACTGCTGCCGCTGTTAGGAGAGGAATACCCGATAAGTGTGGTCTTAACGTTTCGCTGTCAGTAATGCTTTAGATCATGTGAAGTGGAGAAGAAGAGAAAGTCTCGGATGCAACCGGGATACTAGCTAGCAGGATACTGACTTTTGGAGAACGTACACAAAGGTTATAATAATAACATAGAACGATGAAAATATGTTTATATTATTCTAAAAAAATGGTATAAATATGCTAAAACATAGAACAGGTAGGTATTGTTTTATAGCTGCCATTAGGCATCTACCGCTATCAAGCTCTGGTATAAATATCTTTGCTTGTAAAATAACAAACCTTTTCAAAGACAGTTCTTAAATAATAACAGCTGGCTGTAAGCTACAATTTATTAATATATGGTAGGTACCTTTGATTTAGTGCGTCTAGTTTGATAATGCCCGATACCCACGCAGGAAATTCACTATTTTCCAAAAAGTTGCAATGGTAAAATAATATCAACCTGCTTGCCTACCACGACACATATGAAGCTATCGTGTTTGAGCTGCTTTCCAGACCTATACACCTTATATTATGGCTCCATGTCTTTAAACCTCTATCCAAAACTGCATTGCTCTTGTGCGTTATGGTGAACTCACTGATCGCCTCTTTGCATTTTCATTAACTGCTTTAAAATATAGTACATTACTGCCGCGGCCACCAAGTGTAGTGTTGCCGGATGATCGTGAAGTATGCGGGCCGAGGTGCAGCCGAGGAACGCATTACGGAGTCCGGCAACGCTCAGTTGTGGCCAAGGCTTGTATAGTGCTTTTCTCAAACAATGCGCGGAAATTAAACCTAGTATCTAGGCAGAACTTTTTAGTTACCTACTTTTCAAAATCAATGACGAACAACGAACAACATTAATTTTGCACGCGGCAAAATGTTCATTTGTTTTTTATTTTTCTTAATAAACAGCATTCTATTTGCAAGCCCGTTCTATATTTAAATAATGCCTTGGATAAGTTACCTCCTTGGTTGCCATGGTTCAAAGTGAAAGATGGTTCCATTTTTAAATTACACGACAGATATGAGTTTAAATAGTAATATATTTGGCCGCTAAAACACGACAGATATGGATTTTCATACAACTTTTGTCGGCCGCTGCTCGCATGTACAGCAATTTCGATTTATCTCGAAGAAGCTTGTCAAAATAATGTTCACATTTCCAAGCATGTTTGAGAAAAAAACATTAGTCTACTATTAGTCAATTTACATGATGTTGAAGTCATGACTTCAACAGAGTGTCAGATTACGGAATATAAGTCAGAATACATAAAATTTAAAATTGACATATCATTTCATATCGACTTTGCTTTGGTAGGTATCAAACCTTAACACAAATGTAGATCGTGTGATAGATTACAATAACTAAATATAGTACATTACTGCCGCGGCCGCCAACTGTAGTGTTGCCGGACGATCGTGAAGTATGCGGGCCGAGGCGCAGCCGAGGCACGCATTACGGAGTCCGGCAACGCTCAGTTGTGGCCAAGGCTTGTATAGTGCTTTTCTCAAACAATGCGCGGAAATTGAAACTAATTAGTATCTAGGCAGAACTTTTTAGTTACCTACTTTTCAAAATTAATGACGAACAACGAACAATAGTAATTTTTATAAATTATAGTGCAACATATCCACTCATTATTTCTAGTACAAAGTACTAGGGTAGCAGAAGCTAGCAGGAGGTTCTCTACTAACCATTATTTAACCTACTACAGTAATATCTAAAAAGTAGGTACCTACTAGATATTTGACAGCCTCCGTGGCGTGGCGGTAGTGAGCGCGGCCGCTACGCAGGAGGCGCGGGTTCGATCCCCGCTCAGTGCAAATATTTGTATGCATGAATATGAATATTTGCATTGGTCTGGGTGTTTCTATGTATAATATGTATGCATTTACCAAAAAAAAAAAGTATTTAAGTATGTTTATCCGCATTCTAGATTCCATAACACAAGCTAGTTAAACTATGCTTACCATGGGTCTAGATAGCGTTGTGTGAAATGTTGAGGAATATTTATTATTTACTAGGGTACAAAATAAAACTATGAGTCACTTAAAAAAAAAATTGTAACAACCTCCTGCTAGCTTCTGCTACCCTAGTACTTATTTATATCCTGATTGTACCTGTTCACGAAACTGATTGTACCACAGAAACCTAATGCCTTGGATAAGTTACCTCCGCGGTTGCCATGGTTCGGAGTAAAAGATGGTTCCATTTTTAAATTACACGACAGATATGAGTTTACATAGTAATTTATTTGGCCGCTAAAACACGACAGATATGGATTTTCATACAACTTTATCTGGCCGCTGCTCGCATGTACAGCAATTTCGATTTATCTCGAAGAAGGTTGTCAAAATAATGTTCACATTTCCAAGCATGTTTGAGAAAAAATATATAGGTACATACTACTTATACGGATAAGACTTGTAATAAAAATTGCAACGTCACTCTCACAAACTATGTCATATAGATAGTCATGGCACATTTACAAACAATATTAATTTTTAGTCTAAAAATAAATTATATTACAATTTTTATTTCAACCATTTGGTAAATATAAAAATATTATCTTACAAAAATATTCTATGATATTATATTTTTAATCGAAGGCGAAACTAGATTGTACAAATTGTTCCTAATTTATGACTTAAGTACCTACATATAAATTTAACTTTATTGTCGCTTTCATTAACGGTAAGATTGAACTGCTACAAAAGAATGACTGATCACAAACCTTACCTCATTAAAATCCATTTCATCTATACATTGGTTGTTGAGGATATCCTGGATAATTATTATCTACAACTACGACAGAGTCTGGCGGCTGTGGATATTCATGGGGAGGATGGGGTGGATAACTATGGGGCGGAGGGTATCCACCGTGACCATTATCGACCATGACAGGGTCGGGTGGTGGTGGATAATAGACTGGTTGCTGTACGATTATCACATTATTTTGTGGCGGCGGTTCTTTTTCGCAGCATTCGGGACACAGACACGGTATCAGGCAGAGAGCGCCTAGACATAGACAGCAATTTCTATCACAATCACTGCAGTCCCCACAATCGAATGAGATGCAGATACCCATTTTTAACGTCCACTGTCTTCAAATAAAACGAACAGCAATATGTTAGGTGAGTACTACCTGCGGAATGGATATCTTCCTTCGCTAGTAATGCTACTTATAATGCAGCTGTAATTATTTATCACATTCGTTATCGTCTAATGCTACTATCATAATCTTATCCAGAGATATCCGCTGAAAAAGATCTGAATGGATTAATCGGAGATAAAAAGCAGTAGTTTCTCCTCAACGTGATGGTTGCACAGCTCACCATCAAATCGCTACAGAGAATCGTGTCAACACATTTGGATATCTTCTGTAGATATAGGGATGAGTCTCCGGTACAAACGCCCACACTTAAAAGGACTGTATAGACACTACATCATATTTTAAGTAAATATACGTGTGTCCAGCATGCTTTCTGCGCTGCCAGCTTACCAACCAGGATAACATTTTGGACTAAATATATTTTTTCAATACATTTTCTCATAAAATAACCCTAATTTCACCGCAATTAGGCACATTATGAGACCTGTAATCAAACTGTTGTTTATTGATTGTTATATTTCAAAAGTTGAGTTACTTTATTCTTAAAAGAAATCGATCCAAATAGATCGTGTTCAATAGAACTTATAAATTAATATACCTACCTATTGCTTGTTCATTTCATGCAACTTCGTATTTAAATAGAAAAGGAGTTGGAAAATTTAGGGCCAAAATGTGAAAGTTGAGATATGGTTTAAAAAAAATTACATATTTTTCTATTATTTAAAAATACAAAAAATCAGCTAAATTCTCAATCTGGGAGCGGAGATAAATACAAAAGAGAATTTAAGGTAGGTACAGTGATGATTTAATTTATCGATGAAATAATTACAACGAAAAAAAGTTTTACATTAAGTAGGCAATTAACTCATGCTATTTATATTCAATATAATGTACTTTTTACAATATAATTTAACAACGGTAATATTAATACAACAGGACTAATTAATCATTAATTGATAATACATATTTTTTATCGATGTTGAATCGATTGAAATACTTTGCATATATGTAAGAATAATTTAAAAATAAAAAAGATTGGCATTGACATTTGACATTGACTGTTGCAAATAGTCTCGCATATTCACTGAGGCCATTTTGAATAACTTGAAGTTGAAGTTAATTTCGTGTATCCCGATGCATTTTGAGTGCTCTCCTGATTGTTTCATATTTTTAACAACTCTGATATAACAATTTCGACTCTGCCAACATTGTACGATACTGCCTTTCACACTGGACAACAAAGATATTCACACGTTTAATTTGAAATAGATTTTTGGATTTTACGACTGTCTTGGATGGAATATTGCTGAACCTATGGATCGCTGTGCTTGTAGGATGGCAACTAATAAGTGCAATAAATACCCTAGGCCTACGAGTCCTGGGTGATGAAACAATTCTGTCAGTGATTCGGTAGTGGCCTGCACCTTCTTCGAGAGCTGTCGACTTTCAATACAACCTGGCTACTTAGGGGTCGCGTATAATTCCGAAAAATAAGTCATAAAACTAACTATGTTTATATTTTAGTCGACAGCTTTTGTAGAGGAAAGGAGGCTATTCTTAGATACTATTATAACTGCATTCTAGGCAAGCGAACTGTAGGCTGCTGCGCCCATATCAGGAGTGTAAAAGGTACCTTAGCTGGCTAGGTACCAATATATTGTTCCACCTGCACAATTCGATATTTTAATTATAATAGAAGTTGAATAAATTGTGTATCACTACAATGTGCTTTTTCTATTCTGGCTGTCCATTCGATAAAATCTTTCCTGTTATCATTTAAGGCCATGAGTAAGTCTTTTAAAACATTCCCTACTAACTACAATACCAATTAGTACTTAAAGAACTTAGTAATCAGATCTTTTTGGAACTTAATCTCACTTTTACTAAACCACTACGTAACTACGAAATTTTCAGAAAGGGACTGGTAAATCTATATCTATTAATTGATACCATTTTTATCTTGTTACATCTTGGCCCAGGAATGTATGTAATGGTTTCCGTCTCCTTTCATCTTTTACGTGTATAATAAACAAAACTTTCACTCAAATATAACTTTTGTTTACTCTCTGTTAGAACTTTAAATTTACCATTTTGTATACGTTAATTTTCCCCGCCACTCCACCAGTACCAAAAAGTTTCGCAATTCGTTTTTACTATTAAAATTATAGTTATTTATTATTTAAAATGTGTACAAGTACCAGTTATGAAGAATAGTAGATTATGGTACAGTTATGTAAAGTTGGATACGGCTGAGGCGCCAGTGAGACCCAAGCCAACGTCCAATATATGATGTGATTGTTGTGAAGCCCTTAACGTTATGGAATGTGCACTATCTGAAAACTGAAGGAAAAATATCTTTTTTAGTATTATTTAATTCACAAGAGTATTAAAAAACGGAATATGATACACGTGTACATGGTTGATTATCGTCTTTGCCTCTCTTAAGACCGGTCTCAACGGCGCCTCAGCTGTAATCACCAACTATACACACTTGTACCATAATGTACTATATCTTCCTTTATGGTGTTTCTTATGGTGCTCGTTTTAAACATTTAGTAAAACAGAAAAGTTTTATCTTAGAAACATCCCTATGATAAACCTTTGATATTGAAATTTCACCTGAAGACTTATCTATTTTATGCCTGAAGATAATCTAGATAAATTTTTCCACACGTGAAATAGGTAGATATAAAATGATACATAGTGCTGTGTAGTATATTCTAGGATATTAATATTGCCTGTTATTTTTATATTTATTCTTTCTAATAAAAACTAGATCACATATTAGATACTTATGTCTTACAGATAATTGTAACATTCCAACACTGAAAACGATACTACAAAATTCACAGATTGATTAACAGATTAGACTAATGCAATAAATGATTGATCACAAACCTCAATAAAATCCATTTCATCTGTACATAGGTTGTTGAGGATATCCTGGATAATTGTTATCTACCACCATAACAGAATCTGGTGGGGGTGGATATCCATGAGGAGGAGGTGGATAACTATGAGGCGGAGGGTATCCACCATAACCATTATCAACCATAACAGGGTCGGGCGGTGGTGGATAATAAGTCTGTGGCGGTGGGGGCGCATAGACTGGCTGCTCTACGATTACCACATTGTTTGGTGGTGGTGGGTCTGGAGCGCAGCAATCAGGACACAGGCACTGCACCAGGCAGCAGGCACCCAGCAGTAGACAGCAGGCTCTACAGCAGGAATCACAATCCCCACAATCGCTGCAGTCACCACAGTCGACAGAGATGCAGATACCCATGTTCAAGGTCAACTGTCTTCAAATAAATTGAACAATAATACGTTTAGTAGTTCCTTCACAATGGACACTATCGTTCGTTAGTATTGTAAGTTATAATGTGGCAGTCTACTATCACAGTTTTGTCTGTTATCGTAATCTTATCTGGAGATATCTGTTGTAAAAGTTTTGTATAGATTGCTGCATCGACAACCAAATGTATAAATGTTATTCGCTACTAATGGAGCAGTGTCCCCTCAACGAGATCTGAATACCTGTTCACTGGCAAATTGTATAACGCACTTGGAAATATTATCGTCCGTAGATATAGTTGTTATATGTAGACGACAGCCTCCGTGGCGTGGCGGTAGTGAACGCGGCCGCTACGCAGGAGGCGCGGGTTCGATCCCCGCTCAGTGCAAATATTTGTATGCATGAATATTTGCATTGGTCTGGGTGTTTCTATGCATAATGTGTATATATTTACAAAAAAAAAGTATCTAAGTATGTGTATACGCATTCTAGATTCCATAACACAAACTAGTTAAGCTATGCTTACCATGGATCTAGATAGCGTTGTGTGAAATGTTGTGGAATATTTAAAATTTAAAATGTTGTGGAATATTTAGATATGGATCTAATTATGGATTCCATTATGTCTACGCTTCAGAGGTTATAGGTTATACGAGTATGTTTTCCAAGTACGCTACCTAAACCTATAGGCATAGCTATTGCAAGTGTGCTATCCTGTGTGCTATTGCAAGATCATGCTACAAGCTTTTAAAGTCAACCCCTCATATAAAATTCTTTTTTTACAATTTAATACAATAAAAGCTTGTTTTACAAAGATTTTGATTAATAATTATATTTTCATCTTTTTATTTTTAGTACTTTTTCATCCTTCATACAAACTTTCACGTCGGAATCTTTGATCCTTTTTTCCAGTTTAACTGCGGATATGGCTGAACTTCAACATTTTCCATGAAGATACTGCCATCTGACCTCCACAACTCATTGGCGATATCGAAGCATTGTGGTTAGACCAGTTGTTCTACTTTTAGGGACCTACCTACCCTTAACGACTCCCATGATGTTCATATCACTACCGGTACCAACGGCTTAACGTGTTCTCCAAGGCACGACCAGTCCAGTGCAAATGCCATATTATTTTCCCCAAATGTTGAACAAAAATTAAACCTGGTAAACACATTTTGAAAACTACCCACATATAAAAAAATTGTATTTAGAATGAGAGAGAGACGATATTCTTAGCAATCCATGGATTCTCCGTGCGGGTGCCGGGTCCATCGCGTTGCTGAGTTGGGAACTCGGGACAGTGCCTGGGACTTGCGACCCAAGTGTAGGTTTAGAAGGGGCCCCTTTTGTTGATGTACATCAACACTCACCTTCACTACCCAAGTTCCCCTCCCTGCCTAACCAAATTTGATACGAACCTACTAGTGCCGCTTTAGACATTCGTCCTAGTAATGAGCTTATTGTAGCTCTCGATAGGCCTAGATCTTTAAGTAGGTTATAGAGAGATTTAGCTGGTATACCTCTCGCTCCCACTTCTACTGCATACAAATTAACCACGTAACCGTTTTTGATTAATTCGTTTGTGAGATCGTAGTATTTATTTTTCTTTAGTGTGTGGTCCTTCGGTATATTTGTTTCCCACGGTACAGTAAGTTCCACAAGGACCACATATTTAGTCTTTTTCGAGTATAGAAATATGTCCGGTCTAGATGACGAAACCCCAACATCCTCCGGAATTTTATAGTGCTTTTCATACGTGTCGATTAGGAGAGTCCAATCTGGGGCAGTATCTAAGATTGAATAAGGTTTGTTCCTGGATTTTATGGATGAACCTTCAGACACAAAGTTGATATGACGTCTGTTAGTAGTCAATCCTTTTTGGGCTCTAGCTACTGCCAGACTCATTGCTTCGCGTATGATGAAAAGCACCTTGTCGTGGCGGCGTGAGTATTGGCCTCTATCAAGAAGCACCCTACATCCTACTAATATGTGCCTAGCCGTCCCTATTGCCTCACCACACGTATAACATTGTTTTTCTGTGGCTTTCCCCCACCTTACCAGATTACTCTGGTCTGGAAGGGTCATCTGAAAGGCGTTAAGGTAGAATTTTAACAGGGCCGGCGACCACTCATATATCAAGGTGCGCCACTTTAAAGCCATCGGTATGCAGAACTCTCCCATTGTCAACCATTCGTTTTGGATTTCCAAATTCATCGCGTGCACTCGATATTTATCATTTTCGTCTTGCTTCAGAAAGGACCTAAGTATATCCTGGTCCCTTTTTGGCTCTCGTACTCCCAACCCCACTTTGTTCGACTGGGCTCCTATCATAAATCGTTTATGGAATATAAGTCTAGATTCAAGCTCGGACGCGTTATTATCTTTCGGGAGTGCCCTGACTGTGTCATCTTGGGATTTACCCAAGATGTGGGCTTTGGTAACTCTAAGGTGTTTATAGAGCTCCGATGGTTTCTTTAATTTCATCCCAAAATTATTCTGATCCCTAAATAAAGCAGAGGGATCAGCAGAGTGCGCTAGTCCAAGCCACGATTTTAGTGATTTTATGACAGTTGCATCTATTTTCGCGAGTAAGGTTTTGCCGAAATCGTATACCAGAAAAGGCCAAGTCAGACGTGATGTTAGGTAGTTGTCATATATCCAAGCTTTTTTGATATTATTCAGTTGTAGCTGATCTATCTTATTTAGGTCGTTTATAAACATATTGACAACTTCATCTAAGGATGGTGTGCGTCCTTGATGGTCTATCTTTCTCCCAAGAAATTTAAATGGGACCGATTCAGCGACTATGGAAACTGGTTTACCCCCTATGAAGAGTCCCGGGTCGTAGGAGGTAAATTTGGTGTCCCGTCTACCCAGACACAGACAGTGACACTTACTGGGCTTCGTTCTCAGTCCATTTGTCCACGAACAGAACTCATCGATTTCCTTTAATAGTTCCTGACATTGATTTGGATTACGCGTCAGTATTGCGAGGTCGTCAGCAAAAGCTAAGATGGACTCAGTGTATTTGTTATTTACTTTAAACCGATAACCCCATTTCTTTTCGTGACGTATTAATTTGGTGATTAAGATATTAATTACTATATTAAATGCTATTGGTGACAGGCAGCATCCCTGAAACAGCCCAACATTATACCGTAGTGGTTCTGTGTGGTCTTTTTGGAAGCTTATAGCAAATTTTAGTTGTGAGTAATACGACGCGATTATCTCTATTACCACGGGTGGAAAGTTATACCATTGCAACGCGTATATCATAAGGTTATGTGGAATAGTTTAAAATCATTGTTACGTAAACCTTTGATAATGCCAGGTCCGGTCAGGTTAAAAATAAAAATAAACTGTGGAAAAGTACAAGTGAAGTTATTATACAACACCAATATTCATGCATATAATTATTTGCACTGAGCGGGAATCGCACTCGCACCTCCTGGGTAGTTACAGTACTATCATGTTAGCACCATAGTGCTTGCTAAGACTAATGAAAATAAATGATTCCCAAACAAAAATTATTAATAAAAAATAACTTTTATATCTGATATGTCTAGTAAAACGAAGTATTAAAATATATAAATTCAGGGAAGGGGAATTAACGCGATCAGGGTATAGGTATGTAAGTACCTATACCATGATTGCGATAATTCCCGTTCTCTTAATTTATATTATCATGGAACGCGAGAGTTTAAAAGAAGTATTAAAATATTCTGGAAAGTTTGTGCTGATTTCAAAAAATTTTAGCGCGCAAGATCTTTCTCTGTTTTCTGTTTGCGCTTAATAATTTTATCCAATTTAAATTTAATATATTTTTATTTATATGTATATTAATAAGTTTTTAATATAGTTTTAGAACTTCCTCATGCTTCACCCTAGCGTTAATCCCAGTCGCATCCGAAACCTCAGAGTCCGGAGTCCGCTATTTCCAGTTTAACTGCGAATTCCGTGAAGCAACTGCCATCGATATAACCTCCACAACACATTGGCGATAATGAAGCACTGTAGTTAGACCCCGACAAAACAAATAAGCCCAAATTCTATTTATTTATCTTGTTTAACTTAGAATTTCATCTGGACACCTTCCGATACATTGTCATCACACCTATCACTTCTACTTTCTTATGTCATAAAATACGTACATAAGAGTACATAGGATACTCAGCCTTCAGGAATAGGGGTATGTACATGCCGCTTAGCTAGCTGCCGCATTGATAGGAACTTTAGTAAATAAATTATTAATAATAAAACCCGACTGATCCTGAAAAGATCGAAACAAGCTATATAGCAGGCGATACCCATTAATTTTCATCGGGTTTGAGATTTGCAAATGGGTACCGCCTGAAATATATATTTTTGTACTTGACTTTTAATTTCCTTCATTTTGATACGCCACTCGATAAATTTTGTTTTTGATTTTTATTTTGATATACTTACCCAGTGTCCCTCTCACAGTAAAAACGAATCTAACGACACCTCTCAAGCTAAAATCCATCGAGCTGTTCAGGCTGCAAAGCGTACCAAACAATTATACAAACAAACATACATACATACTCTCGAAAAACATGACAATCCTTCTGGTGCAATCGGGTAAAAAGAAAAATAAACTGAATTTGCAAGTACTTTTATTTATTATATTTGTATTAGATAAATAGAAGAATATCTATATTACATATTTATATACACATCAATACTTTAGTCTTCCAGAGTAAGCCACTATTCCCTACCGGTGGGCCCTAATTATATCTACAAAAAAAATCTGGGTGCTGCCATGAAGTATTTGAGCCAAACACGAAACATGAAGTAGAGTTGTAGCATTTAGATTTTTTCACGGACAGTTATTAAATATCCAACTGAATTCTACAAAATTGCACCACTACGTCGTATAATAGTTGCTATTAATAGCAAAGATACATTACTAGATTGTAACAAGTGGTTAACACTATCAAAGCAACACTAGAAATTTTATAATGCTGCCACTCCAAAATATCGCCCTCATGTCTTACCTCACTAAAAGTTCATTTCATTGAAACATTCATTGTGGAAGTGCGAGTGGGTTACAGCCTGAAAAGGCACTATCTGGCAGCGGAGGATAAACACGTATCAAAGAAGGTCGATATCCACCTTGATAACCACCACCGTCTACGACTGCGGCAGGATTTGGCGACTTCGGATAAACAGTTGGTGGTGGTTGGCAGCCAAGTGGTAGTGGTTGATTAACGACGACAGTAGAGCGTTGTGATGGGAGTTCTTGACCGCAGCAACCAGGACAGAGGCACGGCGTCAGGCAGCTTACGCTTAGTGCTAAACAGCAGCCCCGACAGCAAGATTCTAAATCCAAACAGCTGATGGAAATACAAACACCCATGGTCGACGCCACTCCCTTTAATTTCTACTCAGAGCAATATGTTAGCTGAGTACCCTTTCCACAATTAACCACGCAGGCAGTATTGTTACTTATGATGTGCTGGGATTTTTTTTATCATAATTGAGTCTGTTATCATGAGTTTATCTAGAGGTACATGTTTTTGACATTAGGCTATGTATATTTTCACATCCAACTAATGTATCAAACAAGCAAACTAACTTGTCATTACCATTTAGACGTTATCCTGATTGCATCCGAGGCCGAGATGCTCTCGGAGCTCAGGCTCCACTTCGCTCGATCTTGGGCGTCCATGGTAGTAAGACCATTTGCACGCATGTCACCTTGCACAACGTCAAGCCAGGACTTTTTGGGCTAACACCTTCTACCTGATGTTCACATTTCCGGCCATTTGGCCCACGCGGTGGCAATGCTTGTCTTGACGTTGCAGTCGATGTTACCAGTCACGTTTCTGATGCTGTCCGACAAAATGTCCAGTACCAGCTGAATAGATAACGGCTAAGTACGTACGGATTACTTTACCTTAGTGTTACCTTAGTGTATACCGACGGAGATGGGGAAGGTTTTTGTGTCGCCAACAGCGGACCGAACCACGGAACCCGAATCTGGTAACAAGCAAACTAACTACATAATTATGTAATACTAGCTGTTGCCCGCGGCTCCGCCCGCGTAGCTATCGGTTATTGCTTAGTGTTGAGTCAACGCTATTTTTTCTAAAATAAAAGTAGCCTGAGTTACTCCTTATTACATCAGCTACCTGCCAATAAAATTCCCGTCAAAATCGGTCCAACCATTTCAGAGATGAGGCGGAACAAAAAGACAGGAAGACAAAAATTGTAAAAAAATGATTTTTGTGTATGTACCGTTATTATATTCATATGCATGTTGTAAAAAACGGTTATTTTAATATTACAAATAGACTCCAATTTTATTAAATGTATAGATGTATAGATAAAAACTAAACTTATCACATCTCTCTAGTATTTTAAGAGTACCAACTAAATGTCATTTTAAATAAAATAAGGAGTTAATTATTCAAAACTCCTTCTAAATTAAGGAGTAAATACCCGCACCTCAGCAAGTCAGAGGGGTCTTTGAGTTCCTGGAACCTCCACTGGTAACCGGTACATTTACTGATTAACGGACTAGGCAATGACACAGGCTTTCTTCGTGGGGTTGGGCATCAGATATATATTTTTTAAATTGCGGTTTATCCCCACGGTTACTACCCCCGCCGGAGCCGGAGGAGTAGGTTATGTCGGACTCAAACGCTGTCTGTGGGTCGCAATACAAGGCCGAAGGTGAAGTAACTAGTGCATACCAGGGCCATCTCTCGCGAACTGGCCCTCTTATGTGGGAACAACAGGATTCCCAACTCGTCCCCGGTATGGGAGGGGAGGGGCTTGCTTCTACTGGGGTGACAGGCGGCTCCACTCTTCACCCCCAGGTCCGCACTCATTTGGGACAGAGGTCGTTCATCGACTTCCGACGCTCGAGTTACCTCAGTTGACGGGCAGCTAGGGTCGGTTACACTCCGGCCCCGCCGCCGCCAGCATAACTTGCTTGCAGAAGGAGGCGTCGGCCACCCACGCATCCGCTCAGCGTACCATCGCCGCGGGCATGGTGGTGAGCGTGAGAGCTCTCACTCCCACTGGCTGCCATAGCTCCCGTCTCGGCGCCTCCCACGCTGGGCATTCGGTGAGCGTGTGCAGCCCCGAGCCTATTCGCTCGCGTCAAGTCATTCTGATTAAGAATAAAAATAAGCAAAATTAACGATAAGATGATAAATAATCATAACCAGCCTTATTAACACTATCCTGAAAGGACTTAATCACATGGGGCCATAAAAACGTGGTCAAATTATATTGTGATACTATTTCATGATAAAGTATCATAATAGTCACGTTAAAAATATCACTGATGAACTAATATTATCTATTCTGTAGTTAGATACCGATTTTCGATCTTCTTGTTTACATAATCCGACATCAGTAATACATTTGGTGTTCAAATAAGGAATATAAATAGCAATTAAAGGCTGATTGAGGCTAGCAAATACTTCAAAGTTAAATGAAACATTGGTTATCCTTATAGATGGAATAGCTGTGTATTATCTATCTGTGTTTTAACTCCATTCAGAGAATCACCATTTGATATGAGTACGTAACTAAATCACAAAGATCATACCCATTATATGCTTTCTACTTTATTACTTTTGAATCTATTCGTGTGGTGACGGAGAAAGAATACAAGTATCATCACCCCATTTCATTCGACGGGTGTCGTAATAGACAACAAACGGAAAAATAAGCAGACGATATTACTGCGAGAGAAGGACAGTTCGAAATACAACCCTGTACTAACCGGCCAGCGTAGAAGCAGTAGGCTAAAGCCTCCTAACATTAGACTGCAATAGGCTTATTGCATGAAAAAAAGACGAGTTGCACTCCGGGAGTGCCGGCACAAGTGAAAACATTTTCTTTCTTTCTTTCTTCGTTATATACAGAGAAAAAGATAAAAAGAACACACCATACCATACCTATAATATAGCACCAATCATAGAACCTATCACTAATTGTCTGGTAGAAGAAATTAATGAATTACAAAAAGAAAAAATAATCAAATTACAAAAAAAAATTATCACGAAAAGTGTCAGAAGCCCAGGTTCGAACCCGGACTATCTGAAACCATCAGGACTTACAGCCGAAGCGCATACCGCTAAACTATGAAGCTTCTTAACGCATCTAACAAAATAAACAATCTGTAGCTGTTGCAATGTTGTATGACGTCGGTCGTCGGTTACGGTTCAAAGGTCAAATAATCCTGACGCGAGTTTAACACTTTTTACCCATCCAACGCCGCTAAAGGAGTTTTCACTTCAAAAACTTGTTAATCTAGGGCAGCAAGAGCCACCAGGTTACCTGTACCACCGGTACCTGGCCGGATTAGCCCAATGAAAGGATGTGAAGATGTATATTGACACCCACATTTACTCATCCACGTCGTCGAAAGAATCCGCAAAGGTAATAATTTAGGTAGGTAGGTAGGAATTAGGATGATCTGATAAACATGAATGACTATAAAAGTTGTTCTATGACCAAACCAAGCTAAGGTTTGTACCAAACAGCAAGCCAATTCTTCGTACTAGACAACAGCCTTTGTCAACTAAAAGTCAAAGGCGCCACCATTGTCACAACATTCGTTAGATAAAATGGACAGTAATGTATCATTCTTTCTTTACTTTCTTAACAATAAACACTATTCAAATGAAATGTTATAAGCATTTAGCATGCTCAATTTCATATCGATTTAGATAGTAAAAAAAATGAATCGGTTCAGGCAGGACTCAAACCCGCGGTCTTTCCCTTACAGGGGGACTGCTCTGACCACTGAGCTACCAGACCACGCCCGGACTAATACAAATGTCTCCGTCAGTTATTCTATCGTCAGTAATGCTATTTATATAGTTTACCACGACCCTACTGCTTTTTATAACTAAGCTGGTAAACGAGCATACAGTTCGATGGGCGTAATATGTTAATTACCGTATTATATGGACGCTTACAACACTGGGAACTGGGACCTAAGCGGTACGACTTGCAAGCTTACACGAAGCGTAGGTATACAATCGACTGCACTATATCAAACCCTTTAGACAGGTAGAAATTCGTTTGTAGAATAGAATAATTAATATATGGGATTGGCATTTGTTTACGACTGTCATAAACGAATATACGTCAATCCCATACATTGATAGTTCTATTCCATTTTGCAAACGAATTGCCATTTTAAACAAGGGGACGGGAGGTGTCAGAGAATTTCAATTCTTGTGTCGAGCATGAGTACTATAATATACACTCGTTCAGTGTGGTGAGCTTGTTTTATCGCTATTCTCGTTAATTCGTGAACAGTTGAGGAAAATTATTAATAGTCCAACAATTTTTTCATGATATCATAAAATAGTGTTATTTCATTGTTGATAAATTATTGTTTGTATTGATAACAGATAAGCCAAGACCTGCCAACATAAATTTTTCTGTATGAGTAATATAGTATTAACATATTCCTTTGTATTGGCACAGATAACATAATACTAAAGTACAGATACCTCATCCCATGCAAAAAAATGAGGCCATCATAACTCGGGCTATTTTACGGGCTAAATTTAAATATTAACATTCGCTACTAGATGTCAACAATATAGCCCGAGGTTCAGCTTACGTTTTACAGTAGTAGCTGCTAGATGGTGGTGTACTATATTTTCAACGATAAGAAGTGTCATACATAAATGACAATATGAATAAACATAGGTAGGCACATTATTACTACTATTTATTTAAGAAGATTGACTGTGAGTGATGTTAGTATAGACCGCATCTCCAAACTCGCAATCGGGCGCTTTTTCCACAGCGGATCTTCGCAAGAAAAAAAGGTTAATACCCTCGTTTGCCAGATAAGAGGGTTCTTGAGTGTGTTGAGTACGAATTAGATGTCATTTTTGGAATCCATAATGGCCGCCACGGTGTTCTAGCTAAATTGCAATATGGGTATGGTTCATTAGGTTTTTGAGTATGCTGAGTGTGAATTTGATGTCATTTTTGGGATCCACTATGGCCGCCGCGGTGACCTAGATAAATTGGAATATGGGTTTGGTCTAATGTGTTTTCGAGTATGCTGAGTTTTGGTCTCCAATATGGCCGCCGCGCTGTAGGTCGAAAATTGCAATATGGGTATGGTTTAATAGGTTTTTGAGTATGCCGAGTGTGAATTTGATGTCATTTTTGGAATTCAAAATGGCCACCGCGGTGACCTAGATAAATTGCAATATGGGTATGGTCTAATGAGTTTTCGAGTATGCTGAGTTTTGGTCTCCAATATGGCCGCCGCGCTGTAGGTAGAAAATTGCAATATGGGTATGGTTTAATAGGTTTTTGAGTATGCTGAGTGTGAATTTGATGTCATTTTTGGAATCCAATATGGCCGCCACGGTGTCCTAACTAAATTGCAATATGGGTATGGTCTAATGGGTTTTCGAGTATACTGAGTTCGAATTTGACGTCAGTTTTGGTCTCCAATATGGCCGCCGCGCTGTAGGTAGAAAATTGCAATATGGGTATGGTTTAATAGGTTTTTGAGTATGCTGAGTGTGAATTTGATCTCATTTTTGGAATTCAATATGGCTGCCACGGTGTCCTAGCTAAATTGCAATATGGGTATAGTCTTACGGGTTTTCGAGTATGCTGAGTTCGAATTTGACGTCAGTTTTGGCCTTCAATATGGCCGCCGCGCTGTCAGTAGAAAATTGCAATATGGGTATGGTTTAATAGGTTTTCGAGTGTGCCGAGTGTGAATTTGGTGACTTTTTGGGATCCAATATAGCCGCCGCGGTGTCCTAGATAAATTACAATATGGGTATGGTTTAATGAGTTTTCGAGTATGCTGAGTTCGAATTTGACTCCATTTTTCGCCTCCAATATGGCCGCCGCGCTGTAGGTAGAAAATTGCAATATGGGCACAGATAACATAATACTAAAGTACAGATACCCTATTCCATACAAAAAATGAGACCATTATAACTCGGGCTATTTTGCGCATTATTTTTAAATATTATTTTTCGCCACTAGATGTTAACGAAATATCCAGAGGTTCAGTCTACATTTCGCAGTAATAGCTTCTAGATGGTGGTGTACTATATTTTGTCAAGAAGTATAAATAATTAATCTAATATTCTCGTGTCACAATGTTCGTTCCCATACTCCTCCGAAACGGCTCGACCGAAGTCTGAGAATCGGCTACTATTTATTTTTCATACCCCAGTCCGCGATAACGGACATCCACGCGGGCGGAGCCGCGGGCGACAGCTAGTAATAATATAAAATACCAAAGAGGTAAAATAATATAGATGGCATCTTCAAACTTGCAATCGAGTTACTACTTCATATTTCTTGTATGCTGAGTATGAATTAGACGATAATCAAACATTTTGGTGGTTATGTTGAACTCGAACCGATTAAAAACACACACCTCATGCCAGAGTAGGTATTTCCAGTCGAGTTCAACATACCTGTTATCACCGGCGGCTGGCGCGGCGGCACGGCGCGGTGGTCGGTGGACATGTCGGACTCGAACTCGAACCGACTAAGCCGTCGCGGATGCACCGCGTATATGTCGAGTACGACATGAGCACACCCGCCTTACATAAGTACTTATGAACGACGTGGGACGTCAGCATACCTAGAATGGGACAAGAATATGTAAATATCGTATGTAGGTATCTATGCACCTATAAACACGAATAAATATGACTAGGTCCCTACTCTCGCCATTTTGTTCCGGCACGACGAACGACTCAAAACAAAATGCCTCAGCCCCTTGACTTTTACATGAGCGACTGCCGTTTGACCTACTATCCTCAAGAAGCAAAATCGCACTATAGTCGCAACCAGAATTTTGAAAACCATAGTTCCACCACGCATGAAAGAAAAATTTAGGGACAATGACTTGAAATTATACAAGCACCTAGGAGTACTGCCCGTCCAAACCAAAGTAAAATACCATCTCCTTAAAGAAAATTTCTTTGATAAAACCCTACGGACCAAAATATCACATAAAATACAAACACGTCAAATTACCAAACAAAGGCTGGAAACGATAAGAGCAATGAATACTTATGGCGAGAGAACCACTAAATATCTGGTACCACGCCTGTTAAACAGTTTAGATCCATCCTTTGTCGAAGCCTTATCAGAAATAAACCTAAAATATAAATTACGCTCGCACTTTTTAAACAACCTGTAGATGCGCTGGCTCCGCCCCAAAACAAACCGGTTCATAGTGTTCCGTGCGCGGCACAGTGATCGCGCTGCCGCTTATCATATCTTATGTCCGATACCAGCTGTGTACCTGTGAATGAGTGCCTAAATCTGTGGGTAGTTAAGAAATGTTTTTAATGGTTACATTATAAATATGTTATATTGTTTATTATATTGTTATATGTTGTATTTTTATATTGTGTATTATAGTGTTATAGTATTATTGTATTACTTTATGTAAACTACATGTTCGCTCTCTTTCTCTCTTGTGCTATACTATGAATACTCTTTTGTTGCAATAGAATATTTTTATTTTCATAACAGGTACAGCATTCCAGACAAGCTCAAGTGGCTTATGGTTTGCTTTCTATGTATTTAAATTGTATTTTTGTAAATGGTAATAAATAAAAAAAAAAAAAAAAACATTAATCAGTGGGTGGTACGAATAGCTCAAAATGACTCAGCCCCTTGTCTTTTACATGAGTGACTGCCGTTTGACCTACTATCCTCAAGAAGCAAAATCGCACTATAGTCGCATGCATTAATCAGTGGGTGGTACGAATCGCTCAAAATGACTCAGCCCCTTGACTTTTACATGAGTGACTGCCGTTTGACCTACTATCCCCAAGAAGAAAAATTACGTCAGAGTCGTATGCATTAATCAATGGGTGTACGAATAGCTCAAAATGACTCAGCCCCTTGACTTTTACATGAGTGACTTCCGTTTGACCTACTATCCTCAAGAAGCAAAATCGCACTATAGTCGCATGCATTAATCAGTGGGTGGTACGAATAGCTCAAAATGACTCAGCCCCTTGACTTTTACATGAGTGACTGCCGTTTGACCTACTATCCTCAAGAAAAATTGCGTCAGAGTCGCATGCATTAATCAATGGGTGTACGAATAGGTCAAAATGACTCAGCCCCTTGACTTTTACATGAGCGACTGCCGTTTGACCTACTATCCTCAAGAAGAAAAATTGCGTCAGAGTCGCATGCATTAATCAATGAGTGTACGAAAAGGTCAAAATGACTCAGCCCCTTGACTTTTACATGAGCGACTGCCGTTTGACCTACTATCCTCGAGAAGCCAATTTGCACCAGAGCCGCATTCGTTAATCAGTGGGTGGTACGAATAGCACAAAATGACTCAGCCCCTTAACTTTTACATGAGCGACTGTCGTTTGACCTACTATCCTCAAGAAGAAAAATTGCGTCAGAGTCGCATGCATTAATCAAAGAGTGTACGAAAAGGTCAAAATGACTCAGCCACTTGAGTTTAACATGAGCGACTGCCGTTTGACCTACTATCCTCAAGAAGCCAATTTGCACCAGAGCCGCATTCGTTAATCAGTGGGTGGTACGAATAGCACAAAATGACACAGCCCCTTAACTTTTACATGAGCGACTGTCGTTTGACCTACTATCCTCAAGAAGAAAAATTGCGTCAGAGTCGCATGCATTAATCAAAGAGTGTACGAAAAGGTCAAAATGACTCAGCCCCTTGAGTTTAACATGAGCGACTGCCGTTTGACCTACTATCCTCAAGAAGCCAATTTGCACCAGAGCCGCATTCGTTAATCAGTGGGTGGTACGAATAGCACAAAATGACTCAGCCCATTGACTTTTACATGAGCGACTGCCGTTTGACCTACTATCCTCAAGAAGAAAAATTGCGTCAGAGTCGCATGCATTAATCAATAGGTGTACGAATAGGTCAAAATGACTAGGCCTCCTTAAATTTTACCTGACAGACGACCTATGGGTCCTACCCCTACTGCCCTACCCAAGAGAAGAGCTAACGGAATCTTTCAACAAAAATTATTTAATTGAGAAATGGTCACCAAGTCACCAATCCTATGAGAGATTTGACATCGGTCTTCGAAGGGATCCAACTTCCTTTAACGATTGCCATAGATATTCGTGTAGAAATTTAAAATGCACCGGCTGGCAGACACAGAGACTATTGTTGCGCTGGCGGCACAGACAGAGCGAGATAGGATGAATCGATCAAGCGAGCGGCAGTATGTGCGAGCGAGAAAGTCGTCTCATAGGAGCTCGTTATAGGTAGGTATATCATCCGCTCGCTTGGCTCGTCGCCGTGTGTCGTTGTATGAGCGGTAGGTACTACTACTGACTACCTTGATGTAGATACATTTTATTAAGTTCGCTTTATGTACTTAGGTATAAATGTTACCCTATTCCTGTTGAGTATTTGATCTGATATTAAATTTGATAGGTAGGTAGGTAAGCAAGAAGGCGTGTGTCTTTTCGGACGACAATATACCTGCCTGAGATGTCATACTTTCAATTAATAAAGCCGTTTAACTAAAAGGTATTAGGTAGATACCTACCTTCTTGTTATTCGAGCGATCAGGATAACTATTATATCACTATTATTGTCATGTTAAAGTAAACACTTAGATTAAGTTCTCAGCATTGTATACCTACTCAAACCTAGGGGAAGCAGCGAGACAACCCCGCCACAAGTACTTCTTAACTTACTGGGATTGTCTCAATATATGGATGTAACAACAATGTATGAGTTATAAAATAAAAATTATTTGAATTTGAATTTTGTTATTTTCACGGTCACCCATCCTTAAACCGACCTGGCTAATATCGCTTAAAACTTCAAATGTTAAGAACGGTCACCCAGGGTTGTGCAAAAGTAGAAAGAATACTAATTTGGATACGGAATCTCAGTCGGGCGTCGGCCACCGGGTGCCTAACCTCCAAAAACCGGTACTTACCGATTGAAAAAGTAATTTTAAGAGTTCTAACTCCAGAGGAAACTGGAAATTATATAAATTCATTATTTACACTACACCAACTCAGAAAGAACCCCAGTAGATAGGTAGTCTTTAAAAATGAGGCAGAAAGTAGGTACCTACCTATTAGCGACGACGTACTTGTAATTTGTAAATAGTTCATAAGGATAAGTTATAAGTTTTGTAATTAGATTTATGTGAATAAAAATTCCCAAATGAGTCTCCAATCATTTCCGCTTGGCGGCGCCACCTACGCAGAACGCGCCACGAAGCTTAGCTACTGTAGAACTTTACCGTAACGAGAGCCGTTAGCTATTTTTATAGTTTTTAAGGTCTAAACTAATGTTTTTATTGTTAAATTTATGTTATTAAGTAAATATAAGGTATTATCTATAAGATAAAATTGTAAAATATAGAATCCGTGAGGAAAAGTAAAATAGGCAATGTAAACAAAGCCGCTGATTGGCTAAAGCAGTTTGTAGGTAGAATCCAAAGGGCTCTGATTGGTCAGAGTACCCTATATAAGCCGGTCATTTTTCCTCCCGAATTCAGTGCGGAACCAGCAGCCTTAGAGAAAAAACCTCTAATAAACAAGAAGAAAGAAATCGCTGTTTCACTGGAAAGACCCTTGGAATTGAAGTACCCTTCTGCAGATCATCGTTCATCAAGCCGCAAGCATTTCAGAATCCACGCTCCCAACGGCACCTTCGTCCACCCGCCAGCATCAAGATCTACATACAGTCCACTCGCCGCACGACAGAAGCGCCAGCGGTACAAAATATTAGGCCACCATATACCTCTTGGCCGTCTATCTTGTTTCTGTCGTCCCCAACACTACCGTTATTATTTCATTAGAAATATGCGAGAAATATTCCAAATTTAAATTGTTTTTCAAATCCGTACTCAGCATGTTTAAAAGCCCTTGTTATTTCTAATAGGTAAGAAGCAGATACTACCTACCTATCTAGTACTACCTACCTAACCTAGTATTACCTACAGAACGCGCGCGCCCCAGGAGCGTTATTTTTTAATTTGTTTAAATTGCTTTAAATATTTCGGTTACCAAATTGACTGCTCCCCGCTTAATGGTAAGCTGGGGTGCAATCCATAAAATAGTGACCGCCATTACAAAATGCTGTCCCTAGTTTGACAGTTTTGACACCCTCAGAAGGTATTATGCAAGTGCCTTCTAATTTCCCCTTATTTCTTGCCACCGTGGCCTGCTTCTGCTAGGATGACGGGCGGCTCCACCCGTCACCCTCAGGCCCGCGCTCATGGGGGGCGGAGGTCAGTTGGCGGAACAAAAATGTACCCTAGAACACTGGGGAGATTTATTATTATTTTTTAATTTTAAACAAATAATATTATTATGACTTATCCTTTTCGCGTGGGGGGTTAAAAATAAATAAGCATTCTAAACGTTTTATAGGATTGTTTAATTTTCATTGACAAAGTGACAACCCTAACACTCAAGTTGACGGCGGTGTATGTTCGGAACAAAGGGCGATACCTACGAAATTTCGTAGATTATAAAAACAGCGGTTTTCTTCAACAATAAAGGTGGTACGTTAAAAAAATACAGAACAGAAGTAACTTTATAATTGTTAGTTTTAATCATACTTCTAAAATAATTAACAAAGAACCTCATCAATTGTTAATTGCAGTAAATCTCGTTCGATATGTTTTTTGTTTGAGTAACAGCCGTGAAATATAGAGAATTGAATAACACGCCATCTAGTGTGTTTAACCTAGTGCACAGTATCGGTAGTATCATTATAGTACCGATAAAAGACGCGAAGGGCGCTGCATAATTATAACAAATTGTCGAAATTAGGTTTAAAAGTTCATTATTTTATGTTTATGAGGAACAAATATTAAAGTTTTATGAAAAAATAATATTTATAGGATTCAATTCTTGTTCATTTAGAATTTTATGTTAAATTGATACACATAACGCCATCTAGAATATTTTATAAGTCACTAATAAAATTTGTTCGTAGTGGAGACCCAGTGGTATTGGCGAAAATATGGTTTATGGTCGTATTATTGTCATTTCTATATAGTTATTGATATTATGGTAAAGTACCTATGGGTATTCTTTATTCTCTCACGTGCCGTAAATAATTTGTCCTTATCTTCTGCTTGTTTCTTGTATCCTAAATTCGTCATCATCATCATATTTGCGCTTCATTCACCTCCTGCGGGGTCTGCTTTTTCTAGTCTAGCTGGGACGTAGCTGAACTTTGATTTCTGTGATATCAAGGTATTATATTGGTATCTATTGTTTAAGACTGATGTATCGATTGGAAAATTTAATGCCTGTACACCAATTTCATAGAGAACCTTTTCTCACAGCGATAGTGGGACGGGCTTTGAGGCATAATAGGCAACATTAAATAAATAGGTATACGTTTTATGCTGATGAGTGTACCCATTAGTTGGGTCAGGTCTTTGGTTACAATAGGCAGCGCTGGCGCCATCTACCGGCATTCTTACAAACTATCGGCAACAATAAACTTCCCGTCATGGATAGGTATAGGCCAACCAGAGTCTCATGGCACGATTTAAAAAAAAGAATTATGAATTTCATATGGCAACGTTAGGGTCATCAAGTCAAATTCGGCGAGTATATAGACGTGTAGATATGTTCACAAAATAGCGAGAATCTTTGACAGAAGACAGTTCCCACTAATGGCTAACAATGTGTTTTTTTTTTTTATTCTAGCACCTACTAACAATGTGTTGCGCTAAATCGTAAGTTGGCGAGTCAATTTGACTTACGATTGGTAGTCGCACATTGCGTTTATGCACTTTGGGCAAGCCATAAAGTTTTATCGCGAAAAATCCTGAAATACCTACTAAGTATACAAAAACTACTATTGACTTTATCTGTAATAAATACCTGTAGGAAAACTTGGCTTTTTGTTTCTAATAACTATTTAAAATAACTATACACAATAATCTTACAGTTATTAATTTAAGATATCTGAAATTTTGTATTGTCTAGGTATAGGAATAAAAAAAAAAAAACAAAATTGAAGAGTAACTTTTATTATTTATAAGTCATAGTTCGATAGATTAACTTAATACATGTACTATTTGTCTTAATGCGATATTAAATAATATGAACACGGAAGCTTTAAAATTATTTACCTTGTGGTAAAATTAAAATAATAAATACCTACTATCAATAACGAGAAAATATTCAATATAATACATTGTCATGTTTTGCGAACCCTACCGCGAGCAGGGTGGAGACCGTGAGCACTCTCACCCCCAGGGCCGCCACAAGCTCCCGCCTCGGCATCTCAAACGCCGGGCACTCGGTGAGCGTGTGCAGCCCCGAGTCCAAGCTCGCGTCGCAGTAATGGCACTGGCACTGGCATTGGCTCTATGCCCATCAGATGCAGATACCGCCCGAAGCTACCGTGTCCGGTAATGATCTGCGTCTGACGGTACGAGAGGCTACCGTGTGGCCTCTCGAGCCACTTCCTCATGATGGGTCTTACCGCCGCAATCACGGCGGGCTCTAGTACCTCCGCCCTACATAATACCGCGGCCATAATAACCACGTGTTGTGTCCCCGGCGGTAGGTAGGGTAGCCCGAGCTCACTGGAGAGTTCTTGTGCTGTCAGTGGGAAGACTAAAGACTACTCCTGCTTTGTCTTCTACACTGACGGCACAGAAACTCTCTGTGTTTACAGGGTCGGCAGAATGATTGTTGCACACGTCCATAGGCTACGGTAACCACTTTCCATCAGGTGAACCGTGTGCATGTCTGCCACTGAGTATAAAAAGAAACATTAACTTTATTACAGTCCACCAGAACGTGAATAAAAAAGATTATAGATTGACTACATTACAACAATATGAAATAAAGGAAGGAAATTAGTTAAGAGTTATTGCTTCCCGGCGACCTTAATGAGGTCGTCCTTCCACCTGGCCCATGGGCAACCCACACCACTGCTTTAGATCGGTCGTTCTGGAAATCTATAGGAGAGGCCTCATGAAAAGTAATTGTGAAATTACAATGGGAAACCGTACTCAAACCGTACTGGGAAAATGTGTGACTGAACCTAGTACTATTATCTATTCTGTGACTGAACTCCGAAAAGTTACGGCATGTCTAAGTAGATATACGTTCTCTTTTTCAAATCAACTAAAGCTTTGAGAATGAGGTAGGTATAAGTTGGTTAAGATTTAGACTTCATTTGTTTCTTTTTCACTAACTAGCTGATCCGCTCTTAAAATTCACCTTCCCGATCCAATAATGCTATCGCCTCACATGCCTTCGTGCAAGTGCAAGCTTAGTTATATCTAAGTATGCTTATAGTTTAATAACAATCATATGAACAATACGGCAGGAATAAAATTACGAATAGATAAACTTTAATTATTATACCGGGTGTAAGGAGAGCGCTCCCGAAGCCGAAGACCCCAAGAGCCGGAGGGGGAGGTTATGTCGGACTCGAACCGACTAAACCGCACGCCGTCTGTGGGTCGTTGTGCTAGGCCGAAGGCTGACCCAGGGCCATTACTCTCGGTCTGGCCCTCCTCGGGAGGCTGACTCGCCCCCGGTTTGGGGGGGCGCGCATCGTCTCGCGATGCACGCCGCCGCCGTGGCCTGCTTCTGCTAGGGTGACGAGCGGCTCCACCCGTCACCCTCAGGCCCGCGCTCATGGGGTGCGGAGGTCGGTCTGCGCCCTCCGACGTTCGAGCCGCCCACGAACGCGGGCAGCGATGTCCACGAGTCTCTCTCGCTCATTGCGCCGTGACCGCTCTGCTGTCTCCTTCACGAGCATACCTAACAAACTCCCGCCTCGGCGTCTCAAACGCCAGACACGCTCGCGTCGCAGTGATGGCACTCGGGCGTTGGCCCGAAATTACCGTGACCGGTAATGACCTGCGTCTGACGGTACGAGAGGCCACCGTGTGGCCTCTTTAACCACTCCCTCATGATGGGTCTTACCGCCGCAATCACGGCGTGCCCTGCGCGTGGTTGCTCAAGTCGCCAAAATTACGCGACTAAAAATACAGTGATTTTAAGTGACGTGATAAGAAGATAAGCAGTAAATATACTCAAGATAACAATGCACAATAACTTACTTACAAAATAACTTACCTACATATATATATACAATTTGATTTATTTTTATTGCCTTGTTTGCAATAAACTCGTTATTTATGATCCAAATATATTATGAATTATGAAAAAAATACTAAATGCTCTCCCACGCTATGTTCATTAAAAATACCTACGCAGAAATAAAAGGATCCTAAATACAATCCTTTGCACTAATCAGATTTTTTTAATATAAACAAAAAATATTTGACCAATAACCCTACACCACTCCTATTTACGTAAAATTTTTCATTGAAGTTAGTAAATTGAAGCATGCTTCAAAATAGTAGTTTGTATTACATATTTTACTATAAGCTTCCTCCTGCATCCTCTCTAATTATAGTATGGACTAGTATCAAATGAAATTAAATAAAAACCTCCAATTCCCCTTCACAATGTAATAGTTCAGATAATAAGCATTATTCACACCTGCATTTATAATATGAAATAGTTGTCTTCTGCCTATCCTTGTTTGGATTGACAGTAATTGACCGTTATATCAACATCATTAATTAAAAACTATCATAGTATTATGTGGTACAGTCAGCATCAGAGCGATCTTGAAGAAAATATACTCAAAATGATGCCTTGCCCCCATTCCTGTTGCCTGATTGATCTGATAATTGCTTCGCACCTTTAGTTCGGGCAATAAAATAATTTAAGTCAATAAAACAGTTTGATTTGCTCTTAATACCTTCATTTTAAGAACATTTTGAGACTTTGTAGTCAAGATCATTCTGACACTGATTGTACCTTTTCATGTCATTGAGTAGGGTACAGAAGCTGTGCGCGTTTCCTTGGTGTTAGAAATAGATAAGAACAGGCTCTTTTCTTTTTAAGAGTACCGAGACAGGCCGTAGTAAGAGGTGGAGATGATGTCTCTGCACGGCCATGGTGCGGCGAAAGACGTTCGGTGTTAGACAATGCAACCAAACTCACCAAACAACCTGAAAACATAACATTGAGAAATTAAAATAACTGAAAAATCCCCAGCCGCTCTCACAACCGCTTCGCTATCACCTAGGTACGAGAATGTTGATTTAATCTATTTATATCTGTTATATTTAGACTCATAATCTAAATATGCAAGATCACGCAATTTCAAGGAATTCTTTACGCAACTTAAGATAATAAAGATTTTGATAATAATGGTAGGTATTTAAATATAATTCAGGCTTTCATGACGGGAATTTGTATCCGAAGCAACTATCAAATTTGCTAACTGATAACACTAGTGGACTGATGAGCTTCACCTTAGAAAATATCTATCGTGTTTGCCAGAAGGGCATTATATAGTTTTTTAGGGTTCCGAACCCAAAGGGTAAAAACGGTACCCTATTACTAAGACTTCGCTGTCTGTCCCTCCGTCCGTCTGTCACCAGGCTGTATCTCAAGAACCGTAGTAGCTAGACAGTTGAAATTTTCACAGATTGTGTATTTCTGTTGCCGCTATAACAACACATACTAAAAACAAAATAATAATGATGATCCCATACAAAAAATGTGTTACTTTAGCCCTTTTTCATGCCCATTTTCAGTCGCCGAGCTAGATCTCTAGAACCGTAATAGCTAGACAGTTAAAAGATTATGTATTTTTACTGTGGCTACAACAACAAATAGTAAAAATAAAATTAAAATAGTATAATATTTAAAGCTTCCATACAACAAAACAATTTTTTTACCGTTTTTTACTCGATATTAATAATGGCTACACGTAAACGCTACAAATAATTACAAATTATTAAGATTATATATTGACTTTTAGCCTTTTTTCTGGTACGGAACCCTTCGTGCGCGAGTCGGACTCGCACTTGGCCGGTTTTTTTTTTTTAATTCAAGATACGAGACCACCACTACTATGGGATTCCCGTGACTATACTAAGCTGATAAAAAGCAACAGAAACATTAGGTAATAGCTAGACAGTTGAAATTTTCACAGATTGTGTATTTCTGTTGCCGCTATAATAACAAATACTAAAAACAAAATAATAACGATAATTAGGGGGGGGGGGGGGCTCCTATACAAAAAATGTGATATTTTAGCCCATTTTCATGCCCATTTTCAGTCGCCGAGCTAGGTTTGAATTTGCACAGATTATGTATTTTTACTGTGGCTACAATAACAAATATACAAATTATTAAGGTTATATATTGACTTTTAGCCTTTTTTCTGGTACGGAACCCTTCGTGCGCGAGTCGGACTCGCACTTGGCCGGTTTTTTTTTTTAATTCAAGATATGAGACCGCCACTACTATGGGATTCCCGTGACTATACTAAGCTGATAAACAGCAACAGAAACATTACGTATATTTTAGGTTTCTATAAATACAAAAACAATAAAAGGCAATGTTAGCCAATTAAAAATTTCACCAGCGCACCTGGTCGTGGCTCCTGCAATTTTGCCAGTATGTTGATGACTATTCCAAAAGAGTTGACACATTTTCATGAATACAATAAGTTAAGCTTCTTACTGACAGTCGTCTACACTGCTTACCTTGTTTAAAATCCATTTCATCTCAACATCACTGGAGCTGTCGGAGGCGGGTAACCAGGCTGGGAATAGTTTTGCGGTGGAGGGTAACCTTGTGGTGGTGGATAACCATGCTGTGGTGGATAACCGTGCTGTGGAGGGTACGTATGTGGTGGTGGGTAGCTGTGCGGCGGGGGATAATTTTGAGGTGGGGGATAAGGTTGGGGATAACCGTGAGGTGGAGGATGCGCGTAGCCTGGTTGAGGTGGTGGTGGTGCAACAGTTGGCTGTTGGACAATGACAGTCTGTGGTGGTTGCTGCTGTTTCTGTTGCCCGCAAGCATTGGGGCACAGACACGGTATCAGGCAGCAAGCGCTTAACGCTATACAGCAAGGATTGCAGCAACAGTCATTGCAATCACCGCAATCTCCGCAATCGCAATCCCCGCAGTCACCGCAATCTCCACAGTCGTCCATCGAAGTACAGATTCGTTTACAAGCACCACCAAAATAAGCCTGACTGCGGCTTCACAATGAATAATACAGATTGTATTGTTCCTAACAAAATGGCGGCATTTATCACAATTTCGTCCCTTATCATAAGCTGTTATCGAGTGATTTACGGATTAGTCACATACTGTATGTACCTATGCCAAAAACGCTGTTATTAAAACAGTAATGATGTCCCTACTATAAATTTATTCTTGAGTGAGTTCTGATGATATCTTCTTTTTGAGCGTTTTGTCCATGGAGAAGGAAATGATAGCGGAGATGTTACAAGGGAATCGAGTCGCGAGCCTTCCATATGTCAAAACGACTCAATTGGTCTGTGACGTCACCATCCAGTTCTAGTGAAACGTCCTTGCGTTCGGTTGTCATTTTTGGTCAAAAGTTCAAGGATAAAAATAGCTTTAACCTGGTTTAAGAATGAAGTGTACAGTACAAGGATGTACAAAGTGTAAAAATAAACAATGTCAACATTTTAAGGGTATTACATTTCATCAGTAAGTCCACTATATTTAAATTTTAATTTTTCCGAAAAAAATGTCTTAACAGAACCATCTAGCGTAGAGAAGAAATAAGTAACCTAGTCTGGCATGTATACTAGTTATAATAATAACTCAATTCATTTTATGAAAATGATCACAATAATCTCGCCCGACTTCATTAGCAATTTCAAAAATGTTATATTATTTATTAAATGGAATATTTTGCTAAAATTGAAAATTAAAGTAAAAAAAATTGGGCCATCTGTCGGTATAAGGCCAAATCATTTAGCCCCCTAAATGATTTTGCTATAATCCAAAAGATGGCCTTATTTTTGAAAATTATTTCCTTAAAATAGATTATTCTAGAATTCTGTGTAGCGCTTAGTGGCGAATAGTCAAACTATATAACAAAAATGACAAGGTCTGTTTCTGTTCGGTTTCGCTATGACACACTAGATGGAGACGTGGACGAGGTATGACGTCATGCCCCCCGCGTCTCCCTTCCCACCCGCATTTGGTCACGCGTTTTTCTTAAGAGAAATTTGACTGTGGCATCTCCGCTACTTAATCATATTCTGTCCTCCGTGGTTTTGTCTTATGATTTCAATTAAAATAATTAGCATCATTTTATCTTTGGCTAAAAGATTATTCAATCGATTTTATAAGTTACTGAGGTACTTCTTCATTATTTATCTCTATTTATTATACATTATAAAGGGTCTACAAAGTAAATAACACCTTCAGTAATAGAAAATATAATGATTATGAGATGGAATTAGTATAAGAACTAGAAACTCGTTATAACATTCCAGGCTGATTGTAGTTAGAGAAAAGATATATTTCATATTTTTGCATGAACGTAATGTCGAATAACTACAGACGTACCTGTATCATTTCCTCCCGGAGGACATCCGTGAGCTTATAGGTAATAATGATTTTGTAAGTAATAAGAAATCAATTGTGACTATTCAGAAAAAAAATATTGTCCATGAGTAAAGACTTGTCCATTAGTAAAGTTTTTTGAGTGATTGCATAAACAGCTGACCTATTTTCTTAAGATTTTGGCTTTATTATTGAGAAAACACAGTATTTATGTAGGTATTTGGGAGGCTACACACGGAACCGTAGCTAATGTTCACGAGGCGTTTTAATAAACATAAACTCTGAAGCATTTTCGTCTTGATAGACCTATAACAGGCCAGCAGGCCATTACAGTTAATTCAGTTAATTTTACTATAAGTAGGTAGGTAGGTATGTTCTGCAAATATTGTGTTATGTTGAGATTGTTAGAAACCAGAAAACGTTAAGTTACTAAAAACCTCTGTTTCGTAATTACATCTATTGAATCAAGCTAAAAGACGGCACGATATTTGAAATAATTCCAAACCTTTCACCTAACAGATTATTAATTCCTAAAAATGCTCACGGATATGTTGAAAACTCAACTTCTGAAGAGCAATTTCTATTATATTCGAACACCACCTTTCTGTTACAGACAATCTTATGGATGACGATTGGCACCCCCGCATTCACTAATAGGTAGGTATATTTTAAAAGTTCAACCAGTTTGCAGTATGCGTCAAAATAAAGTTCATTTTTTGTGCCACTGCATTTGAGTGATAAAATGGCTTACGGTGCAAAGAGATGAATAGCTATCTATTCTATTAACATTATTGCAATACCATTACTTTTCAGTGTCGATACAAGTTACTTACCTCAGTAACAGTTTCCCCAGATAAACATATTATATCTAGGTTTCCTTTTTGATGATTTATAATCATACAAAAATACCTCATTACAATATCTTAACGTTTGGTTATTGTAGTTGTGACAGCAAATTCGCTATTTGATATGCAAATTAGACACGAAGAAACTAAATGAACGGAATTCTTATAAAAATGAGAGGACGCCACAGACCAAAATGTAACAGATTCAAATGAATTAGCCTTTGCACTGCGTGATGGACATAAGTAGGCCTCTCAAGGTGCACGGCGGTGCACCATATCATCAAATTCTCCGCTTTCCTCATTCAGTCTATTCCAGGCACCCTTTTTAGGTCGTCAAAGTTCAGAGATTTAAACAAGTATTATAATATTCAAAAAATATATTACTATTATGTACATAAAATGATACAACAATTCGAATAATAAATAGCGAAATTTAATTAGTATTCTAACAATTGTAATAACGTAACGGTTAAAACAAGATTTTTATTGAATTTGTTTCCTTGTGTCTGACGATACTATTTATAAAAGCTATTTATTTATATACTTATTTAGAACTATTTAGCTAGTGGAGAAAAGATTTTTTTTTAAATTATACAATTTACGCCTTTGTAGCTGTAAAATAATAAAAGTCACTGTTCTTACATGTTTATAAATCAACAGCACTTAACAGTCTGAGTTTATATTCGATAATAATAAAAATAAGTACAAAACGGCATTTCTTACTTCTTATGTGAATATTATAGGTATAAAATATCATTAAAAATAGTAAAATAACATAATAAAATAAGTATAAGTATATTACTTAATTAATTCGTATTATTTATAACCTGACATAATTTTCACATTTGATTGAAATAAAAGTATAAAATATCCTTAGGCGTGGGCGGCTTCATTTTGGTATTAATCCTTGAAATTACATCAGGGCATAAAGTGACAATTATATTATATAATCCTATATCCCTATATCAAGTTAAATTAATATTACAAAAAATATTAGTTAAATTAAAAACCATAAAAAACTAAAATCGACTACGAAGTTAAGTAAGGATTATAAAATAGAACTGCCACAGATGATATTTATTAATAATTCAATGAAATCAATTCAAGAATTCCTTAACGTTAAGTAGCTACTCATTGTCAAGTATTATAATAACTCGAAATATTATATTTATATCAATTTTCATAATAATAATTCATCGTTTTAGCTGATAACTTCTGATGAGACTGCGTTTCGAATCGGTTGTTACCCCAACCGATTTCATAAAAGTATTCGAAACTTACAGGTATCCGATATTTTGACAGAACTTTTCGATATTTTGGCATAAAGCAACTAAGTATTAACCTATCATATTAGTAAAAACTCATTAAAGACTGTATTCTAAGTACAAGCAAAATACAGATATTGGTCTAGTATTTAAGATTTCTTTTTTCAGTAATCTATTTTATTGCAAGTGCTAAAACCCTCCTCTTAAGTAAGCTGATTACTACCAATAAATAAACTTTATAGAATTATTTTGATGAAATATAAAATATTCGTTACTGCTGATACCCTGGGCTGCTTAAGTCCTTACACAATTAGTACGTAAATAATATCACAAACACCATCAGTCACATTTATAAACATAATATTTTCATAAGTATGAACAAAGAATATACAAATACCTACATGTTTCTATGAGCAGTACTGTCTAATTAAGTTAGAGCCACTTTACACTTATCCAACTTACTCATAAGCCTTGGTTTGGCATGTATATTTATTTTACTTCTTTAATTTTAACCTTATTATTTCCCACGTTTTTCTTTATTTTTATGTTGTGGTTCTCCTACATTCAAGGTTGTACGGTAATTTTATATTTCGTATTTAGTCAGATTATAACAGATTGTTACAGCACAACAAAACGCTGATTGAATAATCAAATATCGACATAAGCAGTGGCTAAAATGATCAAAGTAAATCAAACAAGGTCATTCCGTTCACCTATTTTTCAAGAGTTATATTTTTCTTAGAGAATAGATAAAAAACCAATCAAACTTGTGAATATTGATCGCAACAAGAAGTACTTTTTCCAGGTATATCACATAAAAAATACATTTCGTCTAGTATTTGAACCAAGTAGCCAAGTACTTTTACTTGTGTTATCAAAAAAAAAAAATACTTCGGTTCACTTAACAAGGAACCAATCGAATGTCATTTTTTTCGTAAGAATTTTCAGGACATAGGATGTAACTTTAAGTGAATATTGTTCACATTAAAAGTACGTAAGTACCAATTTTAGTACGAGCAGATACTGTTATCTACGTGTATATGGTGGAGGCGGTGATCCAATAGTGATCACAGTTGGTTGAGTTAGTACTGGTGGAGGATTATGAGTAACGTGATGATGCACCACAGTAGTGCGGGATGGAGGTGGACTGCAGCAGTCGCAGCACAGGCAGGGGATACAGCAGCAGCAACATGGACGACAGGAGATGTGGCAACCCATTCTAGAAAAAGAGAAAAATCCTTATTGTTCACAAAACAAAACAAAATGTGAATAGGTAACAAAATATGGAATACGCGGTTTATTTATCGCAAAGTAAATTCTTACAGGCAACCTTACAATGAATTTAAATTCTATAGATGAATTTTAGATGAGATTTTATATTAGTTATTTTGATTTTGGTAACCGGTCGATCGATTTTGAGCCTGTTGTCTGTATGTAAAACGTTTACTTAATGTTAATTGATAGATATAATAATTTTCATGCACACATATTGCAAATAAAAGTTCTGCGCTTAACACCTACTCAGTTAGCTAAATTTATTACGGCTATACTCACCTAAATCGTCTGGATGCGCAAGACTAGTTTCGGACCCGACCGGAGTCCTTATTCATGAGCAGAGCATCTTAGCGCGGCGATGTCAGGGGATTGTACGTCGTTCGACGTCAGGAAAGGAATGATATACATGAATAAGGACTTCGGTCGGGTCCGAAACTAGTCGGGCGCATCCAGATGATGGACGTGAGTATAGCCGTAATTTTATCTAATTGAAAAATGGCTCACGATAGTTTCTATACCTACTTCGTTCTTTGTTAGCAGTTATAGAAATTTATTTTATCAACACTAAAAAACTTGTAATATCTCATAACTATCGAAAAAGTGGATAGTAACTAATGTAGGTAGCAAACTTGAAACTATCAACCAACGTGAAGACTGCAATTTGCCTTTAATGTTTAGTATGTACTTCATTGATAATGATTAGAAAAGAAAACTGGTCGACAAGGTCAACATTTATATATACCTTCTGTCCGTCTTTCACGCCTAATCCTAATGGTATAGGGGCAGATTAGATTTTGAGAAAGGACTTAAGCTATGTTTGGTCACGATAACCGACATCCAATCGGGCGAAGCCGCGAGCAAAAGTTAGTTACCAAATGATTTTTTTTAATTCACTCTTTCTCTGCAGTAGGTAGTACTAATAAAATAGAAACTGTTATTGTGATTCACAAGACAATAGGCTCCATGACGTGTCACTTTCAACAAAAACAAAATAAATGTACCATGAAAATGCATTCATTGCTCGTTTACCTTGACGACCTAATTTACTGCGCAGGCTAGTTTCTAAAATGTCATAACATAACGCACAACTCGTAATGATAAAAAATATAATGTTAAATGATTGGTGGTTTACTACCTATGTTAATTTTCATGTTATATAATTAAAGAACAAAGAGTAAAATAATAAGACTGCCAATGATTCCTATGGCATTCTGACTGCCAATTTTCTTGTGCTATAGGAGCATTTTAAATATTGACTAAATAAACAAACTATATAGACATTGTTAAATGCTTAAATATGTCCACTGCTGGACAGGGGTCTCTCCCAATGTGCGTCATCCTCCGCCTTCTTGGCATGTTATACCTTGGTATTTCATTATTACATTAATACGTTCGATGTACAGTCAGCAACAGATCAATCTTGACGAATAAAATACTCAAATAACCTTAATGCTTTGTTTTTCTCCCCTTCCTGTTGACTGATTGTTCTGATATTTGATATACAACTTTCGTTCGGATATTTATACAATTTAAATTAATAAAACAGTTTGATTTATTCTTAACACCTTAGTTTTAAGATCATTTTGAGACTTAGTAGTCAAGATCGTTCTGACGCTGACTGTACAACAGTCTACCAGCATTAACTTAACTTCGGACGTAACTAAGAAAATCGTTATGAAGATGATTAGTTTTTCTTTTTAACACTTCACGGAGCTCAGAGTTATTTATATGGCCTATATTTCTAAATATCTCACTAGCGATGCATGATGCAATAATTCTAATTCTGAAACAATAAACGTACCTAAATACAAAAGATCCATTGTTTATTGAGATAACATAAAATTTCAGTTTATGTTTATTTGAACTTGTGTAACATAGATATCTTTAGTTATTAACGAAATTTACATTAGGAAACCTTGTTTATATTATAATTTTATTTCATTATTTCATGGCATTTAAAAGGCGGCGTGGTTTGTTTCTGAATAACTTGCTAACGTCGTAGACACGCCAAATTAGGTACCTACTTATTACAAACGTTTACATTCACTTATTTATAAATATTTGCATTACTATGCTAATAAATAAAACCGTTTTTAATTATCACCAAGTCATGCGCTGCATGTATCTATGTCGCAGCCAGCTAGTTTAATCAGCCGTGCAATTAACTGTCTAGGCTCTTTACTGAACGGCGCCGTTCAATTAGCGTCCTAAATGATGTTCAGCGAGTCGATCAAACGGCTAGGCATATGGCTTGGATCGATGACGTTTAATAATTTGCCTAACCATTTAATCAAACCGCTAAGAAAATGACTACTTTCTGCATGGTTATATTGGATTGCACAGCTATCTCAATAAACAAATTCACAAATTTTCTGTGAATACACGTCTATTTACCCCTTTGGGGATTTACAGGGGTGAGTATATGTATGTATGTAATTGTCTATCTTATTTCGGGGTGGCGGTAATGGCTTAAGCATTAGCCAGTCAGTTTATTAAATGTTGTAATAAACGTTACGGCTGAATATCATTCAGGCCGTTCATTGAATGGCGCCGTTTAGTTAACAGCCTAGGCAGTTAATTGAATGGCTGATTGAGCCAGTTGGCCGTGACATCTTCATAAGTACGATGCAAATAAATATACAGAGGTACAGATATAGGTCATAGGAATGCATAGAGGTAATCGTTTTAATGCAATGTTTTTGTATTACCCACAATAGGATATTAGTTTTAATAGGTAGGTATTACGTTATGACTCATAGTAATAGATTACGTGACCCTTCGCCCTCCTTAAATAGAATTGTCACGCTATATGCCTACATATTAGGTATGCATATAAACTAGCATTAAATTAAAACTGGTACTGTAAGTATTTTATGTTAACTGTACCACTTTTTAATGGTATAATACAGTACGTTATACAGAAATTGGTGTTTGCCACTTTCTACCCCGCCCCAGGTATTATGCTCGCGTATTGTTTTAGTAAAGACATCACTACTGATTGTTTCAAATCAATTCTATTGTTAAAATAATTGAAATCACAAATGGAGTCGAAACGTTTGGGCCTTGGGGTCAGAGCGCCCACAATCTCTTCAGGGAGATTGCGAAGCGTATGGTCGACGCTTCTCGTGACCAGAAGGCTGGCCTCTTTTTAGGTCAGAGATTAAGTATTGCCATACAACGTGGCAATGCTGCCAGTCTTCTGGGAACGCTATCTAAGAGGCAACTTAACCAAGTCGGATTGCGCAGCTATCACAATAAACTTATCACTAATTTTTCTGTGAATACACCTCTATCTACCCCTTGGAGATTTACAGGTGTAAGTATATGTATGTGTATGTATGTAATTTTCTTCTATTCAATCTTACGATTGGCCTAAGCATTAGCCAGCCAGGTTATTAGATGATGTAATAAACGAGACGGCTGAATATAATTCAAGCCGTTAATTGAATGGTGCCGTTTATTAAACTGCCTAGGCGATGGCTGATTAAGCTAGTTGGCGGCGACATATACATAGTAACTTTATTAATTGAATTGAATTTAAAGTTAAGATATGGTTTTTTTTTACCTGCGGGAAATCCCCACGGAACCCCCCCCCCCCCTTCGGAGCCGAAGTGGGAGGTTATGTCGGACTCGAACCGACTAAACCACACGCCGTCTGTGGGTCGATGTGCTAGGCCGAAGGTGAGGTTGTCTCGTGACATATCCCTCGCAATTAAGATATATTATGGTAATGCTTTCAATGTACATAATTTTTAGTTAAAATACGAAGATAATAAATGATTGAATTTAAAAAAACACAACTTAGAAACCTCGACAATGAAACACAAATAACATGATATTGGGATAATGTGAGTCGTTATGATGTTAATTTATATTTTACCAAGCAATTAGTTTGTGTAGTAGGGACTAGAATCAGTAATTAATTATATTCAACGAAAAACTAGATGTGGTCCTTATAACAAGACTTAAACATTACAGATGACTACAAACTACAAGCATTAAATGTGTTACTAAGCTAAGCAACTATCTACTCTTAAAAGGGTCGTCCACATTCCTTACCTTAACTAATATCCATTTCATCTGTACATAGGTTGTTGTTGGTACGGGTATGCGCCTGGAGGGGGTGGGTAACCCTGCTGGGGATACCCGTGCGGTGGGGGATAACCTTGCGGTGGAGGATATGGGTAGGCCCCTGGTGGTGGGTGTTGTTGTACAACTACAGGCGGTTGGTGTACGACCGTGACTGTGTTGGGGTGCTGCTGTTGCTGACCGCAGGCGTTCGGACACAGGCACGGTACCAGGCAGCAAGCGCTTAGTGCCAGGCAGCAAGGATTGCAGCAGATGTCACAGTCGCCGCAGTCGAGCGAAAAGCAGAGCCCCATTTTCTTCAACTAAAACGGATAGCAATGTAAGCACTTTAGTATAACGTCAAAGAATATAATTATAACGATAAAACTACTACAAGACAAGCTGTTTCGAACGAAAATATAATTTATGTGGCTGGTCCTGGGTGAGGCAGGAATAAATTTAAAATAACATTTCAAAAAAAAGGAACTGGATGTAGAAATTAGATAAGTTCTTGAATTAATGAATTACGACTCCTATCTGTATTTTAAAGGCATAATACAACTTTTCGTAATGGCATCTGTATGTCAGCTATAGCTATAAAAAGTTAAGTACAGACAGCTCCGTGGTGTAGCGGTAGCGAGCGCGGCCGCTACGCAGAAAACGCAGGTTCGATCCCCAGTCTATGCAAATATTTGTATGCATGAATATGGATATTTGCATTGGTCTGGTTGTGCCTCAGAGAGCACGTTGAGAATAGAATAGAATAGAATAGAAGTCTTTATTTGCATGAAACACAGTGTGAAGGATGTTACATAACGTTGGTTTCTTAAAGTGCGGTGTGTCTCATCGATCTATCGGCATGCAAATTAGAGCATTACAAAACTAATTACAATTGTCAAATTATACTGTTGGTACGGGTACGGTCCCGGTTGCCATGTGAACATCTATGGCAGTCGTTACGTGTAGTTGGAGGCCACAAAATCCAACATCTGGTAGGTATAACTGCAATGCTTAGATATCGCCTTTGGGTTGTGGATATCAAATGGCAGTCGCTTCAAGGAAAATATCGAAGTTTATCCAAATCCGCAGTTGGACTGAAAAAGCGGACCTCGGACTCCAAGTTTAAAGACTACGAATGCGACTGAGATTAACGCTAGAATGCAGAAGAAGGTATAAAAAGTTAATTGTTCGGTTGTAGTTTTTCGCGATACCCATTTTATGTTCCGTACTACCAATCTAGACATTAATTACTTTGAATTAAATTTTTGAAGCATTTACTATGCTAACTTTTCAAATCGATTTTTTTTTTTTTTTTTTTTTTTATTTAATTATCAGAATACATACAATCAAATCAATCTTACTTAATGTATCGCTAAAGCTACTGGAGCTTGTGTGCGATATATATGATTCCATATTCCGGTAGGCTCATAGATATTGCACATTTTAAATTGGCATGGAAAAGAGAAAAAGAAAACAACAAAAAACACAAAATAAGTACAACAAATCGTCAACAATCGTAAACAAGACATCTATACAATCTACTGCAATCGGAGTCGTACTTTCTAACAGGACTGTAGGTGTCCCTACAATTCTGTCAAAAAATAGGACTTGAGCTTATATTTAATGTTTCTCACATTTATTTTATCTCGTATGGAGGTAGGTAAAGAATTGATGAGGCGCGGTACAAGGAACGTACTCGTCCGCTCACCGTAGCAATTCCTCGCCCTCACAATAGCCAGTTTTTTTTGTGCGACTCGTCGTGTATATACAGGATGCTCTATTCTGTTTTGGATTTTTTCATTAAAGTATTGTTCTTTTAATATATTTAATTTTACTTTATCGTGTATTGGAAGGGTTTTACAATATTTAAATAGTTTCAACTCCTCAGTGCATTGGTGTCTAACCTTAGGTGGTACGATTAATTTTAATATTCTGAGCTGTAGGTTATAGATCGAGTCGAGGTAAGTTTTGTAGGATCTACCATAACTAGATAGGCCATAGCTAATGATCGCGTCAACAAATGCATTGTATAGCAAAAGTCGGGTTTTGAAGGGCGTACGATTTCTTATAGTATACATTTTAGCCAGCATCGTGCGCAGTTTGTCACAGACCCGACTGACATGAGGCCCCCAGTTAAATTTACTATCGATTATCAGACCCAGATAGGTATGTGTGTTGACCTGTTCAATATTTGAGCATGACGTGGTTTCACAGATTAATGGGTGATTATTAGCGTACTTGTGTAGACAAATGTGGGAATGAGCTACTAGTTGGTATTCGCAGTGCTGACATTTCAAGTGAGGTGATTTTATATGCATTAACTTTGTTTTTTGGGCATTAAGCACTAGTCCCACATCGTGACACCACATATTGAGCCTATCAAAGTCGTGCTGCATGAATGACATGATTTTTCCCAGGTTTTTGCCTGCAATAAGAAGGCAAGTGTCATCAGCAAATTGGTAGGACTTGCAATGTTCAAATACTGAGTTCATGTCATTGACGTAAGCTAAGAAGTGCAGGGGACCACAGACAGAACCTTGAGCTGTTCCATGGGTCATATGCCCAGATGCCCAGATGGGACTCGAACCCACGATCTTTCCCTTACAGAGGGAATGCTCCGACCACTAATTACTTTTTTCTCTGTATTCAGTAAATGGCTCTCCTATATCGCCTTAACACGAATAGAGACAGGAATTTAGTTCTAATTTATATGTACAGTGGCAATCAGAAAATGTTTACTATTTTTCAAATTAGATTCTATATCAAACTTTTCACTAAAGTCTAAAATCCATTACAAGTTACTTATTACCTTTCAAACGTCAGTATGCAAAATTACGCATCGAGAGAATTATTAATCCCAATTGATAAGGAAACTCATTTCTTAAATGACATATTTCAAAATTGATTGTTTGAACGTCATAATTATGGACAAGAGCAATTTGCCCCCTAAAAGCCAACCACTCATCCTGATCATTCACCTGAATCTCGTGGGGGGCGGACACACGGAAAAAAATTTACTGACGTGACCAACGTGGCTCTGGTACACTTGACATTGGCGTTTCGCCATCACAAAATTTTATAATACACTTTACTTGACATTTACTCTACACCTTGAGGTTGGCAGAATCATCGGTACCTATATAACTGATGCAAGGAGCCATTTGAATAAAATAAGAAGTAGAAGACCAATTTATTTTCTTAGCGAAATAAAAATATTTCTTCTGCAGAAGAATCCATTAAGAAGGAAAAGAAGAAAATAATGGCAAGTTTAACCACGGAGCGAAGAACTCAAATAATGTTTACCTATATATGAAAACGACGACGGAAGATTACAGAAATAATTCATGATGACGACCAAAACTAACCACCGCCACAGAATAGATAATAGTACTTCACCGCGCAAATAACAAAAATGATTCGTTGTTACGAAGACAACCTATTCACACCAACTATTATTTTGCTGCTTTATATAATGCGAGTGCTCGGATGATCCGACGAGTTTTGTACAGTACTGGACAACACCTTTCTGCGAGCAGGTCATGCTCGCGAAGGAGACAGCAGAGCGGGCGCGGCGCGGTGAGCGAGAAAGACTCGCTGACATCGCTGCTCGCGCCCGAAGGCGGCTCGGGCGTCGGAGGGCGCTGACAGACCTCCGCCCCCCATGAGCGCGGGCCTGAGGGTGACGGGTGGAGCCGCCCGTCACCCTAGCAGAAGCAGGCCACGGCGGCGGCGCGCATCGTAGGACGATGCGCGCCGCCGCCGTGGGGATTTCCCGCACGTAAAAAAAAAAAAAAAAAAAGTACTGGACAACACTACAGACACCATTCTATTAAAGTGGAGCTGAAACCTCAGCACAGAACAGCCCGGTTTAACTTTGACAACATCTCGATTTTGATTAGTCGAATATTATATTTACCGATGAAAAAACTTTTAAATCAAGCCAATTTGGAAGATTACCTTTATGGCTCTATAATCGCACTCGGTATGATGAAGCTCATATCGTACCTCAAAACGAGTCAGGTCTCATAACAGTAAACTTATAGGGATGAATGAGAATCGACGGTGTTGGAGAACTGGCCTCTTTAGAGAATAGGTCTACTTCCATTAATTATGTGTTGCTTTTTGGACGAAGTGATTCTGCCTACTGTACGCGCAGTGTATCCTGCAATAGAATTCCCACAAATTACTTACGTTCAAGATAAGGCGCGCATACACACGGTCCGTGTTACCATGGCGAAGTTCAACCTACACTGCGACATTCGTCTCATTCAATAGCCCGCACGGTTAGCTGATTTTAACCCTATAGAAAGCCCGCTTATGGTTCAACGCTGGGACGGCAAAAATGAAAGAAAGCCAGATGCACTTCGATTCCAATATGCTAGAGTATGCAACTATATTAGAGGGGCCGATCTATGCGCGTGTCTTGTTGCATCTATGCGACACAGCGCCACAGCGACACAGATTACGAGCCGTCATACCTGCGGAGGGAGGTTATTCTAGGTAATAATAGAATTTGGTTTCAAAAGCAAATCGAATTGGAACTTGAGAATTTTTATCTTATTGTGGCTATTGTTTAATTAGATACATATTAGACTTAAGAACTGTGAAAGCAAAACAATAAATAATACTGAAAAGTGAACCATTGGAAAATAATATTCTACTCAACCATTGATATCATTGGAGGTGCTATCTAAATACCCATATCTAATCTGTCATATTTAGATGCATCTGTTAAGAAGATAACGTATTAAACAAGAGGTATAAATGAACTAGCTTTTTGCCGCAGCTCCGCCCGCGTGGACGTCGGTTATCGCGACCAAACATAGCCTATGTCCTTTCTCAAGGTCTAATCTACTCCTCTACCAAATTTCATCAAAATCGGTTCAGTGATTTAGCCGTGAAAGACGGACAAACAGACACACACACTTTCCCATTTATAATATAAGTAGATACCTATGGATACTACCTTACATTACTCAAAACTAGTGATTCTGATATTTAGTGTTATATTCCGCCCGCGTAGACGACTGAACCCCTTCCGCTGCTGACCCTCCCCGATAGTGTGATGTAAGAGCGTTTTCACACTCATCCGATATCGGTGTCGGACGCCGATAGCTGACATCCGATAGCGACACCTTGTGCTGTTTTCACATTTGCCCGATAAAATCGGCCCGATACGTTCATTTGCTCGATGGCACAGACTAGTTAGGGATGCTAGGAGTAAAAAAGAAAGAAAAAAAATTTTTCGACCTTATTGACATGACATGGTATCTAGTTTTTTTTTCTTATATTCGTGATCAGCGTCATCAATTAAAGCGAAAAGAAATGTAACTCAGAAAATTTCAGTAAGGTCGAAAATTGCTTGCAGTCGCTGTTTTAGTTTCTTTGTGTTCCGATATCGGGTCAAAACAGTGGTGTTGGCTCCGATAACCGATATCGGGCCGGACAATGTGAAAGAGAGATACATATCTCATACATTTCACTTCCTCCGTTATCGGATGTCGGATATCGGATGTGCATATGCGGAGTGTGAAAGCGCTCATAATATATGACACTCACAAATCATGTTGCTTTCTATTGGTAAGAGAATTTGCAAAATGAGTTCAGTAGATTCAGAGATTACCCCTACAACGTCACAGACTCATCACACACCTTTTTAAAACACTTACCTACTCAATAAGTATAGATTTGATTTTATGAAGCTAGATTAATATAGTTAAAAAATTAGAAGCCTTTTTGTTTACTACATTCCATCTACAGGAAGTTATTGCCTCACCGAAGTTATTAGCTATTTACCTATGATAAGATAGCAGGAATTACATTACACGCCATTAACTTTGGACAGCATAATCAGTAATCAACTGATAAAAACCTCCCATGTACACACTGAAACCATACCACTGCTATTAGCACGCCTTAAAGCAGTCCTTCATACCTAGGAGATTGGTTTAGGGTCTAGATCGAATCCTGGCTACATAGATTAATTCAGAGTGGGCCATGAAACAAGGTATTTTCTACCTAAAACCCAACAAGTTATAAAGAAATAAAAGAATATGCAGGTAAATTAAGTAGGTTGCTTTATTTAGAGATAGGTAAGTGTATGAAGGAACTACCTATAAATGAATAACCTATAACTGAACTACATATAACTGAAATGCCTATAACTGAAAGGAAAAAGTATAGATTAATGTCTTGACGTGCGGCTATTTTGATAATATCCACATCCATTTGTCTAATAGACTACATATTTATCAGATAAACTTAATAAATTAATGGTACCTACTGGTGTAAATCGTATACACATTAAATTGAATCATCTGCTACCTTCTTGCCCTACAATAAGTAGTCTACTGGTGGTAGAGATTTAATGGCACAAATTTGTCACAAATGTCGGCCGGGTGGTTACCACCGAGCACGATTGCGAAAAACCCTCTATTGTAATCCAATCTCAGTTGGATTGCGTTCAGAGGTTAGCAAGTGCATAGCCGGGCACCACGCGATGGTGTGCCGTCAAGTTGAATGCCACCATTGTTAACATTGAATGTGTATGTAATGGTGACCCTATTTCCTGAGACTTTGCCTTCAGCTTACCATCAGGCGAGGTGAAGTCAAATTGACGTGTCCTATATAAAAAAAGTATAAAGATAACTGATTCAAACAATCCTCTCTTTTTCTTGATCATGGGAATCCCCCTTTTGCGCACGTACAAATGCAATTGAAATTTGCCAAGAATACGATAATACAAGACAAGTACGCTGGTATCGTCGTTATCATGTCAAATAATGATGGATATTAAAGTCAAACTCCTATAGAATACACCTCGAAAAACTGCATTTGCAACATAATTATTCTCATTACCTATTCAGGTAAGTAGTATGCCTCAATTACAATTGCTTACTAAATTTGTTTAATTAGTTAGGAAATTTCGACATACATTTGGTAGGTTTTCATGTCACTTGGCTGTTAAAAAGCGTAGGTCATTGTACCCCGTTTGATGGAAGATAACAAAACTAATAAACATGAATACCGCCTACCCAAACATGAACCATGGGTAATGGTTCCGATATCAGAGGCCCTGATTTTAAACGGTTGACTCTGATATGAACATGAACTAAATTGGTATATGGTAAGGTGGTACTTGGAGAATAAAACAGTAAAATAGTACATAATTTATAAGTAATATGGTTAACAGTGTTTGTTAATTTAATTGGTACTCTAATTAGTATGATACTTTTTAATTGAAAAGTCATCATGTCTAAATAGGAAACCCATTAGGTGCCACTGGCTGTACATACCACGTCGGTTTACCCACGCTATCCCTACTAATATTATAAATGTGAAAGTGTGTGTATGAATCTGTTTGTCGGTCTTTAACGGCTAAATTACTGAACCGATTTTGATAATTTGGTATAGGGGTAGATTAGACCTTGAGAAAGGACATAGGCTATGTTTGGTCGCAATAACCGACATCGAGGCGGGCGGAGATACGGGCAAAAGCTAGTTTATGATAAGTTCTAGTAAGTATAAGTTTTTGGAGTGGAGTATTACGTGTTTCCAGATTTATTTTTCCTGTTTGGGCAGCTTTTGATGATAAGCATGTATGAATTAATTAACAATTAAACACACACATGCACCTAAATGAGCTATAATAGATGTTAGGTAGATACTCTTTGTTATTTTGTGAACACAATTATCATTTTTGTTAAATAAACCTGTTTTGTTTATATTCCACGAGATAATGTCAGTTACATGGCTATTTATTTAGCACAGTATCTATTCATTTGATATTTAGTACCTATTGTTTTAAATTTCAACTCAATACTTTTCAACGATATTAGGAACGGTTTTACCACAAGATGGTTGGTAATGTTGGTATTCTATAGTTTGGAAAAGGTAAGGACACACGTAGGTCGCCTTATCCTAAATATGTACTCCTATAATAACTAAATACCTACTGCAATATTCACTTAGCTTGATAATTAATGTTAAATGTTAAAACGTAACGTGAGCTTACCAATATATTTTTTTCAACTCAGGAACGTATCCTACCTAGTACTAAAATTTGGTAGTAGATATAACTAGTATTTGAATACTCCATAGGAAAGTAGAGAAGGAATTATATAAGTTAGTTTCCCTTTCGTTTTTATGAACCAATCGGGTGGAACCGCGCGACGACCTCTGTCAAGGTCTATGAGGAAGTTCGTAGATTGTAGTTAAGGTTTCTATCAAAGAGATGGCGGTCCACCGTTGACATAGTACGGGTACCTACTTAAAGATTCTATGAAAACTGAACTGAGCAACCATTGCTTTGGACGAGATTTTTTTTTGTTCAGTGGTGGAATTTTTGCTCCTGATCCTGACTATTTTAAGAAATGTCTGTTATAGATACATATCAGATAAATTATACAGTGGATCCGTTTTGAATATTTCGCATTTTGGAAGTAGCTATAGCTCGATTCATATATTTTAGACCTAATTCGCGATATCCATATAAAAGGCCCTGACGCACGCGGATTGTTTTGCAGTATGTTTGCAATAATCTATACTTGGTAAATTTGAGCTCGTATACGGCCGTAGCACCAAGTGCTAACCTCAATACACATTCAAGAAATGTGTACTGCACGTAGAGCACATTTTGAGCACATTTTATGTCCAAGTTAGATGAATCGAGAAACTAATAAATTATTTCTATTGGTACCTACCAACAATGTCATAACATAACCTTTAGAAAGACACGCACGCCCGTAGGGGATTTACACTCGTACCTAATATATAAACATATAAACCTCATATTTAATTTGGAACAAGGCAAGTAATTAGGTAGGTACTAACTGAAATCTCATAAAATTAAAAACTTACTTATTTAGGTACTTAAGGACCTACAGAATGCTGCCGAGAATATTTTCCTAAATCCATACTTAACTTCAGGACCGAACTTGAAACTTTACGGTCACTACAAACCCGAGGTAATAATAACATAATGAGTAGGCTCTATACCTACCTAGATAGATTTTTTTATGGTTCACATATAGGCAACTTGAGGCATGTTATTCCTATCAAATAGGTTTGTTAAATTAATGTCATTATGAATCTAAAATGCATGACTCATAATTAAATTAATCGCTATTAATTATCTAAAAAATAGATCACAAGTGCGATCACATGACACTTCAGCTGATAAGTTGTAATCACATTTATTAAATTTATAAAGTGGACGACCTCTATTGCTCAGTTAGTACATTAAGACTACGCAGTAACTACATTTACACCAATTTCCCAAAATAATAAATTACTTACCTGATATTTTATATTTTTCAAATAAAAACCATAACACTTTATACAAAGTCGACACTGTTATCACAACTTGTAGAGTAAAAAAGTGAATGAATCAGTCGTCCATTTGCTGCGGTTTGTCGTCACAAGGAAAGCGAGGTGTGACGCGAACGTCTGCGCAATAGGGAGCTCGCGGAAATGCGTCATCTCTTTCACGCCAATGTGGAAACTTGCCTGCAGCAGAGACGGAGAATCTGAAACTATTGTTGGTAAACTTTAGCAATTCTGACTCAACCTTGTAGTCGCACGTAGGAGCCGGCTGTTTAGTGTTTACGTGTAGGAAAAACCGAGCGACTCACTCAATAAACATGATGTAAAGGTGTTTTGCTACTTAATAATATCTTATGATACAGATCACAGTGTTATCCACAATGTATGCAAAGCTTAACTAGCTTGTAATAAGGGTTCTAGTATGCGTATAAACCTACATAGATGCAAATATACAACATACGTATACATAAATATCTTGCACTGACCGACAGTGAAACTCATAATGGTTTAGCCGCGATAATTACCGACAGCCTCCGTGGCTTGGCGGTAGTGAACGCGGCCGCTACGCAGGAGGCGCGGGTTCGATCCCCGCTCAGTGAGATAGAAAGAGTAATATTTGTATGCATGAAAATGGGTATTTGCATTGGTCTGGCTATTTCTATGAATAATATGTATGTATTTACAAAAAAAAAAGGATCTAAGTATGCTTGTCCGCATTCTAGATTCCATACCGCAAGCATAACACAAGCAAAATTATAAACAAAAATGGTAAATTTGTCTTCTGAAGACAATGAATAGAACATTTGTGAATTCATTAGTACTCAACGCCTTCTACTGAGGACGATCGTACGCCATTGGAAAAGTCATCTCAAATGCTGCACTTATTTTTCGTACTCGCCGTTTCGTACTTGTTGCCTTACTGATTCAACGTTCTTTACGTATACCTCTGCGTTTTTCTTGAAAGTCATCAATTGTGTATGATTTTTTTTTTAATTGTTTTCTATCAGACTTACACTTACTGAATAAGATATTCGCGTTAATTTCCAACAGTAAATCGGCAAAAAATCACGTGAACGTTGCACTGTGTGACTTTTTGGATAGCCAGAACATAACACAAAAGACGCGTCTGGTTGCACAGTACATAGAATGACAGTCGCGCGTTACCTATCTTGTATGACTCAAAAATAGTGATGTGTCACTGTCAGTCACTGGCAACAGAGGGACAAGATAAGATAACAGAAAGGTGATTCCCATCTCTTTAAGTAGATCTGAGAAACCTACTCACCACAGAAATTAGGTACTTCCACATTTCGAGGTCCAGTGCATCATTGGAATAGATAAGCGAAAGTTGGATGGAAATGTGTCACTGACTTGCGGCTATTCAGTTTTTTTTTATATAGGACACGTTAATTTAACCTCGCCTGATGGTAAGCTGAAGGCAAAGTCTCAGGAAAGAGGGCCACTATTATATACACGTGCCATGTTAACAATGGCGGCACTGATCAGACGCTTTTTCACGCCCCGCTTACAGGACTCGGGACTGTAGGAAGCGGGAAACACGTGAGCTGGCAAGGAATTCCAGGTCTTAATGGTGCGACAAAGGAAAGAGGAGTCACCGAACCGCTTGGTTCTTGAAAGAATGTTCTGCACCGTATGCGGGTAACATCTAAGTCCTGCACGTGTTGTCCTGTATAGGAAAGGAGAGGGTGGGACTAATTGGAATAGCTCTTCAGAATATTCACCATGGTAGAGACGGTTAAATACTGCCAAGGAAGCAACATCTCTACGCATCTGCAGATGCTCGAGGGTACTCGTGACCTCAGGATTTCCGATAATGCGGACGACACGTCGCTGTAATCTGTCGAGAGCATTTAATAAGTACTTTGCGGATCCATCCCAGAGATGCAAGCAGTATTCCACGTGTCTCCGTAAGAAACAGGTGTTGGTGGACGGCGTTGAGGTTTGTATGGAGCCCACATTTGTTCGTGGACTCCACCTCAAATAGCGAGCCCGAGGGAGAGTTTTTAGCCGCTGTGTAGACATATTTACTGATATTATGCGCTACCATGAGGATGAAGAGGAGGGAAGGCATGAAAAAAGAGGCGATTGTTGTCGCAGCACTGCGTAACAAAGCATGGGATATTGGTTTTATCTATGAATGTGAGGTATGGCGAGAGCCGACGTGCCGAACGGAAGGGCCCCCGTACCCCCCCGAGTATGGTCACCGGGCTCCCTCGTCCGGTCACCAACCGGCACGACGAGCCATATCGGGATTATGCGCGACCTGGTGGGGCAGCCTCCCAGGGTGGTTAGTCCCGGTTGGGCCCCTGTAGTATACCGCGGGCGGCCAGCGGCACCCCCGTTTCTACAGGTCTCCCTGCTCAGCGCGTCGCCCCGCGCCATCCCCCACTAGACTACGCCAAGACCCACCGGTCCCACTTGTGCTGCGACCTCAGTCCCTCCTGCCCGGCTATGCACTTGCTGACCCCTGAACGCAATCCAACCGAGATTAGATTACTATTGAGGGTTTTTCGTAAAAGTGCACGGTGGTACTCACCCGGTCGAAATTTGTGACAAATTTGAAATGTGTGCCATCAAATTTCTACTACCCACAAAATGTATGTAATTTTCTATCTTATTTCGAGGTAGTGCCCCATCTTACGATTGGCCTAAGCATTAGCCAGCTAGGTTATTTAATGTAAAGTAAAGTAAATTGTATTTGCCACATAAGTTGTTCAGTAATAAACACTACAATTATGCATTCAAAGTATTATCTTAGACCATAGTTGTTAGAAGTTGATACACTGATACCCATGCTAAGAATAAATTATGGGCATCAGAGCTCTCATGTATACATTCATTCTTTTTAGTCTGTCAAAGTACATATAACGTAGATTAACTTGGATATAATAACAACTTCATATAATGCGGTGGATGATGTGCATTCGTGTGTGTGTGTGTGTGTGTGTGTGTGTGTGTGTGTGGTCGTGTGTGTGTGTGTGTGTGTGTGTGTGTGTGTGTGTGTGTGTGTGTGTGTGTGTGTGTGTGCGTGTGTGTGTGTGTGTGTGTGTGTGTGTGTGTGTGTGTGTGTGTGGTCGTGTGTGTGCGTGTGCGTGGGTGTGTATGAGGGTCATTTTGAGTATGGACACTGTTACTAAATTTTCCGTTTTATCGTAGTTTCATGTTCCACTTATAGATTGTATGTTTGCAGGCCAGTTTAAAAAGATGGTAGATATTGCATACTTTGTTAATGTATTATAGGTATGACGGGCTAGTACACAAAAATGTCGCTGAGCGCACGCCGTTCTTGCTTTTTGGATTTGGCACACCTTATATTGTTGACATGTCCAACGCTTTTGTCCAATGTTACCGTTACATATCAGTAAGGAGTGTTTGCGTAGGGTAATTTGCAGACCGAGGACAAAGAAATATTACAGATGTGCGTTATTAGCGGTACAAAAACGGGCAGACATGACTTTAGTAGCTTCGGGGATATGCCATCCCATCCGGGTACAGCATCCGTACGAAGCAAGTTTATAATGCGTATTATTTCATTTTTGTCAGCAGGCAATAACATAAGAGATTTACAGGGTTTTGTATTATTTATAGTTTTTAGGAGTTTTTCTTAATTCAGATGCCAAGTGATCTCTATTTCGAATGCATCGCAGCAAGCCGCTGGTAATCCAGGGCTTGAGTATTCTGCGTTTTGAGGTTATCGGAACCAATTTTGAATTATTTTTAATAATTGAATTGATTAAAGAATATTATATTTTAGCAACCAAAATCATCGAATTTTCTAATATTCCCTCTAACCCCTCCAACTAACTAGCTTAAATTGCTTGTGCTAGGAGTGATTTCACGTCGGTAGTGTAATGGCCAGGATTCAAACCCGGGACCTCTCGATCGGATGGCCGACTCCTTAACAACTATGCTACCTAATAAACGAGACGGCTGAATATCATTCAGGCCGTTAATTATATGGCGCCGCTTAGTTAGTTAACTAAACGGTTAACTAAACTAAACTAGTTAGTTAATTAACTGCCTAGGCAGTTGCCTAGGCAATTAATTTGACGGCTGATTTAGCTAGTTGGCGGCGACATTTACATTGTCTTCAGATCCGTATAGCGTACAGCTGTTTGAGCGTGATTGAGCAACAAAATCCCAAAGATTTTCACCAAATTTTCACGCTTATTATAATATCACATAATTACCTAGATTGTGTATTCTATTAAATGTATCTATATATTCGCTATATCAATATGTTTTTCAATGATTTACTATAGATTTATGTATACTTATATTGACCTATAATGGTCAATAAAACTTAAGTGTGCCAATAATTTCAATTTTCTATAGTTATATAAACATTTTATTTTGTTTAATAGTTATATGTAGATTTTTACTACGTACAATTTCCTGCACAATCACAAACCCGTCAGGCCAAGTCGCTGTAATCCAACTAATCTAGATATCTTATCACCAAAATGCGTCACTCTCAATCAATGCCAAAACTAAAGCACGAGCTCACTCTAGTCTGTTAATCAGTCAAAGTATATACAAAATGTGAAAATAAAACAAAAGTGATGTCTGAAAACAACCAAACGGAAATTACTTCTGAGGAAACAACAAGGAATTCCGTAAAAGCAGCATCGGATGATGCTAAACAAAAGAAAAATAAATATCAGAAGCGAACCAAAAAAGATGATCAAGAAAAGAAAAACACTCGATCTTCGAACGTACAGCGAGCGTTGATGCCCTTTAGAAAATTTAGGCACAGCTTTCGAAATTTGAACTGTTTCAAGAACCAGGCCGATGAGGAGTTGCCAATGATGGAAGTTCCTCGACACAGGAGCATCGACATCGGCGTAGGGCTAGCACGGCGGGTTTCACTTTTCCTGTTTACGAGAAGGACAGTGTGCGTACATCCATATCATCCCTTTACACCGGAGCAAACCACAAGGAAAATTTATATTTTCCACGACGAGAAACAAAATAAATAGGGTGATTCAGTGCTCAATTAAACCTAGAGATTTAAGTAATATTATTATTTAATTATTTACCTCGTCTTTGTTTACCATATTGAACAGCAATTAAATAATTGGGTTAGGTACTCAACTCACATAATACATTTAATTATAATATTGTTAATTTCAACGTGGACAATAACAAAATTACTATATTATATAACAAATCAATACCAACCGCCGCGGAGGCACGAGTCTGCGATAATATTATATCTAATATTTTATCAAAAACTAATGATTGGAATAGAACATTGTTGAAATACCATCATTGTTTGTTGGATTTAAAAATGACACATAAAGAAACAATTATGTTACAAAGACTGATGTTATAGTAATATTTATATTATATAGTAAGTAATGCTTTTAAAGTTTTTTTGTCAGTTACTTAGTAAAGGAGTCAGCTTTGCGAGCAAGAGGTCCGGTGTTCGAATACTGGCCATTGCACTTCTGAACTAGATCTATTGAGAACGGTAACGAGGGGCTCGTGTAGAAGATGGTACTAGATAGTATTAATAGTAGATAGTAATTTAGCTACTAATATTTTTTAACAAGATAACTAATTATATTATTTGGCATGTTATGATCAGCAAAATTAAATATAAATAAATACAGCAATTTGTTATCATTTACGTCGATATGTAAACTATATAAAACAAGTAACAACAATCTATACAACATAGAAATGAAAACTGTTTATGGAATATTTATACAAAAAAAGCATTATAAGCAATGTGTTCCAGGAGCAATAAGTATCAATATTTGAGCTTTATTTATGGACGTGGGGTACACCAGGGGCTTCATACTCGTGCTGCCGACCCTGTAAAAGCAGAGAGTTTCTGTGCTGCCAGTGTAGAAGACAACGCAGGAACAGCCTTAGGTCTTCCACCTGTCAGCACAAAACCTCTCAGTAAGCTCTGACTACCTCACTCACCTCCGGAAACAAAACACGATGTTATTATGGCCGCGGTATTCTGTAGGGCGGAGGTATTTCCCTAGTCCGACTGCTCAATTGGACGACCGTCGTGTCCTACCTCCTACAATATGAGCTTATACCCTAAGCTCATATTGTAGGAGCTCATCTGATAGTCAGTGTACTTGTAAAACAACCGACGAAATTCTGGTGCAGGTTTGACTCTCAGCGTCAGAAGATCCGACGGCAGTTGCTCCCAGAATCCGACATCAATTAAAAACTACATTTAAACGAAACTGGACGCAAACTGCGTCTAAGCAGGTAGGAAATCTCTATTAGAATAATGATGTTTCTCTATAGTACTAGGATGATGTAGTTGCAGTTATTGCCTCGCTGCTAAGGTTTTCCTGATTAACTTAATTATTTTACAGGATCAACAGTTAGCGAGTTATGATGATCTAGTATTGCAAATGCGTTTAAAATTTGTTGCAGTAACCATTCATCATTTAGTGATAATTGTGCTTTCTTTCCTTCTTGACGGATTATTTGAGATGATTAAAGAAAGCAATAATTGTATTACCAAGCGATTATCTTTATCTGCTTTACAAAGCGGGCTCGATTCCCTCTCAGTGCAAATATTTTTATGCATGATTAATATTTATATTTGCATTGGTCTGGGTGTTTCTATGTATACTATGTAGGTATTTACTTATAAAAGTTTCTAAGCATGTTTATCCGCATTCTCGATTCCATAACACAAGCTAGTCAAGCTATGCTTACCATGGGTCTAGAGAGCGTTGTGTAGAATGTTGTAGAATATTTATTTATTTATTAGCCCAAGGCTTATGTTTTCTAGGTACAAGAATAATACAGGTTGTTACTGTTAGGGACTGGAAATCGAGACCAAGACAGCTGCTACTACCGATGACTGAAAAAAAAAAGTGGTATTTTTTTCCATCTCAAAATTTCTTTTTTAATTTATTTTTTCATTTAGCTGTTTCTTCTAACACGTACAAAATGGAGCATAAAACTAATACTGCTAATAAAAGGTGCTAAAATCAGTACTGTAAAAAATGTATTACGATCAAAAATAAATCTTTGAAATTAACTCATTTCTTTTGAATCAACAGTAGTATCGCTTGTTTGGTTTTAAGGGTGCGTTCTCCTAATACCCTGTATAGTTTACTAAGTAATTTAGGTATTTCTGTTTACCCATTCCACAAATGTGTCTTATTCTTTTTATCAACTCTCAAAGAATATTTGTTAGTCATATTTAAATATGTATATTTAATTTGTTTTTTTTTTTTTAATTTAGCTGTATCTGCTAACACGTAAGAAATGGAGCATAAAATTAATACTGCTAATAAAAGGTGCTAAAATCATGACTGCAGAAAATGTATTACGATCGAAAAATAAATCTTTGAAATTAACTCATTTCTTTTGAATCAACAGTAGTATCGCCATTTGGGTTAAGGGTGCGTTCTCCTAACATCCTATATAGTTTACTTAGTGATTTAAGTATTTTTGTTTACCCATACCACCAATGTGTCTTATTCTTTAGCAACTCTAATATGAATATGTATTAGTCGTATCTAAATACATATACTTACTTATTACAAAATTCATCATCGACATTTTAGACGTTATCCTGACTGCATCCGAGGGTGCGACGCCCTCGGAGCTCAGGGTCCGCCTTCCGGATCTTCCTTCTCCACTTCGCACGATCTTGGGCGTCCATGGTAGTGAGACTATTTGCACGTATGTCACCCTGCACGACGTCAAGCAGGACTTTTTGGGCCTACCCCTTCTACCCAGACCCGGCGCGGGCGCCATTGCCAGGCATTTGTTACTCACGTAGACTGGCTGTTGCCGCAAGACGTGGCCACACCAACGAAGGCGACTCTCTAGCATTTTATCTACGATGTCACGGTCATGAAGGCTGCCGCGGATGCGTGAGTTCCTTACGCGAGCTTTACGCGTGACTCCGCACATCCACCGCAGCATTTTCATCTCCGTGACACACTGCTCCTGCTTGTGTCGCTCCAACAGCGGCCACGCCTCACCGCGTAAAAGGACCGGCCAAATGATCGTTTTATAGACCTATCCCTTCAACCTGACTGGCATTTTAGGATCGCATGTGACGCCAGTCATTTCCCGCCATTTGGCCCACGCGGCGGCAATACGTGGCTTAACGTCGTGGTCGTTGTCACCAGTCATGTGAAGCACAGATCCCAGGTACTTAACCTGGTCCGAGCACTCGACCAAGTCATCGCCCATGCGGACGGGTGTGGGATCTGTTGAATTTAACGCCAAGAATTCTGTCTTCGCCACATTTAGCTTCAGACCGCCGTTCTAAAGCGCCTCCTTCCACACTTTCACGCGTAGCACCAATTTGTTCCTGTCCGCGTCCATCAGCGCAATGTCATCAGCATACAAGAGCAAACATGGAGGCTGCTCATGTGAGTTTCTGATGCTGTCCTACAAAACGTCCAATACCAGGCTGAACAGGTAAGGACTGAGTACGGATCCTTGGTGTACCCCGACGGTGATAGGGAAGGCTTTCCTGTCGCCAGCAGCGGAGCGAGCCACAGAACTGGAATCGTGGTACATATTTTTGGATGGTGTCAATGTAGGCCTCTGGGAACCCTTGGACCGCAATGCCCACCAGATCACCGCGCGAGGAACACAGTTGAAGGCCTGCTGCATGTCTAGGCATAGGCAGTTCAGGGGCGTGTTCTTCACCCTATATTTCCCCGCGACAATCCTTAGGGCGAAAACCGGGTCCATGGTCCCGTGCCCGGGACAAAACCCACACTGAGGATCCGAGAGTGCACTCTCCTGTCGGATCCGAGTGTCAATTATTATACCACGATAGCTGCCACTCTCCTGCACCGATCCCTTGCCCTTGAAGACTGGCGGAATGCTACTACCAGTGGAGGGTTCGGAATCTTACCGGTGAGGAGTATAAAGATTTTTCAGGATACCCACACCACGGACACCCATTGACTTCCAAGCCTCGATGGGGACATCGTCGGGTTTGACAGCTTTCCTATTCTTCTTGCGTCGAATGGCACTTTGAACTTCTGCAGGCGTTATCGGTGGCACTAGTCCTTGATTTGGAGGGAGGTCTGCTGGTTGCACCTCTTTATGCTACTTATTCAGCAGCTCGTGGCAGTATGAGCACCATCGCTCCTTCACCGCGACTTCCTCGTATAACAAGTTGCCCCCAGGGTCTTTAATTCAGAGGCACTTGAATATTGACTGCGCCGCTTTAGCCCTGGAACGCACCAACTTATAGAAAAGCTTTTGCACCTCAGACGATTCCAACTTGTGGTACAGCGGTTGCAAGTTGTCTCGTTTGGCCCTGGCTACGGCTCTCTTAGTGGCGCGTCTAGCTTCGTTATCCTCGTCGCAGTCTTCGGGAGATTTAGATGCTTGCCACCTTTTAAAGAGGGCTTTTTCGCCTTGATCTACTTCTGGAGTGTATCCTTCCACCACCAAGTGTCCTTGCCACACTTGCGTCCACCCTCAGACATATCGAGCACGGCCTTTCCCACCTCAAGAATAGCTGCTTGCCTCTTGTCCATGACAAGGAGACGGTGTTGCATGGTGAGACTCTCCCCGGGTATGACCTTGCAGTTTGCCACCTTGCTGATATTGTGCCTCCTAGTGAGTAGGAAATCGATCTGGGAAGCATGCCCCCCCCCCCCCATGTTTTTAGGTGATAAGGTTCGGATTTCTTTTGAAAATACGTGTTCACGATGGCAAGGTCGGCAGCCGCACACGTTCTAAGAATGTGCTCACCCTCTGGGTTACGGCTACCGTACCAAAAATTTATTACATTTTAAACAAAACATTTTTACATACCTATTATTCACCTGTGAATAATAATATAGCAATCTGTTTTCGCTACTTAATGTATGAACTTTTAGACACAACAACATTACATGCGTTCTAAATTTAAATATTGTATGTAATGACATATTAATTTCGATTAAGATAGGAAAAAGTGAATGCCCAGGTGGGACTCGAACCCACGATCTTTCCCTTACAGGGGGAATGCTCTGACCACTGAGCCACCAGGCCACACCTGAAGCTATCCAAATTCTCCTATACTACCGTCTTAGGGCGACGGTGGGAGGCATCTACCGACATTCATACGAAATATCGGAAACAATGAATGATGTTGCAATCATTTTTTAACATTGTTTTTTGATGACTCCGCCCAAATAATTGAATTAAATTTTGAAGCATTTACTATGCTTACTTTTCAAATCGACTAAGATAGGAAAAAGTCCCACCTGGGCATTCACTTTTTCCTATCTTAATCGATTTGAAAAGTTAGCATATTAATTTGTTCTCAGCATGTCTTGCACTTAACTTAGAAACAACAACAGGTTACATAATTTCTAAAATTAAATTAAGTAGGTAATTGATAATAAAGGTATCCTTATAATTCTGAACGTAGTTAGGTAAGTGCGCTAAGTATATATAATAGGAGCAGGTCAATTGTTCCACATCATTTAGCCCGACAAGCTGCAAGTACATAATCAATAGACTAACCTCACTCTGTAGTTGGTTCCTATCATTAACTGGATAATTTCTTAATCAACATGGCTCAATATTTTATATTTATTTTATTTTTTTGTTTAATTTCTGCAAGCCTTGCGAAAACATTCTCAAAGTGTGAGTTAGCGGCCGAACTACGAAGGCAAGGGTTTCCAGAATACCTGATGAAGGACTGTAAGTTAATATTTCCTGTAAAAGTTATCGGAACATCTTAATTCCAATTGAGCAGTCCGACTGGAGAGGTACCTCCTCCCTACAGAACACCGCGGCCATAATAAACTCGTGTTGTGTTCCCGGTAGTGAGTAGTGTAGCCAAAGCTCACTGTAGAGTTTTTGTGCTGTCAGTAGAAAGACCAAAGAGGCTATTCCTGCTTGTCATTCCTTCCCCAGCACGAGTGTGACTTCCCTGGTGTTGCACGTCCATGGGCCACGTTAATCACTTTCCATGTGGTAGACCGTGTCCTTATCTGCCACCTCAGTGGTTTTAATAAAAAATACAATTTTATTGGAAAAATAGACCACTACTCCAAAGAAATATTTTTGATGACAGAATCGTTAATATACATAACATACTTGAACCAAGTTTTTAATGAATATCTCCTATGTACTTTTTTTACGTTCGGAAATCTCCACGAATGTCGGACTCTAACAGACTAAAAACACACAGTCTCAGGTTTCAGGTTTTAAGCTTAAATAACGCCTTCCAACTCTCTTTAAAAGCATTTTTATTTTGTTCTAGTGATATGTATAATCGGAACATCTAGCTCGTATCGAACCCACGTAATTGGCGGACCGGACAGAGATGGCTCACATGATTACGGCCTGTTTCAAATAAATGACCGCTACTGGTGTAGCTCCGGCGATCGTCCCGGTAACACTTGCAATGTACGCTGCAGAGGTAAGGAAACACTTTAATGAGATTTTTGAACAAGAACACTCAAAAACGGCTTTTTATCAAAATAGTTAAATAATTAAGACGGCATAACTTGAACGAAGTTGTGGAATGAATCCCTAAATTCGACGAAGCCTGCGCTAGAACCTCGTCCACCAATTCGCAATTGAATCGGCTTGCACGTGAGGTAGACTTGTCTCCGAAGCTCTTGATGAGGCCCATACGACGTAGTACTATTAATTATTCTGTGCCCATATAGTCTCTAGTGTGTTTTTTAATTTCAGATAGTAAAATGACATTACCGGTGTTGCAGGTTTATTGCAATTAAAAAATAGTCATGTGCCACCAGTATCGAAAGTTATCGATAAATTAAATTTAGTACTGATTTTTGTAGGTTATTTTTTAGTTAGCTTATATGGTGAATGTAGGAAACTAAAAAACTTTTAAATTTTAACTTTTTTCCTAAAATATAAATATAATAAAGCCAAACCATTTGTATCTAGGCCGCAAACATTGTCGATAGTTTCGAGCACGTCACTAAGCACTAAAAGCTGGTATCATTATTTCACAATTTGACTTTTGCAGTTGTCAATTTACTATCTGAATTAAAAAAACGGACTATAATGCTAAACTTAGAACTATGTATTGTTTCTCATTCGTATTTAAAGAACAAAAATCATTTCCAGATCTCCTGTCAGACGATATCACATTATCATCAAACTGTGCGAAGATGGTTATGAGTATGCAAGGCTTGCAGGCATGGACCACCTGGAACACACATTGTAGGCCGTACCTGCTTCCCGAACTCTACTGCTAAGCGTCTCTATTTGCCCTATTCCAATTCCAATTTTAATATTGGTCAGGGCGCACTTGTACCTAACCTTACTTATTTACTTGCTTAAACCGTATTGTAAACTTACTTATCCAATTTCTTCATACGATCATTTACAAGCGGTGTTTACCCATAAGTTATTGTTACTGTAAGTTTTTAATGTAAACGATTGTTGGTGAATCGATATTAAAAAATAAATAAATAAAGTACCTACCATTTCACAAATTGTAAATCGTTATTAGTAGCCCCGCGTATTTTATACAATCCTACTAATCAGCTTCTAAGGAGCTGTGATCCCCCAATTGCATACAAGACCTTCAACTCAGAGACGGGCGCCGCCTTATCCTACGTACAATGTTATAAATATGAGAGAGAGAGAGAGTTCGTGAAGATGTTTGTTACCTAATCAAGATTGAGCGGCTGAACGAATTTTGATGGCTCTGGCTGATGAAATTTGGACCAATTTTGTAGATACATAGATTGGTTATAAGTAGTCGGGAATACTACGCTGCACGTCGCTGCACGGATGCGTGGGCGGCCAGCGCCTCCTTCTGCGAGCAGGTCATGCTCGCGAAGGAGACAGCAGAGCGGGCGCGGCGCAATGAGCGAGAAAGACTCGCTGACATCGCTGCACGCGCTCGAAGGCGGCTCGGGCGTCGGAGAGCGTAGACCGATCTCCGCCCCCCATGAGCGCGGGCCTGAGGGCCTGAGGGATGGCCCTGGGTCAGCCGGGGTGCGAGGGATATGTCGCATGACAACCTCACCTTCGGCCTAGAACTACGACCCAGAGACGGCGTGCGGTTTAGTCGGTTCGAGTCCGACATAACCTCCCCCTCCGGAGCCGGCCACACGGTAGCCTCTCGTACCGTCAGACGCAGATTATCACCTTCGGGCGGTATCTGCATTTGATGGGCACAGAGCCAACGCCCGAGTGCCATCACTGCGACGCGAGCGTGGACTCGGGGCTGCACACGCTCACCGAGTGCCCGACGTTCGAGACGCCGAGACGGGGGCTTGTGGCGGCCCTGAGGGTGAGAGTGCTCACGCTCTCCACCCTGGTCGCGGCGATGGTCCGCTGCGCGGATGCGTGGGCGGCCAGCGCCTCCTTCTGCGAGCAGGTCATGCTCGCGGAGAAGACAGCAGGGCGGGCGCGGCGCAATGACCGAGAAAGACTCGCTGACATCGCTGCACGCGCTCGGAGGCGGCTCGGGCGTCGGAGGGCGTAGACAGACCTCCGCCCCCCATGAGCGCGGGCCTGAGGGCCTGAGGGATGGCCCTGGGTCAGCCGGGGTTCGAGGGATATGTCGCATGACAACCTCACCTTCGGCCTAGCACTACGACCCAGAGACGGCGTGCGGTTTAGTCAGTTCGAGTCCGACATAACCTCCCCCTCCGGCTCCGGAGGGGTGGGTATCCGTGGGGATTGCCCGCACGTAAATAAAAAGGAATAAGAGAGGGTTCGAATTATTGTGGACAAGGTATCGCAGGCATGAGCTAGTAGTCTCATCTTTTAAGTTATCTCGTTGCAATAAAATCGGAACTTATCTGACTTTGGCTAAGTACCAACTGTCCCTTTCGTTTATGCAAATGACTAGAGTAGACTTTTAATGCTAACATAGGTATTTTCTTGACCTCTTCACATAGTAGTAAAAATAGGTACTAGATAAAATATAGTTAAATTCGTAACACAATAAAATAATGGGCCTTTCCGTAAACCATTTAGCAAAAAAAAGTTCGGTCCAGTTTTTTCAACCACATTTAGTTCGTAGCCGACCGCATATAGCAGTAATGACGTGTCGCTGTCGCCGCCAACTAGCTTAATCAGCTTAAGCAACTGCCTAGGCTGTGAACTAAACGGCGCTATTCAATGAACAGCCTGAATGATATTCAGCCGTAACGTTTATTACAACATTTAATAACCTGGCTGGCTAATGCTTAGTAAACGCACTACCTCAAAATAAGATAGGAAATTACATACATACATACATATACTTACACATGTAACTCCCCAAGGGGGTAGACAGAAGTGTATTCACAGAAAATTAGTGATAGGTTAAGTAAGAAGGTCTTAGCTAGGGCATTTGCTTGCAATCTTGCATTTGCTGGGCCTTCGTGGTTATTTTTTTTATAACCATGCAGAAATAAGTTATTTTTCTAACTGTTCATTTAAATGTCTAGGCAAGTAGTTAAACGTCATCGATCCAAGCTATTTGCCTAGCCGTTTAATTAAATGGCTGAACACTATTCAGGCCTTTCGCAGGAGTTTGAATGGCGCCGTTCAGTAAAGAGTCTAGGTAGTTAATTGAACGGTTGATTAAGCTACGAGTAGATGGCAGCGACATCGCTACGACACTACTGATTTTTATGTATTTAATTTTCTATAAAATATGTACCTTCTGTAGCTAGCGACACGATTACAAGCCTATTGCCGTCAAAGGGGCACTTAGTTATGGGCTATATGTTTACTGTCCGATGAAAAATAGTCTTATCCCTTAGTCGCCTTCTACGGCACCTACAGGAAGAGGTTACTAGCACTACTAGAACACTCATTTTAAATTATACCCATGTCTTCAATGAAAACACTTGTACTATTCCACATTATTTATTAATATCCTGACCGGTTTCGCCTTACGGCATCATTAAAGGTTGATACATGTTTTTTGGATATCAAAATCTGATATCCAAAAAACATGTGTTTTCATTGAAGATGTGTAGCAAGTTCCACCAAGTGCCATCAATCAACAGTATAAGCAGTTATACCCATGTTGTCATTTATTAGTAAACACACTATCATTGTCCTGTCAACATGTAAGTAACCGTGAATAGCTCAGCCGAGGGGTATTTTGGAACTGAGAAGCAGAGAACCTATGTAAATTAGGCCATAAAGCAATAAAATAAGAGCGGCTCTTTCGTGTATTTGCTTAATTATCGAGAGGACAAAAGGGATTCGATTTTCCGATAAGGGAAATTGATGATATTAGTTTGGCACATTCGCCGTTCTTGCCTTATATGTATTAACCGGCTCTGTCACTAAACCTAAGTTTATGATACTGTGGTTTTAATTAGTACATTTGAAAAAAAAAAAGAAGGGTTGCACTCTGGGAGTGCCGGCAGAAGTGAAAACATTTTTTTTTCTTTCTTCGTTATATACATAGAAAAAGATAAAAAAGAACATACCATACCTATAATATAGCGCTAATCATAGAACCTATCACTTATTTTCTGCTAATTTTCTGTCAGAAGAAATTAATAAATTATGAAAAGAAAAAATAATCACAAAAATTAATAAATTACAGAAAGAAAAAATAATCATAAAAGTAATAAATTACAAAAAGAATAAATAATCACAAAAAGTTTCAGAAAGCCAGGTGGTTTGAACCCGATACTATCTGAAACTATGAGGACTTACAGTCGAAGTGCTTACCGTTTAAGCTACGACGTTATCTATAGTAAGTTGCAAAATAGATAGTTTATACCTAATCTTGTATGACGTCAGTCGTCGGTTACGGTTCAAAGGTCAACTAATTCTGACGCTTCCTTAACATTTTACACCCATCCAACGCCGCTAAAGAAGTTTTCACTTCAAAAAAACGGTGAGATGTACTTGAAGTTAGTAATATTGTGATCATTGTAAAGACCAAGTATGGCCGTCTTGCGCAACGCAAAAGACCTAATTGACAACTACAGCACGGTAAAGGTATCTAAACGGAGTAACTAACCATATGTTGCAGTCCAATGCGATACCCAGACGTATGCGAGGCCGTCGCAGGGCGCAGAACGACCTCCGCTCCCAACGAGCGCGGGCCTGAGGGTGACTGGTGGAGCCGCTCGTCACCCTTGCAGAAGCAGGCCACGGCGGCGGCGCGATGCGCGCCTCCCCACACCGGGGGCGAGTCGGGGACCGAGTGGTCCCTCCTCCCGAGGAAGGCCAGACCGAGAGGGGTGGCCCTGGGTCAGCCGAGGTGCGAGGCAACGACCCACAGTTGGCGTGTGGTTTAGTCGGTTCTCGTCCGACATAACCTCCGCCTCCGGCTCTGGAGCGGGGGGGGGGAGGGCGTATTATTATTCAAAGTAGTCTTACCCAACACAACACCTATAAATAAATAATTCAACATGTGAGTCAATGTCGTCTCGACTGAAAATTTCTGTAACTATGGGGAAACAAAAATAACTTAGCTGTTCCTAGTTAGGTAAGTATTTTACCGTCGTTTCTTGAGTGATAAGGACAGTGCGTAACTGAAACCCTGAACTGAAAACAACGAAAACAATATTTATACAGGCTTAGGTACATATTATTATTTGTTATTTTATTTATGGGGTAATTAAAATTAGGTATTTACAGTGCGCTATATAATACAGGATATTTATCCAGCTACACCATTCGTGCACATGTACGATCAGAATTGGTAGTCTTCATATTCTTAAACGTATTTACTTTTATATTAGAAATGTCGCGATTTATTTTTATATTTTGCATACTTTGCATAACGACTACATGTCTTGCACGAATCTTCTCAAAATGTGAATTAGTTCGTGAACTCAGAAGACATGGTTTTCCTGAACACCTAATGAAAGATTGTAAGAAAATATTAGTTAGATTTATTAGAGAGGCCCTTGGTTAAACGTTAGGCGTTAGGGGTTCCTTCTATAGTAACGATTTATTATAATCATTCAGACTCTTATTTTTAACCCCATTTTCTAGACTCTTTCTAATCTATTTTATTGGTGAGTTAGATGTTGGAAGCTAGATTTGCCACTGTTAGCTATACTATTCTGTGGTTTTACTTTCCTATCATAATTAAGAATCATTACTTTCTTGTATAGATTTTATCTCGTACTTTGTATATCCTACTGACATTGGTCTTTTAGAAAGTAATATTGTCAGTGTACTAGTATACAGTCAACATCAGATCGAAAGTACTCGAAATGATCTTCATTAATGCCTTGGTTTCTTTCTCTTCCTATAGACTGATTGTTCTGTTATTTGGTACAAACCTTTAATTCAGACAATGACACACTTCAAATAAAAAAGAAACCGTTTATTTTGCTCTTAATACTTTGTAATCAACATATTTCTGACGTTGACTGTACCTACCTATGGAACTCTACGTGATTTTCTTAATATACTTACTTCATTTTTCCAGTGGTATGCTTGGTTGGAGCGGAAAGTGGATTCCAAACAAATATAAGAGGGAGACCAAATTGGGACGGCTCCATGGACTGGGGTCTATTTCAAATAAATGATCGTTATTGGTGCAATGCCGCTGGCTGGCCAGGAAAAGGTTGTCACATAGCCTGTAACGGTAAGGAACATGAAAATTTTCAAAGTATTGTCTGTTTACTCGCGATGAACGTAATAACTACTGAACCGCACGTAAGAAAAACTATACTCAGTCTTGCCATAAATATTGTCAAGAAGAATTTTTTTTTATTGCAAATAATATTCATAACTTTTACAGTGTGTTTGTTTAATACATAAATATAAAACAATTTATAATATAAAAATCTTACTCGAAATGGTCTCCATTGGCTGCAATAGAGTCCTTTAAACGTTGAGGCCAGTGTTATCAATAGAAGCACGCACTCTTGTCATGGAAAAATTCTTCACTGCCAATCGTATGAATTGTTTTAGGGACTCCAAGTTGTCATAGCGTTTAGAGCAAGCCGTACTCTCTAAAACTGACCATAAATCATAATCCAGCGGATTAAGATCGGGACTAGACGACGGCCAGTTTTCAGCTCTGATGAAGCCCGAAACGTTCAATTCCAACCAAAACTGCGTGGACCGAGCTTTAGGACCCGGTGCCAAGTCTTGTTGGAAGACCATACTTGGTTGTTGAACTTGGTGTTGTCAAGGGTCTTAACTACCTTCTCAAGAAAGATATCTTGATACACTTGTGCCGATGTTTGATACATTTTCACAAGAATATGGCTCAGTCACTCCTTCATAGCTAATACCCCACCAAACCATCACTGAAGTCGGATAATGCCAACGTTGCACTCTATTGACTAATTGGGAAGCTTTCTTAGAGCTTTCAGCATAAATACGGTCATTTTGTTTGTTAAAATGTTGCTCAATTGTAAAGATTTTCTCATCCGAATTTTTTCTGTGACCTCCCTATGCGTACGCTTCAGTGGTTGTTTCGATTTTACCACCCTATTCTTTTTTAAATTGTCAGTTAAGAAATTACCAGTGCATCTCTTATAGCCTGCAAGTCTTGAGTCATCTTTTAAAATACGCGACATAGTTCTGGGTGCTATCTTCATCGCCCGAGATAAAATCTTTTGCTTTCAGACAGGATTTCTTTAAATTCTTTCCCTTACTGCTTTGACCACCTTTTTCGTACGAACACTACGTGGACGGCCAGATTAATTTCTGGCACAAACAGAAGAAGTCTCATTGTACCTATTAATAGCCCGGTTTAGGATTTAATTTAATTAAAATTTTAAAAATTGCATTTGGCTCCATACCAACTTTGTGAAATGCAATCACAGTGATTCGGTTCTCTTTACACCCCACTCCATTTTAATATAGTAAAATATTGTACAATGAGAATGTGTTGGTGCCTATATTTTCTAGTGTTTTTAATTTAAGTATTTTTAATTTTTTCAGATCTTCTGTCTGATGATATAACAGTTGCTGCAAACTGCACTAAGAAAATTATGGCCTATCATGGTTTGGATGCATGGTATGGCTGGGTCGACAAGTGTAAAGGCAAATGGCTACCCGATCTTTACTGTTAAAAAAATAAAAATATTGAACACAAAACACATTTTTCTTAAGTAATCTCCTAGAATTCTTAAAACAAAAAAACTTTGATACCTAATTACTTCCTTACCTTGTTGGATGAAGATCACAGCCTTTTCCTCCATACATGTATAAAGCTATACATATTATGACTATGAAAAAGTTGGTCAGACTGTAAAGTATGTATTGACTGTATGTAGATTATAGATGTAGACTGTGTGTAGAGTGTTGTTATAGACAAAGATTCCCTCTAACACGATCGTTCTTGAAACTGTACTAACGGACCACTATCCTGTTATATTATGCATGGAAGGCAAAAAAAGGCGTCGATGTGTAACCGATATAATGCAGAAAACCAACACAGTCAATATTTTAATAATATGAATAATATTAACCAAGTCCAATATATCAATCTTTATTTATATTTATTTTAATTACCTTGTTACGAAAATTCAAACTATAATAGAAAATAATACAGAAACAGTACACTTATCAAGACGTAAAAGGATGTTAAAACCATGGGTCACGCCGGGTTTGCTACGGTGCATGAGAAACAGAGACAAATTGAAAATTTCACCAGATAATGAAATAATCCAAACAACAAATAGACGCTATAGAAATTACTGTAATATAATTATTAAAAAAAGTAAAAACCTCGTACGAAAGAACTCAACTAGAGATGGATTAAAATGATCCTAGATAGACCTGAAACATTGTCAAAAATTTCACTCATATGACTAAGGAAAATAGCTCTCCCACTGAATTATTAAACGCTTCTTTCTCGCCTATGCAATTAGTGAACAGTATTACCAGTTATTTTATAAATGTAGGTTAATCACTTGCTGAAAAGGGTCAGATGTTTAATAAAAGTCCCGTTTATCCTGATTCCCCTAGTCTCTCGTAATTGCATTCATTCGTTGTTAATGATTTTGATGAAGGGAAAGTCGAGCGACACATTATTGGCCAGAAAAGTATATGTTCAGTTGGAATAGATAAAATTTCAAACAACTTACTTAAACAATTTAAAAGTATTCTGGTTTAATCAAAAATTCATTTTTAATCTTTATCTACAAACTGGTATCTTCCCTACTCAATTGAAGAAATCCGCAGATCGTCCCATTCATAAATGAATGAATGAATGAATGAATGAATGAATGAATGAATGAATGAATATATTTATTTCAGGTAATTAACCCATAGCAATGTATTACATGTAATTAAAATTAAATCATAAAAACATATTAAAATTAAAATTATATTAAAATTAAACAACCATAAATTAAAAATAAAAATAAAATAAAAATCACAAATAAATAAATAAATAATAACGAATTACAGATCAAAAAAATAAAATTGAAATCAAATTAATCAATTAATCATAAAGTAATCAAAAATTTAATTAAATTAAAAATTAAGAATTTATTTATTTATTTACTTGTTTCATAGTGGGATTACAACGTCAGAGGCCGCATATGTGAGTCCAACAAGCCCGATATACGGCCTCTACTATAACATTTGTTGTATCCCTGATAGTGGACATGAAAGAGGCGTGTCGTTTTCGCATGACAGCATAGAAGTCATCCACCCTGTTCATGGCAAACATGCCAGACGCACTGCACCTCCACGGCAGCCGCAGCATGCAGCGAAAGGCGTTATTATATTGTACTCTCAGCGCATTATACGCTCGTTGTGTGTAGTGCCGCCAAAGCTGACAGGTGTACATGGGCTGGCAGTAAGCCCTGAACAGGGTAATTTTTACCTCTTTTGAGCAACTTGAAAATCGTCGACCAAGCATATTGCTTTTTGCGGCTATAGATCTTCGTTGCCTTTCCATGTCCTCATCATCCTTCATTGAGTCCGTTATTATGTGGCCTAAATATTTAAATTTCGAGACAATGTTTAACTCACAGCCGTTTAACGTTATAGAGGGAACATTATCGGGCCCCTTGCCATGCTTAAAAATAACAACCTCTGATTTATTCACATTATATGTTAAACTGTGACTTTTGGCATAGTTTTCACAGATAGCTATCAATTTATTTATATAAAGGTGGAGATAGAAATGATTTACAGAATTATGGACCTATATCTATCCTCCCTTCATTATCAAAATTACTGGAGAAAAAAAATAATATTAGATTCATCGGTTATCTCCAAAAATACAAGCTGCTATCCAGTAATCAACATGGCTTTAGTGAGGGTGGATCAAAGGATTTAGCAGTCCATCTACTGACCAACTATATCAGCAGCGCTCTGGATGGGGAGAAAAATGTCTGTCGATCTTCCTGGACCTTGCTAAGGCCTTCGATTCCATCTCGGTTCCTAACCTCGTAAAAAAGCTGGAAACGCTTGGTGTAAGGGGAGTACAACTGAAGCTTTTTAAAAGATATCTCTCAGAAAGGTATCAGTGTGTGCGAGTCGGAAAATATACTAGTAAAGAGCTTCCTGTAACCTATGGGGTCCCACAAGGTAGCTTTTTTGGCCCGACTTTATTTTTTGTTTTTATCAATGACCTTTCTAATTTAAAGCTACCCCTTGGTAAAAATGTTTGCTTTGCGGACGATGCCCAATACATGCCCAATAAAATAACGTGACATATAAAATTATTTATCATCAGTGCATCTCTTAACGACTGCCTCTGTAAACCACTAGAGTGTACTAAAAAAAGTAAATATCTATTATAGGTGTTATAATCGATTCTAACCTTTCTTTTAAAGAAGACATTAAGACCCTGACTGCCCGGGTGAGGAAAATCATCTATGTTTCAAAACGCTAAGAAACGTTGCAGATCATTCATTGCTAAAACAAGTATATTTCGCGTTATTTCAGTCAATTATCACATACTGCATAACATCCTGGGGAGGCGTTCTTAAGGGCACATTAAAAGTATTGAAGTTGCCAAGCGTGCCGTTCTAAAGGTGTGTACATTTAAGCCTACGCTTTATCCTACTACACTACTATGTCAATATTGTGATGTGCTCAATTTTCTGATTTTCTTGAGCCTCTCGTGTAGAACAAAATTAACAGAATTCTGAAAATAAACCCACTCACCAAATCCTTGTGTAAGAGAAAAACTTATACTTACTTACAAAGTCTTACTTATGACGAGACTGAAGATCTGATTATGATACAGAGCTAGATGCTCCGTTAATCTCGGTATTAATTACCTACCAAACACGCACACACATATACACACATGCACACGTGCATACAGATACACACACAAACACACACATACACGCATATATATCTAATATATAAAATTCTCGTGTCACAGTTTTCGTTGCCATACTCCTCCGAAACGGCTCGACCGATCCTCATGATATTTTGTGGGCATATCGGGTAGGTCTGAGAATCGGCCAACATCTATTTTTCATACCCCGATTCGCGATAACCGACATCCACGCGGGCGGAGCCGCGGGGGACAGCTAGTATATATATATATAAACATCTTTTAAATATGCTGCAGTATTATTACTTTTTAAGTCATTTTCATACAATGCATTTGTGAATGTTGTTTGTATTTTTGTTTGATAATATATTTGAAGTAGGGTTATTGAACCTATGTGATGTTTTCGGAGAGGACCGGCGCTGTAAGCCGAGATACAGGCTTGTCCTAATTCGACTGCAGATGCTACCTATACTTACAAATGTGTCATTTTAGCCTATACCTATCCACGTATAATTTTAAGCGTATTTTTAATTTTGGAATGATATTATACATAAATAAAAAATAAATAAATTCGCCCATTGACTTTTATGAGTTTTTGATTTTTATGAATTTGTAATCTAACGACGACGCTCCAGTGTATGATTAGTGAATGGATTATAAGGTCAGTCAATCTGACGACTCAATGGTCAGTTTTCAATCTTTCGAGTTTTAATTTTCGAAAATTGTTGATTGCTTTAACCTTTTCGTTATCAACATTAATGACATTATGTTTACCGGCTTACCCTGTCAACGTACCTTGACGGTGAAATAAAGGTCATCCTTAAGGTTGAATCAACCCGTTCACGGTCCTAGAACAAGAGTTTTAAAATAATTATCCATATATCCGAATGAAATTTCGTTATTACCTGTCAAAAAGATCTTACATGTTACAAACAGAATCTTTTTTTAATTACCTAAGATTTTTCAGAGCATTTCCCTTATATAAACCTACCTACTGTATATATTCTGTATGTTCAGGTAATTATTCACGTGTGAATTAAAAATAACATGACTCAATATGAAGTCATGGACGTGAGCATAAACTTTATGCTAGATTTTCGTGTGTTCTTTTATAGAAAGCTAGCTGTTGACCACAATTCCACCAATACGTCTAATACAGATTCTGTACCTGCAAGTGTAGTTTGGTACCTTTAAATAATATGATCTAACTCTGTGCGTTTCATTCAGATTCGATAAAATCCTATTGCAAGCAAACATACAGTAAATTTTAAGTCTGACCAACACCTTTCTAATAAAAATATCACCACCATAAAGATTTTGCCACCATCGTGGCAAACTGTAAATATGGTTATGACTGGAGTATTTTAGTTTTCTGTCTAACTTCAACCAACCTATAACCCAATAGTCTAAAGTTTTCAGAAACAGAGACTTATTCATACGTTCAATAAAATAAACAACTCCATGAACGTGACTCCACGCAGAGTCACGGTCTCAAAAGTTATGGGAATAGGCACTGGACTGTATAGTTATAAACATAAATAATACTACTATACAGTAACAGGAACACTTTGTAGAAACAGAAGACGTTGGAATTCCCCAATTTTTTTTTTTCCATACACTAGGAAATACCAAGGATAATAATATAACACCAAACCAAAATTATTCATTGAGGATGCTTTCAGGTCACTTATTGACTTTACGAACAAATCGTACCAATAGGTACGCAACAGCTGACGTTTCAAACTAAAATGCGTGCGTTTTAGTTGGTTTAAATGCGACATATCTAGTCCATTGAAATGTCACATGAGGTTTTCATTTTTTAGAAGGCGCAATTTTATTTTTGGGACATGTGTGGGGGTGGAGGGTGACATTTGTCAATAGAAGCTTAACCTCAAGTTTGTGGGGTCGCCACTCTTGTCCCCCGACCTCCATCTTGGAAAAAGGGGTGAAAACACTTCTTTCGCAATATCTCGGAAACTAAGCGTTTTGCAAAAAAAATGTAAAGCCATAATTTGTAGCAAATTGTTTTGCCTACAAATACGTTTATAAAACTTTTTGCCCTAAATTAAAAATTAAAGCAGTTAATATATACATTGTAACACGTGTATTGTTGATTATCGTCTTCGGCTATCTTTAGAGTCAATATCGCCTGAGCGGTAATCACCAACTTTACACACTTCACTTCAGCAGCTCGAAAATGTAAGGTTTGCTGCGTAAAAACAGTGAGCAAAATGCGATTTTACCGTCTCCGTGAGACAAAGTAACTTTTTAATTATGTTGTTTTAATGAAAAGTGCCTACAGTTAGAAAAAATCTGAAACCTTTCAAACTACACAGCACTCAATCTTTTTCCCGTCTTTCAAAAAGAGCGAGTGACAAACACAAACAATTTGAAATTCGAATTTCAAAATTCGTCCCCAAAGTATTTTGTTCGCGACAGACAGACTATTTCAATGTATATATCATAACATACAGACAATTAACAAACATTGTTTTTTGATTGTAAAGTGATTAGTGTGTTGAAAATAAACCAAATAGTGAAAAATCGTGATAATATTAGTGTAAACGAACTCTGATTGACTACTGTATAAATCGACCACGCCCACTATGATTAGTAGAGGAGCTTCCTAATTTATAAAAATCTTTGTGTTATATCGATGTCATTAATTTGTTAATTTAGATAGTAAATATTATGTAAATCTGTATAAAAAATATGTGTATCAATAATAGAAAAAAGTGGCTAGCATGTAACCGTAAATTTATGTACCACAGTCCTATAAGATTTATATAAATTTCAATTAAAGTACAACCATAGACGCTAGCCACTATAATTTCCACATTTAACCATTAATTGTAAATTAAATATGTAATTTCTGTAACATAATTCATAATAAATAAATAGATAATTGTATTGTACAACATTATAAATAATAAATGTCACAGATTTGTTAGTAGCTGTAAAAAAATTATAATAATTCGGTATCATGTATAATGAAAATTATTGTGCAAATAAAAGACAATCGTGTTGAATTTAAACAGCCCACGACAGGGTAAAACCTATTAATGTAAAAACACAGGCGATTTTTTCCTCAGTGCGAAATTCTTAGCCGAGTCGCCAAGTAAATCTTCAAGCTCCACTCAGATCTGCAACCTGAATGGGCCTTTAAAATCAGGACGGTTTTATTCCATACAATAAAATTGTTTTATTTACTGGGATCCTATTCAGTACAAATTCGGAACCTGGCCTTTCTGGCTGGTGCAGCTATTGCAAGAGACACACGGGAAAACTCGCTTTCCTGCTCTCGCTTTGCAATAGTTACAGTCCACCTTATCCTCAGGACTGGAAAGTGTGCAAGCTGTGAACCACCCCATGTACAAATGGGCGTGAGCTGATCAAGCAGTGGTCAGACCCGTGTTTTAAAACCGAGTTCGCTCACTTACGTGAGGCCCGTCCAGTACATATTTGTTGATGAAAATTTGAAAGTATTTGAAACGGATTGGAAAGCAGGAATAGCCTTTAGTCTTCCCACTGACAGCACAAAAACACTCCAATGAGTTCTAGCTTTCTAACGAGGTTATTATAGCCGTGATATTCTGTAGGGCGGGGGTACTTCCCCTGCCAGACTGCTCAATTGGACGGAAATATCGTCGTGTCCTACCTTCTACAGATTTTTTTTTTAAATATGTAATGTACGTATTATTGTATACGAAATAAGTAATGCATAAGTATTTATAATTAATACTTAATGCATAAGCCTATACAACTGTGACGATGCCAAATAAGTAAAATTATTAATAGAAAACACGATAGCTGTTGCCAATAGACTGACTTTTATCCAAATTTTAAATTACATAGCTCAAATACATAGACAACTAACATCGAACAAACTGGCTAGTAGTAGTATTAAGAATAGGTTGATAATGACCAGAATAGGATATATTTGATATATTTTAACAATTATATCTTTAAATTTGCAGAACTGCAATAAATACTCTTGGACCGATTCAAAAAATATTTGCAGAACTGCAATAATTGCGAATGACCCCCGATTCAAAACTTTTGCATATCTAAACAAATTTGAAATTTAGCATGCAAAATGCTTAAAAAATTTCATTCAATTATTGAACCTTTAAAAATGTTCAGCATTATTTTGATAAATAATAATATTTACTATTAAAATAATGCTGAAAAGCTCTTTTCTAAACGGCGGCGTTCAATTAGCAGCCTGAATGATGTTCAGCCATTTGATTACATCGCTAGGCAAAAAAGCCTTGGATTGATGACGTTTAATTATTTTAGTACCTGGATGACCGAGCTTCGCTCTTTTTTTCGAACAACGCCATCTGCTGGAAACTTTAGTGTTGTTGTGTCGTTAAAGCAGTTAGTTGCTCACATCGCCTATAGATGTCAGGAAGGCATATTTCTTTTTTTTTTAATAAAATGACATTTTCTAAAAATGAATCCTAGCTAGATCGAATTATCGCCCCCAAAAGCCTCCGTATACTAAATTTCATGAAAATCATTGGAGCCGTTGGGAGCCGTATATATACAAGAATTTCTCGTTTAAAGATATAAGATTAGTTCTTTTATTTTTTACTTGCCAATCCATTTAATCAATTTAGTTATAAAAATGACTTATTTCTGCAAAGTTATACAAAAAAATAATCACGAAGCCAAACCTATCCAAGTAGGACTGCGCAGCTTTCTCAATAAACCTTTAGGACATAGTGGTGCTGATGAAGATTTATTAAGAGAGCAACCATACTCGCTAGAGATTTATAGCAAGACCAATCTGAAATAATAAAGGTCCATTTAGATTGGAAAAATGAATGAGATTAAGACGGAACTTGAACCCGGACCCTTACAGGGGAATGCTCTGAACAACAGAGTTACATGAGCACGTCGCGAGCAGTCTAAATTCTCCTATACAACCATCTTGAGGCGATGGTGTAGTCATCTACCGATATTCATACAAACTATCGAAAACAATGCACTATGTTATAATGATATTTAAAAAAATGTGATTACGCCGCCCAATCAATATAATGAAATTTTAAAGCAATTTAAAGAAAGAAAGAAAGAAAATTTATTTTTATTGCAGATAAACACATTGCAGAAAAATTCAAAAGAACAAAAAACAAATGCTAACATTTCAAATCCAATATTATTGGAAAAAGTAGCTCAGTTGGTCAGAGCAAGAAAACCCCCTGTTAGGAACTGGTCGCAGGTTAAATTCCCATCTTAGACATTCAATTTTTTGAATCTAAATGGACGAGATGGAGTTGTCCATGGTAGTTCTGTTTTGTTTATGTTCTTAAAGCTGTTACAGTATTTAATTTATATGCAATTAATGATTCATTCAACCCCAGTATTACCTTACCAAAACAGGAAAGTCATTCAACTTGCATCTTGCTTTTCCTTATTCCTAAAATCGTGAATTTACGATCAACTTTGAAATAATTTTAGTTTTAATTTTCAATATAGGTACCTCTGTTGGAAGATAAAAAATATTCTGCAACGTAACACCATTTGATTATTTTGAATCTATACCGGGTCATTTTATAGTCGTTATGTCGCAGCCAATTAGCTTATTTAGCCGATCAATTAACTACCTTGGCACTTTACTAAACGGCGGCGCCGCGCGCCGTTCAATTAGTGGCCCTAATGATGTTCATCCAGTTGAATAAACGGCTAGGCAAATGGCTTTGATCGATGACGTTCAATTATTTACCTAGCCATTTATTCAAACAGCTAAGAATATGACTTACCTCTGCATGGTTATAAAAAAATAACCATGCAGAATTTTTTATTTTATTTTAAATCTTTTATCCAAAATGACTATAAAATCAGGGTGTACATAAAGAAGGTACCTAATATTATAAAGATTTGTGTTGCCCATGTTGCCTATGTTGCCTATGTTGGGTAGATACATAGTGATCTTTCCAATCTTATAAACCTTTATTTATAACATAAGAAATTAGGTAAATTGGCTGATTTATGCACGTGTCTCTTTTCGATGGATTCATGTATCTAAAATTATATATTATTATATTACTACATATAGTGGTATAGTATGGATAGTAGAATTATGTTCCCGAGGCCAAACCTATTTTGTTATTTTTAACATTCTGTTGGACTTTCGGAACAAATGAAAAATCGATCGAACCATTCTCTAGTTATGCGCTTTGGACATCCATTTATTTTTAAAGGTATAAATTATATTAATAATAGTTTGTTCAATACCTATTTCTAAGAAAGAAATATATCAAGGTCAGTCTTATTCTTAACGACTAAGACAACGGCCAATTATGTCTTTAAATGTGATACCGTTACTATTTTTAGAAGGCAAACTAAAATAATTCGTTTTGAAATCTACACTAGATATTAGGTACAATTTTTTTACATAGAAATAATATGAAACTTGTGTGAAAATTTATAAACTAAATCTATATTGTATATATAATTTATAACCCTTCATTTCGAAAACCTTTCGATCTAACGATTTGAACAAAATAGCCAAACCCGCGTCCTCGGATGTAGCAGGCGAACACTCTACTGCTACGCCGTAGAGGTTGATATATTTCAGATACTTTACCTGGCACATACGCTGGCTGAACTAAGTCATCGCTTATGCGAACACCTAAGATCTGTAGAGTTTAAAGTCAACTACTCAGTCTCCGCCACATAAAGCTTCTTAAGTGTCTTCTACGCCATCTCCCAAAGCGATATAGTTAGCATACTAATATGGGTAACCATGATGCTGTTAATGGAGTTTCAGATTTTGGCCGATAAGACGACTAGTCCGCTGGTTATATTACGAACGATTTCATGTGGCCACCAATCATTAAAACCATGGAATCATAGCTTGACTAACTTTTGCCAGCGCCTCTTTCTTTACTTTATTCTTTATTGTCCACACATAATACAGAGATCATATATAAAACATTTAAAGGAACATGTACAAAGGCGAGCTTATCTCAGAATGAGTTCTGTTCTCTCTCAATAAACCGTTGAGTAGCAGAGAAGAATATGGTATCAAGGGGGATGTCAAGTGTACAAAAAAAATCACAAAACACAGATAAAATAAAAAAGCGTTCTTAAACAGGTACATAATACACATATTCACACAAACATAGTATACATATTATATATATTCATACATACACCTACACATAGTACCTACACGTAGTTTTTACGTGAAAATCCATACCTATTACAAACTTTCGCGTTTATAATATTCGTAAGATCTATAAAACGATCTATAAACCATATATTTAGTGCGAAAAATTCCTTAATGTTTTACCTAAAATTTTGTCCAGTTATTGTGACCACGTCATTCCCGATAAAGTAGAATTTGAAGCAGAATATAGCCACCGCAACTATACCCGCCAATGTCTAACCTACAAGACAATGTAGGAGGTCAATTTTCCCTACGGTTTTACCTCTAGACACAATGCATACCTAAATGGAAACAGCAAGTGATAGTTGGGAACAAGACAAATAACCTGTGAAATCCCACAGTGACGCATAAAATGCTGAATATACCTAATGCTTCTTAGCCTATAACTTGTTCAAAATTCACAAATTTTATGGAAACCGAAACGTATTTTATCCAAAAAATTTCATCATTATGTAAATTAAATAATTTTGGTTAGGAATTTACGAATGCAAGTAAACAGGGTTAGAGGAAAAAGTAGTGCCGGTTTTCAAGCTCTCTTCTCACTATATATAACCCGCATTCACTCGTAGTGGGTATCATTTTCAAGTAAGTCATCACACAAGTAGCAAGTTTTCTTGGATACCTTGGACAATGAAATCGTTCACTCCAACATTTTTTCTGGTATTTTGCCTGGCTTCCACAAGTCTTGCAAAAACGTTCGAAAAATGTGAACTAGTTCGCGAATTCCGGCGACTCAATATGCCCGAACATCTAATGAAAGATCGTGAGTAATTACTTTTATTTTGTTGTTATATATGAATTTGATGATAAATGATTACAATAACATTTTTCATCGTAAATTGTAACTTTTATTCTTTTCAATGAGACGTACATTATATAATAAAGGTAACGGGAATTAACACGATCATGGTAGGTACATACCGGCCGTGGTCACAAGCTTGTGACCACGGCCTGTAACCCTGGTCGAAACGTTAGGCAATCAAAGGTATGTAAGTAGGTACCTGTACCATATTCTCTTTATTATAATTATAGGTATCATGGAACGCGAGAGTTTAAAAGTTAGTTTAGACGTATATTATCGCCACTTTATCCGTTTCTGAATGGTTTCGCTTTGATAAAAACCTCAGCCTTGTTAGCCCGTAACCCTGATCGGTAGGTAATAAACAATAATGATGGTCTTCGACTATTTAGAATGTCGGTATCCAGTTAATCACTCGAATAACGGTCAGAGGAATAGACCTCTTGGTGGTAGGTCCCCCCCGTTCCGAGAGGGGAGAATGGTTTGCTCGTCTATATAAGAGAGTAATCAACAAAATGGACAAATACCTTTCAGGCAACTGGTTCGGCTCCATCAAGACCGCTTCGTAATTTGATATATTTAGTCCGTCTTTATTTTAGTTAATGTAATTATCAGTTTGTAATTTATCAAACCAATTTCAATGGGAATCATTTCGAAATTATACCGCACGTAATGCACCTATCAATAATGCTCGGTTTGACTCCATACTTTATTATAAGAATTATATTATATTATCTGTGATTTTACATATTTACCGTAAATACTGGTGACCATCTGTTCTCAAGACAGATCGCAACAAGATCTTGATTATCTTAAATGATCTTTATCTTAAAGGGAACTTGATTTAAAATGTCATTTTATATTGTTTTGGGATAGTTTTAATTAATACACGTTTCGTGTTAAGAGGGAATTTGATGGCACTTAGTGCAGGGTCTGGCTCCTCGAAAAGATTATCGAAGTCTAACTCAACCTCACCTGTAGGCTATAGGTACCGATATCTATTGATTAATAGACAAGCCTCCAGTGCAGGCTTTCCTGTCGGGTTTATTCTAAAATAAACCAATTTTCCATATTCTATTCGCTGAAATAGTAAAGCGAATGTCAGGCTTAAAAATGTTAACTTTCGATGCAATCGAGATTGTCGCACCAATGAATAATAATCTGTTGCTCATTGGCACTAAATCATTTCCCAATTTGAATAAGTTTATTTTTCTTTCAGTAATCTGTCTAGTAGACGCCGAAAGTTCGTTCCGAACCCACGTAAAGGGTCCACAAAATACGGATGGTTCTTTTGACTGGGGTCTGTTCCAAATAAATGATCGTTACTGGTGCAATCCTGGGTCACCTGGCAAAGGCTGTAACGTACGTTGTGAAGGTAAGTGGTAGTTTTTACTTAATTATTTTATGTCCTTTGATTATTAATATAAGTCTATTTCATACCTATGCAGGCCTTCTTATATGGCATACAAACAGGCCTGAAAAGGCCAATCACGGTACAAAGAAGCTTTAAAGAAATCCTTGTTACGGAACATGTTGAGGGCATTTTTGACTCGACTCCTTCTTCGGAAGACACAGGAAATATTAACTTTACTTACTTCATTGATTTATTTCATACTTTAAGAAGAATATGTTTCTTCTGTCATACTTATTGTCTTTATTTATTAAACGATTTTGCAAACTGAATAAAGTACCTACCTATATCAATTGGAGTGCAAGAGAGAAGAGATAAGTAGAGTGAAACCAACCTCACCTGCCAGTCGATACATGTGATAACAACGAATGAAGTTCTGGTGTTGGTTTTCCTGTCAAGGCTTTGCCAGGAAGAAGAGCAAGATTCCTGCCAAAATTTGGTTTTGTAGAGCATTTTCTGTATCGTACAATGGACATACAGATAGACTAACAGAACAAAACAGAACGGACTCTTACTCTTTCTATCTTTTCTCTACCATTTCTCTACTTTTCTACCAGGTTAACAATAACATCGTAAATTCATTTCCTCAGATCTCCTGTCGGACGATATAACAGCCGCTACCGCTTGTGCAAAAACAGTTTTAGCACAACAAGGTATTGACGCCTGGGTTGGGTGGGTCAACAAATGCAAAGGAAGACAGCAACCAGATCTCAATTGTTAAATAAACATTGAAAAAAGTCTACATACTTACTTAGTAATATTGAAAATGTAAAACTATGTATGTTAATTATAAGTGTGATGTACTAAATTATTCTAAAAATCAACCAAAAGCTAACAAATAAGGATGCAAGTTGACTGCAGTATAGTTGCGTTATTGTAATCAAAATTTTAGTGGCCCATCGTGGTCAATGCCAACACCTCTATTTCTTTTGTGGAGTGTCCACTGGCAAGTGGTCAATTTCTGGCAGAGGACTGTTTCCGCTGACTGCAATTACTCTATGGGTATGAACGTTACAAACGATTTGCATATTTAGAAATAGCAGTCAGTGGAAATAAATAATTACCAGTGGTCTGCATCTCATTCTAACCTCAGTTAGCCGAGCAACAGCGTACAGTATTGTAGCATCGTATACCTACATTTATAATGACAATGATATTATTATATTTTCAAAAATAAAAACACGTTTATTGAAATTGTACTTTTCTTTTTTAAAATTTCGGCGGATGTCACCTATGATAGGAACCGCGATTAATTCAAACCGGAAGTACTCGGTTAGGTTATTAACTTTGTCATATTTGGCTAAACCAAGAGAGAAAGTATTGTAGAGAATTTTATTAGCAAGAAAACTGCTTATACTATCTAATATAACGTAAAAACCATTCACTACTCTTTTTTAAGATGGCAGCTCCAAGCGATTGGTACCCCATAAACTTGGATATTTCTGTACACAACAAGCTCTTGAAATCCATAAAATAAGGTAAGTGATACAAATAAAGCCTATGCGCCATTATGGCCTAGGGTCCAGAAAAGTCGTTTAGAACATCAAAAATACTTTACACTTACCTAGACGACAGCTCCATGATTCGGTACATATGTTGCGAGCAACTGATTGTCAAGTGCAGGTGTTTTCGGGCCTGTTATATATTAATTTGGTGTAGTTATAGTTCTATGAAAGTAATGTGCATAAATGACAAGTGTAACTCATCAGAAAGGTAGCAATGACTATAAACAGATTTTTTAAGAATTTGCGAATTAAATACGGCTTATTACATTTACGAAGTTTAGTTTATTAAATATGGTCAAATTTTTTAATAGGTCATATTAGCCCATATTATGAGTCCTGTTGAATTAGGTAATCCATACTAATATTATACATTAGAAAGTAACTCTGTCTGTCTGTATGTTACGCTTTCACGCCTAAATTACTCAATCGATTTAGAAAAGACATAGGCTATGTTTGGTCGCGATACCCGACATCCACGCGGACGGAGCCGCAGGCAACAGCTAGTAATAAATAAATATAGCTCTATAGTACATTACTGCCGCGGCCACCAAGTGTAGTGTTGCCGGACGATCGTGGAGTATGCGGGCCGAGGCGCAGCCGAGGCACGCATTACGGAGTCCGGCAACGCTCAGTTGTGGCCAAGGCTTGTATAGTGCTTTTCTCTAACAATGCGTGGAAATTAAAACTAAGTAGTATCTAGGCAGAATTTTTTAGTTACCTACTTTTCTAAATCAATGACGAACAACGAACAACAGCAATTTCTCACGCGGCGAAATGTTCATTTGTTTTTTTTTTTTTAATAAACAGCATTATATTTGCAAGCCCGTTCTATATTTAAATAACGCCTTGGATAAGTTACCTCCTTGGTTGCCATGGTTCGGAGTAAAAGTTGGGATCCATTTTCAAATTACACGATAGATATGGGTTTACATAGTAATTTATTTGGCCGCTAAAACACGACAGATATGGATTTTCATACAACTTTTGCCGGCCGCTGCTCGCATGTACAGCAATTGCAATTTATCTCGAAGAAGGTTGTCAAAATAATGTTCACATTTCCAAGCATGTTTGAGAAAAAAATGTTTACAGTAGGTGTACATCAAATTAGCTGACGCGCTTGGCCTCACCTGCATGTATGTCGGTTATTGTGACTTTTGGTCATATTTCCAGCTCTACTCAACTAAATTGCGATGAAATATACGTATAAGGTAGATTTCAAGATTAATGGTATGCAGGGCACTGCCAACATCGTTTAGGCCTAAGTCATCCTGACCTGCAAGTCAGGGCATCTAATAAATCACGGACGGGGCTCTAACGAGTCAACCCGGATATGCAGAGGAATATGCCAGAGTCCACCTCACCGCGGTAACTAAAGACCGAGACGGGTACGTTTAAGAGCAAGGCTCCACTTGTGCGTTGCGTTGCGCCGTCGCATCGGAACAACGCTCTGTATGCCACACCTGGCCCACCTGATGTAAAGTGGTTACTGTGGCCTATGAACGTGTGCAACACCGTGACTTGGCCATCAGGTGGGCGGTGTGCTTGTCTGCCATCTCATTGGTATAAAAAAACTCGTGTGAGGATGGATATCCTGCCCGTGGCGAGAGATGAGATGATATAATGTAGCTGTGGGCATCATGTCTCACAATTCATCTGAACACGCACCATTGAACAGGCGGTAAAATACATACAGCGATGCAGTCTCTCCTGAGGCTGAGCAGTTCCACACCGCCAGTGAGTACACGATTGTCCTTTGCACCGATTTGAAGGGCTCAAGCTGGTAATCTAATGCTGGTGCGGCAAAAAAGTGACAGCAGTAGATACTTCATGTGAGGCCGGACTAGCGACTTATAGAGAAGTATAATTAAGAAGACCAGTTGGCCTGTGTCCACGGCCGGTGTAACCTGGTCGAAACGTCAGGCATTCAAAGGTATGTAATAATTACCTATACCATGATCGCGTTAATTTCCGTTCTCTTGATTATATATCATGGAACGCGAGAGTTTAAAAGTTAGTAATAGAGAAGTCTTTGCCCCGCAGTGAGTATTGCTTGGAGCTTGATTGAATAAAAACATCTAAACATTTTCACAAACTTTTACACATTTACTTCATCTATAGGTACTTAATATTAGCAGTGATTCATTAATTTGCAAAAATATTGAAAAATGTGTTAAACAATACTGGTTATACTGTTGATTGATGGCACTTGGTGGAACTTGCTACACTTCATCATTGAAAACACTTGTACTATTCCACATTATTTATTAATATCCTGACGGGTTTCGCCGTTTAATAATGCCGTAAGGCGAAACCGGTCAGGATATTAATTAATAATTTGGAATAGGACAAGTGTTTTCATTGAAGATGTTATACAATAAATAATGTTTCTTCATACTCTACATTATACGGCGGGCAGATTCGTATTGTATCGTATCGTTCTCATCATTCAGGGCGGCGGCGCGCATCGTAGAACGATGCGCGCCCCCCCATACAGGTCTTGAGTCGGGGACCGCGTGGTCCCCAACTCCCGAGGAGGGCCAGACCGATAGGGATGGCCCTGGGTCAGTCGGGGTGCGAGGGATATGTCGCATGACAACCTCACCTTCGGCCTAGCACTACGACCCAGAGACGGCGTGCGGTTTAGTCGGTTCGAGTCCGACATAACCTACCCCTCCGGCTCCGGAGGGGTGGGTATCCGTGGGGATTTCTCGCACGTAAAAAAAAAGTCGTTCTCATCACTACATAGTATAAAACAAAGTCACTTTATCCCTATATCCCTTTGTATGCTTAAGTCTTTAAAACTACGCAACGGATTTTGATGCGTTTTTTTTTAATAGATAGTGTGATTCAAGAGGAAGGTTTATATGTTTAATATAGTAGACGGTGCAGCGGGAACGGGATCTGACGTCACGAGGGCGGAAAAATATTGGCGGTACGTAGTTCGCCGGTTCAGCAAGTAGATAATAATCTAAAGCGATTCTCGTGGCGGAGCGCGGGGTAGCGTGGTCTTGCGTCGCCTCTACGAAGCTGTCTGCCTGGAGTCGCGGGCATCAGCTAATCCCGGTCGCATCCGAGGCCTTCATCCCGGGAGTACGGGGTCCGCTTTTTCCAGTCGAGCGACGCGACTGAACTTCGATATTTTCTGTGAAGCGGCCGCCATCTGACCTCCACAACTCATTGGCAATATCGAAGTATTGCTGTTACTAGTTCTTGGACTTTTTAGAACTCCGAATACCCCTAACGACCGCTATGGATGTTTGTAAGACAACTGGACCAGGGGCTTAACGTGCTCTCCGAGGCACGGAAACATCCAGAGCAATTCAAATAACATGGTCATGCTAACAACTATTTGCATTGAGCGGGAATCGAACCTGTGCCCCTAACAAAGCAGTTGAATGCATCGCCACAGCAGAGGCTGTGGGCATCGGTTAGTAATAACATGTTTTTACTATTAATGCTGCCATGTGGTCGGCAGCAGAAGTGCGTGGATCGCCGCGCGCCGACCCTAATTTGCGAGATCACCTCTAGGTTCCCTAGGTTAACGGCTGAGGCTAGCAGTTACCCTAACAGAAGCAAACACAGGGTATAGGGGCTTGCTGTTTCCGGGCGCACTTCTCCAGGTGAAAGGCAAATTTTGATCCCCAAAATCATGTCGGGGTGGCCAATCTTCTTCTTCTTGTGTTGAGTCTTGTGCAGCCACCCCGATAGCAATATCAGAGGCACTCATTAGTTCTTCCGATATATTTTATATACTTATATATTTTTAGCTTATTTTAGTTTAGTTATGTCACAACAGAATTAGCATCATTGTCAATTTATGTCTTACATTATGTTAAGTTTATGTCTAACTTGGTAAATTAAATGAAAGGAAATCCCGAAATCAAAAGTTATAAGATTACTAGCTGTCGCCCGCGGCTCCGCCCGCGTGGATGTCGGTTATCGCGAATCGGGGTATGAAAAATAGATGTTGGCCGATTCTCAGACCTATCCGATATGCCCACAAAATTTCATGAGAATCGGTCGAGCCGTTTCGGAGGAGTTTAGCAACGAAAACTGTGACACGAGAATTTTATATATTAGATACGAAAATTTTTGAATGCAATTTTATTTCTATTTTTAAAAATCAGGGAATGTTTCCTTTGTGAGATATTTGCTATCTCCAGTATTTAGAGTACTTTCCCTCCAGATAAGGTCGAAATCTTCCAACCTGTATATCACACAACGTCACAACATCGTGCAACATCTTGTTCAAAATATATAAATATGTTAACATGGAATTTATTCCACTTTGCACCACCGAGTCGCTCGACTGCGCACTGGTGGAACAAAATGGAATGCCTCATAGTTCGCAGCAGAAAATTCTCTTATGGGTGAAGCATGGGAGTTCAAGTCCCTCCCAGAAATTAGGAATACTGTTTACGAATGAACCTTCTATTTTACATAAATTAGAAGTCATCATTCACATGATTGTTATTTTGTTTCCTAACTTTTTTGCGTCATGAACAGGAAAGGCGGAAGAGCGGACCCCAAGCTCTACTTACTGCCAGCAGGGGATGCCGTTGATCGGACGGGTGATCCCAAAGGGCCATTTCACCCAAGTGCAAGCATTGACTGCAACTGTATAACCGGATGACTACAGAATGAAACTCACATCGAAGCATCAAAGCAATATATTCAACGTAAAACTGTAAAAACATAACAATATAAGCAATAAATAACAACAGAAAGTATATAACTCCACGAGATATAACTATGTATGACGTTTGGTAACGAGATTTCCACTAGTAGATATCCTGTCGGTCCATGAACACTATTACACTTAGACCCTAACTGAACGAACGAAGAATGAACTCCCTCATGAATACACGATGTAAAAATATTGGAGCGCTATAATCATGTATGTCTTTTATAATTAAAGACAAAATACAGTACCTAACACCGAATTAAGAACAAATGCAATTTATCTTAAATAAAAATAGGTCCGCATCAGGGTATTAGCAGCACTACACTATGTATTATCATTTAGCTAAGTTTTACAGATCATAATGTAGTAACAATATCTATGCACTTGAAGTGTACTCTTTACTGCACATGTAAGTACGGTACCCGGCTTTGCATTTGGCACGTCTGTTAGAATAAGATCGGCTTTCGTGGATTTTGTTTAAGGTCGAGAGTGATATCTCTATCGTACATCGGCTTGAGATTAGATAGATTTATTGAGTAGTAGCCATGGAGAAGCAAATGATAGCGGAGATGTTGCAAGGGCAATCGAGTCGCGAGCCTTCCATACGTCAAAACGACTCAACTGGTCTGTGACGTCACCATCTACTTCTAGTGAAACGTCCTTGCGTTCGGTTGTCATTTTTGGTCAAAAGTCCAACGATAAAAATAGCTTTAACCTGGTTTAATAGAGAAGTGTGCAGAACAAGGATGCACAAAGTGTACATATAAACAATTTAAACATTTTAAGGGTATAAAATTTCATCAGCAAGTCTACTATTTTTTTTATTGACAAAAATGTCTTTACAGTACCATCTAGCGTAGAGAGGAAATAAGTAACCTTGTCTTGTAACGTGATATTTTTCACTTTTGCTTATTGTTTTCTAATATAGATTTCTTTGTTCCAGAGCCACCTAGAGTGTCTCACGGGAACTAGGCATAATTGTTTGGCAGTGAAACTTCTAATCTTCGATTAGGTGTGTTCTAGTTCTCACACTCGACCGGTGGATGGCGCTGGTGTCCTACAGCATATTTCCATTTTTTTATAGCTCTCATTTATCATTTTATTTACAATTTAACAATAATGAATAAATGATACTTACTTTCTCAGAATTTGTGACATATTCGTGAACAAGTCATAATTATAATAAATATTTGTCGTACCGGGTCTGTTATAGTCTATGGTCCCCGTCAGCTGACGTGAGCTTGTCTATGACCGGACTAATGAGCTTTTTGCATGATTAGCAGAATTTTGAGGATTGTTCACGAATATTCGATGGATTCGGGTATAAATAGGCCTGCGCCGATCCTCAACGGAACTTCTATATCAATCTTCGTAGCTGTCTCTGAGTAAATAAATTCTGTGTCTATATCTTGTAATAAAATTGTTTGGTGAAAACTTCGTTCCCAGATATTCTGGTAAGTCGTGTTCCTCTATTTATTGGGGCACATTACGGGCCTCTATGTATATTCACGGCTTAAGAGTGGTCTGTTTTATACAGGGTCGCTGGTCTGAGCTCGTGTGCCCTCTGAATACGCTCTTCTCTGACATTTATCTACGGCGTGCTTCGTGGTACCACGGCTGCTGTGAGCCGTATACATCGGCGAACGGTCTACTCTGAACATCCTAGAGGCCATCCCGCAATCACCCAAGGCCAGTACACTGTCGCCGTGTACCTGTTAATGTGTAGCTGTAGTGCCAACCAGAAGTAAACGTAGTACGCTTAGTAGCCTGTACTAGAATTCACGTACCTTAAATGTGTAGCTAGTGCTATAATTCATGTGCATATTGTGTGTTCATCTGCTTATTATCTGTGCCTGCTGTGTGTGTTCTTTCTGTCTCACACTTCTGTATTCTGTACCTGTCTGTCTACCTACTTATCACTACACATCTTCTGTATTCTGTGCCTGTCTGTCTACCTACTTGTCTGTACATATTCTTCTGTCACCTGTATCTACCTACTTCACTACTATATATTTCTCTGTGTGTAACTCTGTGTTCTATTCTATCAAATATATGTGTGTACACCTAAACTACCAGCTGTTTTCATTGGAGCCCTAGCTTCCCTGTGCACGCACCTCTCTAGCTCTGTGGAGAAGGCGCCCTGGGTAAGAGTTCTGCATCAGCCCCTGAGCGAGCCGGTGAGTACCCACCTGACTAGTTCAGTGGTTACAAATTGGCGCCCAACGTGGGGCAAGACTCTGGTACTACTCTGCGGTAGTCTCAGTCTAGTGTGTGTGCATAGGAGGCTAACTCTGATGAAAACAACCTGGGAATCCGTCTGAGACTTCCCAAGACGTTAATTGGTTGTGTTAGCAGCTGAACACGTAATTAATCTTCTTGTCTTTTTCCAGCTACCTACACCTGGGGTGGGAAAAGACACCCAAAATTCCAAATTTCAAAATTAAAAAACAGCTGTGATTTTGGTAAGATTTTCTGATTTTATTCGGCATACCCACTTTTTTTTCTTTTTTGTTTTTTTTCTTTTTTCTTTTTTCTCCTCTTTTCTAGCCTGTTTCTAGTATTTCTTGCAGATGTGCACATATATATTTGGACTGTAATATATTTTTTTTCTGTGTAACAAAACCTAATAAGATTTTCTGGGTAACTACAAACTTTATAGAAAGTGTGTAGGTACCTTGCATTTTGAAAATTAACTTGAACTTTGTCCTCATAAATGATAGAAACTTTTAATTCTATTAGACAGCCTCTATTTGTATTAAATTATAGCAATCAATTTAAAACTTTAGTTAAATATCAAGCACCTTGTTGATATCTACTTATGAACCTCTGTTTTACATCTTGTATTTGAACCTTGTCTGTTTGACCAACATTGCCAGTTGTGTAACTGACTTTGCATTTGAGTCTAAACTTTAACTTTAGTGTATTAATAATAGACACCTGTAACTCTATTATAAATATAAATCATATAATTTAATTTGAAGCCATTGTCAGATATCATACACTTTGGTGGAACTTACTTGTTATTTCTGTTTAATACTTTGTGATTGAACCCTGTCTGTGTCATCTACATTGTTACCTATTTAATTGTCGTAATTAAACTTTTACATCATGGCACAGATGCAAAAATATATTAACTATCTGAGAAAAGACGAACTCTCTAACGAGCTTGCTCACATAGGCATTTCAGTGGCACCTGATGCGACGGTGGCTGGCCTTCGGAGTGAGCTGAGGACGGCACACCGACTTGTCCGTCGGGGTAGCATCAAGCTGAAGGCGGTGGTCCCCACTGATGCAGCGGCGGAGCTTTCCATCTGTACGCCTAAGGTCTCGGAACTAAGTGAGGCCCTCCAGTCAGGTGACTTTGTTTCTGATAAAAATTGTCGCATAAGAGTAGCCTTCAGGGCGAACTATCTGCTAACTAGGCTGGCTCGTTGTGGTCTAGATTGTCCTGAACTGGCCGAACTTCGTGATAGGCTTGTGAAGATCGTCGCTGTGGCTGAACCCAGCACTGATTCTGAATCTGACGGGTCAGATGAAGGTGATGATGATTCGGGTCGTGACCGGGTAGAGTACACTTCACCTGCAGTGAGAGAGGACCGCTCGGTACGAGCTAGTTCTGGTAAATCTTGTTCCACGTCTGACAACATAGTGTATAGGGAACGTCCCGTTAACCTATGTTCTTTTAACTTAAAATATGATGGTTCCTCTTGTGTGCGCGTGTTTTTAGAGAGATTAGAAGAACTTAGATGTGCACGGGAGGTCTCTAAGTCTAAACTCCTTCTGGCTTTCTCTGACCTGTTGGACGGACCAGCTTTGTCTTGGTTCCGTACAAATAGAACTAATTTCATCTCATATGAGGACCTTATTGGTGAGCTTAGAGATACATTCGATATTCCTGACTATGATTATCGTCTCAGAAATGAGATTAGACAGCGTAGCCAATCCCGCTCTGAGTCCTTGGTTAGCTACTTATGTACAATGCAGGCTATGTTCTCAAGGTTGTCGTGTAAAATGCCCAGTGAGGAACAGCTGGACATTCTCATGCACAATATTAGACCAGACTACATGAAGGAATTGGCCTTGCATGATGTCAACTCTATTGATGATCTGAGACGTCTAGGTAAACGTCTGGAGCTTGCGCGTACAAGGGCGGACGCTTTCCGTGAGCCTATTTTGGACAAATTTGAGATTTCGTCTGATTTACACCAGCACAAGACCAAAGGCGTGCAAAGGCCCCCTAAGCAGGTGTCTGCAGTCGAGACGCCATCTACCTCCAACGAACGCAAATGCTTCCGGTGTGGCGAAAGCGGGCACGCTGCATACAACTGCACCCAGTCGAGAGAGTTGGTGTGCTTCCGGTGCGGTCTCAAAGGAGTCAAGACACCAGACTGCTCAAAATGTACTGGTAAGCCAAAAAACGCGTAAGCCAGGGCCTTATTGTGAACTCTATACATCACTCTGTATCTGAGTCTATTTCTGATAGGGTCCTGTTTACTAAACGGGATAACGATGTTAGACCGTATCTAGTTGTTAAAGTATTAAATTTAAATGTCTTAGGCCTTCTGGATTCCGGTGCCTCTTGCTCTATACTAGGAAAGGGAGCGCACCGTATCTTCTTGGAACTGGGTTTTGATCTTGAAAGTATCAACCCTGCCTTTCGCATTACAACTGCCGACAGCTCATATGTGCAATGTCTGGGTTGTATTTCTCTACCTATTGAGTATAATTCGGTTATCCGAGTTATCAAATTCTATGTTGTTCCGGGAATCACCACCTCCATGATATTTGGAGTGGATTTTTGGCAGCAATTTAAGCTAGGTGATAAACTAATTTCACAAAACATTAGTCTTGATGGTTTTAGTGACAATAATCCTATCGAGTCTGTGTCTCTTAACAGTGGCCTCGAGGATTACAGCAACCTGACTACTAAACAAAGGGGTGTAATCAACGAGATCATTGAAAAGTTTGACTCTTTGAACACGGATAAGGTGGGTTTAGGTCGGACTACACTTGAACATCATGTCATTGACACTGGTGACAGTAAGCCAATCAAACAGCGTTACTACCCGCTCTCTCCTCTCAAACAGAAAGCCCTGGAAGCCGAGTTGGACCGAATGCTAGAGATGGGAGTAGTGTCCCCGTCTCAGTCCGCATGGAATTCTCCAGTGGTCATGGTGGAGAAGGCGAACGGCGAACTCAGGTTGTGCTTGGACTCTCGCAAGCTCAACTCTGTGTCAAAAAGTGACGCCTATCCCTTACCGTACATTAATCAAATCTTGGACCATCTGAATAATGCTAAATATTTATCCTCTGTAGATCTGAGTGCGGCCTACTGGCAGATTCCGTTCGACTCTCTGCAGTCCGCCGAGAAGACTGCCTTTACAGTTCCCCGTAGGGGGCTGTTTCATTACAATACCATGTGTTTTGGACTCGTTGGAGCTGCCGCCACGATGCAGCGCCTAATGGACCGTCTGTTTGGTCCTGAGTTCGACAACAGGGTATTTGCGTTTCAGGACGACATAGTCTGTGTGTCCAGTACCTTTGAGGAGCATGTAGAGCTCTTACATAGAGTCTATCAGCGACTCAAGGATGCGCTGGCCTAACTATTAACATGAAAAAGTCTCACTTTTGTCGGAGTGAACTCAAATACCTGGGGTATTATGTGGACAAACACGGCCTTCGGACTGACCCTGGTAAAGTTGAGGTTATTCTCAACTATCCTACACCTACTAACCCAAAGGAGGTTAAGAGGTTTCTGGGAATGGCCGGCTGGTATCGTCGTTTTGTCAATAATTTCTCTAAGATTAGTAAACCTCTGTGTAAACTAACGTCTAAGAATGTTAAGTTCGAATGGACACCCGAAGCGGAACAGTCCTTCAATCTTCTCAAGTCAGCTTTGGTCTCTGCCCCTATATTGAAGATGCCTAACTTTGAGTTGCCTTTCCGTATTCTCAGTGATGCGTCCGCATTTTCAGTTGCTGCTGTGCTGACACAAACTCACGATGGAGTTGAACACCCCATCGCCTACTGCAGCCGTTCTCTCAACAAGAACGAGGTGAACTACAGCACAACTGAGCGGGAACTTCTGGCCGTGATTTTCGCCTTAGAACAATTCAGACAGTACGTCGAGGGCCAGAAGTGTACAGTCGTCACGGATCACTCCTCTTTACTGTGGTTCCATAAGCTGAAAAACCCTACGGGTCGTTTAGCGCGTTGGAGCATGAGGCTAAGTCAATTCGATTTTGACATTGAACATCGGAAGGGTAAAGATCACGTTGTACCTGACGCTCTGTCTCGTATAACGATTGATTCGCTAGATGCTGCCTCCTCTAAAGACCCTTGGTATATCCACACCATGAACAGTGTGCGGAAGAACCCTAGGAAGTTGCCGAATTTTGACATTCGTGACAACCTTTTATATAGATTTTCTAAGAATAAATACTCTCTGACTTCAGATTTCGACTGGAAGTTGGTGGTACCCCAGGAGGATCGCCTGTCCCTGCTCTCTAAGTACCATGATGACACACTTAGTGCTCATGGTGGTGTTTGGAAGACACACAAAAGGTTAGCCCTAAATTATTATTGGCCCAAAATGTACGAGGACGTCAAACAATATGTCGGGAAGTGTGAAGTCTGTAAGCAGTACAAGCCCGTAAACACGTCTCGTCCTGGCCTCATGGGTAGCCCGAAGCGGGTGTCGAAGCCTTTCGAAGCTATCTCTGTCGATCTACTTGGTCCCTTTCCTACTTCAAGTAATAGAAACGTGCACCTGATCGTGGTCTCCGACTATTTTAGTAAATACGTCATGTTGTGCCCTATTCGGGTTGCCACAGGCGCTGTGGTCGCGAGATTCATAGAGAAGAGTGTATTTCTTGTTCATGGAGTATGTAAAACTATTTACATGGATAATGGTCCTCAGTTCGTAAGTAAGCCTTTTAAGGATCTACTAACTAAATATAATGTACCCAATATATACTATAACCCTAGGTATCATGCCCAGACTAATCAGGCGGAAAGAGCTATTCGCAATGTTGTCCAAGCGATCTCGTGCTATGTGAAGTCACAACACAAAGCATGGGACTCGTTCTTGGTTGAAGTACAGTGCGCTCTGAACACTGCGGTTAGCGAAGCAACTCGCTTCACCCCATACTTTCTGGTGCATGGTAGGGAGTTCATTGGAGATGGAGTTCTATACAGGCAGTCAGACATTGCGTGCCACCCGGCTTCTGTCGCTGTGGACGATCCATCAGCCTTTGGTGTCAAACTGAGAGAAATACAACGCATCTACGACCAGGTGAGGAAACATTTGAACGTTGCCCACCAGCGTAATGAAAAGTATTACAACCTCAGAAAAAGGCATGTGGAGCTGAAAGTAGGACAAATCGTGTACAAACGCACGTTCTACCTGTCAAACAAAGCAAAGAACTTCACTTCCAAGTTAGCCCCTAAGTTCCTTAAATGTGTGGTAACCGCCAAGCAATCCCCTCTGGTATATAGGCTGTCAGATTTAGACGGTAAGGATCTTGGTGAGTACCATATCAAAGACATCCTGAAGTATAAGGAGGAGCCGTCTCCAGTACCTAATGTCAGCGATGTTGCCACTACATAGCACTGTTTATCTAGTCTATAAAACCAGCGCTATGTTATGCTTAATCTGTATAATATCTGTTTTCTCTCTGAGTATCTACGTGACTATAATTTGTCACATTGTAGGTTCCACCATACACCGTACCGAGTGTTTCTCTCTCATTTCGCCTCTCAATTCTCCACAGCTCCTTGTAGTTGTTGGTAGTGTTGGTGTATCTGCAGCGAATAAAGGGAACATTCATTTTCTTTGTAGGACATTTGACTCTAGCTATGTAACCTAACCATTGCGCAAGTCAGTGTATAATTAGGTGTGTGCGAGGAATGTTCCTTAGTTTTGTAATTATAGTCGTCAGTTTGTGTTTGAAATACCCAGCTGTTTATCTATATCTATTGTAAGCATTTTCTGTTTTCTTTGTTGTGTATTTCCAGCGTATTGTGTCCGCAGGAAATACTATTAATGGGGGGGGTGGTGTAACGTGATATTTTTCACTTTTGCTTATTGTTTTCTAATATAGATTTCTTTGTTCCAGAGCCACCTAGAGTGTCTCACGGGAACTAGGCATAATTGTTTGGCAGTGAAACTTCTAATCTTCGATTAGGTGTGTTCTAGTTCTCACACTCGACCGGTGGATGGCGCTGGTGTCCTACAGCATATTTCCATTTTTTTATAGCTCTCATTTATCATTTTATTTACAATTTAACAATAATGAATAAATGATACTTACTTTCTCAGAATTTGTGACATATTCGTGAACAAGTCATAATTATAATAAATATTTGTCGTACCGGGTCTGTTATAGTCTATGGTCCCCGTCAGCTGACGTGAGCTTGTCTATGACCGGACTAATGAGCTTTTTGCATGATTAGCAGAATTTTGAGGATTGTTCACGAATATTCGATGGATTCGGGTATAAATAGGCCTGCGCCGATCCTCAACGGAACTTCTATATCAATCTTCGTAGCTGTCTCTGAGTAAATAAATTCTGTGTCTATATCTTGTAATAAAATTGTTTGGTGAAAACTTCGTTCCCAGATATTCTGGTAAGTCGTGTTCCTCTATTTATTGGGGCACATTACGGGCCTCTATGTATATTCACGGCTTAAGAGTGGTCTGTTTTATACAGGGTCGCTGGTCTGAGCTCGTGTGCCCTCTGAATACGCTCTTCTCTGACATTTATCTACGGCGTGCTTCGTGGTACCACGGCTGCTGTGAGCCGTATACATCGGCGAACGGTCTACTCTGAACATCCTAGAGGCCATCCCGCAATCACCCAAGGCCAGTACACTGTCGCCGTGTACCTGTTAATGTGTAGCTGTAGTGCCAACCAGAAGTAAACGTAGTACGCTTAGTAGCCTGTACTAGAATTCACGTACCTTAAATGTGTAGCTAGTGCTATAATTCATGTGCATATTGTGTGTTCATCTGCTTATTATCTGTGCCTGCTGTGTGTGTTCTTTCTGTCTCACACTTCTGTATTCTGTACCTGTCTGTCTACCTACTTATCACTACACATCTTCTGTATTCTGTGCCTGTCTGTCTACCTACTTGTCTGTACATATTCTTCTGTCACCTGTATCTACCTACTTCACTACTATATATTTCTCTGTGTGTAACTCTGTGTTCTATTCTATCAAATATATGTGTGTACACCTAAACTACCAGCTGTTTTCATTGGAGCCCTAGCTTCCCTGTGCACGCACCTCTCTAGCTCTGTGGAGAAGGCGCCCTGGGTAAGAGTTCTGCATCAGCCCCTGAGCGAGCCGGTGAGTACCCACCTGACTAGTTCAGTGGTTACAGTCTTACATGTATAATAGTTGTAATAACAACTTAATCCATTTTATGAAAATTTCATCACAATAGTCTCGCCCGAGTTCATAAGCACTTTTAAAAATGGTATTTTATTTATTAAATGGTATATTTAGCTGAAATTTAAAATTAAAATTAATCGGCCATCTGTCGGTATAAGGCCAAATCATTTAAGGGGCCTAAATGATTTTGCTATAATCCGAAAGATGGCCTTATTTGTAAAAAATATTTGCCTTAAAAAGATTATTCTAGAATTCTGTGTAGCGCTTAGTGGCTAGTAGTCAAACTACAACAAACATTACAAGACCCTGTTTATGTTCGGTTTCGCTATGATGCACTAGATGGAGACGGGGGGACAAGGTATGACGTCATGCCCTTCCCACCCGCATTTGGTCACGCGTTTTTCTTAAGAGCTCTCCGCTACTTAATCATATTCTGTCCTCCGTGGTAGTAGCACAGTATTACTACTACATTAACACTGTGGCAGTAGGATAGGATAGGATAGGGTCTATTTTGTCCACACTTACTCCTTTTTGGGCCATTGTGCGTGATTATAGAGCAATTAAAACCAAAAATATGTAATTATTAAATATTGAAATCCTAGCTTCAGTTTTAAAAACTGTTAAAATATATCAACAGGCTTAAGAGATGTCTATAAAATCGTGAATTTTGATCCCGACCATCGTGCCAAATCAAAAGCCGGATTCTGCACAATGCAGGCGGCTACAACTTAAATATTAGCTTCACATCACATGTAGGTAATGTATATGTCGCCGCCAACTAGCTTAATCAGCCGTTAATTTCTTATTTTTTATTTATTCATTACACATTTACATAAATCTACAATATAAGTTATACAATATAAGCAGACCATAAATCACAAAGATGGCCTAGGCTCTTTACTGAACGGCGCCGTTCAATTAACGGCCTGAATGGTGTTCAGCTATTTAATTAAACGGCTAGGAAAATAGCTTGGATCGATGTCGTTTAACTACTTGCCTAGCCATTTAATTAAACAGTTAGAAAAATGACTTATTTCTGCATGGTTATATAAAAAAAGACGGGTTGCACTCCGGGAGTTCCGGCAGAAGTGAAAACTTTTTCTTTTTTCTTTCTTCGTTATATACAGAGAAAAAGATAAAAAGAATATACCATACCATACCATACCTATAATATAGCGCCAATCATAGAACCAATGACTAATTTTCTGCTAATTTTCTGTCAGAAGAAATAAATTACAAACAGAAAAAATAATCACAAAAAGTAATAAATAGCAAAAAGAAAAAATAATCACAAAAAGTGTCAGAAGCCCAGGTTCGAACCCGGTACTATCTGAAACCATAAGGACTTACAATCGAAGCGCTTACCGCTAAGCTACGAAGCTTCTTAGCGTACCTAGCAAAATAAACACTCTGATGACGTCATGTCGCCCTACAAAGTCGTCGGTCACGTGATCCTGACGCGAGTTTAACACGTGATCCTGACGCGAGTTTAACACGTGATCCTGACGCGAGTTTAACACTTTTTACCCATCCTAACGCCGCTAAAGAAGTTTTCACTTAAAAAAAACAAAAGTCTAACCTAATCAAGTCGGATTTCGCAGCTATCACAATAAACCTATCACTAATTTTCTGTGAATACACCTCTGTCTACCCCCTCGGGCATTTACAGGTGTAATTATATGTATGTTCGTAATTTTTTATCTTATTTCGAGGTGGTGTCCCATCTTACGATTGGCCTAAGCATTAGCCAGTCAGGTTATTAAATGATGCAATAAACAAGACGGCTGAATATCATTCAGGCCGTTAATTGAATGGCGCCGTTTAGTCACCTGCCTAGGCAGTTAAAGGGACGACTGATTAAGCTAGTTGGCGGCGAAATATATATAAAAATAGTAAGATTTCCAGTAAGTTCTGGTGAATGGCCTAGCCACATATTCATATCTTCACTAAAATAAATATTGTTTTATAATAAGAACTAAAATCACAAACATAACGGGTAGCAGTCATGGTTCAATCGTCATAGTTTCGCTGTCAGTAATGTACAAAATATAGATTTTGAATAAATTACATACTTATTAATAAATAATAAGAAATAAGTACCTACCCTACGCTCATTATAATGTCGTGTTGAGAGACTACATTAAATAAATACAATACTGATTATTCTTACATTTAACATGAATTCAAAATACTGCCTATAGTGTCACAGATGTAAGTACGGTCCAATCCCTCTCACAACTTTTCACACCAGGAAGAGTGATAGTCTGGTTAAAATTAGTGTCTCCGAGTTTTTTAAACCAATATTCTCAACCATACCTTGAAATATTTTTCCTTTTTTACAGCTAATACCATTTGTGTTTATAAAATATTGAAACTGTAGCCATGGTTTCACTCACTCTATAATATATCAAGCTATAGACTTAACTACAGAGAGACCGCTTTACAAAAGCCAAGGAAGCCGATCTTAGTCGGACACTTAATCTTCTTTCCGAAAAGCCAATTCAAAAGCTGGATAATGTACACTTATGTTTGAAAATCGCACTTTAAAATAAAGTAAGTAACTTGCCATTAAATCTTTATCCTATGAAACAGACGTTAAACAGGTAGGAACTAACTTGGTAGGTACCTACTCATAACATTTCATGTTACTGTAATCAGAACTCACTAAACATATAGTAATAAAAATGACATAATACATTATGAATACAAACATTAAGTTGTCATATTTTACTTCTCACTTGTAAAGAAGGTGTCTTCTCTAGTCTTGTCATGGTACAAATATATAAATAAATAACTGAAACTAAATAATTTATATATAAAACAATCTAGTAAGTAGTAAGTATTAATAAATCATCGATACACGAAGCCCGAGAGGTCGCCGAGCGAAGCGAAGACGCGTATTGGGACCCGCAATATTGATAAGTACATAATATGATGTGCAGATTACATAATAATTACATAATATGATAAGCCAGAGAGAAAACTTAAGCTCTCCCTTCATGCAAAACGCACTAGACATAATTGAGAATTTTTTTTTTTTTACGTGCGGGAAATCCCCACGGATAAGGAGCCGAAGGGGGAGGTTATGTCGGACTCGAACCGACTAAACCGCACGCCGTCTGTGGGTCGATGTGCTAGGCCGGAGGTGAGGTTGTCTTTTGACATATCCCTCGCACCCCGGCTGACCCAGGGCCATCCCTCTCGGTCTGGCCCGCCTCGGGACATAATTGAGAACTCAGACAAAGCGCCATCTCAAATTAAAGTTAATTCCTAGAGTTGATGACTCGTGCTCTTTACACTCCAAGCGTTGTAGCTTTGCTAAAAATAATAATCTTCATCTCGGACTTAAATTACAACAGATCTAGTCTAGGAACAAAATACCAACATGTCATGTATATAGGAGCGTCTATACTACACAGAGATTCAACATTTCATTAGTGGTCATTTAAGTATATAAGTATTGTCGAAATTAATTCAATATATACGAGTATAAATATCTAAAATCAATCAATTTGACTTTGAATATTCAGTTCTATTTTTTACCCATATCTTTATTCCTCAGTGTTGCTGCTTCAACGGCGTTTATCATTGTCGCTCTGTAACAAATAAAGTAAAATCAAAAACTAAATCCTGGAAAAATTGGTAATAACGTTAGTGTACTAACAATTAGTATAATATATTCGATTCAAATATAAAGTACCCGCGTAAAATACTGATTCCTTTCACTAAAAGTTTTCTTTATCGCCACATGTAGATACTATCAGTAAAATTTTAAGATTCGCGCATAAAATAGGTACTATTCTGAATTATTTATGCTCGTCTGTCTATTTGTTTTGGGTAATCTCCTGACTTTTACTTTAGATAGCTGATATTATAAGGCGTAATTTAGGCTACTTTTAGGTATTCAAGAAAAAGTATTAATAATCCGCACAAAAAAACATATCGATGTCCATTGGTAGTCGCAGACACAGCTAGTTACTCAGTATTCCAAGTATACCAACCTCAGTCGTCCATTTTCGAGTGCAGCGATCCCGCATATCGTGGATCCACCAGGGGAACAAACTTCATCCTTTAACAAACCAGGATGTTTGCCCGATTGCATTACCATTTGACCACTGCCAGCCACCATCTGCGCAGCGTGACGGGTCGCCATTGCTCTGGGCACACCTTGTTTCACAGCTCCATCTGCCAGTGCCTCTATCACTAAATAAATCTGAAACGTTGAAACAATACTAAGATACAGACTATATTATTCCACCGAATAAGGCGTCATTTCAACAGGGCGAGTTTCTGACACGTTTTGCTTTCGATAATCGTACGCAACTATCGCTAGCAATAATCGCCCTACCATTATCGTATCAAAATGTTTACACTCAGTTCTCGCCTACGATTATATCATACAAGCTTCGCAAGTGACATATCACCTTATGCCTTATTTTACTGCTTTAAAATTCTGTTGAGACGGACACTATCAATATTCACGCCAGGCGTGGACGAGCGAGCGAATGCTTAGACGAAGCAACTTCTATTGTCCTTTCGAGAATTGTATCTTCGAGGCGAGAAACTCTCGTCTAAACGAGCCTTAAATTACCCACGAAATACTACATTCAATTTGCCCAAAATAATGATAAAAACCCTATCCTATGTTAAAATAATAACAAAAAATATAATGATAATTTATTTATCGTCCAAACATATATATATTCACGCCTGTACATCCCTGAAGACGTAAGCAGAGGTATATTAACATCTATATTTCGCCATCTAGGTATAATTTTCGGTCCCCCGTAAAAGGGACGAAAGTAAAGGATACGAAAGTATGTTTATTGTCGGATGGAAAACATCATCACGTAATAAAAATACACAAGTATACTCACAAAAGCTGGACCACAACCAATCAACGAACCCAAAGGGTCCATTAAAGTTTCGGGTACTCTCTCGCACAGTGCAGAACTGCGAAGAAGTTTCTCAATGATCTGACATTTCTCTTCAGGCACAGTTGGATCTGGTGTATAGAGACATGTGCCCGACCCAACGGCTATTGGAGTGTTCGGCATAACGCGCATAATACTTATGACGTGAGCAGTAGAGTTGAGGTTGTCTTGGACAGCCTGAAATGATAAGTAAATGAAAAGAACATTACATTAATTTGAGGCTGGATTCAAGTTTTTTGCGTGTTCTATCGCCTATACAATGGTGTGTTTGGAAGAATTGTTTAATACTATGCCAACGGCTATGTTCTGTCATCTCACCGCTCGGCATAGACACTGGAATTCTCCCTCACACGTTGCAACCGATAATGACGCGCACAGTGAGGTACCAAAGGAACTTCATTCCGCGCACGCTCAGGCTGTGGAATGATCTCCATGCTGTGGTATTTAGGGTTACTCAAAAAGTAGTTTAAAGGTTTTTACAGGGCCGCGTCGGCGCGAGTGTGTTGCGCCTGGTGTTGCACACGTCTATGTATAGACTGCAGTAGCCGCTTCCCATACGATGGGCCATATGCGATCGAGAAGATGGCGGTTCTAACTCTACCCGGTATATATCTACACAAGGCAATTTACAAGCAATAGATATAGTTAACTGATCTTAGCAGTAGCTTTCTAAAAATGTTTGACATACTTTCGTTTATACTCAGTTAGTTCTAAATATAAATCATAATGTACAGCAATTTTTTGTTCTCAATACGCCACGAGCCGGTCTATTGTTCTCAATACAGGTCTGTATGAGAGGAGAGAGGAATTTCAGAGAGTCGTCGACTCGATCCAGTTTCGCCAGTTTCAACGCAAGCCTAACAACGTCCGTTCTATGCGAATACGAAAGTCATTGGAAGGGAAATACTTTTTATTGTATTGGAGTCTGATTATGCATAAATCTAACTTTCAATATCATTGTAAATTCAGATGTTCATGTTTGTAGCGGACACTCAGTAGATACCTATTAGATATTTAGATGATTGATGGCACTTGGTGGAACTTGTTTCACATATTGACAATACACTTATACTTTTCCACCTTTGTAAACCTTTAATGATTACCTTTAATATAAACTCTTGAAGATGCCATGCGGAGAAACCGGCCAGGTTTTTAATAAATTATCGTGGCCAAGTACAAGTGCCTTATCAATATGATCTATTGATAGGTATTATTTATAGATAATAATAAAAGCCTAATATAGCCTGATGATGATGATGATGATGATGATGATACATATTGCTTAGTATACTACGATCGGTGTTTAAGAAGAATGTTCTTGACGTTTTATTGTAAATCATTGAGAATGTCGTAAGTCGAAACCGGTCAGGTTCAATAATAAATACTGTGGAAAAAGTACAAGTGTGTTCTCAATATGTATACTTATTATTTGTTCTGTGGTGTTACTACTTCTTGGCACGAAACATCGATTAATTTTATTTATTTTATCTTGCTGCCACAGTTGTGGTTAATATAGGTAATTATTATCTATCTATGGAAATGATAAATAGATACTTATGCCCAATCAAAAGGAAACCACTAGCCACATATATCCGGCAACCATAGCTACAGATGAACATAGATGTAAACAAATAGGTCAGCACGAACGCGCGACCTAATAACGCTTTTTATAATGCAACTAGCTGCAGTTGCGGTTGACTTGAATCTCGATTATATTGGCAGACCCTGTACATATGCCATTGCAGATGCTAATACTCTTGACTTGGCATTTCTTTAAAAGATCACGACTGCAGAGAGATTCACGCTTCTGATGAGCACTCAAAAGCTTGTCGACCCGGCTCGTGTTCCGAGGTTTTTCCCAATCGCGACATCGAAGTAGGTATGCGATCTTGCACCCTTATTTCAATTATTTTTTTCAAAACAATCTGTGCGTTATCATATTCTTGATGCTTCAGCTGAAGCCATTTTCCTCTCAATCCAAAAAAGATCGCGATAAATCAAAGAAGTTTAGTGTAAATCGGTAGACAGGAACTGACACAAACATACGAAGAAAAGCAAAATCAGGCCCTTGTCGAAATAGATTCGATCGGACAACTATAGTTAGACCAGTCCCATTATTTATTCTGTGCCAGTACCCCTAGCTCGAAAAGCTAATGTAATCGTGTCGTAAACGTATCGAGGGAACGGAGCATTGCGATTGGCCGCCTGCCTACTGTGTGTGTGTCCGTGCCGTGTGATGACTTTTTGAAAAAGAATCCAGATGCGGGCATACTCTATGATAAGCCAGGTATCTTTAGTACAACTATGATAAAATATTTATGTAACTTATAGTATTTTTAAGCCTAAAATGTAACATAATTCATCGTATTTTTAATAATTTTAGGTATAATTTCAAGAAATGTACCATATAAATAAATAAATTGAATGTAATGTATATTTATGTATCTAACTAACTGCAAATAAGCGCTTTGGTGCAAACTGTAAATATATATTGCTAATAATGCATACCTAAATAAATAAATTAACGTGAAGCTTGTCAATCGCAATGCTCGTTCTCTCGATAATTTTACGAGTGCCTTTCGTGCTAGGGCAATTACACATAGTAGATCTTTCGTATGCTCCTCAACACAGAGAGGGGTCTCAATCTATTTGCATTCTAACACTGACACGGCTAGCATTACTTGCCTTTGTAATGTGTTTAGCTATAACCCCAAACCATTAACTTAAGTACAATGCATATGCAGTGAATGCACGATAAGGTCGTATACAAAAAGCTGGTAGTCGACGTCGATCTACCAGCGCTAAAGGGCGCTGGTCCATTTTGATTACAGTTACCTACATCAAGAAAGTAGATTGAAGCAGAACGAGTAGCACGTCGCACTCATTGGACGATGATTTGATGACACACGGATCGTTTACTGAAGAATAAGAAAATCTACACATCATTATCCATTATTATACGTTGTCGATCGATCGAGACCTGGGCTGTGCTACAGTCTCTCCAACGGTGCCAAATTGACTATCGATATATCGAAGCGCTGAAGGGTTTGTACGAAAACGCCACCATGTCAGTCCGCCTCCAGGACCAAAGCTCAAAACCTATCCAGTTGCAGCGAGGGGTGAGACAGGGAGACGTTATATCTCCGAAACTGTTCACCGCCGGCCTGGAAGATGTTTTCAAGCTCCTGGACTGGAGAAGACTCGGCATCAATATCAACGGCGAGTACATCACTCACCTTGGATTCGCTGACGATATCGTAGTCATGGCTGAGACCTTGGAAGACCTAGGCACAATGCTCGATGGCCTCAGTAGAGCCTCCCAACAAGTGGGCCTCAAAATGAACATGGACAAGACGAAAATTATGTCAAATGTCTATGTCGCACCCACTTCTTCTTTAAAGGTTGGAGGCTCTACACTCGAAGTTGTCGACGAATATGTTTACCTGGGACAGACAGTCCAGTTAGGCAGATCCAACTTTGAGAAAGAGGTCAATCGTCGAATCCAGCTCGGCTGGGCAGCGTTCGAGAAGCTTCGTAATATCTTCTCGTCCAAAATACCGCAGTGTCTCAAGACTAAAGTCTACGACCAGTGTGTGTTGCCAGCGATGACCTACGGAACTGAGACTTGGTCCCTTACTATGGGCCTCATAAGAAGGCTCAAGGTCACCCAAAGGGCGATGGAGCGTGCTATGCTCGGAGTTTCCCTGCGTGATCGAATCAGAAATGAGGAGTTCCACAGGAGAACTAAAGTAACCGACATAGCACACAGAATCGCCAAACTTAAGTGGCAGTGGGCGGGGCACATAGCTCGTAGAACAGATGGCCGTTGGGGCAAGAGAGTTCTCGAGTGGCGACCACGCGCCGGAAGACGCAGTGTAGGCAGGCCTCCCACACGGTGGACCGACGACCTGGTGAAGGTCGCGGGAAGGGCATGGATGCGGAAGGCGCAGGACCGGTCATTGTGGAAATCCTTGGGGGAGGCCTTTGTCCAGCAGTGGACGTCTTTCGGCTGAAATGATGAATGATGATACGTTGTCGTAATTCTTCATTAATTTTAAATGACGGGCGGCGCCAGCGGCGAGCGCTGAACGTATCGAAGATTGTCGGGATTCCTGCGCCGATTACCTGCGTGGATAAGTAGACTACCAGCTTTTTTCTGTATACGGTATAAAGTCATAATATGTCCTAGGTGAACAATTTTGAAACGCTGCGCGAAATCAACAAACAGTTGATATGTATAGAAGTGGCCTACGTACGCAGTTCACTCTGTGGCGTGACGGGATTTGAAGCGAACGCGTTCAGTTGGAATGTCATTTTTTGAATTAATGTCAAACTTCGCGCGCACGCAGGACAAGGCCACCGCATCGCGCTGCGTCGCGCCGCATCACATTGGATTCGCGTCAAATCGCATCGAATCGCTGTTCGCTTTGAATCGCCTACGTAGTACGCCGCCTTACTCTTCCGTACAATGCATATATGTATAGAGATAATTAATATAAGTGACAAATTCCATACCTGTTGTAAAGCTGCAAGACTTTTTCCTGCTAACATGGAAACAAACAATACTTTCTTTCCTGAATTTTTTGATGTAGCATTCATTGTTTTGAGAGCTATATCTAGCTTGTCTGGTTTTACTCCTAAGAATATTATATCACAATTATCAAACACTAAGCCATTTTCTATAGTTGCATTTGCTCCCTGCTCTATCCAAAACTGAAGGTTTTCAATATGTGGACCTGCCACCCAAATTTTTGATACAGGATGCACATCTGTAATGAAAAAGTTTGTACCTATACAAAAGAGTTTGAGAATTTCTCTTTTAATTTAAATATTACATTAGCTGAGTTGTGGGTAGTATTACATTAGTAGTTGAGGGGCTAGCGAGATTTAAACACCATACCAAATTTCAGCGAGATTCATCAAGTTATGATTGTTTACCAAACATCTTAACATCTACCAAAATTTCACATTTATAATATTAGGAAGTAGGATTGAATACCTAATTAAAACTACTTTAAAGTCAGGTAAATTTTTGTTCTCATTTTTCACAGAATCAGCAATCAATTCAGATGTCAGTCAGTTACTATACTCCGCACGCCGAATGATGATCCCTATGACGTTTCAACTGACAGTTGTATTAGTTATGCGAAACAATTTCGATAAAATACTGTTTTTTCAGGCAAATGTCATGTCATTCAGCCAGGTCATTCAACATAATAAGCAATATTTATTTATTTTGAAAAAAAGACTACGCGCATTGATGGACATAAAACACTAGATAAAAAAGTAACAGCCTTATTATATTTTATTATACTATACTTTAATTTTTATTCAAATTGCATGATTTAAAGAATTTAAAATTATTTTTGAATTGAATTTTAAAGAATTCATAATTAGCTGGCAATTATGGATTACACTGACTGGGATCGAGATGTACAATACGACAATATCATTGACCAACCGTTAATAATAAACGTCACGGATAGCTGCAGTTCAGACTCAGATTTTGAAGATCCGATTGACCCTGTATCAGATTCAGATTGATAAAAATAAAATACAAACTCAAAGCATTTGTTTTATATTTCCAACAAATTATCGATATTTTGTTTATCGATGTGTCCCTTCTTAGTCGATAACAGCTTGACGACGTAACTTTTGCAGCACGTACCATGTACATTTGCATTGAGTTTTTTTCTATTATTTCCGAACATTACGTAATAATTTCTTAATATTCATTTTTATAATTTACAATTGTACACAATTATGATTTTTTCGTCTTTTTAATGGACCTCTAAAGGATTTGATGTGATAGGACGTCAGTACAATGTTAAGCGCTAACGAACTGTCATATGGATCATCATTCAGCGTGCGGATTATAATAAATTATTTTTTTATAATAACATTTATAATAACACTGTCATTCTTTATACCTCCAAACTGTGACATTACAGGACCTATAAGGTAGGTAACAGTGGCAAAGGGTCCCTGTAACCCGATTCCTGCTGGCTTATCTTTGCAACCACATCAATGCTCAGAAGTATTATATGTATAGTAAAGGTGGCAAAGGCAGAAATAGGTAGATAGGTAGAAATAGGTAGGTAAGTAAACATTTGATGCATGACAAACTAGATCAAGTTACATTTATTTCCACCAGCTTCCCTTTTGAAAATTATCACCCTTTGCCACTGGTTGGTTATATTTTCCACTGCTAATCACTAAATATTATTTAAAACCAATTATAGCAGATGTGTATCTAAATGCCAGGATCGTAGCAAGTGGAAAACTGAAACTGTATTTATGTGTGTCTATAAAATTTCTAATTGATTTTATGATAGCAAAAGGAAATATTACCTTTTGAAATATAAGCAGTGCAATAAAATGACACTATTAACTGTAGGTGCCCTAATATTTCATTTATTGATGTCAAACTAATAAATTAACAGTTAAGACAAAAAATAGGATCAAGTCAGAACTCAAGCAAGGTCCTAATGAAATAGAATTTCTATAGATACCCAAGAGTATGTGCTTGTAATATTCTTACAAAAATATAACATGCTTAATTACTTCCTGCATATAAATAACTAATATTTATGAAATAAGTAGTCCAATTAACTATTATACAATAAAAAATACATACTGCTTTTTATTATTCCTTTGAATATTGCTGTGGACATATTGCCACCACCAATAAATCCTAAATTAAAACTCATGGTGAGTTAAATGACTGTGAGTGCAACGTTAAAAACAGTACAAATGCCTTCCAACTACCGAGGCAGTTCACTACAACATAAATTCAATTCGATGTGAATTTTATTTAAATTTTCGCCGTCTTCGTAATAACACTCGTTATCATATCAGTGACAATTGACAATTATGATATTTGTGACAAAGAACTGACAAATGACACTTGACATGAGCTCTTTCTGAAGGATTTCATGACATGGTAACCAAGACCCTTAGATCGTCTTTTTTTATACCAATGAGGTGGCAGACGAGCACACGTTCCACCTAATGGAAAGTGGTTACCGTGGTCTATGGACGTGTGCAACACCAGGGGAGTCACATTCGTGCTGCCGCCCTGTAAACACAGAGAGTTATTTGTGTTTCAAGTGGTGTAAAGTATTTTCTAGTTTTTATTTTTGAGCATATTACTTGTGTGCGCTGTCTAAGACGTTAAACTTCTTCTTCATCATCATCATCCAAATTTAGACGTTTCCTGATTGCATCCAAGCCAAAATGCCCTCGGAGCTCAGGCTCTGCCTTCCGGCTCTTCATCCTCCATTTCACACGATCGTGGACGTCCATGGTAGTTGCACGCATGTCACCTTCCACGACGTCATTTGTTACCCACGTAGCCTGGCTGTTGCCGCAAGTCGTGGCCACACCAGCGAAGGCGACTCTCTTGCATTTTATGTGCGAAGTCATGACATGAAAGCTACCTCGGATGCTAGAGTTCCTCACGCGATCTTTACGCGTCCTGCTTGTGTTGCTCCAACGGTGGCCACGCCTCACAAATCTTCTTCTTCTCTCGTGTTCATAATTTACATTTGCTTTAACTTTTCGAGTAGGTATACAATTATGTTTAAACTGTACTGTCAGTGACTTTATTCAGGTTGTCTTTTTAGTGCAGAAGTAAGGGTCTAAGATATACGAAACCAAGAACGCTATTAACAGTATGGTGAACTTGCATTACCAACCTGCATAAATTTTATCCATCTAGATCGTTGGTCTTTCAACCGTCTACACGTCTAGGTTTGAAAGACCGTAATACCAATCGTAAGAGATCGTTTCTAGGAGGTAATTTTTCCTGAGGAGGTAGAAAGATAGGGGTTGGCAGAAGTTTCTCTTTCCATAGGGAAAGTTTTCCTTTTTTTAATGATACTTAGTTTGTAATAAAATTATTTAAATCTTTTATTTAAGAGTTTAGCATGGTGGTGCAACGAGCAACAATATAAAACATGTCCTGTAAAAACTACTCGTCCGTTGCTGTGAGTGGTAATATTCGTCTTTGATCAGATATTGGTATATATTTTGTACTCGTATGTACTCGTAGATATCATATCTTATTGATGACGTCACACCCAAATTTGACGTGTGCGACTGTTTTTCAGTAGCTAACGAAGTAAACTGTTGCCCGTGGCTCCGCACGCGCGGATGATAGTTTGTGTTGAACCGAAGTTATTGAGCATTAAATTCGCCTCTTTATTGTAAGTACTTTGCCCTCGACTATTTACTCGCCTCTGCTCTCGACTTTCTACTCGTCTCTATATTCGACTCTCTAATCACCTCTATACTTGAATCTATCCTCGACTCTCTACTGGCTCCTCTACTCATCTCTATACCCGCCTCTCCATTGGCATCTCTATTCCCCCATCCACTCCATTCTATATTGGCTTCTCTACTTGACTCTTCCCACTCGCCTATCTACTCACCTCACTCTATTTGATTCTATACTCGCCTCTCCACTAGCTTCTCTAGATTCCTAAGAACTATTATCCCTCCCTGTTTCTGCTACTTTTTTCAAGGTTAAAGGTAGCCTATATCCGTTCTCTGGCTCTAATGCATTTCTGTACCAAATTTCATGAGGACATTTAAAAATAACAAATTTTCATACTAACCTTAATCCCCTATTACCCCTTCCCGCTTTAGCCTCTTTTTTCGCTATAAAAGGTAGCCATTTACTTTTCCGAGTTCTAATCTATCTCTGTGCCAAATTTCATTCAGGATATTCTAAAAAATGTCAAAATTTTATCCCCTAGCCCTATTACCACTCTCCCTCTTCTATCCCTTTTTCTCGATAAAAGGTAGCGTATGTCCGTTTCCAAGGTCTAGTCCATCTCTATAACAAATTTCATCAGGATATCTTTAAACTTAACAAACTTACATCTCCTAGCCTTATTCCCCCCTCTAACCCCTTTTTTGCGATAAAAGGTAGCCTTTGTCCGTTTCCAAGTTCTTATCCATCCCTGTACCAAATTTCATTAGGATATCTTCAAAAATGATAAACTTTCACACAAAATTTCATCCCCTATTCCCCCCCTTAAACACCCATTCTCGCTGTAAAAGGTAGCCCATGTCCATTCTCAAACTTTAATACACATCTGTATCAAATTTCATCAAGATCGGTTCAGTTGTTTAGGTATGAAAGTGTACCCTGCCGCGGACTTAGCAGTACCCTGCCGCGGACTTAGTAGTACCCTGCCGCGGACTTAGTATTCTTGGGGGACTTCAATGCTCACCACGTGGAGTGGCTGGGGTCTCACAGGACTGATTTTGCGGGAAGGGCTGCGCACAACTTTGCCCTGACCTATGGGTTCTCGCAACTGGTGCATTCTGTCACCAGAAAACCAGATGTCGGGACCCACAGAGAGACTTTATTGGACCTTTTGCTGACTACGCGCCCGGATGAGTACTCCGTAACTGTGGAAGCACCTCTCGGTACTTCGGACCACAGCATCATCCGGGCGCAAGTGACTCTCGCGCGGCCAGAACCACCGCGGCCACCTCAGTGGCGGCATGTTTGGCACTACAAGTCAGCAGACTGGGACGGACTGCGAGAATTCTTCTCGTCGTACCCGTGGAGGCGGCTTTGCTTCACTTCAAAGGATCCAAGCTCCTGTGCAACAGCAGTCGCTGAAACGATCCTATCGGGCATAGAATGCTATATTCCCAACCGTTGGATCGCAACAGGAGCGAGCAAACGGCCGTGGTTTAATAGGCCTTGCAGAGTAGCTAGAGACCGCAAGCAATTTGCATATAAGGCTTGGACCACGGCACTTGCCAACAAGGATCCTAACATTGCTGAAGTGAAGCGGATTTTGAATGCCGCCTCGAGGTCCAGTAAAAAAGCTACTGCCAGGGCGAAGTTTGAGTTCATCGGTGGAATTGGCGAACGGCTTACTCGTTACCCATCCGGTAGTCGAGCATTTTTTTCGCTCGCCAAAGCTGCCGAGGGAAACTTCTGCCATTCCTGCCTTGCGCCGCTGCAAAAACCCGACGGTAGCCTAGATCATGGCGCTAAGGAGAAAGCCGATCTTTTGGGTAATCTCTTTGCGTCAAACTCGACGATGAACGACGGGAATGCCAAGCCACCCATTATCCCCAACTGTGGTACTTTCATGTCTGAAATTAAAATCACACAACGGGTGGTCCGGCGGGAACTCAAGTCCCTGGATGTTCGGAAGTCGAGTGGGCCGGATGGTATACCGGCGATGGTGCTCAGGCACTGTGCCCCCGAATTGTGCCCAGTACTTACACGGCTTTTCGCGCTCTCTTATTCCGCGAGACAAGTCCCAGCCTCGTGGAAGACTGCATTTGTGCATCCTGTGCCTAAGAAAGGCGACAGGACAGACCCGTCCAATTACAGGCCTATTGCTATAACCTCCCTTCTCTCGAAGGTAATGGAGCGTGTGATTAATGCACAGCTCCTGGGATACCTTGAGGGAAACGACCTACTGAGCGACCGACAGTATGGCTTTCGCCACCGTCGCTCCACTGGTGACCTTCTTGTGTATCTCACAAACCGATGGGCGCAAGCTATCGAGAGTCGGGGCGAGGCACTAGCGGTCAGCCTCGAAATAGCAAAGGCCTTTGACCGGGTCTGGCACAGAGGTCTTCTTTCGAAGTTGCCACGCTACGGACTTCCCGAGGGACTTTGCGAATGGATTGCCAGCTTTTTGTCCAACAGAAGTATCCAAGCCGTCGTTGATGGCAGCTGCTCGGACCGCATGGACATAAACGCTGGTGTCCCACAAGGCTCCGTGTTGTCCCCGACGCTGTTTCTGCTGCATATCAATGACATGCTGTCGGATGGATCTATTCATTGTTATGCGGACGACAGTACCGGGGATACGTGTTACACGGGTCGTGCAAATATCCCTCAATTCGAGGTGGAGAAGAGACGCGAACAACTTGTGTCTGAAATCGAGACTACTCTCTCGGGAGTATCCGATCGGGGTCGACTTAACCTAGTCCAATTTAACTCCACTAAGACACAAGTATGTGTATTCACCGCTAAGAAAACCCCATTTAATGTAGCGCCGCAATTCCCGGGCACACCACTTTCCATCTCTTCGAGTATTGGGATCCAAGGTGTCGACATCTCAAGCGACGTTCAGTTCCGCAACCATTTGGAGGACAATGTCAAGCTGGCCTCAAAGAAACTTGGAGTGCTCAACAGGGCGAAGCAGTACTTCACTGCGGGGCAACGACTTCTGCTTTATAAGGCACAAATTCGGCCCCACATGGAGTACTGCTGTCACCTTTTTGCCGGAGCGCCTGCATACCAGCTTGGCCCCTTCGACTCATTGCAAAGACGGGCATTGAGGCTCGTCGACAATCCCATACTCACAGGTGATGTGGAACCTCTCAGCCTCAGAAGGGACTTTGCCTCGCTGTGTGTGTTCTACCGCCTATACAATGGTTTGTGCTCAGATGAATTGTTTGACATGATGCCCACCGCTGCATTCTATCATCGCACAACTCGCCATAGGCAGGGAATTCATCCTCACACACTGCGACCGGAAATGGTGCGCACCGTGCGTTTTGAAAGGAACTTCATCCCTCGCACGCTCAGGTTGTGGAATGAACTTCCTGCCGTGGTTTTCCCAAGCGACTACAATATGGGGTTCTTCAAGAACGGTATTAGAAGGTATCTACAGGGTCGGTAGCACGATTGTGATGCCCCTGGTGGCCCCTTTGCGAAAAAGATACATTGTAAGAAGTATAAAATAAAATTCTACATCTTTTAAGAAGGTTTCCAAAATTTATCAAATATCTAATTGCGCAGATCTAACTTTGAAATAAATTTTGTTCCTCCGTCGAATTTATGGTGAAACTTAGTGAAACTTTAAACGTGGCTTTTAAGAATGATCCGAATTTGAAAAATATGTTATCTGTCCACGGAAAAAGATTATTTTTTGCAATTTCTGTAAATTATATGGCAACCCTGACAGTTTGAGGCTTCATTTTGTAGGGTGAGGTGTAAGTTGTGTTATTTGGATTATTTTGATATCGTTATCAATTTTATAATGCTGAAGTAGTGTTACAGTCTTAAAAGTGCTCAAATATGTGTCGTTGTAGTGATAACTTCAATTATAGTTTGTATGAAGTGTAGTGTCCAACATGTTTCGATGTATACCTTTGTTCAAATGTAATCGCCAAGTGGAATGTGTCGACAAGCGGCATTGCTCATTGCCAACAGTACCTGAAGACATCTTACGATATTCCAGGAGTTTGGAAGAGCTCTTTTTGGATGCCAATCATATTAGAGACCTGCCGAAGGTAAGTTTTATCGTAACCTAAATCATAGATTACTTTTACTCGTGGGCGTTCACCTTATCACTGCCTAGGTGTAAATAATATCAGTGCGTCTTATATTGTTGCTATGTATTTTTAATTACATGTTACCTACATAGAGATTTTGTAAACTTGAAGTGTAGTTGATGTGTATGGCAAACTATGGGAATAATTTATTTGCTAAATTACAATTAAAATATCAAACATACCATGAAGTATACGGAGCGAAACATGAATTTTAATAATTTAGGCAGACCGCGTATTTTTATTTACCTATTTTAGGTTTAGGTAGGTCAAGTACTTACTAGTGGTACTAAGTTAGCCAACCTTTAGAACTGCAAATCTATAATAAATAAATGTTGTTTACGTATTTGTCATGTTGTTCTATTGTAGAGGACAGTATTTCTTTCCTTATAACGTGTGTACAGTAAGTAACAAATATTATATGTAAGAAATGCAAGGATATACTCAAGTTTCCTGTTAAACTTGTGTAAAATATTAAAGTTAGCTTTGCAAATAAGCTGTACATGAAATTTCACGAGTAGCCCCACAATTTTATGTACAGCATATTTTCTTGGCATAAAATATAGCCTATTCCAGGTATCTATGATCTACTTGAATCCCTTCTGAATTTAACTCAAGTCTGTAGAAGCTCTTGCAGTGTGAAGGAACGCTCAGAATTTTTAAAAAACTGAAAGTTTTTTTTGCCTATAATTCTATGCACTGTTATTTGAATAGTTCCATACCAAAATTTTGTCAGTGGATATGTAATGGGGTGCTATGAAAAAAAGAGTAATAGTCCATTTTTTAATCTCATATAGTAAATTGACAACTACAAATGTCAAATTATGAAATAATGAAACCAGCTTTTTGTGCTTAGTGACCTGCCCGAAACTATCAACAATATTTGTAGCCTTATATTTAAAAAAAGAAGTTAAATTTAAAATGTTTTATACAGATATATACAGCCAAGACTGATCCTCAGATGCATAGCTGAAGTCAACAATAGTACCCGGAATACAGCAATAGATTCACTTCCTATTACGTGGGACCGGGTACACTGATTGGTAAAATGTGGGTGTCATTTCACCTCTGCCTAATCCTCCGGTGATAAAAGGCGTGATTATATGTGTGTGTGTATGTTAAAATTAGTACTTATACATTTTATAGGATAACCTACCAAAATCTGTACTAACTTTAATTTATCGACAACTTTCAATACCCACCAGTATTTAAAGTTGTTGATGAATTAAATGTAGTAACTATTTTTTCATTGCAAAAAACCAGCAACACAGATTATGTGATTTTACTATCTGAGATTAAAGAACACTCTATATAAAATTTTCAACTAAGGCATTGAATTACATACACTCCAACCCAATATTTTAATGTAGGTATAATTTTTTGTAACCGCTCATGAATTCTCATGATAATACAAATGTGCATGACAAATACATTACCTGTTGGCATACAAAACATCTTCAGCCAAAGCTCACCCATTGATTTTTATAAGCAGTTTGTAGCTTCCTATAAGCAGTTTGTAAATCTCACCTTTAGTGTGCTAAGGTTTAAGTGGTAAAGAAGAAAATAAGCACAAAAAATACCAAAGAAAATATCAAACTCATACATAATAAAAATTATAAATTAAATAATAATAAATTTTAATTACTTATTTGATAAGTAATTTTTTACCTTATAACAATTGCTTCATAACAAAATTTATAGCAACTAAACAAAAATATTTATTTTTTAAATAGAATATTAGCAACCGAAATTACTAATGTCTACTGCTAGGAGCAGGTTCATGTTGGTAGTTTAATGGCCTGGATTCGAAACTGGGACCTCCTATTCGTAAAGCTGACTCCTTAACCACTAAGCTATTGGCGCTTCAATTGGAAAATATACTATGTTTCCTCTGAGATAGGTCATAAACCTGGGTAATTTAAAATATTTCAATAATTTAGAGAAACATAATTACACCCAATATATACTTACTCTTTCAAATCCAAAATTAGGCTTATGTCTGGCAGTGTCTGGCAGTGGACTGTCATAGGATCGATTGATACACTGATTAATAATATGATTTTTTCTTTACAGAATTTCTTCAGGCTTCATAGGTTAAGAAGATTGGGCCTCAGTGATAATGAAATCCACAAGCTTCCAGCAGATATACAGAATTTTGAAAATTTAGTTGAGCTAGATGTGTCTCGAAATGGTAAGTCCATTTTCATATCGAATGTTATCTTTAATTTTAATTGTCTACGATCTATGCATTTTTAAAACCTTTTTATAAGTTTTTATAAAAATATATCCTATCAAGCACAAATACAGTAACAAGCAAACAAAAAAAAATTGGATATTTTTACTGTGACTAATTATATACCCAGAATTATTTATTCTACTCATAAGGTGTGGTTAATATAATGTCAACCTGTGGTTAAAAACCTTTTTATTCAGTTTTGTGAAACACTAAAATGGGCACTTACAAGTTCCTAGTAATATTTCTCATTGACATTAAAATTCCTGTTAGTAGGAAAATTACAAGATTAATAAATGGATATAAGAACTGGTGGGTGTATTTGGCAATACAAATAACAGAGGGTGTGAGAGTGCAGTGATTTAGTTAAGTAAAAAAATCACCATAGAATAGTGATCTGAGATGACCGATTTTTCACAGATAACTTTTTAGAGGTTGGCTATCTCATTAACTATTAATTCCTATATTAGTGAACTTACATTTTTTTAACACCTTATATTAATTGTAAAGCTATTTTGATAGCAAAACTGCTTTGGTTTGAATACAGAGTAGTGCTCTTGAAAATGACATTTGCATCCTAATTATACAGACCTCCATGGTGATCTATCCATGAAGTATATATTTCCTCAGATCACCTCTTAGCATAGAGCATAGATCAAATTATAAAATTAGGATAAAAATTGGTATCACAAATTAAATACCGAAAATATTACCAATGATGATGCGCATGGCAAATACCGACATCTACTAACTAACCTGTTAAAACATTAACTCTCATAGTTAAGAAATTAGTCGTAAAAATCCGCCTGACATCGTAATGCATATTTTATTGCTTTACGGAGCTGTATTGTAACGAGCTCATTTATCGTTGTTTACTGTCTTTAAAAAATTATGCATTATCTATCAGAAAGGTTCCAATTGATTACACTTTCCCAAACATTGAATGGAAATCTTATTATCTCGCATTACGTCATATTTTTTAACCACGAGTCAGAGAAAGTTGAAATACAATATTTTCTTTGTAGTTCAAACCTTTTTAATTTAGGAACATTTTATATATTAGTATCGCACATCATCCCACTCTTAATCGAGAATTTAGGTTGCTGCAATTCCTTATTTTGACCTTTGCCTCCTACCTTCCTACCAAACTTCACCGCCGCGCATAGGTACTTCGGTTATTTTTCGCAATTTCAGCTCTCCTATAATCTTTTCATCTTTTCTTGGATCATTTCTTACTCTAGCTAAACTCTAGGTTAATATCTATTAGATATGTGCATATGTTTAAGGGGCTAAGCAACCTTTCCATCAGTGACGCTTTTAAACTTACCCTACATGCATTTCCATCTCTTTATTCTCATCTACAACGAATTTGCTTGAATTCTAAAATCCATATCGGTTCTCTTTCTACCTTTTGTGTTAAAATATTCACGAGTCGCATAAGGTTCCACTGGTTAACCGCCACTTCATCCTCCCTGCATCAATTTTTGCTTTACTGCAAGATTCTTTCGCTACAATGCGTTTTATGAGAGAAAAGAGTACGCGATTTATCGTTATGAGAATATGATCCTATAGCTGCGTTTACACGTATAGGATCGCAACGTGCCGTTCCGAACTGTGGTCATAATTTAGTCGTAACATATCACCACAGTTCTATCCGTACTTAAAACCGACAGATTGAACCGGCGGTTTGGAACGCAGTCCCGATGTGCGGTTAAAAACTACATGCAAACGGCGTTTAAAAGAAATGTAGATATCCCAGTAGCCATCTATAATGGTTCTGCTAAAAATATTGCAACGACAAAACGACATTCTACTAGCTGTAAACGTTATAAATATGTAACCGGCTATCAGTATGCATGTGGCGTGTCAGTCTATAAGGCGCATAACATCACGTGCGGAGCAGGTGTGAAAATACTTTTGAATGAAATATCATAAAGGAAACAAATCATCTTACATATAAGGCTTCAGAAGCACAATGAAGCTCAACATATTGACTTCCCGTCGAAAATTATAGTATTAGGTAGGAAAGTAGTGGATACGTACCGTAATTATCATGGGGCATCGATTTGTAGAGAATTCATACTGTACGTGATTATTTGTTGAAATTATGTTAAATGTTGCATGTAATGGATCATTTCTCTAATTACATGAACATTTTATTTTAATTTTTCACAGTTATAAGTAACAGTCTCGATAATTTAGCAGCAATTTCGCAATTTATTTAGAGACTGCATAGAAATTGGAAATGATGCCGTTAACAGCTTGTTCTACCTATTGATAAATAATTGACTAGATTAAACGCTATAACCGACTTCTGATTTATTAATGTTTTCTTGAATACCCTGGGAATATGCTACTATCAAGCATTATGAAATATGCGTCCTATTCCAAGTAATACCGTGCCATTTAATAGCTTCCTTCTACACTCAAGATTCGCACCAAGTAACTGTAAAAATCATACGCCTACTCTTAAAGCGATTACATGCATTACGTTTCTTATTAATCCTACTGTTTGACCTAATAGGCGCGTAAATCTATTCCCGATTTACCTATACGTATTTTTAACTTAAATTTTGTATAATGTAAACAACTAAATTCGCTTTAAACCATACTATTCTCTTTTAATAATAAACAATGTGTGCTACAACTAGCAACATGCTCACATGAGGTTTCCAGCGACCTCGCCTTGAAAAAATATACTACGCGGACGAGGCGGGTGCAAATCTCTGCTAAGCGTATTTCTTTATTCTGCAGTTAGCGACAGATTGTATATTGTTACATAATACGCTGCAGTTCATTATTTACCCTATTTGGTAAGCGGAGAGACTGTATTAAAGATACTTTAAAAGGTTTAGGTATTCGTGATATTTACTCGTATAAGGATCGCCCTATGATGTACTAAGCAGAAAGACACTTCTATACGAAACTATGTCCCGGAATCTTTGACCGATTCACAATTTTTTTAACCTTGCTTTAGCTTAAAAATCTACTCGACATCACAGTTTTATTTTTCCTTATTTTTCCCTTCGCACATTTGTGAAGAAAAATATTGTGGCATCTAATAGGTAATACTTGGAGCGGAGCGAACGCTGCAACAAACTACATGAGTTTATGCGACATCATTTAACATGACCAACGTGCAGAACAACTAAGTACCTACCTACTACGGGAAAATATATATATAGACTTAAATCATTGCATTTGAAATACCTCCTCAATAACAATAATTCTGAGATAGTATCTTAATATCATTTTTATTTCAAAATGACAATAAATTTTTATTATAGGGTATTATCCAACGATATCACAGTGCCAACTCGACTGTTGTAGCAAACTACGTGTTTAAGTTAACGCGACACCATTTAGCATGACGAACGTGTATAACAACTCACTACCGGTACACACGATGGAATATCTGCATAACTAAACAATCATGATACGACACAAACATAATATGAGTAATGTAGAAGTAGAAGTTTAGCAGGCTAAAGGTTAAAAGCTGCTCAAAGCACACAACTATTGTGAGATTTGTGATGTGGAAGCTTTCTATTAAAATTATCCATGTTAGTCTTAACTTTGGCCTTGCGATCCGTTCTATTGTTGCATCTTAACCGTCCTTGCTTTCACTTATTTTGATTTAATATTGTGATTCTGTGTATTGCATTATATTTTTTTGTATAAAGCTGAAGCCAATCTCGTTTACTTAAGGCGTCAGTTGAACTGTTATTTTATTATACAATGTTTACGGAATGCATACCGGTCCAATGCCGGCTGCGAGAGCTTCAACGGTGTTAATTCAAATACGTTATACATACATTATATCTTTTGAACGTGAAAATTGTAATATTGTATCCTATAATACGGTAGGTATTATAGTAACCTCATCCATCATGCACATGCAACCAAAAAATACAATACATACCGTTAAGTATATGTCGTCTTTCTTTGCTACTTCATCGCATCCAGATACATGGGTAATGGCCCTTGTTTATTAAATCGAAATCGAAAAAATAATTTTACCGGACGCCTCGCGGTCCGCTTTCCGCTCATTGGGTACTTATTACGTGAAGGTTCATCTACACTTGCATCGTAATAGTGCACAATAAAATGGGTCGATCATTTTACTGAAAATATCCTAATCGGTATAGCTCTTCTGGTGGTACAGAGGAGCTTGAATCAATTTAATTGAGCACAATATTTAGCCTGTAGTCTTGGAATAAGTTGACCTCAATAGTTTGATTTAGGTCGATAGTGACTTTCTTACTAAGTCATTGACGCTCGATGTATTTTTTGCACCATTATACGATGCAGAAGTTATTCGATTTTCAAAGAACCAAAATATTTTTATGAATACAATCTAACTGCTGAGATGCTGGAATGTGCGCATAGAATAATGTGCACCAGCAATTCCTTTTTACTCTGCGATAGTTGTAAAGTAGTTACATGACTTCTGATAATATCATTTAAAATATTCGCCGGTTTAGATACCCTGAAGTAATTTAGTTCCTGCTCTCAATTTCCGAGACCACTTAACCCCTTTTGAGGAATATATGAGTAGAGACTGTTATTTTTTCTGCCTAGAACCAAAGTTGTCGCTCAGCATTACAATTTGAACCACACGCCTATTATTTTTACCGCTAACCTGACGTCAAAGCAGGCATTGAGCCTTTGTTATTAAACAATTACATTCCCACATTAGCGGAACACCTAAGAATTTGCCATTAACGTACTAATTCTGCAATCGTTGGTAAATTTACCAATCATTGAACATTAGGTCACTCAACAGTTTTATATATAGCATACGGTGGATTATATTATTTATCATTGGTGTCAAGTTCCTTTGTTTGCCAAAGATAACCTTAATTCCGTATCAGGCGATTCTGATGAAAAATTGTGTAAATATCAATGTGTTGTTCTCTTATATTTGTATTGGCAGGTTAAGGTAGACGCTCAGATTACTCAAAAGTACAAAAAAATCAGCTTATGGATTGAGATAAATATATAAGCTTACCATTATCATATTAATCTATCTATTGAGAAATGTCATCCTTCGACCATGGTCATGAATAGTATTTAATCTGGATAAGTAGAGATTATCCCTGCATTTTTGTAATTTGTGGCAACTACGGTTTATCGAAAATTTTGTCTAATCTAATTCTTACCACTGCACCGCTTAGGTATTAGCGGTATCGTTTAAACTCTTAAAACTCAAACTCATTCCGCATGCATCGTATACGTAATCTTGTTGGAATTGATCTTGTCGAAGATGAATCAACCATAGTTACGAGTGTTTCCTTAGAAACATTAAATTTATCCAAGGAAGTATAGTTTTCAGTCTGTAAAGTGTTATTGGGTCATGAATTTCTCGGTTAGGTTTCCGTTTGACGATAATATGACAAAAGCATCTGCCGAAGAGTTTGTGTTTAGTATGGGGTTGCGCGGGTGTTCAAACCTATATCAAAATATGTTTTTCGACTTTAAAAACTCTTAAACAGTCAGAAAGGTACGCAATATCAAAATATATGCGGATACCTTGTCGAAATTGATGACCTGTGAACCAGACTTGTTTTTGTAGGAAGCACCGTGCTCCAGGGCAATGTTCACTTCATTAACTTATTTGACGAGGGTTCTTAGCTTTCAATACACTTATCGATAGTCGACATATGGCAGCAAAAGGGTATCTTTTGCCAGAATTTCGCAAGAGTAATGCTGCTTTTATCTTCAACTTTTGACAATTATTGGATTATACATTTACACGCTCATTGAGATATTTTGGTCGATGTTAAAATTGCTCGCGTAAAAATATATTTTGCTTTTTCATCCAGAAAGTAAGTTTAGTATTAAGATTTTCTTTGACCTAATTAAGCTTTATTTTTCCTCTTATACATATCTATTTTAAATTTGAAACGACTCAATAACAACACTATTTTCTTACAAATCTTGTTTAGTTCCAAGTGCACATATTAAAATGCTTTTGCCATCATACATGGCAAGTTCGCGGTCTGTGATTCGAGTACGTTTCCAGCGACCCGTGTAGATGAACTAGATTTCCGGTTAAACAAACCACCAAGCGGTTTGTGTTGTTTTGTATGTTAATCTTCGTGTATTATTCACAGTTAACTGCTCCGCTCTAAATTTAAAACAATGCAACGAAGTCTATTGCAATTCTATGGTATTGCCTTACTTAGATAGTGTAGACTGTAGTCTATACCATTTTATATTAGGTAAATAAAAACTCGAAACAGTTTAACCGATGACCCGTTGACCCTTCCAAGCTTTTCTTCTTGGTAGCAAGTATTAAGTATTTTTTTAAAGACTAGATGATTCGTCTCAATTTAGCACTGGTATATCGTGTCTAAACTATGCATGTATTGCTTCAAAGGTGTATAAGACTTGATTTGGTGTCATTACATATATGTGGTGTCGAGATAAATTAAAATGACTTTCAGTACCGTAGGTACTCAGCTGCAGATTAGGTTGCATCAGAGAAGCTTAGTGTGCTTAATAGAGAGAAACGAAGTTCATACTTCCCTGCCGAACAAGGACCGTCTAAAATGGATTATTGTTGTGACTCTTTGGATGAATCCAAGGAAACCAGCGAAAATCTTTTGACTCGGCACCTATAAGTCTTAAGGATTGTTGATGATTCGATGTAATAAGTCAGTCTTAATGAAGATTTGATTTCTTGTTTGCTCTGCCGATTGTATACGGTTTTTATTCTGAGGAATTAGAATTTTCTATTTTAGCTACTAAAGAGTTCAGATGGCTTCCTCCAGCGAACGATCGAATTGTGGAATCATCTCTATACCATGGTTCACATGAGTGTTTAAGAGTATAGACGTACAAGCTAACAACAGTAGATATAGGAACGGGCAAGTTACAACCATATTACAAACCCTATTCTGTACCTACTTACAGAAGATTTTGACTACCTATTTCACAAACATTCTTACTCATAAATTGACAGGACAATGTGTAGGGTTAAGCATTTAATTAGCAATCAAATTACCATACTCATTTGCAAGTCTCGTCAAGAGATTGTTTGTTAACGTCAACGTAAATTGAAACTGGTACTCAATTAAGTAAGTCAATTTAATTAAATTGGCTTTGTAGTACAACATTAATTTCAGATCTGTAATTACTCAAACAAGGTGACTAATTCTCAGCTTAATAATAAGCTCTAATTTGATGAGTATTCGGTTACGTTATCAAAGGGATACAATTTTGTTTGACGGGGAATTTTGTCAACGATTTACCTTAGAAAAATCTAATACTACTCGTACATAATACAAATACATAGCCACTCTGAAATAAAAAAAAAACGTAAGTACCTACATGTGAAAGTGTGCCGATACCTAGGTATGCTTATCATGCGGGCCTGGGGGTGACGGGTTGAGCCGCCTGTCACCCTAGTAGAATCAGGCCGCGGCGGCGGCGCGCCTTGCGTGCCTCCCATATACCGGGATCGAGAGAGATGGCCCTAGGTCAGCCGGGTGCGAGTGATATGCACTAGCTACCTCACCTTCGGCTTTGCACTGCGACCCACAGTCGGCGTGCGTTTTAGTCGGTTTGAGTCTGTAAGAAAAAGGTATCCATATCTTCCAAGGGTAGAAATAAAATCATCGCTTTGGCCTCATTTACGAGTAATGCAAATCAGTTTGAATTAGGAGTTTACTCCTGTTTAGCATAAAATATACCTGCCGCGATTTCACTATTACAGTATCTTTATTCAATCTAAACATGCTTTACAAAATACGAGGTGTACATTCTAACTATAGTTATGCTACGAAACTAGATAAACCTTATGCACGCAAGAACTTATGCAGAGTGTTCATTGGCAAGTATTTTCCGCAATTTCTTGCAGAGGACCGTTTCCACTGACTACAATTATTGTTATTAGGTCAGAGGATTAATAATGTGTACCACTATTAAAGAAAACACGGTACGTTTCTGGTTCCAACGCTTTCGTTCTGAAAATGTTGACCTCCAGAATAAACCCAGAGACCCTAGTTGTCAATGAGGATTTGAAAGTGATCGTGGAAGCGGGTCCATCTCAAACCACGTCAGAGTTAGCTGCAAGTTTCGGTGTGAGTGATCAAACCATTTTGAATCATTTGAAACAAATTGGAAAAGTGAAAAAGCTTGAAAAATGGGTACCGCATGAACTAAGTCAAGCAAACCAACAAACATGCGTCGACTGCTTCGTCTCGTTACTCGACCGTCACAAATTTTGAATCGTATCATTACTTGTGATAAAAAATGGATTTCTGGAGAACCAGCCAAATCCTGCCCTGGGCGAAAGTTGACTCAAAAAAGGTACTGGTTATTTTGTGGTTGACCAGCGATGGAGTCATTCACTACACCTTCCTAAAATCTGGTCAGACGATTACGGCAAATCTGTATTGCCAATAATTGGAAATCATAATGGAATAGCTAGTCATTAAACAGCCGAGATTGGTCAACTGCTTTAGCCCACTGCTGCTTCAGGACAACGCTAGACCACACATTGCATATCGGACGGTGGCAAAACTAGAGGAACTAGAATTGGAATGTTTCCGTCACCCACCATACTCGGCGGACCTTGCTCCAACCGATTACCAGTTTTTTCGAAATTTGGACAATTTCTTAATTGACAGAATCAGTTCAGATGAGGCAGTCCAAAACGCCTTCAAAGATTTCGTTGATTCTCGCGCCCGCAATTTATCAGCAAAGGAATCAATGTACTGCCTATAAAATGGCAATAGTGCATAGATTACGGTACATGTTTTGATTGATTAAATAACTGATAAAAAAAAACTTTTTCTTTTACCATGTAAAACGCCAATTTCATATGTAAGGACTTAATATTAAGCAGGTAGTCTGTTACATGTATATGAAGTTATTGCAGTCAGTGGAAACAGTCCTCGGCAAGAAATTGAGGAAAATACTTGCCAGTGGACACTGCATTGTAATGCAGTGTCCACTGCATACTGTTCTGAAAATGATGGACCTTTGACTGTAGTCAAAGGTCCATCATTTTCAGATTTTAAAATTAAGTTTTGCGGTGAAATAATTTTTATTATTGATTATTATATCAATAATAATTTTCTTCAAATGTTTTACTTCGAAATTTGTGCAATCATCTCACTGTACTTTTAAGATCAACTGACAAATATTTCTACTTACATTTTCTCATAAATAAATTATAGATAGAGAGATACATGTTTGATTTATGGAAATTTTAGGATGCATCCGCTAAACCTTCCAGGTGGGTCGGTCAATGTGGCAATAAATATACGTGTTTTCGAAGGTATAAAGCAATCATGATACATAAACAAATTTCTTCTTGATTGAACATTCTGTTGTTTTAAATCCCATTACGGTTTGAAGAAATTAATAATTGTGTTGACTAATCGTAACGAGATTGAATATTTATGGAATAATAATTCTGACTGCTTTCATAGCTGCTAGCGATATCTGCGTTACTTAAATAAAACAGAGTTTAAATTCTAAGCTAAGCCCATTAAAATTCTACTTATTTTCCAATGTTATTTTTAGTTTAAGTGTAATGAGTATCTCTATATTAGGATTTGTTGTGTTGACCACGTGTTTATTCATCTGAATATAGAAATACGTACCTACTCGTAACATTTAAACTTCAACTAAGATAATTTTATTATTCCTTCAGTCTCCCTTAAGCTTTGCGTATCCGCCAGGGTATTAATATCCTAATAAATTCAGTCACGGCACTATTTTCTTTATAAACTTCTGTTGGTAGAATTTACAAATAGAAAATTTATATTATTTTAAAGTCTAGCATTTGAAATGACTTCAGCAATAATGTCACAAAAAATAAGCCACAACGAATTACCTTCACACAAACTGGATTGGATACCTACTGGTATAATCTCCCAGACAAGATATGACGTTATTAGTTCAAAATACATCCTCAGTTACTCAATTTCATGTCTGTTTTAGAATACATTAGGGATTACTATCCGGTTTCTAAGCATCGTTCGTTGTAAGCCGATTATACTAAGATAAAATGAAATTAATTATAATTGGCAATTTAGTGTTGGCTTACTGATAAAAGATTTCTGTTGCGAATGCTATTAATATTACAAAATAACCATTGCAAAAACAATGAGATAACCACATCTTATTAATATGCAGTTATGAAAATCGTGTTGCGTGTCACAAACACGAAATTACATGTTGTATAGGTACTACTTGAGTGTATTCATAAACACTTTCGCTCTAATCATGTTGTGACTAACTTGTCAGTTGTTGGCATTAGAGATGATATATCTTAATAGGTTCATTCGACTGTTGAACCGCTTAGAGTGCCCTCGAACGTATTGTCCTCCGCATTCACACCCACGCAACCATGCCGCCCGGTTCGCGCGTTTACAACGCAATAACTGTTCTATTATATCCCATCGCTCCCCCATATCAAGCATTCCATCACAAAATTAATGAAAGTTGTGTTTAATACACACCATGTGTATTACCATGATGTGTTCTGCGTAATATCTTGTACCTATGTTAAACGAAGCGGGTTTTCACTAGCGAACATTGGATCATCGTTGTGAGGTCACTTGAACCGGTTTGGTTACATTAAATTTAAGTAAGTACCGCCGCTGGGTTAAAAAAATGTGGGATTATGTTTTGATTTCTTTTAACTAACTTTAATACGCTTTTGCTAAAGCAATGTTAGGGAGGAAAGGTAACTTATCTATTTCTTTTCCTCTTGAAAGCTACGAAAAAAGTATAATCGCGTGAGGCAGGGTCGTTACGGCCGAGAATTTTACAAACAAACAGTAGAGACAGCTCGTGTTCTACTAATTATGGCCAATATTTCTGTCTTTATCATTTCATTACATACAAACGTAAAGGGGTAAATTGAGATATGAAAACCCACTTTTTGCTACCATATTTTTGGTTCCACGCAACACAATGGAGCAGGAACCTATTAGGTACGGACAATTTTTTTCTGACTAGAATTGGCTGACTCGCAAGAAAGAACTGGCGCAAAACTAAACCACGTTACATGTAACGTGCGTTTTTCAAGTAGGTATGTTAACGTGACGGTTGGTCAATCTGCGGAAGGGGGCAGTTTGAATTACAGAGCTTTTGCATATTAAGTAAAGTAAACGTTGTTTCCCAAGGTGTCAATTTTCTATTGACTGACTTTAAGAAAGAATTGGCGCAATGTTACTTACTTTAAATAAAACATGTGTATTTAAGTAGGTTAACGTCATGGTTGCTCAATCTGTAGAAGGGTTGTGCATTTTAAGTAGAAAGGTGAAGGGCTCCTTGGTAATTTTTTCATTATTATTAAAATGTTCATTTTAGTTACTACACCTTTAAAACATTGAAATTAAGTATTGATAAGAATATATATTAAAAAGATATGCTTTTCAAATTTATGGTTTTTTCGTTGCCCTACTTAAATATCCCATTATTTATGAGCCTCATAAGTTCTCAACCAGTATATGACGTTACTCACTACATTCAACTGTTAAGCAATAAAATAAAGTGCCCAAAAGGATTAAGTTGAGAACAATGACCCCTTTACTCTTAAAGATGTGACCAATATCCGTGTTCGCAAACATTTCTATGAGATCTCAGCGCGGTCAGGTCATAAAGCTATTCTTGAATAGCTTTTTTTCTTCCATGAAACTAAATTTGATTATATAAGGTTACTAGATCTTCGTTCATAAACGTAGTTCATAACTGACTTTTGCTAATGCGAGAGCTCCGCTCTGCTCCCGCCTTAACCTTCTAACCTATATCTATCTATGTCGAGGTGTGCAATGTCCACTTCTCATATTTATCATAATGCGCGGGCACTATAATAATGCCCAATTAATCACCTTGGCCCATAATAACATATAATGTAAACAAACCACATTTTTCTACCTCGCAGAGGCGGCCTGCGGGCGACCTTCCAGCAACTTCCCGGCCTAGCGTGGCGGTGCACCTGCTTTTGGCCATTGAGTTCTATGTGTAGTACATATAACTCAATGCTTTTGACTGTTACATACTAGGGTAGTATAACTGCTAACATTTCAATTTTGTAGCCCCAGCAGCATAAAATAGATAATAGTAGTCAATCCGGACAAGTAATTATAATTATGTGCATATATTTTAGATATAATATTTACCCTTATTTACCCTTATTGCCATCGTGCTGGTTGCGACGGATATCCATTACAGTTGTAGTTGGGTGGGTATAACGTACTCATACATCACCATCGTTTTGTTTGATGAACAACTCAATAACGTTTTAATGGGATCCCAGTAGAGGCAAGCCACGCGAGACAACTATTGGACCGGCGACTATAACTTTTTTGTTATTTGATCGAACTCGTATTGTTTACTCGACCTGCGACAGCTACGACCTATAAAATTGTATTATGTTTTTAAATGATATATGTACAATAATGTGGTGTCCTAAAGTCCTTGGTGTTATTGCCACGAGCTACAGTGGCCACAGGTTACACCATAGAATTGCGAGTCCAATTCTGTGGGTTACGCACACAGGCTGTTAGTACTTATACTGTTATGACGTCTGTAATAAAAATATAAGTAACACCTAATTATTATATTAAACATCTGTTGTTCAAACAATGCGGCCAAAGAATCAAGAAAAGAAGCAGCAAGTATAAATCTTAATTGAAATCAGCATCTGTACACCGACTGCTTGTTTCATTATCTCCTATAATAAATTACTAAGATGGGTAGGTACCTAGTTTAATTAGTACTCTGGTTCTTGATACCAATTTTAGAGTTTGGTTAACGAAAATTTTATTATTTTGCCAACAAGTGCTAGATAGGTCTTATTTTATTTAACTCGCTTCCAAGCAATTTCCAAGGCGATCAGTCAAATGGTTTTGAAGTTAATCAATATTTTGCACCTGCATACCAAAATGCATTTAAGATTAAGATTAACCTATAACAAATTTCAAAGTTCGACTAATTTCAAGTCGAGCTACGTTCGATTCACGTTCCAATATGACACTGACAAGTTTCCAAACTAATTTTCTTTAAACTTCAATAATAGGGGCTATTATTAAAGTTTAGTAAATCAAAGAAGACTAGTAAATTGAACTTATAACACCGTCTTGTAATTAAAAAAAAGAGCCTTTAAAAACTTCTATCAGATAGAAGATAGGCACCATTACAACAAATAGAGTATCATTTTGCACACAATACGCATATAGAATTAAAAAGGAGTCTGATTCAATAACCTTATATTTTATAAGACGTGACATGGTTTATTCCTATTATTTTTATTAGAATGGCTTTATCAAATTTCTAAACCAGAGGATTCACGTCGTGGTAAGAAAATTAGTTCGTTTATTGAATAAACCGCAGAACGTAATGTACTGATGTATATGTATATTACGTACATAGCTTCAATCAAACCACAGATTTGGTACGGAGACTCAATCATTGTACCTTCCTAATAGATGTCACCCGTCTACCACATGAAAATAATTTCCTTTTCCTTATAAGTCGATTCGATTCTAGGTTGCGCTGCGGATATTACGTGTTTGCAATAATGTTACAGGTAAATTACTTTGCTTTTAACACGCTTTTATAAGATTTGTTCGTATACCATAATTGTAAGTTTGTAAGTAACAGAATCGTCAAACTTTTTTTTTGTACACTAAACATATCCAATAAGGTTTAAAATGTGTTTGTAATTACTGCTGTCTGACCACCCAAACCCGAAAGTGTGGGTACCGGCTTGCAGGTGAGGTTGACTTGAGCTACGAAGATCTCGACAAGCCCCCACACACCTCCACATATCAATAGCTAGGGTTACTGTACCCACACCTAACCGAATGTAAACCCGGAAGATATTGACACGGAACTTTCTAGATCAAAATCCTACATTCAAAGAACTAAAGAATGTATTCTTATCACACAAATAAACATTTTGAGAATAGTTTTTAAAGTACAGCGGAAGTGCCATTACCGTAGACCCATTCAGAACATCTTGTATCACCCTTCAGATAAACAAAACGGTGCACTTACATTCCACATAGTTACATACCTTTCTCGAAATAGCTACACAAGCGCTAACAAACGGTTTTTCTGCTTCCCTTTAAGAATATTCAACAAAAAATGTAGTCTGATAATTTATTACAACATTTAACACCTGGTTACTTTGTGATACCAGTACTATTGACTCACACAAAAATGCTTTTGAAAAATCTAATATCAGAGAGGAGAGACAATCTACTAATTATTCCATACATGTTCCAGAAGAGTAAGGCAAAAGTTAATGAAAACCCACATTTCAGCAATCTCTGTATTTGTTTTCACAGCGGCGCGTCTCATATTCTATTATGCGGGATCAAATATGGAGATTGTATTGGGGAATACTTTCAATTTAGTGCACAAATACTCTGATTGCTTTACTAGATGGCTAAATGTAATCAGTATTGAGAATTTTCATAACTTCAGCCTCTAGCAAAGCTTAAACCTTCTCGAAAAGCTTTACTATTGTTACGTTAGTACTATTATCATTCTGTGCTATTGTTTAACAAAAACATGACAAGCGATCATTTTACAAACAACGAAGAAAAAGGAATCATTTGACAAACTTTTATTTCGCAAACATATTACTTTAAAAAGAACTATTTGATAAATAAAGGTTTTGCAAATGTATTTCGTAGAAAATATTTCAATTGTTAAAATTTTATTTTAGCAATTTTCATTGGAATAAATAAAGTTAGTTAACAAACAGTCAAACAAGCAAGCATAAACCACGCGTGTAACATGCAGTAGGCAAGTAGCATACAGCAAACATATTTTCTGTCACAACTCCGGCGACCCTACACGAGTTTATCGTCGCAGATGGTTTGTAACGCCTAACACCACAGCATTAGCTGCCAGCCTCAGCCGCGGCGAACGGGCTTTAAAACCACCTTCTCCTCAGCTCGTGGGCCGCTTCACCCCTTCGCACGTGCGCGGGCATAAATAACACTCTAGCTAGGAGTAGGGCAAACAAGGCTACGTGAAGTCGGATTTGCAGCGAATATTTTCTGTCACTAACTTTTGTGTCACAAGTTTTGACTGTTTAGCCAACTAACATGTTTAAAAAATAATAAATTTATAAAATGATATTCAGGCATAATGACTTTTTTTCAAGTAAACCTTTTTTTATAATGAGTACTTAGTTTATTAAACAATAGTTTGTAAAATGATAAATTTATCGGGTATATTTTTGTAAAACGTTTTTTCAAATAAAAATCTTTATATCTAAATGAAGGTTATATATATTATTGCACATAAATGTATGTATTGTCAGTGTTCATAGTTATCTATAGTATAAAGACTACAAAGTTATCTATAATATTCGACATCGTTACGTTCATTAAATTGGACGAAGCGACGAAGAGAGAGTCAAATAAAATAACTTTATCGTTCGGGTTCATGCACAATTATTGTGACTTGACAAATAATTGATGACGACACGCCTATTGAAATACCCGACTGCAAAGCGGAAACCGGGGCGCACTACCGTTAACAACGTTAAATTAGAAAACCAGTTTGGAATTGCCTTACTAATAGTGTTTATTGATATATAAAAATATATTGCGAGCTCTAAAAGTTTATTCGTATTTCCGCGCTTGATGATTTTACCCATAAATCAAGTTCAGTATGGATATACGAATTTTTTTTTTTGGATTCCTAAGCTTGTATCGACCTCTGAATCTCGAAAGGAAAGCAAACGCCAGAGTCTCGTCCGTTAATCGGCATGTGTATGGCCGCATACCGCGATGATCTTGGTGAGATACAGTTCAATGATACGAGAATATAAGTATTATACTCATAACCACATCTGCTGATTGAGGGAAAAGGTTTTTCTCTCGGGATCATGGGGGTGTAGGTATCAGTGTCCCATAGGAAGGATTTTTTAAAAGAGGACTTTAGCGGATCTTGGCTTCAAGGGCGGGCTTCAGATACAACTGGGATTGACGCTTTCGTGCAAGCGCCAACATGGCCCTCGGCATATACATTATAATAATAATAGATAGTCTGGTTAGACTTAGACTAAAAGTCGTTTCTAAATGGTAACATTAACGTGACCAGAAATGAAGTGATCTAAAAAAAATCTTGAATGTGATACAAGGTTTCTTTAAGCCTGGTTACATGTATTCTCCGCTTACTTTTGACGTATGCGTATACCCCATCAGAGTATACTATGGAGCAGAATCAATGATCCAAGCAGCAAATAAATTAAATATGAGATTGGTTTTAATTTGTGCATCTTATCGTTACTTATTAGGTTTAACAATTTCATTTACCATCATCTTAGCGTTCCTTCCTGACGTATTCGAGGCCTTTGCTTCGGTGCGCGGGGCTCGTTTGCTCCTCTTGGTTTGGACTGTACAGCTTTTATGGGAGCGAATGCCGTCTGACCCCCCAACTCTGAGCAAAAAGTCCAATCAATTGCCGTCAATTGGTAGGTACACCACCGTTCTGCAGGCGAAGTTGGTTTGGTCCCGAGGGCCGTGGTGTGGCCCCACAAATTTGTCATTTCTATTATTTACAATGAATATACCGGTAACGCTCAATTCAAATCACTGTGTAGTAAATATGCAACACTCTCCATGGGGATATATCTTGTATAGTTCGGTGGCTAGGTCCAGACTACTTAGGCTTGATTCCTGTTACTGCAATATGCCAACATAATGGCTACTAAGAAGAGAGCTTTAAGTATCTATTATCAGAATGTAAGGGGCCTTCGCACAAAATGTTTAGATTTTTATAACAACACTCTCAACCACAACTACGACATCATTTTAATAACAGAAACGTGGCTACAAAGTGACATTCTGAACAGCGAATTATGTGATAATAGATACGAATATTTTCGCCGTGATCGTGATTTGTTGCTTACTGGCAAGGAGGGTGGAGGGGGGGTAATGATCTGCATTAAACGTAAATACAGCGCCAGTGTGTGTATTGATTTTAGTAGTACAACAACCGAGCTACTTTGTGTCACCGTTGCCGCTCAAGTTTTACATGCGCCAGTTAATTTACACATTGTTGTAGCCTATATCCCATCTGGTAGTCCTAATATACCTGCTCAACTAGATGAAGTTAAAAGATCTTTACAGGGGATCACGCTTTCGCACTCGTCTGACACAGTCTTACTGGTGGGTGATTTTAATCTTCCCTGTTTACAGTGGTCCGATGGGGGCTTTCAGTTGGTCAACATTGGAACACAAGATATTCAATCTACGGCCACCCTTTTTGTTGAGGATCTATTATTCCAAGGTTTACAACAATATAGCTGTATTAAGAACGCCAAAGATCGAACGCTGGACTTGGCTTTTTGTAACCTCCCTCTCAGCGTGTTTAAATGCAATAATAATAATAAGCTCTTGAAGGAGGATACACATCATCCTTCCTTCATAATGGAAATATTGGACTTATATATTACACCATTCACTGAACAATTCAATAGACGACATAATTTTTACCGTTGCGACTACGATGCTCTGAATGGTCACTTGAGTCGAACTGATTGGTCTGAGATTTCGCATGCAAACACGGTGGATGATGCCGTGACCAGGTTCTATGAAAAATTAAATGATGGTATTGAAATGTTAGTTCCTTTAGTAAAAAAATCCAAAAATTCTCATTATCCTACATGGTTTAGCCCATCCTTATTGAAGATAGTTAAAGAGAAAAACAAACTACACAAAAGATGGAAAAAATTCGGAAATCCCCGTGACTATTTAGAGTTCGCTATACTACGTGATAGGCATCATCGCGAACAGAAAAAATGTTTCGATACTTTTATATCTAGAACGGAATCAAATATAAACCGCAATTCAAAAGCGTTTTGGACTTACGTCAAGTCAAAAAGAGGCGGCAGCCAATACCCTAACCAGTTTACCTCAGATGGCGTCACTTTTACAGAAGGACAGGCTATATGCTCAGCTTTTAATAAATTTTTTCATAGTGTTTTTATAGATGTACCTTATAATGGTTCAGAGACCATGTCTACTACAGACATTGACACACATCTTAATGCTATGTCTAAAATAACGATAACAGAGGATATGGTTCTTGATTCGTTAAAGACCCTTGACAAGACAAAAGGCCCTGGCTGTGATGGAATACCAGCTATACTTTTATCTAAGTGTGCTAATAATTTATCTTATCCAATTTATCTGATATTCCAAAAATCACTACAACTTTGCATATTTCCCTCTCTATGGAAAAAAGCGCATATAATACCTGTCCATAAAAAAGGATCAAGGTCACTAATTCAAAATTATCGCCCCATATCTATACTAGTTATCATAAGTAAGATCTTTGAAAAAATTATATACAATAACATTTACCCAGTTATTTCACGGGGTATTCCAGATACTCAGCACGGTTTTATGAAGGGCCGTTCCACTATCTCGAACCTTGCTCTATTTGGTAATGATGTATTGTGTGGGATGGAGTCAGATGGGCAAGTGGATGCGATTTATACGGATTTTGAAAAGGCGTTCGATCGCGTTCACCATGACATACTGCTCGCAAAATTATATAAATTAGGAATTCATGGTGATTTATTGCGTTGGATACGATCCTACTTAACAAACCGCTCACAAGCTGTTACTATTGGGGGCTACAAATCTAATTTCATCAATATCCCCTCCGGAGTACCACAGGGATCGCACCTTGGACCCCTACTCTACTGTGCCTATTTATTTGACATAGATCAATGTTTCAGTAACTCAAAACATCTTATGTACGCTGATGATAAAAAAGTATACATGAAAGTTAAATCTACGTATGACTGTGACTTGATACAACGTGACCTTGATGCTTTACTCTCATATTATAGACGTAATAATATTACTGTTAACATTGACAAATGTCAATGCATAAGTTTTAGTCGTCGTAGAAAGCCTATCGAGTACATATACAAGTTCGGTGATGATGTTATTGCAAGGGTAGATAACGTTAGAGACCTGGGGGTTGTGCTGGATTCCAAAATGCTTTTTTCCCAACATATTGACACTATTACCAGTGGGGCATTCAGAATTCTGGGTTTCGTTATGCGTACGTGCTCAAAATTTAAAAATATCAACTGTCTCAAAACTATTTACAGCGCATACGTACAAAGTGTGCTGGATTATGGCAGTCCTGTCTGGTCTCCTCAATATGCCACGTATAAAGACAAAATAGAAAGACTTCAAAAGCGTTTCTTAAACCATCTTAATTTTAAAACAAGGAGACGACATATATCATATTTTGACGACTGTAAGCGGTATAATTTACTCCCTCTATCATGTAGGCGCGTGTTACTGGATATGAGCTTTTTATTTGCTGTTATAAGAAGTGAAATTAATAGTACTGATTTAATTTCCCATATTAACTTAAACGCACCCAAAACTCGTACCAGACATACCCGCTTGTTCAATGTTCCTTTGCATCGTACTAATTATGGAAAAAATGCTGTCCTCACCCGTTTACCAAGCTGTTATAATGACAATTTTGATGACATTGATATCTTCCACCTTTCGAAAAGTGTTTTTAAAAAGGAAATTGCTAAAAAGTTACGATCATTCTTATAACTACAAGAATGAAGATTGTATTGTTTTGTATAATAATATAAGTAACTTGCACTTGACTCATATCTTGATAAATTAAAATACCTGTCTACAATATTGGAAATGTATAATTACATAAATAAGTATTAAGTTGTGAACGCAATTTTTCTTGTCGGGAAACTTTGTTATTGGCTAAGTGTCCAATGTATTTTTAAGTTTACTCATGCACCATATTATATATGCTGTTAAGTTTCCAAATAAAATAAAATAAAAAAATAAAAAAAAATAAATAAAGCGTCACAAAACGTTTAACTGCATGACACATGATTTGTCTAATAGTTTTATTTTTATATTCCAGCGTGGTTTCAATTGATGCCAATAAAATATAATTAGTTCCACCAGTTTTTTATCAATAAGCTACTCAGATTTTGCCCCTTTTATTAAATAGAGACGTAAATCACTATTGATTCGCAACGTAATTCTCTTTTGTTCTTTTATTTAAAGATATTTAATTAATGATTGTTGAAACCACAGGTATCGCCATTTTTTAACCTTTAGTTCGTTAGTGTGTAATGTTACGTAGTTTTAAATACGGGATATTGAAATTTCACAATCATTCATTACTCATTACACAATTCTGTCGTACCTACCTAAAAGCTAACTTTTTGCTATCTTAACAAGCGCCAATTTGAATCTTGGTGTTCCTAACAAACAGCGATTACGAGAAAAATTAAAAAGTTTTATTACTTGTCACAGTCATCCGTAACCTTCGGGATTGTATTTTTTATTACAACCTTGTTCTGTCTTCTACATAGTTTTGTTCAGCATTGCAACAATAGCAAATACTTTTCATGACCACTGTGTTTCTGCACAATTACTCTTATGCTGACCTTCTACAGCCCTTTGGCGCTAAACAAGTGAATACGACGCAATAGGTCCTTGTGTGAAGTTATGGTTACTGTGCCATATGCCGAAACTGCGAAACGGTGTCAGCGACGTATTTGGTTGTTCAATGCTGTAACCTACTTCAAGTTGATACCTACTGCTGCTTTCAATACAAATACATGGCATATAAATCAGTTGCCTATCAAGATTAAAATTCTTTAATAATTCTAAGTTACAAACTTTATCCATCTATCTGTTTATTTATGTAGAGGTGAATAATCTGCTGTTTTTTTTAGAAAATTAATGTATTTTTACCAGCTTGTTCCTCAAATTGCCAATGCCATCCAGCTACTCTTTCCTTCTACTTGGAATTAGATTACAAATTAGCTACCTGAAGGATGCTAGTTCGTTTAATAGCACCTACTTCTCACACCACACTTTCTAATCCATGGTCGCCATTCTCTAACAATCAATAACCACTAGAGTTAGACCTTATTGCCTGCACATACAGTAGCACCGTCCTTCCAGACTCCGTCTTGCAATTGTGAATTTGCTTATGAATAATTCAAAAACACTGCTCCATTTGGTAACGTGCGCTGTGCGTGACCTTTATGCATAGGATTCGCATTAACTAGGTACTACATCCCAAAGTCTTCAACGCCAGTAACAAATTAGCAACAAAAGATGGTATGGAATGCAAATATAGCTGTTAATTAATAAACTATTCTGTCTTTGGTTGCTAGTGTATAATATCAACGACCAATGATAAAATTATAATCAAAGGTGAAATAAGGGTTCTAGACTAGCATCGAGTGAAAATTGCCTCTTAAAAAAGAAACGGACCTATTGTTGTTGACATTGAAAGCATTAAAGTTCTAAGCAACATCAATAATTAAAATTTCAATTTCCATCAACAAACTATCGATTGAGATTGGAAATAGAAAGCGACCATCAACCATAAGATCAAAAGACAGATTGATTGACTTGAGAAATGAAAGTCTGCTGAACCATATTATCATGATAGTATTATTTATTTTTTGTCTGCAGACATTCCCGACATCCCGGAAGATATTAAGAAGCTACGGGCGCTGCAGATTGCGGATTTCAGCAGTAACCCGATACCGCGACTGCCAGCCGGCTTCAGCCAGCTGAGAGCCCTTACCGTCCTAGGCCTCAATGATATGTCGCTGACCAGCCTGCCAAGCGACTTCGGCAGGTGAGAATATAGAATGCCCCTTTTTACAAGTTTTATTTAACTTGCAATATTAGTTCAGTGAAGATCAGAACTTGCAAGCTGAGTTAGTACTCCGTTTGTAATTCTACGGAGTTACTAATATCATAAATACGAAAGTAACTGTTTGTCTGTTTATTAACCGATTTTGATGAAATTTGGTATTGGGGTAGATTAGACCTCGAAAATGGACATTGGCTATGTTTGGTCGTGATAACCGACATCTACGTAGGATGAGCCGCGGGTTACAGCTATTTTTACCCGATTGCCAAGTAGGGTTATTATATATAACAAACACTGTTTGTTATATTGAATCGACGTTCAGGATTACCTCCAGATAAAGGAACTCTTCAACGGCTACCTAACGGTCCACACATGAAAATGTCCAAACGAAATTGTCAAATAATTTACTATATAAGTCGGGTGGACTATTAAAAATAAATAAAGACGTTCAAATAAGAACGAACGCAATATTTTGTACCATTTTACCACTATTTTACCATTCTCCATTTCATAAGTTTAGTTGAATGATTGATTAATTGTAACTACAGGCAAGTACCCAATTGCGATCAATTCAAACTAGACGTTTCACAAAAAGTATTAATGAAAAATGGGCATCCAAGGGCGCACATTTTCTTCCGTCGCAGCTTTTATGTGATCACCAATGTGTGTCTGATCTTAAAAGAACTATCACACCCACTAAGTGGGCTATATTGATGTTGTTGGTCGTGAAGTTGATGGTAGTCGTAACACATGTAGTGTTACGACTACCATCAACTTCACGAAGTTAAATATAAATGTTGCTAACTATTTGTATTTCGAAGTTTTGTTTGAGCTCAAGGCGAAAGCGAAAGTTATACTGGAAAGCTTTGGTCGCCTTTTAGAATAACCTTCCAAACGAGTCTGTGCAAACAAATAATGCGCCAGTTAAACTCATAGTGCAATGCAATTATGTATTTATACTACGTTATATAATGTGACGCTTAGATTTATTTATTTCATGTATAGAATGCATTTCAAGTATTTTACATGAACGCGTTACCGGATTATAAGGTATAAACATCCAAAAGTGGTAAATAAATCGAAGGACATAATAATTTTGTTTTTTTTATAACACGGGAACAAAGTCGCGCATCGCATTGAGAGAGGCATAATGTCCAGCAGTGGACTGCAATTGGGTATTTGACTGACCAGTCAAATTAGTTACTTTTTTCTAAACGTCAAAACGGTAATTTATAAGGAAAATTGTATGAAAATTATATTTGTGACGTCATAATATTTAATAGTCAAATCATATACTATTAAACGTTGGATGGATGATTAAAAATAAATAAGAACGAAAAAATAAAAACCGACGCAACTGTTTTCACTCTTTTACCATTATTAATTTAATAAGTCCAGCTAAATAATTTATTTTAACTACAGGAAAGTACCCAATTGGCCAATTGATGATGAATAATAACACGAAATATTTCTAAGTAAAGTATGTATTATTAAAATCAATGAACGCCTCCTTAATGAACTATAAAGGCGGTTACTTTGTTTGGTTCACAAAACTCGAGCAGGTAAACAACGCAGGGGCACGTAGCCGTCACCTTGACATCGATAGGTGCTACTCCACATCATAGTGATTGTTGACTCAATTCTTCTAATAGGCAATGCCACATAATAGAAATTAGTTTTGGCAATACCATTAATATGATCAAGCATCAATACCTATAGACTATTTTATTGATATTGAAAATTCGATACACGTTGCAGGCTTTATATGCACATCATCATGTAGAGCCTCACGTGGGTGTAAGAGAATGCCGATATAGGTTTTCAGTTTACTTTTTTGTACTAAGAAAGTGCCATGAGAGTGAATTTCTTAAACACCGCCTGTAACAATGCCTGGTATCTTTGGGAAGCTCAGTCAGACCATCGTATCTGTTTACACAAGCGTGACATAGTTGTGTTGCTAAGAAAAAGAATTCGGATTATTTAAATAATTAAAAAATTATAAAATTTAGGAATGTAGCTTACAGTGGGTTTAAATTTTTTTAAATCACGTATATTCTTTTGGAGGTTTCGATTTAGTTTAACTTAGACCTTGACTGAGCACATATTCTATGCTCTCTCCAACAGCAACAAAAACACTTCTCAGTATTACTCCATACTGGCATACAGTGATATTATGATAATGGAATATTAGTCTAGTCGACAAGTTGAAAATGGTACAAGATAGAGATACTGCCTTTAAAATTATGCGCGATAGCTCATCGAAGCCGGAATGACGCCTAGAAAAATGTGCCAAAAGCGTGTATGAGCACAAAAAAATTGCAAAAGTTAAAAACAATTAAAGATGAAAAAATGGCCTTTCGTTTTTTTGGCCATATTTCATAAACTATGCCTTACTACTAATGCCTTAGGCATTAAGTTCGCCATTGTACGCGTTTGTACAGAAAGTTTAAATAAATCAATAAAATAAATAAATTTTAAGAGAAGTATCTCTATTTTGTACCATCTTCATCTTGTCGACTAGACTATGTCCAAGACCTTAGTCCGGCATGTCTGCCGAAGTTTTTAAAGCTACAGTACCTTCTTAGTTTACATTTTAGAAAACTTAACACCAATATATTTCAGACTCATTAACTAGATTTGATGTATAAAATGTATTCAAAACGTTATACTTCCACAATATTTTGTACCATCTTAGATATCATCTGTTATATTCATCAAGGTTAAAGTAACGATACTATTGTCTAGGCCGGAAACTAAATTGATAAGGATTCAGAAGATTGTTTTTGCCTTGCAAATTCATTGAACTGATTACATTATGAACCCTTCCGTGACTTTGGACAGAAATGGGACAAAATAACTTTGAGGTTTTGCTATTTATTATGTTAAGCATAAAATGGAAAATTAATACTCGATAACGTCACTTAGCGTTTTAAGTAGCGGTTAGCTATGAGCTTTTAATTTAATATTGAATATGTTTACCAGCCTCATAGGTTCATCAGAGTAAGTGAATTACTTTCGACGAAAACCCAATTTTCGGGCTTTTCAACACAAATCACTTTGCCAGTATGCCCTCCAATTTTATTGAATTTTCGTCATACATCTAATTTGAATATGAATGAAGTGATTTGTGAATTCATTTCCTGTTATTTCAAGTAAACTCGAGATGTAAAATTATCTGAAATCCGTGCCGGATTAGCCACGTAGCAAGAGTAGCAAATGTTACGGGCTCCAAGGATTGGGGGCCCCGCGCCCAAACGCCTACCTGACCTCTCTGACTCTGTCATCGTTCAACCCCAATCAGTTAACTAACCTTAAGCAAATTGGCTCAAATACCTCTTTCCCAAGTATCACGGATGTCATTAACTGACATGAATATGGATTGTTTCAATCTACACACATCAAAAAAAGTTTGAGATCACTTTGATAATACGAAATTGATTTGTTACGTTAGAATAAAACGGTTCTTCTATTTTTTTCTAAGATTCTTCATTTAAACATCAAATCTTTTAATAACAAAATAATTTAAAATATCAATTGCTTTTCTGTATAAAAAGAGATTAAATCCTTGTTTACACTCGTTTAGAAACCTCACCAACTTGATTCAAGCGTTTTTCTTAACTTTTCGAAGAAGGAGTTCATTTAAAAAGATGTCGAGGTGATTATTATTACGCGCGAGAATTAGTTTTGGGGGAAGAAGGACATTCTACGAAAGAAATAGCACGCAGAGTCGTTGTATTCCAATCCTGTTTCATCTCTTTTTCTTTAAATTATTCATTAGTCGAAATTGTATTAGGACTTTTAAATTCAATTTTTGTTAATAAAAAAAATATGTTTTAATCAACATTCCTTTAAAAAGTAAAATTTTAAAAATAATACATTTTTTGCTAGTGATCTCAAACTTTTTTGATGTGTGTATGTATGGGAGTTGGAACAAGTGCTGCCCAAAATGAACACAGTGCATATTATTCCACACGGCAATACTAACACATATACCAAAGCGGTTTAAATTCTGTGCGCAGAGTCAAGGGAAAATTAAGTATTTCGTTGTGAAATATTAACTATCTACCAAAATTGAACTTCAATATAAATATATGTAAATGGACTATCTCTTAAAGTTATTTATAATAATTTTTTAATAATAGCTATTATTATCGATGATTTTGACTTAATACTTACAAGAAAGTAGATATTAATAATTACTATTATTGCCGTTTTTAGTCATCTTCATCGTTATCTAATACAATTATGTCAGGGATAACGCAAGGCGACTTCCACTTCTTGGTGCACGGCCTATTTTAGGGTGGGAGGTCGGGTAACCTTTACGTTGGTTTTCCTTTGAACCTGGGGGAGCGGAAACGAGGGGGCTAGCGCACCTTGGACAGCGGCTAACGGACCAATGTTTAACCGTTGACGAAAAACCCGACAGCAGACCCCATTGCGTGAGGGGATAGTGGGATGGCGGGCGTGCAAGCTCCGTGAGGGGGGATTCCAAGGATCCCTCCTAACTAGGTGGGAGCGGCCCAGTTACTGCTACAGTCGTAGTTGGAGCGGGTCGCTAGTAAAAAATATAGGGAGTTTATTGTTCAAAACCTGATACCATTACATACCAACTCCGCGTTGTCACGCACACACGTGTTTGGTTTTATTCTCTCATCTAAGTTTAATATCTACTATAAACTTAAGAAGCTAAAGCAAACTAAGGGCCCCTTGGCTGCATTTCCTACAGGACCCGCGCTGGCTTAATCCGGCACTGTCTGAAATAATAGTATTATGACCATTATGAGAAATTCTGCAGTAAACCGAGTAATATCTACAACCTCAGAGTGGTTTCATGTGTTTGGGTATCCTTTCTTTAAACATCGCCATTTTCGTTGTGCAAGTACAAAAGCTTATACCATACCATTACGTACATTTATATTGCTCTCTCTTTCCGTCCAATTGTTGTCTGGAAGTGATTCCCATGTGCAAATGAATCATACACTTTATCTTCTTCATCATCATAATCATCTTTGCGTTAATCCCGGTCGCATCCGAGGTTTTCACCTCGGAGTCCGGGATCCACTGCGTAGGTATCTATCGTTTTTAAAAGTCAAAATGGAGGCCTGCTCATTTTTCTATAACTTAAACTTATTTCAGCCGTATAACATAACATCTGTAGGAGGTAGGACACGACGGTATTTCCGTCCAATTGAGCAGTCCGACTGGGAAAGTAACGCCGCCCTACAGAATGCCACGGTCATAATAACCTCGTGTTGTGTTCCCGGCAGTGTAGCTAAAGCTCACTGGAGAGTTTTTGTGCTGTCAGTGGGAAAACCTAAGGCTTGTCCTGCTTTATCTTCTACACTGACGGCACAGAAACTCTCTGTTCTAACAGGGTCGGCAGCGCGAGTGCGACGCCATTGGTGTTGCAGACGTCCATAGGCCACGGTAACCACTTTTTATCAGTTGGGCCGTGTGCTTGTCTGCCACCTAAGTAGTAGAAAAAATAAAATAATAAATTACAGTACAGTTGCAAGTACTAAGGTTTCTTCAAAACTAACACTTAAAGAGTCATCGACATTACTATTTTCGTCTTCATCTCAATTTCAAAGCTCACTATCATGAGTTCATGACCAACCACTTACAATACATACATTTTGAATATCAGGGACGTGTTGTAGGTAAAACCGTTAATTATTCAGGCATTTTCTTAAATAGCTCTCACGGCCAGCCCGTTTAGGGAACCTGTGGTTTGTTTTATCGGTTAATGCAACTTTTGGTTATATCTCCGGTTCTATTCAACCAATTCCGATGACAAACGTTAGATCGACCTTTCAAACAAAAAACAGCATTAGAATCCGTTCTGTAGTTTTTGCGTCCATAGCGAACAAACAGACAAAAACTCCAAGAAAAAAATATGCAGAACAGTTAATTTAAACTAATATAATAGTAATAAATAGATACCTACATGTCTTACGTATTTCAAACTTTGATTCATGTGTACTGCGCTCTAATTAAGAAAACCACAACCTAACACTTCATTTTCTTTTATCATTGCAATAAACCTCATTTTAAAGTGCCATAAAATATGTTTGTGATTGTTGCGGTTTAAGATAAGTACTTTAACTTTAATAGATAGTTATTTTTAAATTTGGATCACAACCATGCTAATTGAAATTGTATGTATTTACCTACTAATATGCTAATTGACTCAATACATACGCACAGTGAAGCAAAGTAACTTCAAATGAGTCAGATCAAGATGCCCGTTGTACAAAACCCACGCTAAGTACTTTGACATCGACGCAGGAATGCGGCCTCAAGGTTCTAAACAAACACGACGTGTGCTTACCGTATACTATCAGTAAACAAAAGACTTTTCATAACATCGTAGCGTCACACAATTGACTAATCTTAGCAAAGAACACGAAAAAGTAATTTAGATGGAATTGTTGTTAGTATACAATGGATTAAGGCAGCCTCTATACTTGTAATCACATTTAATCTCTATTCTGGGCTTGCATGCTCGCATCAAATTAAATATGCTGACAATCGTAGGGTTTTAAAACACATCTTCAGACCTTTCGAGGTCATACCGTACAGACCGTACAGAGTTGTCCCTCAGTGAAGGAAAGCCATTGTGGTCTTCTAGAATAATAAATTATGGTACAAGGATGATCGACATTAATATTCATTTGTTTATAAAACATATAAGTCAATAAAAACAAAATTGTATAGATCTTTGTGTTGAAGACAAACATTTCTCTGTCGTCTTTTTTTATTAATCACATAATAAATCATAGAAACATCATAGGGTTTATAAACATAAATACCCCTAATTATCAGGAGCATGCCTACTACTGTTAGTTTTACAAGAATTTGAATAGACACGTTGTTAAAATTCTTACCTATTAAGTACGTGGGAATTGGGTGTGTTAAGTGGTTCAGATCGTAACTAAAATGAATACAACACAACATTGTCCTCGGCGATTTTTCGGACTGTGTACCTCGGCCCTATACCGATTTTACCGTTTTTTAGATCATTTCACCCTTTGGCTATTCAATTTAGCGTATCTTCATAAATGTTATTTGTTTACTCTCATTCGACATTCAAAATAAATATTCTGAGTGGAAGATTGCAAGTAATTTAAAACCTGTTTGTAGATTTAAATAACATGTTGCTTTGCAAAACGGTTTCTTGCACATTCCTTACTGGATAATGTTAGTCGTTTGACGAGACTAACTTCAAAATATGCATAAAAATACTAATCCTGAAACCGGCAACGCTTACTGATTTAACCAGTACTGAGCTGGTTACAGTGTTGAACCATTAAACTGCATAATATAACTGTGTGTACCGTATCTACAGTGTTTATTGAAGTGTAAACTCGATGTTTGTGTATATTTATAGCACTTTACGCACAAAATATTTAAGTATGTTAATGCAAAAATAGCTTTACTTCTCATGGAAGGTCTGAAGTTCCATACGAGAAAATGTATGTAAGGCCGAATTTTGACACTGTTCACACATCTTGATTAAGAACTATTGCACTACTCTGGAAATGAATTGTATTCTTTTGAAATTTGTATAATTTCACATTCAATTCAAGACTTCAATGACGCACGGTTTTCATTACTTCTTTTATTTCTTATCATCATTTTGTTATTTGATTATTTTCATGTCATTGTTCTTGTCATTTTTTAGCGCGGGAATGATTTTTTCTATTTGATATGTTTGGATTCGTTTATTGTGTGGTTGGTCAAGACTTAAATGCTACCCACGACTTGAATGCTATTGACGATACATTCACAGTCACACTATCGCAGACCACTTATTTTCAATTGCATTTTCCGATCTTCTTTGATAATGTACTTCCCTTCCGTAGAAAAAATGACAGTGAAAAACGCATCCTGGTGTAGCCTAAGCGTACAAGGGGATGGGGACGGACATAATAAATAAGGGTATTTATGTTTGTTTAATATCTGATATGCTAATGGAATTAAAGAGAAAAAAATTAATCGGTCTAGGCGGGGTCGATCACGGGTTCAGCCCGTGATCTTTGCCTTACAGGGGTAATGCTCTGACCACTAAGCTACTAGACCTCGCCCCTTAATTCGATTTGAATATTTAGCATGAAAAATGCTTAAAAATTTAATTCAAATTATATGGGCGGTGTAGTCAATAATCAATGTTTGAAAATGATTGAAAAATCATTTATTGGTTCCGATAGTTCGTAAGAATGTCGGAAGATGCTCCACTGTCACCTCAAAGACAGATATAGAAGGAGAAATTTGAATTGGTTAGGGCGAGGTCTGGTAGCTTAGTGGTCAAAGCATAGCTCCTATAAGGCAAAGATCGCGGGTCGAAACTCCACCTAGACCGATTCAATTTTTTTCTCTTTGATTCGATTTGAATATTTAGCATGTAAACTGCTTAAACATTTAATTCAAGATCCGATACGCTTTTAAGATTTGTTTATTTGTACAAATACGTTTCCAGTCCCGAGTCATCAACTCCTTTTACTATCGATACCTATGAGTCCATGCGTGCTAGAAGTTAGTAACTCTGTGCAGTTATAGATGTGCAGGTGTTGTTTTTATACGAGATAATGTTAGCATTAAATTAACCTTGCAGCAGTGTGCAATAGGTGTCTTTCAGATAATGTTAATGTCAATCGTTCCATTGTGTTTCCAACTCGCTGAATTGTCTCATCAAATTATTATGTCACAATTGTTAGCCTACGAAGGTTATAGGTAGTATAATTTGTAGCTTAGAACTTGTGCTTTTTATTAAGCAGTACTGTGAGTTCCTACTGTAGTGGGTACGATATACTAACTACAACTCATGACTTGGATAGCCATCTGTTATGGTTTGTAGAAGGTGTGTTTTTTAATCCGCAACTGCAAAAGCTCGAGGGGCCGGTTATGGATGGATAGTATGATGATAGACTTACGTGTAAAGCCATGCAATGCAATAGAAGTGTTATGCGTGGATTCGACCAGTAATTACGGCCACTCTCTTGTATGTAGACTTGTATGTTCCATGACATACATCCGCCGGGATACAAAGTCTATATTATGGTATGACACAGCACTGAAAAAACTTCGCCATAATTGGCATTGTTGTAACATATTATTTGTAGCAAAACATAGTTTGAACTTTGATTGATAGCCATTTGAATAGTTTATAACTAAAGTTCTACGTACCTTTCATTTAAAATGCACCTTTATTTCTTTCAGTTTGGTATCTCTGCAGTCACTGGAGCTGAGGGAAAATTTACTGAAATCTCTTCCTGAGTCGCTGAAGAATCTTACCAGATTGCAAAGACTGGATCTCGGTGACAATGACATTGAGGAATTGGTTAGTTCTACATCCTTTTGTGTTCTCTCGTTATTATGTTACTTGTTTTGTAAATCATCTCAATTTTCATGTTATTTTTAGCCGGGATTTATAGGTGAACTGCCCGCGTTGGAAGAGTTATGGTTGGACCATAACAAACTGCAAAATTTACCTCCAGAAATAGGTAATCTGAAGGCACTAATATGTCTTGATGTGAGTGAAAACAAACTAGAGAAAATTCCTGAAGAAATCGGAGGTCTCATGTCGTTAACCGATTTGCACCTCTCTCAGAACATGTTGGAAACGGTACCTGACGGTATCGGTGATTTATCGAAGTTAACTATATTGAAGTTGGACCAAAATAGATTACATACATTAAACGAAAATGTAGGGAGGTAAGTAAATCGTTTACTTTATTAAAGCATTTATAATATAATTTCGTTACTTAATTTTTATCTCAATCTTGCATTGTGTACCCTCTCCTACTACTCCACTATTTGGTTTATCTTGCCTTTACGGTAACCAAAGCCGTCTGATCGCCCAACCCATGGAGGTAAAAACTGCGCCGGAGTCTTCTTCGTCAATCAGCAGATGTAACCGGCCTACAGGTGATGTTGGCTTGAGCCTTTAATACCTTAATGGGATCACAGACATTTTAATTTTAATAAAAAAAAAACAATGTTTTGATATTTATCCCTTCTGCATAACCATACAGTTCCAGTAACAATCAAGAAACAAAGGCATTATCTACTCTGAATGCCTAAATAAAAATGAATGTTATTTGTTTGTTTGTCTTCTAGGTATGCATTTCTATACAATTCATTCCACTGCGATATTATTTTCTGCGTATGCGACGTGTTAAAAGATAGCAACGCATACCAGATATCACTGTATGACATTAATGATTTTGTATTTTTCTTTCCAGGTGTACAAATCTTCAAGAGCTTATATTAACAGAGAATTTTTTATTGGAGCTGCCTAACTCAATAGGGAATCTCAAAGAGCTAACTGTACTGAATGTAGATAGGAATACCTTGGCTGAAATACCGATTGATATCGGTAACATGTCGTTATTGGGTGTGTTATGCTTAAGAGATAATAAACTTACGAAATTGCCAAATGAACTGGGAAATTGCAAATCGCTACATGTCTTGGACGTGAGCGGAAATAGGTAAGTCGTATAAACAATAAATTTCAAAATTTCATAAATATTTGGTTATATCAATATATTGATATATTATATATATTGATGTTATATATTGATTATTTTGATCATAAACATAACACTGTTTTGTTGCAAGTTTCTACAAAAATATCAATTTTAGCATGAAATTTTTGTGTGTGAAACAAAGTCGAAACAAGTATTAATCTCGTTATTTTTAAAACGAAAGAATTATTGTATACTATCTTTTGCCCGCGGCTCTGCCCGCGTGGATGTCGGTTATCGCTATAATATCGGTTATCGTTATAAATTGTAACACCTCCATCCATAATATCAGTAGGATTTTGTGAAGGTTTTCGAAATCTTTTTTTAAATTTGTTCAATAGGTACCACACATATTCCACAATATAATATTATAAACGCGAAAGTTTGTAAGTATGGATGGATGGATGGATGGATGGAAGAATGGACTTTTGTTACTCTTTTACGTCAAAACTACTGAATGGATTTTATTGAAATTTTACAATAATATAGCTTACACATCAGAATAACACATATAGACTACTGTTTATAACTATAACCGATATTATAGCGATAACCGACATCCACGCGGGCGGAGCCGCGGGCAATAGCTAGTTTCACGATAAATTCAATGAGGTGAATCAGTAATGAACCTACTTAGCTTAGCTAAACCACATTTTATTCACGATTATTCTTTTTTTTATCTTTACTTCTTACATCGAATACAGATTTCTACTTTTCTAACCTTTAATTAATACGCTACTGTTTTATTAGTTCTTTAGATAATTTCTGCAGCCAACATACTTTTTTATTAATAGACCGTATCTCAGTATCTAAAGATAATAATATCATATTTTTATCATGTTCCAGGTTACAGTACTTACCATACACGTTAGTGAACTTGGAGTTAAAAGCGGTATGGCTATCGGAGAATCAGGCTCAGCCATTGTTAACCTTCCAAACGGACAGGGATGAGTCCACAGGAGAGAATGTTCTCACGTGCTTTTTGCTCCCTCAGCTTAGTTATACACAGCAACCAGGTACCAACTATCAGTATTGTTTGGTTCATTTTAGTGTTTTGCTTGTAGATATTAGTAATTGGTGACTCATTTTTATCCACCCAGTTTTATCTTTTATCAATGCTGATGCACAGTCAAAGCTTGCGATTACTTTATCCTTTTAAACAAAATTTCACATTGCACCAGCATTTTTTACTTAAAAAATACGCATTTAAGTTCTATTTGTTTTATTGATCAGGTATATATGCTTGTTTGCCATCATAATGGTAAAAAAAGTATATTAAATCATAGTATTATTTTTATTGCAAATACTATACAGAAATAGAAGGCAAAGTAAACAGTCGTTCTGTTATGAATGTGAATTTCAATGTTACCTACTGTTTGTTACCGTCTATGTGAGCATTATGGTATTTAAATGTCGTTAATGTCTATGCTTTTCGTGCTTTTTTGTTTCATAAGTGACAGTTGACAATAAATTAAAAAAAAAAACATGTGTTCAATAGCTCTACGGTGAACAGCACTCTATGCCGAGTTGATGTATTCGTCAATAAAATCGGTACATGCACGTTAACGGGGCTAATTAATCGGTCATCATCAAATCAAACGGCCTTGGTACACGAAATTTTGAATATTTCGCAATATAAGGCGAGATTCATCATGAATTGTTATGCAATAACGAAAACATTTAATTGTTGAGTTATGAATATTTTATTGCTTAATTTCTGATGAATGATTCATCGGTCCGATTCTCGTTACGACGAATCAATTCTTTATGATTATTCGATATATTGTGAACTGTTGCTTTGCTGTATTGTTTTGTTTTTGCTGTGTAAATATACTAAAGGCACTTGTCACATCACAAATAGAGCTGGAACACACATCAGAGGTCGGCAGTGGACACTGGTTCAGGGAACACAGATTTAATTCACAGTCGCAAGAGCTAGATAGAGTTAGAGGTAAGGCTTCATAAGTATGTACGTTAACTATGACAGGTATTTGACGTAGTAATTGCTACGTCACAACAGTGTGCTGCCATTTGATAGTAAAACGTGATTCAAAATTATAGTAAAGTACCTACTTAAGTTTGATATCGAGTGCTATACACATAAAGAACAATGATGTAATAGTTATCTGGGATCATTAATGCACTAATAAAATTCCCTACGTTAGTATAAATGAAGGATTTTGTAGTAGAAAACATTCCAAAGCCGCAGGTTCTTTTGCACAATCGAAGGCTGGTACATGCGTCATGCTTATGAACGTGTGCTATTTAAGTATGGTGATAAGCCTGCCTGGACTTACAAGTTTAATGGTTGTATGTTAATAGTGTAACAATAACAACATTATATTAATTTGGTCTTTTGATTTTAGTTACTCTTTACTATGCAGAAAACAGTGCACAAATCGTGTACAATAATCACAAAATTAATCCATTATTTGTAACATATTCCTTGCCAAATACAAATAGTGAACCTATTTCTCATTCTCATTCATGATAGCCCCCTGTGGCGTGGCGGTAGTGAACGCGGCCGCTACGCAGAAGGAGCGGGTTCGATCCCCGCTCAGTGCAAATATTTGTACGCATGAATATGTATATTTGCATCGATCTGGGTGTTTCTATCTAAATATGTATTTATTTACAAAAAAATATATCTAAATATTTTTATCCGCATCCTAGATTCCATAACGCAAGTTAATTAAGCTTTGCTTACCATAGATAGCGTTGTGTGAAATATTGTGGAATATTTCTCACGGGCTTTTTATCTACGTATTGTCTTGTTAATAGTAAACAATTATGTAAAAATAAATAATTTTGGCGCTCATAAGATAACTACTTTGTAAGCTAAATCATTGTTGTTAGTCAAGAAATTCGTTTTATACATCCTGAATGTACTTGACGATTTGCTAAACACTTTCAATTGCAAACAAAACATGTTTAAGCAAACAAAACGCTATCGGCCTTATACGTAATATCTGATAACAGATAACGAAATCTGAATAAAAAAATACTACATTTCCAGTTCTTAGTATCTGACAAAAATACTATATATTTAGTATCTGTTATAATGCACCTTGTTGACGTAACAATAACAAGGTAGTTCTTTTATTGTTATTGCGTAAAACCGTACATGTTTACTCTAAATAACGATTAATTCCTCGCACTAGTTACTATCAGATGGATGCGCTACTTTATCAAGGCTCTAGATACAATCATGTGACAATTTCGCACCGTAATTATTTTTTGCAGCACAATGCAATTCATGGTCACTATGCTATTATTTAATTGCACCTATTAGAATTGTAGTGTTATATTTTTCTGAACTTTTTATATTTTTATACCTTAAACTTCGTGTAACAGAAGAAATCAAGAAGGATACGTAACGATGTAAGTTATGGATTTGCAAAGATTAGAGTTATAGGTACGTTCAAATATCAATCAGCGTTCTTAACTACTCTGGCGAATAGTCAAACCAAGGATTCGTCTCTTTAATAATGTTGAGTTTTAATTATTATCTGTAGCTAATGTTGAGCAGAAACGGATAAATAAGCTTGGGTATAAACTTCGTATATAGTAGAGGTGTATGGAAATTGTGTCACATAATAATAGCTCAATCATATGATACAATCACAATTCATTGATAAAATTTATGTGCGAGTCTACACTACACATTTTATATTGGCTTTCAATGTTCGTTTGATTTGTGTCGTCATTACCGTGTTCGTAAGCTAATGTATGTCAGGGAAGGGGTTATTTACTATAGCAGAAATACTTTTTTGTTTATAATTTGTGAGAAATACTTATTATATCAACTGGTTACTAATGTAAGTTGGTTCTACAGAATCATGTATATCACGAGACCGGGATTCAGACGAGGACTGGGAACAAAAAGAGAATTCACGCACGCATTCAGTTAAATTCACCGAAGATGTTCCTGAACTCAAAGAGGTGAGCTTTTGGTGTTGTAATTTATTCAACAGTATTACTAAACGAAACACATATAAGCGACGGAATTTTAACTCGTACGGTAATAAATCTTCTCGGCACAGTGTTCGTATATGCTTCCGTAATTTTGGTAAAACACTTAGAGAGCGGTGGAGGAAAGTAGGATCTTGGTTTAGAACTAATATACGCGACACCAGTTCCAGGCACAGAGCTTACTTAGCGCTCAGTTCGCTACTGGTAGCCTTAGAATAAAAGTTTGTACGCAGACGCACACAGTATTCTTCTTAAAGCAATGTCCAAGCTGTCCTTATCAAAATAATACAAAGATTTGAATGTCATTCGTGTATGGTGTTGAATACATTTTTCTTAAAGTATATGAAATATTCATACACATTTTTGTTTAATTTCTTGTAACTACTCAATATAATATAGCATGATGTTTGCTTCAAGAAGCTATCTTGATGTAATCAAACTATATAAAGGATTGTACTAAAACACCGAAAGCATGTCTTATTATTCGATATATATTGTATTATACAATGTTTTAATGTTGCTTAAAAGTATAATAATTACAATAGTTGTTTCCCTTCTGTGAGCAACTCGGATTATGGTAATGTTTATTTTATTATTATTTGTTTATATTATTTGAACTGCTTTTTCTCACTCGTATTATTATGTATTAATATCGCTAATCTAGTGTGTATTTTATTATGTAATAAAATATAACAATTTATTTTCTTTTATTTAAATTTGCATGTTTATGTTTAATAATAATTCTGTAAATTTGAAGCTTTCAATAAGCTAAATATAGGTTATGAAAAGAACATAGTTCAATAGATAAAAAAAGCTAATACTTCTTGTCTGCTCTAAAATGAGTCTACCTATAATTATATTTCTTTATACATACATATAAAATCATCTATGAATTCTACTTGTACAGAGTGTTACTGTTTGCTGTTTTGTCATAAACAGTAGTGATTATTAGATATAATATTCTACTAATTCCATAATCTAGTTAAAGGAGGCAGTTACTGTACGCCACGGGAAGAATGTGTTTGTTTTTAATATTTCATAACATTATACACATACTTTCTGTTTATAATTGGGCCTATCAAAAGTATTTGTGGCCACACACAAATTATCCTTATTACTTTTTCTAATACTGACGTAAATTTTTGATAACTAAATATTACGAAAATAACGATAAAAAATATTGCTAATAAAATCTAAGGTATTAATACTCCTCTTCTAACGACTTCAAGTTACTCAGGTGTGAATATGTATTAATGTAAAAAATATTTAACATTCTGTACTCGACTCATAAAAATAACAATAATTCATGAGGGCTAATTTCTTTATTTTAAATTATGAAGTCAAATAGGAAAGGTTATTTAAGCTGAATATTAGATCTTAGACCGGGATACATTATAGCTTTAGTCGTTGAATGATAGGCTAATGGTCAATGTCGTCATTTAATCCAGATAAAATAAACATTTTAGCTTGCATGAATTCGCATAGAGCTAGAAATTGGTATAGGTTTTAAGTACACATAATAAAAGAAGAAATAAATATCAAAAGTCCCCATCGATTGGACTTTTGCATTTTTTTTATTAAGTTCAAAGTTCAAAAATATTAGGTTCTCGATTTTTTCTCGTAACTATTATCGGAAAAGTTGGTTCGACAAAGTTGTAGATCATGTAATTACCTAAAAAAATATCCTCATTCTTTTTTTTGTTAGCTTCATCATGTCCGATCTATTGCGATTTCAAAATAGGAAGAAGTCATATCTATCATACATACACAAAATTACTTTTTATCACAGAATTATGCATCAACGCAGAGCCTAAACCGCTGGTCCTGTAAACTTGGAATTTTGGCAGTAGATGCGTTTCATGTTACTAACATCCACTAAGAAAGGATGTTCGAATTGTTTTTTTTTTTACTTAGGGTCCGAAATAAGGGATGACGGGATAAGGCGGGAATAAAGTTCTAAATAAAATTTTATCCCATATTTTTTTCCCACAACATTTCACACAACACTATCCAGATCCATGGTAAATATAGCTTAACTAGCTTGTATTATGAAATCTAGAATGCGGCTAAACATACTTAGATACATTTTTTTTTGTTGTAAATGCATACATATTATGCATAGAAACACCCAGACCAATGCAAATACCCATATTCATGCATCGAACCCGCGCCTCCTGCGTATCCTTTCTTGGTCGATGCTAGCAATATGAAAAGCATCTATTGTCAAAATTTCAAGTTCATTTGACCAGCGGTTCAGGTTCGGCGTTGATGAATCATACTATGAGGAATGAAATTTTATACTATATATGCTATATATGTCTCCGAAATGGTGACCCGCACAAAAATGTAATGGACCAATTTTGTAGGTGATCTACAACTTTGTCCAACCTAGTTCTACGTTACCACTTGCCATTTACGAGAAAAATGCAAGAATCAAAAATCTTTTACCTTTGACGTAGAATAAAAAAAAATGCAGACTTTCATTATGGTGTACTTAAAACCCCTAACAATTGCCGGCTTTATGCGAATTTATGCAAGTTAACTATTATTTCGTTTATTTTGACTTCATTAATTGTGAGAAAATAGTTGCATACGTAGGTGTAACCCAAATCTGAAGCAGGGTACACTGCAGGTCGTAGCATGTTTATTTAAAATGTAGTCTTTGGCACAAAACAGGTGAAATAAATGGTTAAAACACCGTAAATGAATCATTTATTTACTTGTTCGAAAATATATTTAATCAGTTCAAAATTACAACCAAGGATCGCTATGTTTTGAATGTCAGCGTAGTAGAAGGTTAAGTGTTCTTGGACAAACAAATTTCCATTTTAAGGTTCCATCGAATCAGGAGGAAAGTGAAGAGGCCACAGACTCGTTCTTCACTCAGCAGCCAATGCTAGCGTTGAGGCGGCCTATAAACGTAGTTCGCAAGCTAGTTACAACACAGCGGAGGAATTCCCTGCAACGACACTCCTCCTCTATAACTAATTTAGCAGAGGTATGCGGCAAAGCGTCGCATGGCGTGCATTCACAAACTGCATCCACCAATAAATTATTCTATATCTAGTTAACCGAAATTTTGTTAAAGAAATGACTGTGTGTTTTAATAGTTATTGGATAATGAATGAATTCTTTATTTAAATAAATGTTTATTTAAGTAAAGAATTCCAATAGATATTTATAATAATAGGTATGGATTAATTTTCTTTTGGAATCAAAAGAGATAAATAAATTGAATAATTAAGAAAACAGATGGTAAATGTTATTCTGATGTGGACAGTAAACCTTATTTTAGATATGTCAAAATGATCCTTGTGAATGCACAGCCATCGAATAAAGTATGCGCTATCCGCCAAGAAGCCTCTTGCTCTTTATCAGTACTTAGATAATTGTTTGTTTTCGCTCGAAGTAGAATAATGCAATTCTAGATAAATAGTATTGTTGTTCGTGGAAACTCATTGACATCTATTTTTATGCGTACCAAGTCACACACAGACCAGTTAAAACCGATTACGTAACACGAACCACACCTGTCCTACCAGCACAGAACGACAGAAGTCGAATTACCTTACTCCAACTCCAAAAACATCACCTCACGTATGAAATCATGTTCTCCGTTGCACAAATCAAAGTTACTCCAAAAACCATAAGACTAGCTATAAATTTTCCTAAAAAATATCACAAGCGTACAATATTTGAACTGCATTTAAATAGATTAACTTTCTACAAGTAACAGACGTCGTAGTGCCACGAAACAGACACTACGTGTGATATCATATCCTTGTTATTCATGCCGCTTTGTCTTACGCTTTGTGACATTGCGTTTAATAGGTTAAGTGACAATTATATTTGCTTTTTGATAGTTTACTTAAGTATTTTAACTATGACTTGTGAGACTTTTTGAAGTTAGCGTTAAGGTGTTATCAAATATCAAACCTTACGCTACTGATATTTGTGTCACATTTCTAGTCTACCTAGTCGATTTGGAAAAGTCTGTATTATATACATACACTTTTTATTATAATTGTACTCCTAAGAAACTATGAAAACACTTATGCTTGCTTTTTAGCCTTTCAACCCTATTTTTTCAGAAGTATTTATAAGTTATACATTGATGCAATTTTTAATCAATATACGTACCTATTTGTAATTACTTTTTAAAAATATTATTCGACACTCATTTATAACTCACAGCTTGAATAAAAAGAGCAGTAGGCATGTGCATGTACTTTTTATTTTTCGTTTCTTGTTTACAATGATAATATTCATGAAGTGTACATATATTGCACTTGTCAAACATGTTGTTTATTTCCACAGACACCATTTGTTCGTCAAAACACACCTCATCCGAAAGACTTGAAAGCGAAGGCACATAAACTACTTGCTGGAAGATCGCCCGAGGCCAACATACAGCCTGTCAAACAGGAAGCCCCTCCTACTACTAATGGAATTCCCATATCACCGCCTGAACACGTCGAAGAGCTTGTGGAAACTATTGAAGTTAGTTAAATACTAATTCCTATTCTAGTTAGTTATAAATACATAATTGTAAACATTCTACAACATTATGTGCAGCGCTTTTTATACTCAAAGTAAGCATACCTTTTTTTTTACGTGCGGGGAATCCCCACGTAGGAATCCCCTCCGGAGCCGGAGGAGGAGGTTATGTCGGACTCGAACCAACTAAACCGCACGCCGTCTCTGGGTCGTAGTGCTAGGCCGAAGGTGAGGTTGTCATGCGACATATCCCTCGCACCCCGGTTGACCCAGGGCCATCCCTCTCGGTCTGGCCCTCCTCGGGAGGGGTGACCACGCGGTCCCCGACTCGTCCGCGGTGTGGGGTGGCGCGCATCGTCCTACGATGCGCGCCGCCGCCGTGGCCTGCTTCTGCTAGGGTGACGGGCGGCTCCACCCGTCACCCTCAGGCCCGCGCTCATGGGGGCGGAGGTCGGTCTGCGCCCTCCGACGACCGAGCCGCCTATGAGCGCGTGCAGCGATGTCAGCGAGTCTCTCTCGCTCATCGCGCCACGCCCGCTCCAAAGTAAGCATGCCTTAACTAACTTGTGTTACGGGATCTAGAATGTGGATAAACCTACTTAAACATATATTTTATACACAGAAACAACCAGGTCACGCATACAAATATTTACCCCGAGTTGGGAAAAAACATTGAATTAATGGGTCCGTTAAGCAAGAATTTGTTTTTGCAATTTTCGATTGACAGCAAATTTGTCAAACTAAATTTTTGCAGGATATATTCTGTGCGAAAGTGTTGTCTTAATTGCCTATCAAGTAGAGCATTTGCGACAAATCAACGGATATTATAATCATGAGAAAAGGAACTAGTTATTTCCGGGTGATTAATTTTTGCGACAGGAAGAGCCGAATAAAATAACATTAATCTTTTTTTATCTAAAGTTTAGACTAGTCTGTTTTTAATTCACACTTGTTTATACCTACTGATTTAATTATAAATCGAATTAGATTGGAAAAAGGAAAAAAAAAGAAGTACTAATGCAAAAGTATTTCGGCAGTCGTTTGATATTACTTTATGATAAGTTTTAATCCGTTGCAATAACACCGAATTTTAAATGAGAGATTATGAAGAATTGATACCATCATTAGGTTAAAGTCCCTTAAGTACCTACAATAAACAACTTTGCCGAGAATTTTAATCTCAATTACTTAATTATCGTAGTAGAGAGATCATTGCGTAAGTGTATAATTAGGTTATGATCACAAGAAGCCGCACAGTAAGCCTGACGTTTTTAAACGCACGTACAGATCACTGAATTCCACTATCAGACCATTTCAAGCTCAATTAATTATTTACCTGCGTTGATTTGGATCCAAATTTGATAAGATTTGCTTTGCAGACGGTACCCCATACGACATCGCCTCCAGAACAAACGAAAGAGGAGGATAGCGACACCCACACGGCTGCAGATCGAGAGTCTTCTGAAGGCGAAAACGATGACAATGAAGATTCTGATGAACTAGAGGTAAGCTTTTATTTTTTGATCGCAATATCGTCAGATAAAGCTTGTGCTACACGTCAATGAATGGTCGTATCAGAGTAGTATTTAGAATATCCTTACTGAAGTTTAATGACCGCAAAAGCATTACATAACACTAACTTGGGATTAACAAATTTTGTAGTTTGTAGTAGTATTAATATTATCGTTAAAACACTAATAACTAAACTTTGAAATAATTTGTTATTGGTCAGGGATGCTTTAAAAAGGCTAAATAGAAGCTATGAGCACATGAAAAGAATTTAACACTCAATTTTAAAAGTAGTTAGGAGAAAGGAGTTTGTGAATAAAACATAGTAAAGTAATAGATATTAATTCCTAACTATACGATACTGTACTATAAATTTACCAGAGAGTCTGTGTGTTGACTTTCTGTCAACAACTACAAAACTCCTAGTACTTCTTATGAACCTGCCTTTGACAGTAGCTGTGTATAGATTTGTACATTTCTATTCCTATCAGACGAATTTAATTCAAGTTATGGTAAGCTTTTTGTTGTTTTTAGTGAAATAAATAATTTATAATTTCTTTAGTCCCGAGATGAAAACGTACAACATTATCTGAAGTTTAGATAAATTTATAACAAACATTCCGATCTCTGAAAAATAGATCACGTAGCCGTAGTACGGTACGATATGATACACCTTGGAGAGATAAGGGCTCATTTATTACGTAGTGTAAAGATAAAGATATTTAAATCATGAACTGAAGGTTTGTCAATGTAATTATCCATGTATCTTTCTTCCATGGGGGTGCGTGCCAGGATGGGTATATTTTATACCGTATTTTATTTCTGAGTCTATTTTAAATGAATGACGTTCAACTATAATCTTATCCCTTAACTAATTATTCGATAAGATGTACCAAAACGCGTGACGTCATAGACACGGAAATAAACATTTATGTGTATACCAGCCATTATTGGTACTTATAGATAATGTAACAATGTGATTGATAGATGATAGTACAGAATCAGTGACTAATACAAATTATCACTTTTAATTTAATATTGATTTTCTAACACCCATGTCACTATTTTGAGTTTTTTTTTAATGAGGGGGCTTTGTCGCTTCGCCCTATGATACACACAATATACATAAATCAGCTTACACTACACACGTAACACTCATATCTATTCCAAACCTAATTCAGCTAATCTATACAATATCTGAGCCTCAACCGACGCAGGGTTGGACTGGAGGCTATTGTAGAGGCCAACACTTTGATCTCTCGTGACCCTAAAATGTACATCTCTGTAAGACCTATTGCGAACGCACTCGCAGAGAATGTGCAACACAACCTCGAGAACGCCGCAGTCCTCGCAGTTAGGGGAGGCAATCTTGCCTGTTCTTAGTCTGAGGGCCGTCACTAGCGATCTTCTATCCAGTTCTAGTCTTTCCATCCATGGACCTTTTAAAATATGTGACTGTATAGTATGGTACCAAATACTTTTTTCCCTCGATCTCTCGTCAAAATATTTCTGCCAACACATCCTACATTGTTCCTTTACCCGTCTAATATGGTCAGAATATAAAGGCAAAACGTTTAATGGGATGGCATCCGAACAAGCTTCACTATTATGAGATATTTTATAATTTTTATGAGGGCATACTAGAGCATACTTACAATGATAGCAAAAGCTGGTCAAACGTGAGCCTATCATCTATAAAAATACTTATTTAGCAAAGCGTGCCATACCAAAGCAGCGAGCAGCAAGCTTACAGCAAATACTTATGAAAGCAATTAATGCGCAAAGTACATTTAGGCACCAACGAGATGTTGAAAATTTCTAAAAGTACGGCAACCAGCGATCTTGTAGCTTTTGCTGTGAGCTTGTTGCTTGCTACTTTGGTGTGTGGCCTCCCTAGTAGTCAGTCCAGGTTACATTTTCTGTATGACAATGGTTGGTATGCAAGGGTCGGTAAATATATGTGGTGGTGGTATAGCGCGCGCCGCGACGGGTGGCGTGGCGTACAACGGTCGAAGAGCGCGGTGCAGTGGCCGGGGGTCGACTTCACCGACGCGACACCCCTCACCACTTGAAGAACAAACGCGTCAATCAGATCGACGCGAGGCGCGCGCGTGACCTTATTGCGCAGGTGCGCATTACCTAGTGCTACTTGTGTTGACTAATGTTTGGTGGTAGTAATCAATTGCTTGATTTAATGATGCTAGGTATGCAACTGACAGATGCAGTAGATGGTGTATTGCCAGTAGGAATGTATAAGGTACCCAATTATTGCGACGCATGGTGTAGCGCCGCAGTATGACCTTTTAAACTTAGTACGTATCAGCTACGTGTGACCCGTTGGCGTCCCACTGGTTGTAGTTATAGGCGCTATAAGTGTTTAGACGTGTGAGCTCTTTTAAAGTTTTGAATAACCGGGCCTTTTGAAAGTTTTACACTCAATGTAGTGAAACGAACTTATGTATATTATTTTTCAGTAGTTTCATTTGGTATATCTTCTAAATTCGTAATGAAAGATTACATAATACATTATCGGCATTGTGAAAACAACAAAACCAGAAAAAAATCGAAATTCAAAGTATATCTATATTTAAAAATTGTAAGTATTGATAGTTTACAAAACATTTAAATTTTCAAGAGACAACACTGACGTAGATTCGTTGCCATGCAAAAGCCACTTGCTACATGTTGGAAGTATTGGACACTATTGTCATTATTTTAGACATCACTTGATGTAGAAACTATATATGTACGGCTTGGCTTATTTTTGAACGCTGCCACATTAACACGTCATTGTATATATATGCATTATGTAAAAACTCTTACTTCCAAATTTGTGTGTGAAATGAACTTATAAGACATCATCACAGACGCTTCAGAAGTTGTGTACCTAGCAACATGATGTAGTGCGTATTGTATTCTAATGTGAGGTTGGAAATTCATGTGCATGTACCTATTTACTAATACTACTCTTTAGAAAACTTTTGTATCAATGGTGAAAACTAACTTTAACAAATGGTTATGTATTTAATATCAACTTACTGTATTATCGTCGCACCTTTGTATCTATGTGTCATACCATAACATACCCGTGTTGTTATTTTTAGATCATTGCTTCAAATCTTGGTTGTGTGTTGTCTCATCATTTTTGACCTTCGTTCTAATTAGACTTACGAAGCTATGTAAACTTGTTTGTTCATGCATGTTTATGCGATATTACTCGTTTCAATCTGATCCATTATAAATCATCATCATAGATTATGAATTTTATTTTGATTGTGACTTGTTAGCAACCTAAAAACAATGGTATGAATAATTTCGCTCTTGGTATAGTTCTCATAATATTTAAGGGGAGAAACAATGACGTACAGCGGATGCGGCCTTAGGTATTTAAAAAAAATATTTGCTTCAAAAAAAAAGAAATACCAAAAAAAAAGATTTTCAAGACTTACTTTTTTATATATATATAAATAAAAAAATATATTTATAAAATATAGGATACCCTTGATTCGCAAAACTTTTTATGTTTTAAATATTTTGATAAAACGATTTTTTCAAAAAATTTAATTGCAAGTAATGCTTTAACTTATTACCTATGTATTGTAGAGCATATCTACTAGGTATTTAGATTATAATTTGGTCTATATTTTCTCGGTCTCAGTTTAAGTCGCATAAATAAAAATTTATTTGTATATCACTTGGCGCTCTGCTCTGTTTGTTATGCGTTAATATCATTAGATATGCATTCATAATATTACATGCTGTAGCATAATAGATATGATTCTTAATCTGTTATGCTAACAGTAATTGTGGTAAAAGATTAACATTAAAAATGTATGCCGAAATTAAATTACGTGTATGTAAACATCGTTAAGAAAAGTAAAAGTAGCTGTAATTAACGGCATCAAACGTTATACGAACAAATGTGAATAAAAAGTTGGATTATAGGGTTTGTAGGTAAAATTTCATCTTCGCGTCAGGATCACCTTTATCAAGATGAGTACCTACTTAATAGCCTGTCGAAGAGCTTCATGATATGGAACAGAAGCTTAATGCATTGATAGTTGCCCCACTCTTGCACCGACCTTTTGCTTCTGACGACTGGAGTCATGATACTCATCTTCCATTCAAAAAGTTCAAATTTAGTACAATATTCACATAATCATGTACTATTAGCAACAACAATTTAACAGTTTAATATTATAGCACCTTATGCTTTGTTCCGTTGGTCAGCGGTGCGCTGACTCATACTCTTTTGCGATGTGATGCCTCGTAGAATAGATTTTACTACTAAACCCGTCTTCAATAATCGTTGAACTGTATACTTGTGGGTCTGAATTAGAAAGTAGGTAAATCCTTATTTATATCGTTGCGAACCAAGTCCTTTTCCTTTAAATATATCGTAGGTTGACATCTGTTCACGGCATTACAATGTACCTACTTCCGTAACGTAAATAACAGAAAGCAAACACAATTGAATATCAAGGCACCAGAAGCAATACACGAGAAGCAGTACATAAAAAGGTGAATGTGAAAATATCCTACTTCTAATATTATAAAGGCGAAAGTTTGTGTGTGAGTGTAGGTCTGTACGTTTATAATTACTTACTTTAGGCTGAAATTGCTCAACGGATAACCTACTTGACTGAATTGTTAGCTTATAGCCTAAATAAAAGCTTAAATATTTGTATACGAGTAAATTCGTGGCGTGTACCTAGTAATTCATGATTTCCCCATGCCAGTCAGAGATTATTCTGATAAGAACTCAAATGCAGTGGAATGCTATATTGTTTTTTCTACAGAACTCCATCTGTTAAGGAGCACCCATCAATTAAATATACAGCTATCTTGCAATCGTGCTGAGCATTACAATGGCATCTAAATTGACTATACAATAACGCGAAAGGGTAAAAGCTGACGCACGGTCCGCGTCGAAATTTCTTGTTGAGCAGAGAATAACAGAAACAATAGCATCGTGAGATCTCCTTCGCTTCGTCTGTAAACATATTACCATAAGACGATCATCTTAGCAAGAATTCACACCAACTTACTACTTAAATATTATAATTTTAAAATATATTTATAATTAAGTGAAGCACTTGATTTTGAATACATATGTTTTTTTGATAAGTGCGTGTAAATAAGAAATAAATCTGTCGGCGAATCGCTCCGTTTCCGCAAGCACGACCCAACCGTGGGTAATTGACGGAATACCGCGGCTGTTCCGGGCTGGTGCACGCGGGCCCTCGACCACAACGCTCTCGGTAGACCCTCTGCGAGGCTCGCAGAAATGAGTGCCTTCCATCGTGCCGCTTGTAACAATGCTTCGTGTACCGCGATTAATCGATAAGTGAAGTGCCGCTTTCTCAATACAAGTGTAGTGTAAAATAAATCACCAACAAACACCAGCTCGAATTCTAAAGTGTACCTTATTGGTATCTATTAAAATGAGGTGTTTGAAAGCGGCAGGAGGATGGCTCGCCCGGGTGAGATGCGTATTCAAGATAGAAAGACATTTAGCGAAAGATTTCAATTTAGATTCCGTTGCATATTGTTTGTTGGCTTACTTTATGTAGCTTTGTATATTGTCGTGTCACGATCATACCATTTCACTGGCATGTAGTGTTATGCGACATATGTGAAATACTTCCTTCTAGCTGTATTCAGTGGCTTGTCTTTGTTTTACATATCACTTTCCTGTTGAAGCCTATATAAACAGCAAAACTTTGAATGTGTTTGTAACATGTTGGCTTTTACAGGCAATAAAGAAACGCGAGCAACACGAAGAACAGAAGACTGATGATGAGGAGGTCGCAGACGATGTCCACGATGGTGAGTTTAGATCTTTAGCCTCTTCTTTCCGTGTCTAAAGGATGATCTATTCACATTTTAACCTTGATAGCTGTTATATTGCACTTTAAGGCGATACACGACCTACCCGGAGATATTCGATAGTTGCGACATTGTTTTACGCGTTCGTGACCATATTCTATCGCTTTACGATCACGAACGTGAACTGTGGTTGCCCGTCTGTCACTCTCGCATCACACAAAGACTACATCGTCTTTATTTTTATGTGGGAATACATTTCTGTGTGATATAAACTTTCCAATTTGAAAATGTGCGCGCTAATCGTTAATTAAGTGTTGGTTACGTATGAGCAACTCATGAATGATATCCATTTTCAACATTTCATTGAATGTTAATGTCACGCCACACTCCTTTGTCTTATTGCCTATTTTATTATGATCCTTATTAACAAGCGAATGAAGCATCATACATATATACCCAGAATACGCAATGTTAGCCTTATAAAATCGGTATCGCTTCGTTATCAGCTTATCTCTGGTACTTGGCGTGCCATTCCGTTCTGTTGAGCGAAGCCCCGCAGTGTTTCGCTCACCTGTGCGGAGTTTGCCACTGATTCCACCTCCTTGTTCAGTGAATATTAATAATAGGTTTTCTAGTCGCGTGACACGCTTCAGAGTACGATATAGAAATCTTGATGTGACGTGTGTCGAAAATGTGATATGCCTGTGTTGTCTCGTAAATGAGTTACCTACAAAATCTAACTACATACGACGCAAAGCATGTATGTGTTGACGCAATCTCCTGTTTCCTAAATCGGCCAGATTAACTTGATAATACAATATATTCAGTGCCAGATAAGCTTTCAGTGGTAATGTTATTTAAAACCTGTGTTCGTTAAATTTACATTATTACGGGACCAAATCGTTAAGTAAATAATACATTATGTTATTATGATCTATGAAGAGTGCGCATTTATGTCTAGTGTGACTTGTGTTAACAGTAGTATAACGGATGAAGTTCAAGTTTAGTTATTGTTACATTAGAAACACGTTGTATTACCTTATGTTTTGTATATATACCTACTTATCAATTTAACGCATAAAATGTTGGCAATTTAACTTGCTCCATTTCCTATAAAATTGCGGGTTATACACCCTGTACTTACGACTTACGTGGATGGTGCACATACATCCACTTTCCCTGTGATTAACTTCAGTACACAAACCCATCTATCTGCTACTACATTTTGCCATAAGATGGTCCCATGAACAGAGTTATGGATCATAATTATTACAGTTAGTTTCTGTTTGGTTCAATTTCATTATAGTACCTAATCTAATGGAATTTTAAACTCGAAGAAATTGACATTCAGCCGCGTACAGACGTACGAACACGAACATAGTGAACATAAACATCAAACATGAATATTTAGTTTGTACGTCTGGACGGCATATCCGAACACGGACGCGAACATATAACCTTTACTTAAACTATCCGAACACCATACAAAACATACAGATACGATCCCGCGAACATGTTTGACAAACCGAGTGTTCGTTGTTGTTGCGTATCCTGAAACGCAATAAATTTACCCATATAATGGAATATGCGGCTTTAGGCAGTTACACAGAGATTAAGTAGACACTTAAACTGATAACTCTAAACTAAGTATAAAAATAGTTTCTACTTGTGCCCTGTTATTATAACCGGTCATATTTAACGCTCGTTTAATAAAGTGACAAGTATGTCATTTTATGAACGTGTCTTAATTTTAAAATGTCAATCTTCAAACTTTCGATTCTCTGAATAAGTATCATATTGTTATCGTCATAAGACTTTTACTTATGGTGCTATCTGGATTGCCGCATTCCAATGCCAATAGCAATCATATAATATAGATAGAATCATAAATGATTTCTCAAAAAAGTTTCAAAGCCAATAAAGTAGATGACTTTTTGTTCCTTATTAAAGAGTAGGACAAAGGTGTTATGGCTAAATTGAACCCAATGAAAGTGTTAACGACATCAGAACTAATGCATTACAGGTAGTATGCTTCCGAAGCGAAGTTCTTATTAGGTATTTGTCCCTATATAGGTATTTGTTACCAGGGACCCTTGTTGACTATCAAAACATGTTAGTGAGCGCGTGCGTTTCTTGAGCGCTTCCTCTGAGCATAATCGCACTTCATGTCCACTGCATATCAGAGCTATGACTTAGCTAGGCAATAGTCTGTATTAAACGAATTGGCGAACGGTGAAATTGTTTGCTCCATGACTATGAATACTCATGAACCGTGAATCCTGGCCATGCCAAGGTTTAACTAAGGTGCCATCTTCCACTTTGTTAATAAAGGAAAATCCGAGTAACCTTGATCTAGTTTATTTTCCCTATATGGAATCAATGCCGTGCCTTCAAGTGTATCTACATCATGATGTGCATACCAAGTTGACACCGCGTACATTTGAATAATTTTATCAAGGTTATATAGGCATGTAGTGCCTCTAGGGCGTTTTATACTTAAATGTTGATACGAGTTATTGAACGGACACATTATCTTATCAGCTTCAATTATAAATTATTCGACCGAGACTCATTGTCAGTTGTAGTCGTTCGACAACTGATAATGATTCACCCTCACAGAAAATCGGAGTACGTTATATGAAATAGTTGCCTTTTAACTCTTGCAAAAAGCACATATTAGGTTAAGTTTTGCTAGTACTTCAGAAGAAAGTAAAAAAGTCTAGAAAATTCAACTCAACTAGTGCATTTACTGCATCCGAACGGTTTTTAGTTGTGAAGAAGTGGTTTACCAAGTTCCGAGATCGGAAGTGTAGCTAATTGAGTAAAGAAATATATTACGAATCGTCGTTTTATTGACAATTTTATTTGTGTGACTATAACGTGGAGTGGATTGTTTAAAAACGTAGCCAAATGTATACTTGCTATGCTATTATACAATTTTGCTTTGGTAAAGTTAGTGATTGATCGGACATTCTAATCAAAATATCATTACCTAAGTTTTCTCTTCTCAGTTTATTGTTCTTCAGCTGCATGTTATTTTTCGTGGCATGAATCCGATAGTATCTTTGTCTAAAAGTCGTGTCGATGTTTCACCTAAACTTTTCAACTTCTATTAACTTCGACAACGGAGGTCTTGTTCTTGAGGCCGTAGTCATTTATTAATACACGATCATTACTCATCATTCTTTGGAAACTTAATATACTTTCTCAAGCGTGATATTGTAGTACAATGTAATGAACCTATAATTATTTTGTAATAAATGTGACGTAGTTTCTAATGTGATAATTAGTAGTTTCTAAATACACTAAGTAACAAATTGTGATATTCAGCTGGTTCACATGAGAGTGTAATAAGTATAAATCATGAGAGACAAAAGACTCGAGGTGACGTTAAGTGTTCGCGGTGACGGTTCACTGAGTCGAAACAATCTCAGGAGCAGTACGAGAAGTAACCGCAGCAATTCAAGTAACAATAGTAACGGGATACCCGTCAGGGAGATATTCAACAACGACCGTTTCACTGACATACCTTACAACAGACCCTTTAACATACTTGACAAACATCGCAGACAACCTAATCAATATGGATATCCAGCGCAGAGTCTGCAGGCATTAAACCATTACGTTCAATCAGACAATGGCCATGGCGTTAGGGATGGAAACAACTCGTACTTGATGAATGCAAATCCTTCAGAGCCTTATTACTACCAGTCTCAGCAACTACACAGCTTAGGACAATATCAGCCTGTATATAATGATGCCTCTATTCGATTGCACGGAACGTTACCGCGATCAGTGAGTCGATCTGGTGGACCTCGGGATAAACCGATATATCCTGACAGTCATTACACATTGCCTGCGAGATATGGACCAAGGCGCGTGCGCATAAGTGAGTTGCAGCCTATAGTGCATGGATATGGTACGTATCTTAAAAACGTTGATCGCTTTTTCTTTAGTATTTACACCTGTGTAGTCATAAAATTCATAGTGCTTTGTGTGATTTCAATTTGAAATATCAAATGGATGAACGGAATTCTTTTCGTGATGGGTCTAGTGACTTTCTGAGACCGGGTCAAGATATACCTATCTATTTTAGAACATGAATAATGAATAGACATTAAGAGTAGAAAATATTGTATATTAGTCTTCATAAAATTATTTTATTGATTTAATACTGTACTTTATCGTATAGTTATATCGAAGGAGAAAATAACAGTAGAAAGTCGATTTGAATAGAAACTAATCTAGTCGTTAACCGGCAGAATCAAGGTATAACCAGCGTAATATACCTGCAGCTCAACCTCTTTAGCCTTTTGAATACTTATATAATACATCGATCTCCTAACCACGGGTTAAACACTGCAAAAACCTGTTTTAACTGTTACTGATCTTACATTTAGATTACATTTTATTGCAAATATGGCGACCTAAGAAGGGATATAATATCAAAGGCGTAATGAAAATAAATCTCGAGACGGATTACACTTTCTCCGAGTTTATTTATATAGATAGAAAGGCTTAAAACATTATGCGTGTGTGCGTAAATAGGCCGACATCTAGGCCAACCCTCCCGAGGGACGGACAACAATAGCTGCAGCAGGGCACACTCCCCGCGTTAACTGGTGCGCTCTAATGAACCAAACCGGTGCGACGGCTGCCCTGTCCCAGTATTTCATATACCTTTACCATAAGTACTCATATAAAAATCCGTGGTGTGTTTAATACTTATTACTAAAATTGCTATTTTGTTATGGCCGTCACTAAATCAGCGATTCGAGGCATAATGTGTTCCATTATGGAGTTCACATTTAAAGCAAGTAAGGTCTTTTATATAAACTTTGTATTAAATTCATAATGCATAAAATAATACAATTTTACACGAGCAACACTGCATAAACAAGCATTTATTACCTAGATGTAACAGCACTAAGCTATAAATCTTCCAAAAATACCCATTATAGACTTAAACTTCGCCTCTCAGCAATCTTGATTTTGATTATGCCAACTGCCGTTATGACCAAAATGTTTTGTTATTGGCCTTTATTTTGTATTCACACAAAAGGAATACTTGTTCGAACACGAACTTTTGAATTTGCGTTACCAATTTTAATACGATATAAAAAGTAAGCTTGTCTCAGTATATTAAAATTTTCACTGAGACACAAAGCTTATCTAAGAAGGTTACGATAGCCTTATTTGAAAGTTCATGTTTAAAACTTGCCGTTCTTTTTGTGCAGTTTATTTACGGGTTTATATAACGTAGTTACGGTATAAAAGATAATAACAAATTGTTGTATACCATAATCTATATCTGGAGTTAGGTAATAGTTGGCGATATCGGATAGAAAGTACAATATAGTGTAGTGTACTGCGCTGTAAGTTATTTAACCATGACAAATAATATATAAGCTTTCGATGCTCAATACAAGTTGTGTGTAGGGTAGCGCTTGTGTGTATCTTCTAAAGTTCGTGGCATTCGTGCACTGATGTCTGATAGAAAGGAAGACGAGCACGATTGACTCTCGTGAACTCATAGCTTGACTAAAATAATATTGCATACCAATTTACTACTGAGCCTTGGCAATAATCTCAGCGTATTATAACTGTTTGCCCAGGTACACAAAAATATGAATAAAATTAGGGATTAGATTTATGAAAACTATATGCAGTATTCGTTCTCATCGACGTGCGTTGCTTTCATAAGTGTTTAAGTTTTCAGTTTTAAGATGACAAGGTGAAAATAAACAATAAAACATGGAACATGTTGATAAACTGAACTATTACACAATTTTATTGACAGAAACACATCTGGCCAGAATAATTGCAACAGTTAGACAGTCCTATTTAACAGTGATAAGTGATAAGTATCATTGTGATCAGTACTTACTGCAACTTTTCTATTCTTTACATAAGTAAGGCGAGTGTGCAAAACGAGGGCTTTGGCATGTACATAATTGGAATACGTATTACGCAATAGACCTAAACAAAGAGGATCGGTCACGTCAGATGAGCGAAAATTACTAGGCTTCACTTTCGAAACTTAATAAATAAATGTCATAGATAGTAATTTGGCACTCGTTATTATAATGTTAGATACAAAACACCTTTCTCTGTAACAGTAATTACTGAAGGTAGTGCACTCACGTTTTTCTTTTGCATTATCAATCTTCGTGCATCCGCGTCTTATTCAACGCTGTGAAAGTCCTTGTTATTGTGTATACTGGCCCCGTGAACTTATTAATTATTATCGTTGTTACAAAGCCGTCCAGTAGAGAATGTCGAGGTATAACACCCTTGTCACTTTCTCTCACTACGAATTTTAGAATAGCTGTTTGCCTTTGGTGTTATAATAGAAAAGTTATCAAAGCATTTATTTAAACATTACTGTTATAGATTTTATATGTACTTCACTATATTATATCCGTGTTGATCCGCGACGAAAGACAATACAAACAAGTAAGGTAAAGTGTACCTATGTCAGTAATAAGTAGGTATGTGTCGATACTTTGACTTATGAATGAGGGTAGTCGGGTATTCTTAATGTAGGATTGACATCAATACTTCACAGTCTTCATGAAGTACACTGACTACTGGTCTAAGTATAGAATGTTGTTATATACTAGGGTTCAGTTGTCAGGTACTCATGTCTCCATAGGATAAATATTGATTCCAATAAATAGGCTATAGATTTGGTTACATACATGCAAAATACTCTAAATGTATACCTATGAATATATGCAGGTGTGTTAATATCTAACATTTTAACTGCGGTTCCCATGAAATGTAGTATATTTAACCGCAGTAAGCGACCGCTAATATAGCCACTAGACGTTATTATGAATGTGGGCACATGAATTCATCAGTGCACTCAGGAAACCGTGCGTTGCGGTTTACATCCGTGCTGTGGGCGCGGATCTCGAAAGTGAACCTGTGAAATGAGTTATTGAAGCGCATCAATAACATGATACCCTGTGAACATGATCCCCAATCGATAAATATAGTAATGATAGGTTGGTTTTGCCCTATGTATAACGTATTTACGATGATAGATGATGATAGGATGCGACTGGCGTATTTGACAGATGATGTTCTATCCAATTAAATTTCTGTATAAAACATAATAAAAACCTTATAACCTGGTAGCAGCACTATCATCTGACAGTGTTCAATTGTGATTTGTAATCATATAATTTAAAGTAAAAGTTTCAAGATTTGTCATTGTACCCAATGTAAGTAGTGGTTTATTTTCCTTCTTAGCGTTAATCCCAGTGCCATTCGAAGCTCCTCGCAGTTTGTAGTGAGCTGTTTCCAATTTAAGTAGTGAATCATTAAAGGAGTAAATTTTGACAAATTTTAAAATACCTATATACTTTTTACGGATTAACACGGTTTAGCTACACCAGTCGCCACCTACGGAAAAACAGTATTAAATTCTTACAGAGCTATGTCACCATGCAACCGTTAACTTTAAAAGTTAACATAATATAAATATTCTCTGAGAAAAGTGTTCTTTCGAGAACAAGTTTGTTAGTGATATACTAAGTAGGTCTTAAAGTTCAGCAGCTACACCTAACTAGTCACACGTACCGTATATAATTGACATCCTTGCATACATTAATCGCACTGTAAAAGCCTACAACTGTGTTACCTTGCTGTACTTCTTTGCGAAAGCTGAAATCTTCTTTCACATTTATCATTAATTTACAGTTAAACTTAAAGCTATATACATATAACATGATTCTTACATGATTTCTAATTTTCCGATTGGTAGCATTATTATCTTATTGTAATGCTGTATAATATTAATGTAATGCATAATGATGTAATGTAATTGTATTGCAATGCAAATACAATATTTATAGTGATTACTTAAAAAAATTAGATAGCTATTAAAAATTTTAAGTTATGAATTTTAAGTTGGAGGATCATCTACGAATTCCGATGCAGATATCAGTGTAGGTACTCGATGTAGAAAATGTATTACAGTTGTCTTACCTAATCCTATTTGATCTCTGATCAGATAAGAGATTTTTTTTCGTAATATGTACATTATCACTGCTGTACGTATGCTAGAAGCTGTGTGACTAAATATAACACCGTTCGGCTATTTTTTATTGTTGTGAAGTGTAGGCGGAGGGATACTACAATTAAGCACAAAAGTTCTTTTGATGTAGAATCCAATAAAGCATTCCACTTTCCACATTTCCACATTTTTAACTCTAGGCGTAGATTTCAATAGGCCTTGTTCCTACACACTTGCATTCAGAGCTATGTACATACGTAAGTACGTGCATTCATTTCATTTAGTGATAAATAACTTCCAAGTAGCCATCGACATGTAATCAGAATAATAGTTCACTTATATTTGTAAAGAATCGAAAGTATCAGTAACCAGATCTGATCTGAGATCGATCTGTTCAGATAATGGGTAGGTAACGCAAGGGTAAAAATAAAGGAATCGATGTGCGCCCGTTTGAGACTTTCTATTTTTAATCGGGCGGAGAGGTCGCGGGCGCGGGCGCCGGCGCCACAGCCTCCGGATCTCGTGGTGGTTGCGCGCACATTCCGTCAGCGCATGCGCCCCGGGCAGCGCGCACACTACGCGTTTATTACTACTCTCAATTTGGTGTTCACGACTTGTTTGTTTTGACATAACATACCATTTCTCAGCCGGTTACGACTATTACCTACATTAAACGTAAACAAATCTAAATTCAGCGGTAAACTATTTATATAAGTATATGTGCACTAAATTATTACAATGAAATTGGACAATGACCTAGTCGGAATGCATTAGGGCGAATAGCCGGCTGGTGCCTCGGTGTGATTGACGTACGATACTAACCAGATACTATCGTAACGAGAGCCGGTATATCAACCTCCGCCTACAGTACGGTCCCCTGTTCAGGAAATAGTCCGGGACTTGTTTGAGACGAGGAAATGGGTGTGATCAGGAGGAAAAAGCGTAAGTTTACTTTCTCTCTGATTAGATAACTATGTTAAAAAGGGCTATTACTCTTGCTATTGTAGTAACTCTTTTCGAACTTGATTCTACAGTTTACTTGATATGTTATCGTTTGTGGTAATTTTGTGTTTGTTGTAGAATATTTCAAAAGAAACAACTGAGGAAAAATTTAATAAGGATTTTTCAACAGTGTCATGAGCATCATAGAATTATTGTTTTGAGAGCGAATATTGCGCTCTTTACAATAGGCGCGCCAAGGTTTTAAAAATAATAAACAATTTTTGGTAACATATATTCCTAAATGTTACATTATTTTATTACCTACTTAAATTCTGTATTATAGAAGCGTAAGTAGGTACATCTAATTTAATAAAATAATTGCAATGCACTTTAACAGTTAAGGTAAACCTTCAAACTTTGACTTCGTTTACCAAGTAACCTTTCAAATGCAAAATGCCCGTGTCTTCCTGTATCAATGACCTTTGTATATAGATAAACATTATGTAAAACAGTTTTAAATACTAATAAATTGTGGATGTAACGGCACGAACTTGTATTTCCATAATAGCTAAGGTCTCGATCATCACAGCATTCATTGTCAACTTACTACTTGTTGACCGGTGTACTTGGAAAAACATCGATTTTAAATTACTTAAGTTAAGTCATCATAACAAACATGTAATAATTAAGATATATTTAGTTTTACGAATAAGGTATTACAAAAATATTGTTTACCATGTTGCAATTTGATTTTGACACGTATTGTAATTAGTTAGTGATCGTACAAGCAATTGTTAACGCAATCAATCTAAAAGCAAATTGTTTTCTTACGGAATGTAGGTATAACCGATTACTACGAGTTGTAACTACCGAGTTAGAATTCTTGTGTAAACGATTTTTAATGGTTTCTTCTCATACGATATTGTTTAACACAATGCGGATATCGGCAAGTAGGCCATCGTTATTAATATATACGATATTTAAAGCGTGGCTAGAGCTAAATGTTATGCGAGTGCAAGTATCGTACTAGTGTAACATACACCTTCGTACAAACCGCAACACAATAAACAGTTTATAATAATTTACACACCACACTTAGGTATAACTCAATAGCCCACTGCCTCCGTTCAATAGCCCATACATAACATACTTTACGTGTTTTGTAAATACACATAGGCATGTGAAGGTGAAACAATATTGGTTACGTTATGCGGTCATCGCTCATGGTATATTCGGGTGGGTCCCATAAAATAACTCTGACGTTTTTACCTCTATTTCGTAACTGCGCAATAATTTAATGTCTCGAAGCATAACAAACCAATGTTATTGGAAATGTTACCACTCTTTATGGTTGTGTGTGTTACTCTTGACTTGCCCTTTATGAATAAAAGAATATAAGTACGTATCTACATACAACATCATCTTTGAAAATAGTTTGTTATGTATTATGCTAGTATTGGTTTAATGTTATTGTTCACTGATTTCAAGGTTGCTTAAACACCTGAGCCTTTTTGGACTATCTATAACTGTCGTAAAATTATTACTGTAATTTTCAATGTAGGTAATTGCAATATTTTGCTTTCATTACTGTAAGATAAGCGGCATTAACGGCTTATTCTTTAAAGTATGCAGTAAATACTACTTTTACCGTTGTTGGTTTGTTCTATGTTTCCCGACGTTACGTTTATGTAGAAAATAAATTTATGACCCTGCCGCAGTATATCTCAAATTATCGGTTAGATTAATATCTTAATCAAACCAAGTTCTTATCAAAAACCCACCGTCTGGTCCTTGTCTGTCTATTATTCATTTACCTAGGAGTCATCCATTCATGTGTGTGTGTTTGATTGTTGATTTTGGTACTTAAGTAGTTTCCTTTCAATTGTAGGTAAAAATAATTAAATCTGGACACTGGACACGGAGTAATAAACGTAGACAGGACCTAACCGATTGATCATTTTGAGAACTACTTGATCCATAAGTAAGATTCTGTTCATAAGATGTTGTATTTGTATGAAGTCATATATTTGAGTCTTTACCATCGGTACAAAGCCTATGATGCAGACACTATACCTAGACATTGACGTTTACGAGTACCCACATCCATTACATCAATTCTATTGTGGATAGGTACTCGGCACATATAGGCGCGCTTACCAGCGCCATTAAATGAAATTGCCTCTCCTAATTCGATATTAACGGAGCGCTTCTGAGCACAAGATTTATTCCTGTCATCAAAGCTATAATTTCATACACAGCTACGATATACACTTTGCTCTAGCACTTGAGCCGAGTCAACAAAAACTGCATTTACTACGTTCATAGGATGAAAATTGCTTTACTGCTTTTAAATGACTTTCATAAAGTACCTACTTGTAGCAATTATTTATCAGTTACATTGCTTATTCGATAAATTACTTACAGAATCATTTCACAACAGTTACTTTCACCTGCCCGTTACATTTAGATTGGAACTAAATTACCATCATTCCTAGAAAACAGCATTTTCCAATAAGACTACTGTAAGACGAGTCACGAATCCCTCTATAAACTATCACGACCTGTTCTGGGATACAATAGTTGTGTAGTTATTCTATTAAGCTTATCTGGGGGTGAAAGTATCGCATCTGATTGGCTATTGTAGTGCAGCAGACGGGACACTGGCCGCGCCATTCTGGATCATGATTTCACTGAGGTCCATTCATTCGTCTCGATATGTGATTGTCGTGCGAACATTGCCGGCAGACGAGCAATCATTTGTTATTCAATTCAGTACTGTTAGCTTAGTGTAAGGGATTAGAAATCGGACAATGTCGAGCAATGTCTTCGATATTATGAATGTCTGTTAAATAGATACTATGTTGTTAATAGTCTTGATTTGAGTATAATCAGAGACCACATTTCAAGTACGTACGATAGTTCAATTTCGTGACAATGTGACAGTCACTGGTGATATTCTCCTTAATGTCTATATCGTGACCGTTCATCTGTATGCTTATGATCTTAATGGCGCCGACCTTGTGAACATGTGCATCACATTGCATGCAGCCCATTATTCGTGCTCACTGTCGGAGGGTCAATAGGTACTCCACTGACGGCACTTTACAAACGCCCACCGTCTTATTAACGCAAAAGAAGGCCTTGCTCGTGAAGTATCAAACTCATCGCTGTATCCTTAAAATTGCCTTGACTTGTTAATTAGTCAAATTAGTCTTCTCATGTTACATTATTCATTTACATGTTTATGCTTGACCTTATACTTAGTGGACAATATACTTATATCCACCTATTTGTTACGGAAGCGATCGAACCCAGTGATCTGAAACAATGTGTATTATATTGTTACAGATTAAATGAAGGAACATAATTATAGTTTCTCGGAACTGATTAGTATTATATGATATTAATTCGTCGTCGATCTACGACGAACAATATCGAATATAAGTTTAATACTGTGCATCAAGGAGTGGTGATTAAACGCGGAATTTAAGCTCAACAATGATAAGAATATTTTTATACACGGTATAGTAACGGTGTACCTAATAATCTTTATTATTAACGAATATAAACCATGAGCCATATGTTTGATAACAATTAACGGAATCTTATCAGCAAATTTCGTAACAATAAATAGGATAGCGCATGTTTGTACTACTGACAATATTTAGATATTTTTTATTTAGCACATTCTTTAACATAGGTTTTGAAATTATTAATTCAGTGATCCTAATTAGAACATCGTCATGAGTCACTGCAGAATTTTAGGAAATTTAAAATTTACATAAATAACAAGACAGGCGGACATAGATTCTTATGACAGAAAACTAACGGCTAAAACAATTCATACCCACGTCCTCATCACTTTAACAGACTGATGACTGCTTGACGTTGTTTCAACCATAAACAATAAGGAAGAAACTGCTTTAACAAATTGTGTACCGTTGAAAAATGGAATTGTCTATGTTACCGTAAAGTTTAAGTTGTTCATAATTGGACAAGCTATCAATCGATATTTAAAACGTAACTGGCTACATTTAAAAGTCAGCTTTTGTTCTGTAGTTCCTCTATCACTGTTAGATTCTCTTTGCATCGTTTATGCAAAATTAATGTAGCTGAGATGGTTTTATACCATTTAGATGGCAGACAAGCATGCAAGTAGCCTATGGACGTATTCAACACCAGGAGCGTTACACTCGCGCTGCCGACTCTGAAGAAACCTTCCTATGCCCTTCATGGAGAACCCCATATTGTAGTCGCTTGGGAAAACCACAGCAGCAAGTTCATTGCGCAACCTGAGCGTGTGTGGGATGAAGTTCCTTTCGAACAGTACGGAGCGCACCGTTACCGGTCGCAATGTGTGAGGATAAATTTACTGCCTATGACAGGGAATTCATCCTCACACATTGAATGTCCCCTTTGAAGTAACCTGTATGTAAAGTCAATTGTACCTACCTATAATGTGAGGAATGCTCATATATACTTATTTTTATTTAATAGGCGAATCGGTGTCCGAACGAGCAGAGAGCGAAGCGCGCGTAGTAAGCGATCAACGATGCATCGAAGTTCGAATCGCGCGTACTGCCGGCGGACTGGGCTTGAGTATAGCCGGTGGACGAGGCTCGACGCCGTACATCGGTGACGATGATGGCATATTCATATCAAGAGTGACACAGAATGGACCTGCTTACAATGCGGGGCTTAGGGTAAGATGCTTTATATTTTATGGGATATGTGTTCTTTCGCATGAATACTTTCTGGGTACTCTTTACACTTTCCATAGATTACGAGTACGCAAGTGTGATAAGGTAGCAATGACGACTTTTCTTTACCTTTCTTTATTAAATCTAGTCAATAGGATATCTATTAATTAGAACGACATTCCTTCCTTTTTATCCACCATAATTAGCTTTAATGGCGCACATTGCAGGAGGCCTATGTCCAGCAGTGGACTGCAGTGGGCTAATTGATTGATTGATTGATTGAATTACCTTTAGTAGATTAGACTAAAGTAAACTAAAAGTAAGTACTTAGTCCTACATAGCTATGCCTTAGTTGTATGGCCACTTTCGCTGTCCGTTCTCGTCACTTTGTATATAATTTCAAAGGATAATTAACATGTATCGTGGTGAAAAATAATTAGATACGAGTTTAGGATCAATACCAGGAACATGGTAGGCCAATACTTAGGTGAACGTAGTTCTACACGAGTAGAATATCAATCAGCAGTGAACGTAAACCGTCCTTGTTTATTTACTTTACTTAAAATTGCTCCAGGTTGGTGATAAGGTGCTGTCCGTGAACGGCACATCGGTGATAGACGTTGATCATTATTATGCAGTCGAAGTGCTAAAAGCGAGTGGACCCACACTCACACTCGTCGTGACCAGAGACTCACCCAATACAACCAGGTTCCGTTTTTGTTTCTTATCTTAATATTCCATCGAGCAAAACAAAGAACAATTACTGTACAATATTTTTTATTTACTTCCAATAATACGCTCACTCGCTTCGTCATCTAACTTATCCTCCTAAACGTGTTTTTAGGACTCACAGTCGAGCGCCTAGTGGAGCGAGCCATCATTCCGTATCAAGTACCACCGATACAGTATCTACTTTGGAAAATGGACAGGTACGGTGCTATGAAAATACGTTCTTGTTGTCAGCCTTCAAATTATCATGCTAATAACATACAGCCCATGTTGACATTTGCAACTATTTGCCTTTTGAAACATTATTCAAATTATTGAATGAAATTTTAAAAGCATTTAGCATGTTGACTATTAAAATGGGTTAAGACAAAATTCCGAATCGGTTCAAGCGGGGTTCGGTAGCTTAGTGGTCAGACTATACAGGAAAGATCGCGGGTTCGAACCCGGCCTGAACAGATTCAATTTTTTTTCCTATCTTAATCGACTATCCAAATTGTTAATATATTATAGATTCCCACCGGTCGAGGTATACCAACTAAGCCGTTGATCATTAGCAACCAGTACGCGCAGGAGTTTGAGCCTGAGTACAAGGACAGGCCAACTACACCAGTGGCTATCAGCCAGGCTGTGCCTATGGTGGTCACGAAGGTTGAGAACTATAGTCCGTCGCCTACTAGACAGAGCGCTTCGGATAGTTATCAACGACTGCAAGCGTCACCGCCACCGCCTGCTACGTCACCTTATGTGCCACCTGGTAAGCATTTAATTTAACTTTTTATCTTACGAGGCTTGGTTTTTAGCTGGGGCAAACTTTCAGATTTCAACATTTTGGATTTGACCATTATTTAAAAAGATGACTAGTTTGATTGTGTGTACTTTCTGTGTACTCGAAACTAAATTTCTTGTTTAATATTTTAATATTAATATCCTTCTATGACGTTAGTCAAATCTAGCAAATATCCACTTGAATAAATAAGATTGGAACCATTTCAATATGTTATGAAATTCCAAACGAATGTCTTGTAAACGTCTATAAAGAAGACAGTAACTTAACTGACTTAATACTCTGCATCAACTGGCTTAATTAATTCTAATATTACCATTATGTTTATGGGAATGAACACGACGCAATCTCGGATGTAAGAAAAACTATTCATCTTCTTTATAGTACATATCTTGCTTTTCTTTCTAGTATATCAACAAAAGGTGCTAGTACACACAACGCTGATTCGTGACGGAGCCGGCCTGGGTTTCAGCATAGCCGGCGGTAAAGGTTCACCGCCGTACCGGGAAGATAGCGATGCTATATACATCTCCCGCATCTCACCGCAAGGAGCCGCCGCTAAGGACGGCAAGATGCTTGTCGGTGATAAAGTGGTCTCTGTAAGTAATTACACTACGTTAACTGTAAAAGTTAGTTTCAAAGACGTTTAAGTACTATCGAAGTTATATAGTACTTGCTTTTGCCCGCGGCTCCGCCCGCGTGGATGTCGGTTATCGCGACTAAACACAGCCTATGTCCTTTCTCAAGGTCTAGTCTATCACTATACCAAATTTTATTTCAGTGGTTTAGGCGAGTAAAACGGACAAACAGACACACGCACACACACACACTTTCATATTTATAATATTAGTATTGATTACATTAAACAGTTTTATTTGTAAAGAAGAGGCTTATAATTGTAATAAAATTCGACGTAAATTCAACGCTATCTCACCGCAAGGCGCCGCCGCTAAGCACGGCAGGATGCTTGTCGGCGATAAACTGGTCTCTGTAAGTAATTACACTTTGTTAACTGTAAAAGTCATTTTCAAAGATGTTTAAGTACTATCGAAGTTGTAAAGTATTACACAGCGAGAGAGTATTACAGCTTTATTTGTGAAAAAGTGGCTTATTGATTATGGCATTTACATTTGAAATGTATTTAATAAAATACAGTTTGACATAAACCATACATGTAAATATTGAAACCGAGGCGATCACTGAAATTTTTTGTCGCAATAGGGAATATGCATGTGATTCAAATACCACCCATTTTTTACATAATGGTCTTTTCTTTTAGATTTACGTACGTAAATTTAAAAAAATTAATATCTTTCAATTTAATTACGATTTGATTAGGAAAATAATTGCCGAAAAGTGCGTAAGTTGAGAGAGAAATTCAAATTAGTTAAAACGTAACGCTATTGGTACACAGTTCCGACCAATGGCGTTCCGACCCGGAGTGTACTTTGACGTCATGTCCCATAGTAAAAAATATCAGTTTATGTCGTCTGGTGTCTATTTGTTGTGAATAATTGTCCAGTTACATTATTAAATTAAATTAAAACACAAAATATGAATATTATACAATCCAAAACACATTTGCAACTATTCACGACATCATGTAGTTGTTAGCGGTCATGTACATTGACGTCACGACAAGAGCGCTAACATGGCGGTCATTTGAATAGCTGATATCAGCCTACTATTTTAAAAACCAAATGTTGTCTGTTTGGCACTGTTTCTTTTTTTGTAATATTTATATAGTGCTGTAAATAATCATACAAAAATATAAAAACAAAACATGTAAATTCCCTATTTCTTAATAACAAGGCAGACAAGCTTTATTTTTATTACTTTTTAAATATACGCTAGGTTTGTATAATTTTGATTGTATGTATGTGTAATTTATATTTTTCCTCAACCTGTTATATCTTCTTGTAATAACTGGCCAATAGAATTTTATTTTTCACATAATGTTAATTAAGACAGAGAATACTTTGTAGTTTTATGTAAATAATTTTTCTTTATAGTGAAATTTAAAAAGTAATTGTTTTACTAATCCGGTTAGTACAACACAAATGAAGCTTGAAGATAAAGTGTAAGATTTCATATAGATTTATTTCCTCAGATAAACGGCGTAGACATGGAGAGCGCTCCTCACGAAGCGGCTGTATCCCTTCTCACCGGGCACGAGAGATTTGTAAGGCTCGTTCTACAACGAACCATCACTACAGAACAGGGTAAATATAAGATTATTGTCGTAACGACAGCTTGTGAATTGCCTATGTATGGCCAGCTTTACAAAAAAAAATACCGTACTTTTTATTGATAGACATCACTAGCATAATGGGCTTTAATCTAAGCCTTTCGCTATGGTTTTATCCGATTACTACCCGTAACGTAAACCTTTTTAATTTTTATAAGAAGTATGCAAACACGTATTGACTTTAGGTTCTAAACGAATTACAATAGTAATATCATTGGCAAAAGGCTTTAAGAGCATTAGCATATTGTAAGCGCTTAGCTTCATTACCCAAATTAAATATACTTTTTCTTATATAGGCGAGTTACTCCCGCGCAAGTCGACATCAGACGAAGTGAGAGAACACAAGACGAGTCTACAGAATGTGAACGTCTCACCGAACCCTAATCCCACCACTAATCACACAAGCGCACCTCTCGTTGGCAACCACACCAACACTCACACAGCACCGCGCGTGTCTACACACATCTCACCGCCACCCGCACACACGCAACCAGTCGTGCAACCTGTTGTACAATCGGCTGTACAGCCAGTTGTACAACCACTAGTACAGTCACAGAAACAAGCGACTTTCGCACCCGCAACCAACGTCCCACCGCAACCTGCACCACGAAAACTGAGTCAAACCAACGGACAGGTAAGGCTTAGTGGTCACAATGTTTCTTACTATTTGTGGTATTTTCTGTAGAGTACGCTGGGAGTAGTATAATATAGATGGGTGGGTGACTTCAATTGTGTTGTTCATATTAATCAAACATTACAGTTATAAGTTCATTAAGCTAATGTTTTAATTCATCTTCAATATTTTTCTTATTTTTGTTTGTGTCTTCAATATTTTTGTTTTGTTTCTTTACAATTCAAAATTTTCTATAAATTACGTAGAGGAGATATTGACACCCGCTTGTTGTACCTACACAAAAGGAATGCCAAGGAATTCAAAATCCTATATCTTGCACTTCAGGCCAAAACATCAACTAACAGTGCGAGCACGCCCCTAACACCCGGCGCCGATAAAACGCACGGCTCTAACGACGATGTCTTCGATGACATTCAGGTAAGATAGCATTTAATTATAGTAGAATAATGTCATAGCATACAACAAATTCGCAGGTGATGGGTATTGGTTTAACACGTTCACATCAGAGCTTATACGTCATGGCTTTACCACCATTGTGTCCGACGGCTTAGCTCACTTCACTATGTAGATTAGTCGAAAGTTAGCAATGGCGTTTAGTCTCAATGGTTATGAAAGGTAGCGCATCCACTGCATGTCAAAATATAGAGCTCATATTTTGAGATGTTAGGGTGCGGTATCGATCATAGCCATTTTTAATTGACTAAAAGCGATTTCCGTACTTTCGAAATCATTTTATGCTTCAGGTTGTCCTGTAAACTTGTACTTCGAAAAACTTAAGACTATGTTTAAAGAATAAACTTATGTTATCATATTATATTGAATGAGGATTTTATTTTGATTATTTAAAATTCGAAAACATTCTAACGTATCATTACATTTATTCTAAATCTTGTACCTACTATCATAATGTATTGTAGTGCTTATTTTTTACGCCAATATTTTTCGATTGAGATTGTATTAGCTAGACTGCATCTTTTACCTATATGCTTGCTTTACTTTGTATACCTACTTGCACTTCGCATATACCGATCTCGACGGAACATTGTTAATAACTTCATACATCAAACATTTATTAATAACTTACTATAGGTAATATTAATTACGAAAATTGTATTAAAAATCTTGTGGCCCAATATTACAGTAAATAAACTAAATATCCCCATTGAAAGTATCGTAGTTGTAACATTTGTAGATTGCAGTTTAATTATTTTTAATATATTACGTTAATTTTCAGAACGTTACCTCTGAATATTAAACACACAGAATGGATTGCATGGAATTACCTTACTACCGCGCAAGTCACTCGCGAGTTTTGTGACCGTGTGCCAGTGCACACTGTAATTGTCAATTGCCGCAAAAATTAGCAAATACCTACACGTTTCCAAATAATTTAAATTAAAAATATCTTTAAATCTTTAAATAAAATAAACGTTAGCAGGAGACATAGAGTATTCTTTCTCTATTTTGTTATTATTTCCTAATGAATCCAGTAAATTCAATAGTATTTAATTCAACTAGTATAAAATCACCATATTGTAGCTATTACACATATTTTCGCCCTTCGTATTATGTGGCGTGCAAGGCCAAGGGTGTAGCGTTTATAACTGACATATTCACTTGAATTTCGCGCTAATCGCATAGTGTTTTATAGTGGGGTATGACAATTATGTACTGCGATTCCTAAAGAGTTAAAATATACAAATTCTTAATCAATTTATATACAAATGTACATATATTAAAAATGTTTAGATATTGCAAGTCATAACGAACGCATGCACTATATTCTTTTATGCATGTAAATTTTCTTGCAAGCGAAAACATGTAGTCGCTTATACCATTTAAAAAAATATCCCAAACCCTTAATTTCCAAAGAAAGTACTTCTTCGTAGCCTTCCATCTCAAACTTTCTGTATCCCATACAATTCTGTAGGTATAATGAGTAGCTGTGAAAGCGACACGCTACCATGACTGAAACCGGTCTATAGGTTTCCTTACTAATGCATAGACTGATTCGATGTGAACGTGTTAAACGCGCAGCCTTCGCGGCCGATCACGAACGAGGAGTTCCAAGCGATGATCCCTGCGCATTTCCTGGGCGGGGCGCGGCCGCGGACGCCGAGCGAGCCTCCCCAGAGCGGGGTGAGGGTCACCGTGGAGCGCGCGCCGCCCGCCGTCGTCCTCCCGCCGCCGCCCGCCGCGCTCGGCCGCGTCACCGAAACCATCACCAAGTCCACCTTCACCGAGACGACGGTCACGCGCATCACCGACAACCAACTCGTCGCGCCTCTCATCATTGAAGTAAGGCGCCCGAAGACATTACAAAATATAGGGGCTCGGTTTCGCAAAATACATTTCAAATGAGAGGGTGTTGTAGGTTAAAAACCAATTTATATTTGGAAGGGGTGAGCTAAAATTAACGATCTTTCAAGCTGTGAGCAAAATTATAAAGTTGCTTGTGAAAGAATTGGGTTTAAACACTACTCAGTCGAAATAATTAATATGTATTTACAACATATAACACATACATTAATAATGACTATTAGACATAACATTTGGAGGCCACTGAAATTTCCAGTATACATTAGTAAATAACAATTGAATATGCATTATAGAAATAGCCCACCAAAATGCTATTTCATACAAGCTAAATTTATAACACTTTGTATCATCACCTAAACATCAGTCATATTCTGTTGTCAATAATTGACCATATGTACCGACGTATGACCAGTGTGACGTCAATATTTACTCAGCTCATACGGATTGTTCTTGACTTCAGAGCATTAGTCAAATAAAACTTGTTCTTTGAATGAATCATTAATCTTCAAGACTGGTTTATTGAAATCTCACTAAATTCAATAGAAGCGGATATCCTTAATTGCAGTATTATTTTTAACACTGTCAAATAGACTACCATAAAATTTTGTGGACGTAAACATATAGTAATAAATAAGACTGAGTGATGTTGAACTCGTTCGAATAAAAAATTATGTTAGTCAACCTCCTAAAAATTGCGAAATCGAAGCCCTGCACAAACGTGATAAATACCAATAAATTTCTTATTAAAATTCACGTATCTAATGGAACATGAAAGGTAAAATGCATGTTTATTAGAATTATAAACTGAACAATACTGCATTGGAAATTAGGTAATGTGAATGACATTACGTAGTTTTCAATTCTGGATTGAAACATTGTCGTATAGTATAGCCGTATTTTATCATCGTTATAGGTTTCTATTTGGTCATTCATCTTGTATTGCGAATCCATTACCACAGAATCATTTCGTTATTTCATTCTTGCACCCTTTACTAAGACTACAATTTCCATACTTCTGTAATGGTGAATGTGGGTAGGTACCGTAAAACCCAGACTCAAATGCAGTAATTAAGTAATTTGTACAAGACTGACTATGTTAACTGTAGCGTTGGTTTTAAGAACCGATCGTCATTATTTTTGTTGAAACACCCAAGGCTGTTTAAAATAAGAAGACACGTATCGTTTTTCTTTCTTTTTTTTTGAGATTACTAAAAATTATCGTAATATGTGCTCGCGAGGCCTACTGTTTACATAACTACTAGTTTGTGTTTCCAAAACTTCTCTCGGATATTGTGCACATATAAAAATAAGAAAGTTCTCTATCATGTAACCTTTTAAAGTACAGGTTATTCCTGCTTTGTCTCCTACACTGATGGCACAGGAACTCTCTGTGTTTACAGGGTCGGCAGCACGAGTGTGACTCCCTGGTGTTCACGCTTCCATAGGCCACGGTAACCACTTTACATCAGGTGCCAACTCAGTGGTATAAAAAGGCTGCTGCAGTTAGTAAATACACGATAAGATCAGGCACACGAATATAATTAATAAGTGTGCAACTTGAAACCCTAAATAAAACACCAACGCTTTATCATCAAAGCGATAAAAATTGAATTAGATACTTACCGATTCTACTTCTACGCCGAACCGTAGAGTACCCAGACACACACTACTCGCGGGTTCAAGTAGCGTCTGTGCATTCACTTTTTCCAATCTAAATATATTTATTTATATTTATAATGGTATTCTTGAACGCCATTCAAAATGTTACACATGGTTGTTCTATATTTATATCAAACTTTTTACGTGAAGTAGGACATATCTGTGAAAGTAAAATATTATATAAGAAAATAATTCATATGTACAGATATGATTTGTATATCCCACCGTGACATCCTATCCGATAAACCAATTCACTAAGTAAGCATTATGTACCAATGTCACAATATTTTGATTGATATCTTTTAGAATATCTACTTGTGCCGCTAATAAAGTCGTGCACACAATAAAAATGCCTTAAAAGCGACAGACGAAGAATGATTGCATGTTATAGTGGAGATTGTAGTGTTAAGATGGATGTGCATGGTGTGACGAAAATGAACAGAAAAGGAATGAGTATATTATAGGAAGTTTGAAAGTGGCACCAGTGAATGAAAGATTGAGAAGCGAGCGTCTGTCGTGGTATGGACATATTATGAGAATAGATGAAAGTAATTTTTGTTAAAAAGGTCCAACGGTGTTTTTAGGAGTAGAGGTGGCCCAAGAAAAGATGGATAGATAGGGAATATGGCAAAGAAGGGAGTGACTGAGGGAATAATATCTGAAAGGAATGTTTGGTGGAGAATGACATGTTGCGCCGACCCCAATAATTGGGACTAGGGCGGGTAGATGACAAAATGAAATACGCAACCCCAAACAAAGATACGTAACCAAAATTATAGACATATCGTACGTTAAAATTTTCACCAATAAAAAAGTTTAGGCGCGGTTGCTCCAATATGTGGTCGGTTTCCGGTCTCGTGTCTTCCCTGTTGGCCCCCCTAAAGGAGACATCAGGATATTTTTAGCCCTGTTCTCTTCCCTAGGCCGGGGAGACATCAGAACTTACTTTTAAAATTATATTTTGAGTACTCATGTCTCTCATCTTAAATGTCAAGCGTTAAATTAAAACCGTAAAAGAAAAAAAAACACATGTCTTAAACTTGAATTTAAAAGACAACATCTAACATAGGACAACTCAGTCATAATAAATATTACATTAATACTTATTTATTTGCAAGTAGCCAGTACATATGTACAAACATGATAGAACAGTGACAGGGGGAGTCATGAGTATTCAAAATATAATCTTAAAAGTAAGTTCTGATATCTCCCCAGCCTAGGGGAGACAGTAGGACTGTCTCCCCTAGGGGGATATCAGGGGACCAAAACAGGTTAGTTCAGTGGCAAAACTATGTCAAATTTGCTGTTAGTCTATTAACAAAAATAGGCTTAGACATAAGTTTTTTTATACCACTAAGGTGGCATACAAGCACACGGCCAACCTGATGGACACTGGTTACCGTGGCCTATGAATGTGTGTAACACCAGAAGCATCACACTCGCGCTGCCGACCCTATTAGAACAGAGAGTTTCTGTGCCGTCAATGTAGAAGATAAAGCAAGACAAGCTTTAGGTCTTCCCACTGATAGCACAAGAACTCTCCAGTGAGCTCTAGCTACACTGCCGGGAACATAACACGAGGTTATTATGACCGCGGTATTCTGTAGGGCGGAGGTACTACCTCAGTCGGACTGCTCAATTGGACGGAAATATCGTAGTGTCCTACCTCCTACATATGTCTACATATATGTATGCTACAAATGCTAAACAAACCATCTAACTTCTTAATATTTTAAACTACATTGCATTGCATTGCAAATTAAATACGTTTTAAGTTTTAAGTATAACTTCTTTTTCATTTTCTATTATTGCAGAGGTTTATGAAATTGGTCTTAGTAAGGATTCAATTCAATTGGGCCCTTATATAAAAAAAAGAGAAGATGAAACTAATGGAATATTCTAGATCTTACCATCTATCATATTAACTTCGCGAATAGAGAGCTCCGTTCACGAGGTTATTTTGATAGGAAAAAGATTTAGAATTTCAATGGCTCGTGCATATTATTTAAATAATCTTTTAAATTGCAATGCAACAATAACTGAACGCAATGTTTATTTGTTTCAGGATGTTACGTTACTCAAAGAAGGAGGTTCTCTCGGTTTCAGCATCATTGGTGGCACTGATCACTCTTGTGTGCCATTTGGCGGCAAAGAACCGGGCATTTTCATATCACATGTTAGTTCTAATTGTTGTTTAATTGATTCTCTTGATTTTTTCTTTGCTTCGAGTGTCTATACTACTCCGGCCACCTATCGTAGGTAGAGAGAGGAAAATAATGTCTTCCTCCCTATCCGCAATGGCAGGTCAAATCAGTCCTATATAATCTATTGCCGCATATTTTATATATTGAATTCCTCTCAGACGTCGAACAGTGCTTATATTCGGAATACCTACAAGTACTACACATATACTAGAAACATACGAAACAATTCAGATACTTAAAATCTTATGGTGTCATGTCACTTATAATTTATAATGAACAGTAGAGTACCCCATTATACCACAGTGTATTTCTATAATATTATTACCCACCATGCGCCTTCGATTTCGCCCTAACGAATCTCAAAATACAATAAGGGAAATCGATTCTCTCAAATGAATAGTTTATTTACCAAATGTGGCAGATGCCTCGAAACCAGTAATCAGTGTTCAACTGACATGAAGTAGAATCTCGACACACCTTTAACTAATATCTAAATGTGACTTATGAATCACTTTATGCCTGTTCCGTCTTTAACTCTTTTTACTCAACACATCACAGTCTGCAGTACTTTTTTTCTCAAGGCAAAATACCTTGTAATGTTCAGGTAGTGCCAGGCGGGGTTGCTGCCAGATCCGGCAAACTGCGTATGGGTGACCGCCTCATCAAGGTGAACGGCTCGGAACTAACAGGTGCTACCCATCGCGATGCCGTACAGTTACTATTGCAACCTGGTGCTACCCTATCGCTCACTGTGCGACACGATCCCTTACCGCTGGGCTTCCAGGTTTGTAACGTCCCTATGCTATATACAGTGTACTGTGATACGTTATTAAAGTTTACTATACTCTTTATTTGATGATGATTATGTTCCACAATATCGAAAAGTTTGAAAATTAAATTATCTAGACTGTTTTTAAAATCTAGGTATTTTGCATATTAACCTACGTAATTAAATTAAATAACATGGCACTTAAATGAAAGTGTAGTCAGTCTCATTAGAATATTAATTGATTCGATGTTATTAAACTACATATCATCTGTAATAATACAGTATTTCTATCATGTATCATTTTAGGTAGGTACAATAAAATGGTTAATCATATGACTGGTAATTATAATGCTTTAAATTTGACATAATTAGCCCCCATCATCGGGTATGTCTTGCATTGAATTTTCATAATCTGTGTGAGCATTCATACACATACATAAGCGCGCAATGTGTTGCATGTTATGCAAGTAACCAAGTTTTATGGTTCTTAATGGTGAGAAGTTGAAAGTATTAATGTGGATTCAAGAGTAGAATGAGTATGTCGCTTACAGTAGTAATTTGGCGGTACTTTATACTAAACAAATTGCATAACGCTTATTATGCACATAATATTCGACATATATATTCACATAATATACTGACAAAGGCATAATATCTTTTTGCTACGAAGTCTGTCGCTTACTGGTGTACGTTTTCTATATAGGTGCTGAAAAATTTAAAGTAAATGTAACATTAAGTTTGTCTTTTGTCGTTATAAAACGCTGAATGTTTTGTTCCACACGTGCGTACTACTCGGCCACCGTTCAGGGTCTCATTCAAGTTGAGATTGTTGACGCAACTGTAAGTGTGAACGTCGTTTGGCGATCTCGAACTATGTGTGTTTAAAAATATCTATGTCAGTCTCTAACCCCTGATCCAATCAGTCCGTGTGCCCAGCTATCGTCGTATTCCGAATAGTTATTTCGTACGATTTATTTCTGTTTCGTAGAGAACGCGTTTTATGATTTCACATCGAGAATTTTTTTATTGCTTATAGCTCTTACTACTGTTATTCCCGTACACACAAAACTTACACACTTCAAATACAATTTTATTTATCTGTAGCTTGATTTTGATATAGTATATAGCTATATGAATAGTGTGAAAGCTTATGTTATTCGAATGCATGTGATTGGCTTTGCATTCTACAAGTGTATGTGAACGTAGTTTGTTTGAATGAAATAATCCGATACAAATGATAATAATAATAATTTTTGAAACCTGTTGATAATAATTCATTTGTATTTTTAATATTTTTTAATGGCGTTGTCTCTAAAATAACTTCGCATTCTTCAGGACTTAACGATAGTCAAACAAGAAGGTGAGAAGCTGGGTATGCACATCAAGGGTGGGTTGAATGGTCAACGTGGCAACCCTAACGATCCAAACGACGAGGGCGTGTTTATATCAAAGATAAACAGCGGTGGTGCTGCCAGGAGAGATGGTAGACTGAAGGTTAGTACTCGAAAATTTTTAAATTCAAGTACCAAATTTTTTATACTTATTTGAAAAATAAACTGAATGGATACGGCTTACCAGCAAGTTTTGCTAGTACATATTTAACTAGCAATACCTGCTGATAAAAAACACAGTAGATAATTTGATAGTGCGGAAAGCGGGGGATCGGGTGAAATGGTGTATATTGGGAGATGTCGATGTCCAACTGTGGAATGCGGTGGGCAGAATTTATGAATTTGAAAGTGACTTTCTGCTTACTAGGCAAGTCTAATGTATAGCCAATGGGATCATTCGTGTGGTTGGACAACTGATGAAAAGATGACTTCGACCACTGAACATCGCCTTGCACTATTGAATTGAGAAAAGAAAATCAGTTTTCTCACAAGGCCATCATCATATTAGCAATGTTTCCGGTTGCATCAAAAGCATTCACCTCGGAGCCTGAGGTCTGCTTACTCCTTCCCCTTTTGGTTTATACATTTTTTATGGATGCAGTTATCTTCCAATCACGAGAGGAAAGCTTGCAAAAGAAACTACATTTACTGTCAGATGGCCAGTCTACTGGTATATACAGATAAAATTCAATACTTGATGTTACTCCTCAGGTCGGTATGCGGCTTTTAGAAGTAAACGGTGTTTCTCTGTTGGGCGCTACTCACAACGAAGCTGTGAACGCGCTTCGCTTCGCCACGCACGCGCCGCTGCACCTTATCGTGTGCCACGGGTACTCTCGCCCTGAGAAGTATAACACTGTGAGTCACTAATACCTCGAAATTACCACTTTTGATACTCAGATTAAAAATAACATAGACGGAACGTATAGTACTAGATAGTGAAGCCGCATAAAGTAATACTAAAGTAGTACCATCACGCTCGCACTAGTGTGTGCACACAAAGAGTGCGAGCGAAATGGTACTACTTTATTTAGTACTAGCGATCCGCCCCGGCTTCGCACGGGTGGTAAAAACGTTCCCGTGGAAATTCAATATAGCCTATGTTACTCAGGGTGAATGTAGCTTTCCAATTCTGACAGAATTTTTGAAATCGGCACAGTAGTTTTTGAGTTTATTCATTACAAACATATAAAAATACAAATCTTTCCTCTTTTTAATAGTAGTGTAGATTATTTTATGTGACTTCACTCGCTAGTTCAATACATTTCGTGTTATTCTTTTAGTCTGAGTATTAATATTACTTGGGATATATATCTTGGACCTAAAATGTGCTCAAATATGTTCTATACTCGCAGAACACATCTCTTGGGTGTCCTTCTAAGGATGGTACAGAGTGCTACTGCGGTGGACAAGCTCAAATTCACCAAGCAAAGATTTTTATATCACAAAATAACCCGCACCAGCCGTGCTATTCCGAACAGTCATTTAACAAACTCGATTATGAATCCGCGGTGAGATTCAAGTTTCGTATTCCGAACACGTCGGTTAATGAGTGAGTTCGACACTAGCGCCACCGAGTGATGACGGGAGTGAGAAGAATTACTCCAAGTGAATATTTTGACGTTTTTCACTATTTGGTATTCCGAAATAAAATTAACGCACTTCGAAAGTCATCTCGAACTCACACACGAATTTATCTGTCAAATCAAAAGTTACTAATCCGCGAGTGAAAAGAAGAAAGACATCGTTGAAAATTGATTATCCTAGAAAAATAAGTATTAGTACCTGTCCTATTTAAACTATAGGAAATTATTAAAGTACCGTTGTTACTCTAGGTGGGTATTCATCCAAGAATTGTTTATTTGGATACAACATTTTCTTGTTATTACAGATGTCTCGTTCTTTTTTGTTGTTGAGCTTGTTAAAAGAAGCTGATGTGCTAGTAACTATGTAGTGGTACTATCTACGTAAATATCTAATAATCTCTAAATAAAAAAAAACTAATATTGAGAAAGACAACTTAAATTGTTTTTTTTTAAATAAAAATACAATGTTAAAGTAAGTAAGTAAGTATTGGAGATGCATGCATAGCTAAACGTGAGATCGTAATTATCAAATAAATTAATAGGTACTCACTTAATTCTTTCAAAGTTTCAACGAAATTATGAAAAATTAACACACGGTTAAGTACCTACAGCAAAGCATACACACAACTTTACAAAAACCGCGCCTTGCGACGACCATAGACACAGTTAGGTTGTTTTTTTGAGCGACCGACCGTCTCCAAAGACAAAAGCCACAGCTTTTCATTCAGCCAAATATTTTCATTTGACATTTCTGTCTAAAATTAAATATTTATGTAATAAAATGTATTCAACAATGCTTATACGGCTAAAATTAAATGAAATTTATTATTTTAAAGGCCTAATTCAGCCAAAATAAGCAAGTCGATATAAATCGTACAATATCGATATTCAGGTGCAATGCCTAGTACCATAGAGCAATCTCACGCGTATTCTCGATAGTCACTTCACTTCACTTGGCCTTGGTTTTATCTTGAGAATACCAAAATAATCACAAGCGAGGTGAGTATCGAAGTGAGAGTGACTTGCGAGATGAGTTGCGAGATGACTTTCGAAGTGAGTTTACGTTTTTCGGAATAGCATGGCAGAGCCTCATTTGTCTCGCGCTTTAGGTCCAAGATATGTGTCTCGAAGTATAACAGTCTTTTGAATATAGTTATTTGCACTGATTGACCTAGTGCTTAGATGATCATATTAAAAAAAAAACTATAAATACACACTGCCAAGGAAATAACTATACGTAAATATACACCTTTAAATTCGAAGGTACTTTATCGACTGGCCTTTGCACAAGTTTTCTTTTTAAAATATTTATGCATATCACAAGCCCTCAATATATATTGAAAACAAGCAAAATTATATCATGCTTGCACAAAAATCACTTTGCCAAACAACACTGATATGAGTATGAATTTATTTAAACCACTAAATTTTTTATCTTATTTCACAACGCACACAGTACATGATGATATGTTTACGTTTTGTATTGCTCGAATAAAATCGAGTCAATACCTGAGCTTGTTAGAAAAAGATAGACAATGCAAATGTTTGCACAGACCGGTAGCGAAAGCGGGACGGCAGATACTGGTGGTTCTCTGTCGCACTCAACGTCAAGCCTGGATAGAGATGAACCGTTGCACCAACATCAACAGGTTTGTTGACAAATCTGCTTATATTTTATTTTTATTGTGTATATTGTACTTTACACATTTTTGTACACACTATTGCATAGCATGAGCTTTTTGTTGTACTTTTCAGGATAATCTGCATATTTGCAATTTACTTTAACCCGGCAAATTTGAAATTGTTTAATTTTTTAAATCATGATTGGTTTATCAAAATAGATCTTCCTTTATTTTTATTTCTTTATATTTAACTGCAGGAGCAACAATTCCAACAGGATCTGGTTGAGTTTGAACATGAGAAACAAGTCGCCGAAATGAGGGAAAAGTCTACTCCTGAAAAGGTAATTTTCGGATTTGCCACCATAATTTATATCTCACTTCTTCTCTCCTCTTTTGATTTGACTTTGGCTTTTATAAGAGTGAATATCGCAACCCCAAAAGGTTTACCGCACGTTGAAAAATCCTCATCCGTCAATAAACAAGTATATCTTGTATAAAACGCTCAAACAAGTTCGTACATCTCAATTACTAAAAAAAATGTTAAGAGATTCGGACAAAATCTATCCAATCGTATTTATAACACAATGATGTTGTATAAATGTTCTGTTCACAGGTGCTAGATATAGTCCATGCGGTAGAGTGCATGGCACTCGAGCCTGCCCCTCCTATATCACCTGAACTGCAACACAAAACGACCACTGTCGTTATGTCCAAACACACGCTTCAACCTCAGGTTAGTTTCTAATCAAAATAGACTGTATTTGTATGAGGCTAACGATATTTTTATGCTATATTTGATTCGACCTGAAGTAATTTGATAGTAGAAACTTGTCGGATAACGTAATACGTTTGCAGTTATAAAAGAGTCAACGAGTGGCTATAATGTATCCAGTATCCACATCTGAAAATCATGACTGTCATAATTTGACCCATGTAATAAATGAAATCAGTTGGTTTAATTACTCATCCTTCAGTAGTAAATTAACGTATTTTGCCTTAGAACAGAACTAAAGTAAACATAATAGTAGTTTATAGATTATCGCAGCTATTAAAAATATGTTTTCTGGTAGCTGCTCATTGAAAACTAGTTGGCATAAGCTTTTACCTACAACTATTTTTTTTTTCTGACGGTTCCAATATCAATCTGAGCACTAAGCAGGAATAACATATAATATACTGATAGTCTATCCAATGAACGATATATAAATAAAAAAAAACATCAACTGGACATATAAAAGCGGGTGTGTATATCAAAATATAAAAATAACATAAGATATTATTGAATATAATTAATTATTTTTCATAGTAAACTTTCTGCTTCTATTCTATGTCCAATTGTATGTACGGTATTTCAATTTGCATGTAACTAAATTCATTTTCTATTAAAATTTGAAATTTATAAGCTTTATATTTTGAAGATATTTTGGTTACAGCATGAAAAATGATTATTATGTAGCTTTATGAAGTAATGTAATGACGATTAACTTATCAAATAAAGGCCGAAACAATATTGCTGTATAACTGTTGCACGGTATTTTTCCAATTTATATCGACAGCATGCACTTAGTATTGTATATTTGTAGTAATATATTTGCTTGCATGAGAATATACGTAAATATCTGTATAGAAGTATTCTAAGTATTGTTATATGTATGTTTAACACCTTATCTTCCAAAATAAATGTTGTTTAGCATACTTTGACTACGTAGCTGGGTTATAAAATGGACGGGTGTCATCTATCAAAACCTTACGTACACCTTTCTTTATACGATAAACTTTCTATCTATGGCTGTACAGAGTACATGTTACCAGTTACTATAGCATCATACATAGTGTCTATGAAAGATTATTTTGCATGTATCCTAAATTTCTCTAAGTTCTACCTGTTGGGACATCTGAATAATATTGTGATGTAATAGAACTTCTAAATATACCCTAGTACTATTAGCATAAATAGAGCAAGACGATGTGGTTCATTTATTTTATTTCATTTAAAGTAGCTAGTTAAATGTCGTCAAGTGTTAGCTTTATACGACTTGTCTCGAATACAAACCTAAGTATAAATGACAGCCTAAGTAATAATGACAGCATATTGCATCCATTGCAGAACGCAAATCCTGAGGAAAAGGAGGAAAACCCATAGTACGGCAATATTAACTTCTGTCCAAAATAAAATCATGTATAGTTCGGTGAAATTTGTGGACGTATAAGATGTCCATTTAAACGTACTTATTTCTATGTTATAGTATGAAGGGTTGCACGTTAAATGTTACGCTATTATCTTTTTTTTGACCAATGCAATGAGTGTTAAAATAAATTAAGTAATAGTATTGATTGATCCCAGTAGCTTTATTTATATTATTATACAAAAGAAGTCCGCGTTTACGTTGCATTGGTATACCTCTTGTGTGTGTTATGTTTCGTATATAATTATTATAAACGTATCAATAATAAATAACCGTCTAAATGTTCCGTGTTTATTCAAATAATTTTATTAAATGTTGTTATAACTTTATCACTGTTCGAAGTTAAGTAATAATAGCATGTAAAACATGAAAATGTTCAAAATATAACTTGCCATGTGTAATGAAAAGATAAATGTAAATAAATAGCTAAATAAATCAATGTATTTAAGACTAAGGACAAGGGTATAGATAAGAAAAAGGTCTTATGTTTTTAAACTAACATTTTCATTTTATCTACTGAATGTAGCATGTTTTGAAGTAAAGATATTTCCGAGAATGTTTCTACGTCAAATTGTCTAAACTTGTTATGTAATGATACAAAATGTCGCCTTTGCATTTTAATTTATAATTTGGTTTTCAGACTCGACTCAACAGCATTTTTGATAAAAAAATATATGAAGTTGTACATTTATCCTAATAACCTGCCTTTAAATTATACCTATCGACTATTTAGTATTCCAATAGTTACATTTAGTCCGACATGACCAATTTGTATAATAATATTTAAACTATAACTTAAACCCTACTACTAATATTATAAGGTAGGTACTCTCAAGAAAATTGCTCAATTTTTAGAGGGTATTTTGAGGTAATGTAAGATACTAACCAAACATTAAAATTATTACCTGACGTTTGGGATGAGAAAAGAAAATAAAATGTTTATTATCATTCAATAACTTAAATTTGGATTTTCTTAATAAGAAATATCTTCTAAAAAATGAGTAACTATTATGCGAGACCACTAATATATTTTGTAACACGTAGTATTTCTATAATCACCTTTGCTAGAAGAGACCAATTTTATAAACCCATTTAATCATATTTATTTAGACCACGTATATATGACATACAAATGTGGCAATGGCAGTTATTTCAAATTGCAATAATTAAAAAATACTATTCAATACAAATTTACTTTTGATATCATTAAATATTTATGTTGTTATGTTAAGGGAAGGTTACATCCTAAAGGATTGAGAAGAAAAAAATTATAAGATTGAATTAAATTTAAGACTATTGGCCAAATCAATGTTCTCTCAACTGCCAATTATTTTACTTTTAATATGAATTAACTATTTACGTATACATTTATTTAATAAAAAAAATACAAATTGTTGTAATTGACGTTATTTTTAGTGTTGCATTAAATACATGATGTTTTATCAGACGTTTTCTTTAAATTTTAGGTTAGCATGTTGTTAATGACATTTATTTTGGAAGATTTTTTTATCCAAGTGAGCTTTTGGTTTTATGCTAGCTAAAATATTGGTTATCTACCTAGAATTTTCGTATACATTTTCGTGCAAGTAGCTTCGCTGTTAGCTAACGCGCGAAATAGGGTCATTTATATTTGGCTTACTTTGTAAATACGCTCGAGTATTTAGCATTTTGTTTTGGTCTTTCCTTTAGCTGTACTTAACCGAAGTGAGTTGCGTGAGTACCGTGAGGTGTAGTATATTATGTTGGTTTGGTTAGTCGTCTAGTTCGCAAGGGGCGCCCCTATCGCCGCTCGCGGCGTTCACCCAGCAGAAAGTGAAGACGGCCTCCTCCGCACCGACCTCCCCGCTCACATCCGAAGGCACGTCTGTCGACCCGCCGCCGTCACCGCTGCGGCGACCGCAGCAACCGCCTCCCGCGCCGCCCACACAGCCAATCCCCGTCAAACAAAAGCCTCAAGTGCCTCGTAAACCACATACCAAGCGAGTTAGTTTCACACAAGATGCGCTGGATGAACCCGAACAATACCCGTTGTCTACGAACGATGCGAATATAATACTTCGATCCTCATTGCATGAGCATGACGACGATCCAATGAGGCAAATCATCGATACTAACGATGCATGCGAGGGAGTAAGCTCCTTACTAATTCAAAATCAACCTTCGACTGAATTGGAACTTTCGAGACCGGTCCCTAAAGCGAGTCGAGTCCTTCACGCCGACCTCATCATCCCTCCTCCGCCTTTGTTTGACACTAACGTAAGTGATAGTGAATTACTTGACGATGAAGAGTACGAGGCCAATTTGCCACCTATCACTGTGATACCCGAGCGGATCGTGCTGCCAGAGCCTGCGGTGGCTGAAACATCCATGCAGTCCTCAAACTCCACCAATTCTCCTGAATCCGAAATTCCTCCTCCTTTAAGTTATAATGCTTATCCGATCTCGGGGCCGGTCGTTAGTGTCGCACCTATTCGTTCTTTAATTATATCTGAAGTACCTGCAACTCAAATCTTCCGTACACCAGGACTTCCTTCTCTTGGTAATGATGGAAAATATGAGGAACTTTCTGTTAGTCCAATTGGAGAACCCCATCTCCCCGAATTGTTACATGCGCAATATAAGACCCTGCCAACTGTTTCACATATACCTAATTCTCCATGCAGTTTACACCCAGATCAAACATATTTCGATGATCGAACAATGAATGTTTCCGTTCACCGTTCTTTACGAGATTTAAGAGCAGATGATATTTCACCAGGCATGGTTCATTCCAATACATATCCGCCAATTAATCCTTATCCGTCTTTGACTACTGTGGCCGGAACATACAATCCATACACTTGCACCATCCCTGTATGTACTTCTAATCCAAATTCAAACACGAGCCATAAATCACAAACCGCTTTCTATAGTACTTTAGGACAAGATATAAATGCAAACGTTACTTCCATCATTCCTATCACTGACGATAATGCGCCAATAAGTGTTCAATCAGAGAGAAGAGTTCGTTTCGGTGAGGTGACGACATTGGCCGAAACCGATAGATTGTCAGACAGTTCGGAACCCTTGAAGGAAGGGAGCCCAACGCCTGCATCTGCCTTGAAACCCGCATGGAGCAGCAAAATCAAAGCCTTCGCCATCGGCGAGGTAATCATCAATCGGCATCTTATCCTCGCACACACACTCAGCTTCTTTTGATTGTGTTCGTCGACAACCCAAAGACCTTTGACTAAAACACGTACAGTCTGTCATCCCTCCATATCCCATTTTTGTTACTTACCCTCATCAAATGATTGTTTTTAACTTGCAGTTATTTATATTTTGCATGAATAATTACTTACCGCATTAACTTTTTATTTTATCGTCTAACTAATTATACATTGACTGCATGGGTGTTAAGCCTTGTGGAGAAGGGTTTTCATAGCTTGTAAATATCATAAGCTTTTTATTTTAACTCATTGTTATTTTACAAAAAAACGACTGCAGTATTTGTATGAGTTATTAATGTGTGCGAATGTTCTCAGGCTTCCCCACCTCATTCTGGTAATTTTGTGAAAGCATCTGTCAGCGACAAGAAAAAGTTCTTCGAAAATGCAATGGAAGAAAGCCATAAGCCGTCGCCTAAACCGGGTAAATATTTTTTATGTTTTTCTCTATTCGAAAAGTGTCGCTTTGTTTCTCTACAAGTGGGAGCAAAATAGATTTTTCCGATAGGAACTTTTTAGCTAACGGAAACGAAATTTGAATTTGGAACATTTATATCTTTATAGAAGGGAGAGGCCTATGTCCAGCAGTGGACTGCGGTGGGCTAATTGATTGATTGATAGAAATCAAATGCAAATTGCATGAATTGCTGACTGGTACGTGTGCCGCACGGCCAAAAACAAAAGCGCGCGAATTATGTTTCTGTTCTTGTAATCAGTACCTACCAATTTTTCCTAGAAAGTGGATGAAAAACAAATTATTTTTTCTCGGGCAATGCGCTTTAAATCCTTCACTTCACTCGTGGTTTAAAGTAGTGCCTTCACCGTAGAGATATTATTTTGCTCCCTTGTCATACAATCTATAATTGTAGCCAAACTGTCTGCAAACTATAACAATTTTCATTGACTAATCTATCGCTATTGTTTATAGATAAAGTATTTACATTCCTATCAGCGGATGAGGTGGAGAAATTGAAGCAAGAAGAGGAGAAGAAGATGGCGTCTCTGTCGCGGTCAGAGCTCGGCTCGTGGTCTCCAGGCGGGGACCGGCAGAGTGAAGATAGCTCGCATTCCGATGACGAACCTTATGAGAATGGCCATAGGTATTTAGTGCTGAAATAACTTAACTATTATAAGCCATTTTACACTAAAATTTGACCAAATGACGAGCTTATAATATTTTCTTAATTGGAATAATCCATTACTGTCTTAATCTATATATGTTTAAAGCGAACAAATTATAATCCAAGAAAATAAATGAATCAGTCCAAATAGTTTTACACGTTGGTTCAGTAATCCCCTAGGTGCCTCCCGTATTTATTAAAGTACCTATTGATCCTACAGTAAAATATCTGAATATAATTTATAGGAAATTGAATGTAGGTAAATAATGTAGAAGTTACAAAAGAGATATTATCAATAGTTTATAAAAAAGATGCAAAGGAAAAAGGGACCTTACCCAACAACGCCCTCCCCCACCGCCGGGTCGTTTCTGACTTTGGGGAATTTTAGTACGTTCATTTGGGCACCTTACTGTACCAACTGATTTGACCAATGTCGTTCACCCTTTCAGAACTACACGAAATATTTGTTTTGATTCGTGAATTTTTAAGGTAGTTATGATGATCGTCACTTTATACCTAAGTAAATTTTTCTATGCTATTAGTTTAAACTAAATAAATGTACTACCGTCAAACAAAATCATGTTGTTTTTTTCAGTGTTTCGGGCGGTGTTAGTCCGTCGGCGAAGTCGCAGCGACGGCGAGCGGGTCGGGATGGTGAAGTAGAAGATGCAGACGCTCGTGCCGCGCGGCGAAAGGCGTGGCGGAACGCGCGACTGCGATCGATCGAGCAGGTCTGTTATAATTTGATAGTTAATGGTTGTGATTTAAACTGCATACATACATACATATAATCACGCCTTTATCCCCGGAGGGCTAGGCAGAGGTGAATTAACACTCACATTTCACCAATCTGTATTCTGTCCTACGTAATAGGGGGTGAGCCTGTTGCCGTTTTCCGGGTACTATTGTTGACTCGAGCCATGCATCTGAGGCTGAGTCTGGGCTGTACATATGTCTGATGTTAAAGTTAATCAGCCCTATCCCTTAGTCGCCTTGTACGACACCACATGAGAAGAGAAGGGGTGGCCCAAATTCTACTCTGCCGGGCACCACGCGGCTTGATTTAAACTGTCGCCAAAATAATAGGTATTTTTTGGGGGTTGGTTCACAAACCAGTTCAAATCATGTTGATTTGTCGCTACAATTATGGGGTTTCTCGGCAGAATAGAAGATCTGTCACCAAAATGTACTCTCGAGAGTGGTCGACGGGGCCCCACATGGCGGGGCCAATTTATTTCTTCGTGCATTATTTGAGGTGCGCGGTGTCGTATTCTGCAGACAATAATCCATATATTAGGCGACAGATCTGCCATTTTGAGTACAGACATTTTATGACAAAATTAAAGGTTACTAACAAAAAGCAAATTTCTGACCCTCTTTTATTTTACTAATAAATGCAAGGTTATTTTTTTTTAAATAATATACCTTCATTTGTACTTTCCACAGTTTATTTTTATTTTGAACCTGACCGGTTTCACCTCACGGTGTATTATTCAATATGTGTAGTAGATTCCACCAAGCGCGATCAATCTACAGTAGAAACAGTTAACAATTTTTAGTTCCGTAGTTTTCAATTTTCAATAATATTAAGAAATATTAATCCAACTAATATGATTTGTAAATTGCTTAGAAACACGGAGATCTGTTTTTATATTTGCTTATACAGGGTGTATTTTTGAAACGGGGCAGTAAGGGTAAGTACCTTAACCGTTGCAGTTACAGCAAAACGTTCTTAGAAGACCTTCCCTAACTTTGTGACATATTTTGAACTGCATTCACAGATTTTGTAAAAAACTTACAGATGGCAAAAAAAAAATACAAAAGGTCTTTGGCGATTTCTGTCTTTTCTAGTACTGTAAGCTAAAATGGTCCCATAGAGTTTTTTGATCCCCACATGAAATAGAATCGATTGGCATAAAAAAAAAAATTGAACTTTTTGCATTTTTTTTGCTAACTGTAAGTTTTTTACAAAATCTGTGAATGCAGTTCAAAATGTCCCAAAAAGTTAGGGAAGGTCTTTTAAGAACGTTTTGCTGTAACTGCAACGGTTAAGGTACTTGCCCTTACTGCCCCGTTTCAAAAATACACCCTGTATATTATTTTTCAAATGCATTGAAGACTTGATTGTATTTTTAGTGATTTTTCGGCAGTCTCTAGGCATATCTTTAAACATTGTCATGAGGGTAATTCACATATATTTCATATATAGGAGGCGCTCGAATCACAGAAGGTAATAAAGAGCATGGTGGGACCAGCCAACGACATTTTGGAAGATGTACCACCGAAGGGACACTCTCCGTCTGAGGTAATTGTATAAATTGTACATTATGTTCACAATAGGAGCTGTTGAATGTTGTCTCAATTAAACCACTAAAGCAACCAGTTCTGTAGGTATATAGGGAATAATAAGTGTTTTATTAAACTGTTAACTCTTTTTTCTAATACCGGAAATATTTTTTTGTGAAGTTAAAGGAGATAAGCTTGTTGTTTCTTTATTATCGACTTCAAAAAAGAGGAAGTTCTTTGTTCGTCGTCCATTTCTTTTTCGACCTATGTTACATATCTAACACTTATTTTTTCCTTTGCCTGATTAGAATGTTTTGTCATAATCCAATAATAATTAAATGTATGTTGGTCTGTAACTGTTAACATTATAATTAACACTGATTGAGTTATCTTGATGTCTTTGTTCAATAAATCATTATGTGACCTGTGTTACAATCATACACCTACAACTAGGACAGTTCTTACGTCCAGTTGCAAGATATAATATTAACCATAACTAACATATTGTGGTCGTTATGTCATCTTGGGTGGGGATCAATGTCGCTTGGCTGGCATATTGTACCGTTCACACTGGGGTGCAATTATAAAATGTCAAAAATGTAGCTTTACAAATTATAGAAATGGCCCCTACCACGTATCGCATTACGTACAAAACCGGGCCCTATACTGGCCGTCAAGGAGAAAGAAAAATTGTTAGACGAGCGCATTACTCTCCGCACCGAAGAGTTCGTGTGCCCGGCTACTGGCGAGACTAAAGTGCGAACCGTCGAGTACATTGAGAAAGTCATTGAAAAAGAGGTACGCGTAACGCCGCGATTGTACATTGTGCTACGAAAGATGCTGTACACAAGCAATGCCGTATCATGTGTGGTTTTATATATTTTGTACATCTTACAAACTACGCTTAGCTTTCAACGTGCAACTATAAGACGGACGATACAAACTATGACCATAGACTATGACGGATACAACGAACGTGTACTACGCTATATTGTACGTAGACACTCAAACGGGACTGACGAAGATTAATATAATTGTATAAACACTTTCGGGGCCTCTGAGTGCACATAACGAAAACACTGCACAACTCAAACGTGAACACCACAATTGAGGTAGTTTTGACTGTAGATAATCACGTAGTACCTTATACCTCACGTAAATGTAGTACTAAATTGACGTTGTAATAACAAGACTTATATGTTATAACGAATTATTATTGTCAATTCCCTGTTATATACAATTTATTTGCATAATTTGACCGCATTCCACATCATAGTATTTGAATTTATTATATCTTATGTATTTAATGTACCTCACGAATGTTGCATGATGTTGTGGCATGGCATGCTAACTTAATTTATTGTGTAATTTGTCAGACGATACCTGGATTCTAGACACGGCAAGCTTCGTCGAAACAATGGTTTGTTGCGTTTATTTACTCTTCAACACAATCTATACTAAAGCTTTCTCATCGCTTTAGCTGCAAAGGCGATACTAATTCACTAACGCATATATAAGTAACAATTATGTAGTGCATGTTTTTTTCTATAGGTATTCAACGTAATGCACAGTTTCCATTTTATTGTCCCATTGAAAAAAAATTTTAGAGCACAAATTATTCTTGCTGAATGATAATATCAATAAAAAAATCATTTTTCATACTTTAGTATCACTCGCATTACCTTTAAACTTACTATTAATTCAATAAATCACTAGATTTCATAGCATAATTTGCAAACTTTATATTAATACATTGTTCATTATATTTCTGATCATTTGCTAAGTATTTAAAGCCAACATGATTAATTAAATGAATATGTTATACAGGTGGAAACCACGCAAGAAAAGATAATATCACTGGAATTAACTACTAGCCCAAGTAGTGAGACAGCGCCTACCGATCTTGAAGAAATCGGTATCAGCTTAGGAGAGGGCGAGACGGGAGATAATTCTCTGCAGCCAGACATCGTGCAAGTTGTCAATCCACTACTCGATGGCGGGGCCGGACGCGTCACCGCTATCCCCGTGGGGCCCGCGCATAGGGTCACTGCATACACAGAAACACAACAATAGACCATACTCCACGATCTTCCTGACACGTCTCAATCTCCGTTCCATTATACCTAGATACAAAAGATACCATGACAATATTGGCGATATCCACAATTTATTGTAACAAATAGAGACATCACTCGACTGACAGTCGATTATCGAACTCGATTGTAGATTTCTTCAACGAAACGAACGTTAGTGAAACGAGTTTCCATCTTAATTTTGTATTGTAACTGTGATAATAATATTTAGATTCCACCGACTTGTTATGTTACTTAAAGGCTCTTGAAGAAATCCACTATCGAGACGCGTTTTGTGGCATTTTACTTTGATCACATTTTTTTTTTATTTTAGTTTTGCGACGGAGATTTTAGGGTATTGATAGGTGTTACAATTTATTTTGCGAAAATATTATAGATATTATTCTTTGAGTACTTTATGTATCTAATTTTAAATAATTTTCATTCCGTGCATGTTTTTATTTTTTGACTGAATGTTGATGCTATACCTGCTAGGAAATGTGACTGGATGATCAACTAGATTATAATTGTGGTTTGAGTGTGAGATGATTTGGTGTACATACCAACGATAACGCGATAAATGATGGAGCGCGACGCAAGTGTATGATACTGCTGATACTGCATCACATCTGAGGACATAGTTTTATATAAATTTATTATTCTTACATTATACAATTAATTTTATTTGCGAATCGTTGTAAATTCCTTCAGTATTTTGTGTTTTCTGGTGTATTAATGTTTAAATTGTAATTTAATAATAATTTATTTTATGTGGTGCCTTGATTTCTTGGAATCAATTTATTTAATTATACAATTTTATCATTCAAACTTATAATAATTTTTCCGGAAGATATTTTATGATTAGGTTACACAATTGTAACGTTTTAATATTATTTCAGGAGGTGAAGAATTACGCATTTGCATCTGTTATGACGATAGTGTGTATTTTTAAGATTTGTAATATCTGTAAATGACCTGGCGTTTTCCAGGTGCAACAAAGTGTACATTTCCAGTTGTATGAAATGTATAATTTGAATGGATAATATTTAATTATAATAATATGTATCACGATAAATAAACTGAAGTGTTGAATGGGAGAATATGTGTCCTTTATACCTTTTTAGTGATATGTGCATTGTAAACTATTGAAAACATTGTATGTTTGTCCCAATTAAATGTTTTAATATATATTTTAATAAAATTATCATGTTATTTTATTGCTACTTGTATCAAGAATAAAAATAAATAACCCTGCTTAAGTAAATATTTATTAATATATTTAGAAACAATTTATATGACCATAATCTAAGAACAACAAAAATATCTTAAAAATAATTAACGCATAAAACACGGTTATTTCTTCGGTGCGATGATACCTTCCAGTTGGGCCTGGAATAAAAAAATAAGTGATTAACACCGTTCATAGTATAATATAGCGTAATAATCTAGTTCAATAGTTTACACGTGTGTATTCGTGGGATTTTCTGGTAAACATTCTAATGGGCGTTTAAAACTGAAACGAAGATATGGTTGGAGACATGGGCTGGAGATCGACGCGTTGTAATCAATATTTTAAATATAAAATTCTAGTATTATAGTCGTTGTAACCAAACCCCTCCGAAACAGCTTGACTGATTTTCATAATACTTTTTGGGAGAATAGCTAGCCTACTTGGTCATCAGCTAGTACACTTCAAAAAATAGGTACTTAAGTGTACTATTAGTAGGAACATATGCTACAACTGGTTAAACATAGTATATTACTCACTTTTAGCTGCGCGTTAGTCTTCTTGAGCGCCAGCAACTCTTCCTGGTGACGTTTCTCCTCGGCAGCCCGCAGCTCGGCGGCACGTCTCTCCAACTGCTCGGTCTTCTGCTTCAACTCCATGCAAGTCTTTTCAAGGGCTGAACGTTCCGTCTCTAGCTTAGCCACTTGGTCCATGAGATCGGATTTACCTTGTTCTGACTACAAACAGCATTACAATTACAACAATTGTTTGCAGGTGCAGAATGACTACTTAATTGAGACTTGATATTATGCTCTATTTGCTTCAAAATCATCGACTTCTTACAACCATGCAAGCGTGAAACATGCACTGATTCAGGCTGCGAGCCTCGCTAGATCGTTGTTCCTAGCACTGTCCAACATTCGTTTCATTGTCCCTTTACCACTGAGTACTGACTGTTAGCGCCCTTAGCGCCGCGCACACAAAGCTGATCATCATTACAATAAAGCGTGATGCCGACCAAGTCGCCCAATAAAACATTTCTCACGCACCCCGGCTGAATCTGGACCATCTACGACTTTGAGACGCCTACGGTGTTGCCCCAGGAGGGATAGAAATTCGTGGTTTTACCGGTAAATTGTTGAGATACTAAGTACAGACAAACCTGTAAAGCTTTTCTCATGCCAAATGCGATAGAACTGCAGTAAAGAGTTTGGTAAGCCTCCATCGTGATCCTCGCTTCGTCACGAACTCGTAGCAACAGGAGACCTCTTTCACCGCAGTTTATAGTAACCTAAAGTGAAATGCACCTATGTTACATTCATGCAATATTTTTCTGCAAAGGTTTGCTTTCGGTTTCAATATAAAACCCTGATAACACTGGCCGACTCGAATCAAACCAGAGGCCTCATGCACAGCAGCTGAACCTACACCCAATTGGTATTCAGAATGGTCGGTTCCCCATTGTATCTATTAAAAATGCCAATAGCTCGTTATACCTGTCGTATAAGCTCGTCAAAGCACTGAGTGTACAATTGTCTCCGTACAGGACAAATGCCGGTCTCTCGTGCTTGTCTTTGCTGTAAACGCGTATCAAGCATTTCTTGAAGATTTATCACATCCAACCTTGTGGCGGGCGTCGAGGATATCTATAAAAAGTATAAAATTTGTTTATAATTCTACCTATCTAGTTACCATCTGAAGATGAACTTAAAATTGTAGTAGCGAGAGTCTTTATCTTGACTTGGGTTTTGTGTAAGTGACCACCGCCTGACATTTCAACTCCTATAGAGTACAACCTGCTCCAGTCTCTTACGTCATTCAACAGGCGCACCGGCTTGCAGATAATGGTTTGCTTCATAGATCTTGGCGGGAGTTCTATTTGAATGATCTTCAAAGACCTACCTTTTGTGTCCATATTTGCCCATCTTCTTCCCATTCTTTAGGTGGCAAAATAGCATTTAGAATCTCTTCAGTCTCTCGTTTTGCTTCAGTCGGTATGCATGGCTGTACAGATGCGCCAGCACGAGGTGAAGGCTGGAAAAATGATGTGGAAATATATTTAGATATGTAAATTATATGGAGGAGGTTCTAAATAGTATATTAAAAGCAATGTAGGTACTTACGACTTTTTCAGCCCTTTTCGTAACCAGAACAGGATTATCATAACGGACTAGAGTTTCTTCTGCAGACACTGGTGACCGCTCTCCCATTCTTAAAACTAATTATCTAGATTTAATAATAAAAACTGACTAAATTTAAAACGTCGACTGATTTTTAATACAATAACTACCATGAATGTTTGGTAACCATAGTAACCGACAGCTTGTTGCACAGGCAAGCGATCGGTTACTATCGCAACGAAACAAGTGTTGCGTGGCAATAATATCAGAGACAATCCTGTTTGCTCATTATTTGCTAAATCTAGTCTGGATGTGGAAATTCAATTCCCACGGGAAATTCCGGTGAAGTTTCCGTGGCGCATGCTATTTCTTCTAGATTATGATAGTTAAGAGAGGATGGAAATTAATGGCAAAGCGGCTGATCGATGCCACGCGTGACCAGAAGGCTGGTTATTACCTTGCACAAAGGATAAGCATTGCCATCCAACGTGGCGATGCTGCCAGCCTTCTGGGAACGTTACCGGTCGGTGATGATGCGGAGGAATTCCACGACGCATTATGTATTTAAATAGGTACCTATTTATTTTAATTTTTTACCCGAGTACCCATGGTGACAAGTGGTGAGGTTTCAGACTACAAAAAAATCACGTGTATTTCTTTGGTACAAGCACAGATAACATAATACTAAAGTACAGATACCTCATCCCATACAAAAAAATGAGGCCATCATAACTCGGGCAATTTTACGGGCTAAATTTAAATATTAATATTCGCCACTAGATTTCAACAATATAGCCCGAGGTTCAGCTTACGTTTTACAGTAGTAGCTGCTAGATGGTGGTGTACTATATTTTCAACGATAAGAAGTGTCATACATAAATGACAATATAAATAAACATAGGTAGGCACAATATTACTACTATTTATTTAAGAAGATTGACTGTGAATGATGTTAGTATAGACCGCATCTCCAAACTCGCAATCGGGCTTTTTCCACAGCGGATCTTCGCAAGAAAAAAGGGTAATACCCTCGTATGCCAGATAAGAGGGTTCTTGAGTGTGTTGATAACGAATTAGATGTCATTTTTGGAATCCATAATGGCCACCACGGTGTCCTAGCTAAATTGCAATATGGGTATGGTTTTATGGGTTTTCGAGTATGCTGAGTTCGAATTTGACGTCAGTTTTGGCCTCCAATATGGCCGCCGCGCTGTAGATAGAAAATTGCAATATGGGTATGGTTTAATAGGTTTTTGAGTATGCTGTGTGAATTTGATGTCATTTTTGGAATCCAATATGGCCGCCACGGTTTCCTAACTAAATTGCAATATGGGTATGGTCTAATGGGTTTTCGAGTATGCTGAGTTCGAATTTGACGTCAGTTTTGGCCTCCAATATGGCCGCCGCGCTGTATGTAGAAAATTGCAATATGGGTATGGTTTAATAGGTTTTTGAGTATGCTGAGTGTGAATTTGATGTCATTTTTGGAATCCAATATGGCCGCCACGGTTTCCTAACTAAATTGCAATATGGGTATGGTCTAATGGGTTTTCGAGTATGCTGAGTTCGAATTTGACGTCAGTTTTGGCCTCCAATATGGCCGCCGCGCTGTAGGTAGAAAATTGCAATATGGGTATGGTTTAATAGGTTTTTGAGTATGCTGAGTGTGAATTTGATGTCATTTTTGGAATTCAATATGGCTGCCACGGTGTCCTAGCTAAATTGCAATATGGGTATGGTCTTATGGGTTTTCGAGTATGCTGAGTTCGAATTTGACGTCAGTTTTGGCCTCCAATATGGCCGCCGCGCTGTCGGTAGAAAATTGCAACATGGGTATGGTTTAATAGGTTTTCGAGTGTGCTGAGTGTGAATTTGATGTCATTTTTGGGATCCAATATAGCTGCCGCGGTGTCCTAGATAAATTACAATATGGGTGTGGTTTAATGAGTTATCGAGTATGCTGAGTTCGAATTTGACGTCATTTTTGGCCTCCAATATGGCCGCCGCGCTGTAGCTAGAAAATTGAAATATGGGCACAGATAACATAATACTAAAGTATAGATACCCCATTCCTTACAAAAAAATTAGACCACCATAACTTGGGCTATTTTGCGCATTATTTTTAAATATTATTTTTCACCACTAGATGTCAACGAAATATCCCGAGGTTCAGTCTACATTTCGCAGTAATAGCTTCTAGATGGTGGTGTGCTATAGTTTGTCAAGAAGTATAAATAATTAATCTAATATTCTCGTGTCACAATGTTCGTTCCCATACTCCTCCGAAACGGCTCGACCGAAGTCTAAGAATTGGCTACTATTTATTTTACATACCCCAGTCCGCGATAACGGACATCCACGCTGGCGGAGCCGCGGGCAATAGCTAGTAATAATATAAATTACCAAAGAGGTAAAATAATATAGATCGCATCTTCAAACTTGCAATCGGGTACTTCACATTTCTTGTATGCTGAGTATGAATTAGATGTTAATCAAAGTCCAATTTATACAATATTGCAATACGGGTATGGTCTAACTTGTTTTTGAGTAGGTGTGCTGAGTACGAATTTTGTGTCATTTTTGGTGGTTATGTTGAACTCGAACCGAGTAAAAACGCACACCTCATGCCAGACTAGGTATATCCAGTCGAGTTCAACATAACTGTTATCACCGGCGGCTGGCACGGCGGCACGGCGCGGTGGTCGGTGGACATGTCGGACTCGAACTCGAACCGACTAAGCCGTCGCGGATGCACCGCGTATATGTCGAGTACGACATAAGCAATCCCGCCTTACATATGTACCTTATGAACGACGTGGGACGTCGGCATACCTAGAATGGGACAAGAATATGTAAATATCGTATGTAGGTATCTATGCACCTATATACACGAATAAATATGACTAGGTTCCTACTCTCGCCATTTTGTTCCGGCACGACGAACGGCTCAAAACAAAGTGCCTCAGCCCCTTGACTTTTACATGAGCGACTGCCGTTTGACCTACTATCCTCAAGAAGCAAAATTGCACGACAGTCGCATCCATTAATCAGTGGGTGGTACGAATAGCTCAAAATGACTCAGCCCCTTGACTTTTACATGAGCGACTGCCGTTTGACCTACTATCCTCAAGAAGCAAAATTGCACTAGAGTCGCATCCATTAATCAGTGGGTGGTACGAATAGCTCAAAATGACTCAGCCCCTTGACTTTTACATGAGCGACTGCCGTTTGACCTACTATCCTCAAGAAGCAAAATTGCACTACAGTCGCATCCATTAATCAGTGGGTGGTACGAATAGCTCAAAATGACTCAGCCCCTTGACTTTTACATGAGCGACTGCCGTTTGACCTACTATCCTCAAGAAGCAAAATTGCACTAGAGTCGCATCCATTAATCAGTGGGTGGTACGAATAGCTCAAAATGACTCAGCCCCTTTGACTTTTACATGAGCGACTGCCGTTTGACCTACTATCCTCAAGAAGCAAAATTGCACTACAGTCGCATCCATTAATCAGTGGGTGGTACGAATAGCTCAAAATGACTCAGCCCCTTGACTTTTACATGAGCGACTGCCGTTTGACCTACTATCCTCAAGAAGCAAAATTGCACCAGACTCGCATCCGTTAATCAGTGGGTGGTAGGAATAGCTCAAAATGACTCAGCTCCTTGACTTTTACATGAGCGACTGCCGTTTGACCTACTATCCTCAAGAAGCAAAATGTGCCAGACTCGCATCCGTTAATCAGTGGGTGGTACGAATAGCTCAAAATGACTCAGCCCCTTGACTTTTACATGAGCGACTGCCGTTTGACCTACTATGCTCAAGAAGAAAATTTGCATTAGAGTCGCATGCATTAATCAGTGGGTGTACGAATAGCTCAAAATTCCTCAGTCCCTTGACTTTTACATGAGCGACTGCCGTTTGACCTACTATCCTCAAGAAGCCAATTTGCACCAGAGCCGCATCATCCGTTAATCAGTGGGTGGTACGAATAGCTCAAAATGACTCAGCCCCTTGACTTTTGCATGAGCGACTGCCATTTGACCTACTATCCTCAAGAAGCAAAATTGCACTACAGTCGCATCCATTAATCAGTGGGTGGTACGAATAGCTCAAAATAACTCAGCCCCTTGACTTTTACATGAGCGACTGCCGTTTGACCTACTATCCTCAAGAAGCAAAATTGCACTAGAGTCGCATCCATTAATCAGTGGGTGGTACGAATAGCTCAAAATGACTCAGCCCCTTTGACTTTTACATGAGCGACTGCCGTTTGACCTACTATCCTCAAGAAGCAAAATTGCACTAGAGTCGCAACCATTAATCAGTGGGTGGTACGAATAGCTCAAAATGACTCAGCCCCTTGACTTTTACATGCGCGACTGCCGTTTGACCTACTATCCTCAAGAAGCAAAATTGCACCAGACTCGCATCCGTTAATCAGTGGGTGGTACGAATAGCTCAAAATGACTCAGCCCCTTGACTTTTACATTAGCGACTGCCGTTTGACCTACTATCCTCAAGAAGAAAGCTTGCGCTAGAGTCCCATCCGTTTATCAGTGGGGGTGTACGAATAACTCAAAATGACTCTGACTCCTTAAATTTTACCTGACCGACTACCGTCTGACCTACGGGTCCTACCCCTACTGTTAGGACAGTAGAAGAGCTAATGGAGCTAATGGATTCTTTCAACAAAAATTCTTTAATTGAGGAATGGTCACCAAGTCACCAATCCTATGAGAGATTTGACATCGGTCTTCGAAGGGCTCCAACTTTCTTTAACGATTGCCATTTCGCATTTGCGATATTCGTGTAGAAGCGAGAAAGTCGTCTCATAGGAGCTCGTTATAGGTAGGTATATCATCCTCGCTCGTATATCGGCTCGTCGCCGTGTGTCGTTGTATGTGCGGTAGGTACTACTACTACTGACTACCTTGATGTAGATACATTTTATTAAGTTCGCTTTATGTACTTAGGTATAAATGTTACCCTATTCCTGTTGAGTAATTGATCTGATATTAAATTTGATAGGTAGGTAGGTAAGTAGGAAGGCGTGTGTCTTTTCAGACGACAATATACCTGCCTGAGATGTCATACTTTCAATTAATAAAGCCGTTTAACTAAAAGGTATTACGTAGATACCTACCTACCTTCTTGTTATTTTCACGGTCACCCATCCGACCCACCGACCTGGCTAATATCGCTTATAACTTCAAATGTTAAGAACGGTCACCCAGGGTTGTGCAAAAGTAGAAAGAATACTAATTTGGATACGGATTCTCAGTCGGGCGTCGGCCACCGGGGGTCTAAGCTCCAAAACCCGGTACTTACCGATTGAAAAAGTAATTTTAAGAGTTCTAACTCCAGTGGAAACTGGAAAAATGCCTGTGGCAAAATTATATAAATTCATTATTTACACTACACCAACTCAGAAAGTACCCCAGTAGATAGGTAGTCTTTAAAAAATGAGGCAGAAAGTAGGTACCTACCGTTATTATTTCAGTAGAAATATGCGAGAAATATTCCAAATATCATTTTTTTTTTCAAATCCGTACTCAGCATGTTTAAAAGCCCTTGTTATTTCTAATAGGTAAGAAGCAGGTACTACCTACCTATCTAGTACTACCTACCTAACCTAGTATTACCTACACAAGGCGCGCGCCACAGGAGCGTTATTTTTCTTAATTTGTTTAAATTACTTTAAATATTTCAAATTGACTGCTCCCCGCTTAATGGTAAACTGGGGTGCAATCCATAAAATAGTGACCGCCATTACAAAATGCTGTCCCTAGTTTGACAGTTTTGACACTCTCAGAAGGTATTATGCAAGTGCCTTCTAATTTTCCCTTATTTTAATAACCTTATTGATAACTTAGAGCGAAAAAAAATAACAAAATACATTTTGGCGCCAAAAATCCAACGTTTTGCTTTTGTTCACCCAAGTACTAATATGTGAACTAACATGAACAAATATGTACCCTAGAACACTGGGGAGAGTTTTTATAATTTTTTAATTTTAAACAAATAATATTATTATGACTTATTCTTTTCGCGTGGGGGGTTAAAAATAAATAAGCATTCTAAACGTTTTATAGGATTGTTTAATTTTCATTGACAAAGTGACAACCCTAACACTCAAGTTGGCGGCGTTGTATGTTCGGAACAAAGGGCGATACCTACGAAATTTCGTAGATTATAAAAACATCGGTTTTCTTCAACAATAAACGTTAAAAAAATACAGAACAGAAGTAACTTTTTAATTGTTAGTTTTAATCATACTCCTAAAATAATTAAAAAAGAAACTAATCAATTGTTAATTGCAGTAAATCTCGTTCGATATGTTTTTTGTTTGAGTAACAGCCGTGAAAATATAGAGAATTGAATAACACGCCATCTATTGTGTGTAACGTAGTGCACAGTATCGGCAGTATCATTATAGTACCGATAAAAGACGGGAAGGGCGCTGCATAATTATAACAAATTGTCGAAATTAGGTTTCAAAGTTCATTATTATATGTTTATGAGGAACAAATATTAAAGTTTTATGAGAAAATAATATTTATAGGATTCAATTCTTGTTCATTTAGAATTTTATGTTAAATTGATACACATAACGCCATCTAGAATATTTTATTAGTCACTAATAAAATTTGTTCGTAGTGGGGACCCAGTGGTACAAGCTTAGATTATTTCGGTACAAGTTATTTAAAAAAATACAGAGTAGGTATTCACTTTCTTTGCGCGTAATTTAGGGAAAAAAAATACTTACGTGTGATACTTTGTGATTTTTGCCGAACCGACACCACTTTTTGAGCCTCACGTGATTAATGGATAGCCCCTTGCAAGCAAGTAATGTTTGAGAAGGAGACGGCGGAGAGCCCGAGAGAGACTTAGGAATCTTCCGGCCCGTCAACCCCCGAAAGGCGCCTAGCGCAGTGGAGTGGCCCTCCATCCTCTCATGAGCGCGAACCTGGCTGGCTGGTGCGACGACGCGTTGCACGCTTCCTCCAGTTGGTACCGTGGTTCCCCACCGAAAAGGTGACCGATTGATGGTATTGGATCCCTTTACCTGGATGTGCCTTAGCTTTTTATTTCTAGCTGTTTTTGAATGGAATGGAAATAAATAAACAGAGGATTGCAGTGGCAACTGTCCGCATGGATGTTTCCCTAACCTGGTCACTTCATTCCATCACACATCTACCTTCGGTAAATGAGTTTATATACTGAAATATATAGGCAATCCTGTTTGCTGTGTGCAGGCTTAGTGGTTAAGGAGTCAGCCTTAAGATCGAGAGGTCTCGGGTTCGAATCCTGGCCATTACACTACCGACGTGAACCCACTCCTAGCACAAGCAATTTAGCTTAGTTGGAGGGGTTAAAGGGAATATACTAATATTTCGATTTCGATAATTTCGGTTGCTTATATTCTTTTATAAAAAAAAAATATATATCTTGACCCTTACCACGTCACAAAAGGTAGGTAATGTTTACAGGCAGTACGCCTTTTTTGGGTGTTTTCAGGATAGTAGTTTATGGTGTCAAAGTAGCTCAAATCATATCAAATTAATCTGCCCACACCCACGCGTCGTTTCTCTTGCGATTTGGAGTCAAGGTATAGGCAGGAAACTAAGAAAAGATAATATTCATTTGACAATAGATACAGCTTTATTCTACAAAGGATACCGTCTACATAATAGAATCAAGAGAACAGTCTTATCTGTCAAATTAAATAGATTTATAAATTATACTTCACAATAAACTACCTACAATGCACTACTCAAAAGTTCATTCACCACAAATTAGATAGTCTTTTTGTGTCATAACATGTATTGTTCCATACACTTTTTCTTTATTATTCATTGAGAATCACTACTTGAACTTGAGCTGGAATCAGTCGACATAACTTCAACATCCTCCTGCGTCGGCGCGTCTTTGCCGCGGCCGTCAATAGCCACGGAGTTACCACCTCCAACAGACATGTGAAGTTCGCCTGTTGGATGCCAGGTAAACTGATTGGTTGGTGTTGCAGGAACTGTAACATGTAATATTAATAGTTATTATATAGTTGATAAAATTACAATGGGAGTGGCCTATGTCCAGCAGTGGACAACGGTGGACTAATTGATATAGTTGATAAAGAATCCAAGGTACCTATTATAATACCAGCAGCAGGGCTAACATGCGCGCGTCGTCAAATATCTCGAATCGAGATGAGATATCATCTCGAGTCTTCTCGAGCGAACGCCGACATATTTTGTCGAGTCAAACTTTTTCAATTGTTGTCTATGGCATACACATTTTTTTTTAATTTATCCGATAAAATCGGCCCGATACGGCCATTTGCTCGAAAGCAGACTAGTTAGGGATGCTAGGTATGAAAAAAGAGAAAAAATAGTGCAAACAATTTTCGACCTTATTGACATGACATGCTATCGAATTTTTTTTCTTATATTCGTGATCAGCGTCATCAATTAATGCGAAAAGAACCGTAACAAAGGAAATGTCATTAAGGTCGAAAATGGCTTGCAGTCGCTGTTTTAGTCCAAAATGAACCGAGCTCAAGAAAAGAATACACGAGATAACTTCTTGTCGACCAAATGAACGACGGGAGACAAAACATTTTAAATGTCAAAATTCGAGTAAATAAGGGCACATATGTTACAATTTGCAGACACCAAGTAGAGATGATTTCTCGAAGTCGAGTTATGTCGACATCTGACAGATCGCCATGAAATTTGCCATGTTACCAACAGTCGACATATCGACATAAAACGGCAAAATGCCTCGAGATAGCTATCTCGTGGCGCGCATGTTAGCCCTGCAGGAGAATATGGAGATAAGTAGTTGAAATCTTACTAATCTTCCAATATTCTCTGGAGTGCTCAGGTGCAACCAGAGCTTAAGCTTTGGAGTCCAGATTGTACACTCCTAACCTCATTTTCACAATTTGGTTCATAATGGGTTTAACAGGAGTAACAGCAATCTGACCCTCCCCCAACTCTTAGGGGTAAACCTGTTCCAGAACCTTAAACAGCTTGGGACCCCATATACACTCAAAATTAACTATATGTTGCCAATTACTGATATTTTCATTGCTGAGTTGAAGTTGTTTTCAAACCTGTGCATTGTTCTATCATCAATAACAAATAGATTCTTTTGTTACATAATAAAATGCAATACATGAGTCATAATAAATACTTGAGAACTTACATCAAGTTTTTTTATAACCACAAAAGCAAGGAATAAATCTTAATCCAACATGGAAATACCCTTAATTACTTACTATAAATAATTGATATTATGATAATACATTGGAAACCAGAATATATATTTCTAATAAAATCATAAATAAGGTGACTCACCCCCACCAGTGGTCATTCTGTGGAGTTCATTTAGTGTGGATGGAGTGTGTCCATTGAGTGGTAGGTCACTGAGGCGCCCAAGCAAGCCTAACCTCATCTCCAGATCTGTTGGGTATGGTCGTCGGGGATCTCCTGGCTGCCACGAGAGAGGTGCACTCACAGCATTTGAGGCACTGATTCTAAATGCAAATAATTTACATCTTGAGAATAGTTACAGTGAGTTGTTCAATTTATTTATTTAAGAAATAATAAAAATTTGATTATTTACTTGTTTAGATACAGCATTGCTAACAAATGCTACTTTTACATAAGACAGCTCAAATTATGTGTATTTTTTTATAAACAGCCTGTCAATTGACTTTGTCCTACTGCATAGTAAGAAGCTAGGGTATGCGAGTTTGGCTTCCTAGTATAAATATTCTATTAAAACTGTCAAGGTTTTGGTTTTACTAGTGCAAGCAATAGTAATAATCTTTATGAGTCTTGAAAAGAACTGCAGTCTGCACGGCCAGTGCACATCTAGACAGGTTAATAATTAAAGCTTAAAGAATATTCATATAACTATTGTATCGATTACATTTTGGATAATTTTTAACCCAAGTAAATACTAAACAGATCTAAAGCTACTCTGTCTGTTCTAGTTAGAAGTCACCAAACATACTTACCTATGTGCAAACTTAATCAGTTCTTCAGATGACACTGGTTTCTTTCTAGACTTAACAATTGAGGCAAGTTTTTGCCTAGCTTGGTAAAGAGATGTTGCGAGGATTTGCTCGGCATCTTTGAGTTGTCTTTGCAAAAGGAAGATGTCCTGATCCTGTAATGTTAAGTAAACATTGGTTATTGCTTTGTTAAAAGTTAAAAGACAGACAGACAGGCTAAAACGTCTTACCTTGTTTTCAACTTCAGCTTTCAATTCATTCATCTTTTGTTGTATTTTTGCTTGTTCATCAGCCAACTCTAAAGTCTTTTTTAGTTCTGAATCCTTGGATAGCAACAGATCTGTTAGTTGTGCGTGGTCTGCTGCAGAAAGCTTCTGTGGTTTCGGTGCTATCGACACTTCAATCATTTCTCTGTAATATCATAGGAATAATTTGAATAGGTAATACATTTTATGTTTATCTCTCATCAAGTTACAAGTTCATAACTTACTTTGCTATTAATTCAATATCGTCTATTAAAGCTAGAAGGCGATCCTTTGTACTCAAATGAGACGCCATGGTCTTTCAAATGTAGTTTATCTGAACACAATTACAATAATTTTTCACTGAAAGACATTAACTATTTATTGTTTGTATATTTGTACAAGTACCTACAACGATTGATTTGCTATTTATATGCTCTAATGTACATAATATAACGGTACATATTCATGTAAATGTAACTTGGGCAACTTTAAAAGAACTGTCAGCTGTCAGTGTCAGTAGTCAATGAACTATCGACCTGTCAAGTAAAGTAATAAAATATCCTGAAATTGTGCTCAAAGCTAGCTTTTCGAACGTACCCAATATTTTATTTTTCGAAATTGATCTGACTTCGAGTTTTTATGTATAAAAAATTAATGGTGGATTTTTAGACATAACGTCTTAGACAACGCACACAAGAGTGGGAAAGTGGCTTATTACAGTGAATTGTAACTTTTCGTGTTGGTACCAAATCTCCCTAGGGAGCCTTTCGTCGTTGTCGTCATGATCATCATCATCATTAGCAACATCTTCAAGGCATTATCATCATTATCAACAATCATTCCATCTATAAATATCTACTTCTTAAGATAAAACAATAAACGGATAGCCTGTTCCGAAACGACCGATGTAAAACAAAAAAAAAGGATACTTAGTAACTGGCAATACGATAAACTTATCGATACAACATTAAGCGATACTCCGATATTTTGTATCGATTCACTATTACGGGGCCACTGAATGAAATTAGGTATTTACCTGTGGTTAAATTTAAAAATGTAATTAAGAGTAAACTGTGCCAAAAAGGCTATTATAAAATCCAAGAATATTTAGATGATAAACAAGCTTGGAAATGAGCTGTTTGCTCAATTATGCTACTCAAGGAAACTATTGTATTTAGACTAACTGGACTAAACAAATGTTTGTAAATAGACCAAAAAAAATGCCCGCTGAGTTTCTTGCTGGAGTCTTCTCAGGTCGGGGCCACGTTTCGAACCCGCGATTCGAACCCCCCATTTGCTCAACTAGTCTGGAATTTTAATTATGTTTTTAAATTTGACGTTTTGTAAGTGCCGTTTGAATGGTCCCTACAGAGTAAATTATTTTTGACTTTGACTTTGATAACCTATACGGAATACGATACACAACGATATTATTAGCATATTCCTCGTCGTAGTTATTAATAGGTAGGTATAGGTGCTTATTGCATTGATGTACCTACCTAGATTTGGTAGGCATAATTTATAGCTAACTATGTTCCTATTACAGGTACAGGTACATTGACTTTAACGCCAGTTCAGTTAAAATTTAAGCCGTAATGGTATGAATAGTTTCTAAATCAAGGAAACCAAGATAAAGTCGAAATTTTAATTTACAGATTTTAGTTTAGAGAAAAAAGTTCAACAATATTAACACCACTCACTGTTATTTCTTTTGAAGATTTTGAAAACACAAAATAAAAGTAGGCACCTTAGATGAATTAAAAAGGGTAGGCACATAGTTTGTCGGTAGGTACTGAGTGAACACGAGCTTACCTACACCTACGTACCTACCTATAGTACAGAAAAGTTAATACTTACTTAGTAGGTACTGATGTGATGTGTACCTACCTCAGCGTTTTGGTTTACCTCACTGTCATCCGTAAACATTGTCATGCATGTTCGTAAACAACGGCCGGCATTTGTGCACGCTTCCAATACGTGAACAGCTGATGTCTTGCACAGCCGCATAGGGAATGTAAAGGCTGGCATTCACAGACGCATCAATCCGCCGGATTTATCGCTGACGACACTGAGGTAAACAAGCGAGCGACAAGATCGCGGACAAAGCTGTGTGTGAATGTGCACCGACGTGCGGCTCGGAGCTCGGCTTGGCGCTCGCCATCTGGAGCCGCAAGCGCTGAGTCGAGGTACATACTATATTACGTCGTGTACAATATTAAAATGTCGTTCGACGATCAAAAACAGTTTTGGCAGGAATTTATCCTGTTCTTCATCCTCGCAATAGTCCCAGTCGTATCCGAAGCTTTTCACCTCGGAGTCTAAAATTAACTTTTTCCAGTTCAACTGCGGATTTGGCAGAATTTCGATATTTTACATAAAGTGACCTCCTTAAACCATTGGCATAGCTATCGATGTATTGCAGTTAGACCAGTTGTTGGAGTTTTTTGAGCTCCAGGTACCCGTAATGACAGCCATAGGTGTTTATATTGCAACCGGGTTCGACGGCTTAACGTACTTTCCGAGACACAACCAGACCATTGCAAATACCCATTATTCATGCATACCTACTATTTTTGCACTGAGCATTTATCCTGTTATTTAAAGATAATGCGTGCTTGCGGGACAACTGAATCAAGTAGCATACGAATCTCTGTTCCGATTTTGCGTTAGGAAAGCACCGCTGCCATAGTAGGCAACCAGCAACGATAAAATTATAGACGTGCAGGGCTCGCCAAGTAAATGAGCGACTGAATTGCAACGCGGGGTTCGCGTAGTGTGTGGGCGATGACGGATTTGTCCATGGATGGGTGCGGCTCGCCGCTCAGCTTGCGGTGCGTGGGTTTAGGCGTATAATGACAGAAACGCAAAATGACAGATTAGCAGAATGCCAAATGTTGGCACTTAGTCGCAAATGGTCAGAAACGCAAAAAGACAGATTCGCTAAATGCCAGGTGTCGCAAAAAGACAGATTCTCAAAATGCCAGGTGTCGCAAAATGACAGAAACGCATAATGCCAGGCAGCAGACGCCCACGACTTCACCCGAGCGCCACGTAGTGGTATGGTATGGTATGGTATCACGGGCTGTTATCCGCAACTCCACGACAAGGCGCGGTTTTTGCGTGAGGGTGGGATTTTATTCGATCCACCCCAACTCGTTGAAGAACCCCAGCAGGTTATTCACACTGCTGGTGTGTATGTATGCTGCTGTATGTTGATTTATGATAAAAAAATAAATAATTTTGTTAAGCATTTGAGCTTATTTAATTCAAGATTTATCTGTCATTTTGCGAATCTGTCATTCTGCGAATCTGTCATCCTGCGAATCTGTCATTCTGCGAATCTGTCATCCTGCGAATCTGTCATTCTGCGAATCTGTCATTTTGCTACACCTGGCATTATGCGTTTCTGTCAATTCGCTAATCTGTCATTTTGCGTTTCTGTCATTATACGCCTAAACCGGTGCGTGTAGTGAATGGCGGGCTTAAGCATCGGTGAGGCAGGGGGGTACGGAGGAGGGGAGGTTATAACCACGCTGTGAGCATGCGTAGTCCACATGCTCGAGGCACTTTATTGCTGTGCATCTCCGAATATAAGAACTTCTTCGGCGTGAACGTCGATCTAGGTTTAACTGTTTTTGAGCCTACAAGGGTTTAGGCGTATAATGACAGAAACGCAAAATGACAGATTAGCGAATTGACAGAAACGCATAATGCCAGGTGTAGCAAAATGACAGATTCGCAGAATGACAGATTCGCAGGATGACAGATTCGCAGAATGACAGATTCGCAGGATGACAGATTCGCAGAATGACAGATTCGCAAAATGACAGATAAATCTTGAATTAAATAAGCTCAAATGCTTAACAAAATTATTTATTTTTTTATCATAAATCAACATACAGCAGCATACATACACACCAGCAGTGTGAATAACCTGCTGGGGTTCTTCAACGAGTTGGGGTGGATCGAATAAAATCCCACCCTCACGCAAAAACCGCGCCTTGTCGTGGAGTTGCGGATAACAGCCCGTGATACCATACCATACCATACCACTACGTGGCGCTCGGGTGAAGTCGTGGGCGTCTGCTGCCTGGCATTATGCGTTTCTGTCATTTTGCGACACCTGGCATTTTGAGAATCTGTCTTTTTGCGACACCTGGCATTTAGCGAATCTGTCTTTTTGCGTTTCTGACCATTTGCGACTAAGTGCCAACATTTGGCATTCTGCTAATCTGTCATTTTGCGTTTCTGTCATTATACGCCTAAACCTTTTTTATAAGTTATAAGAAATATTTTAATAAAGTTTTACTTATGTTGTAACGTTACAGCTGGTCCTCGAGGAGGGCCAGTGTACGTCAGATTGTTAAAGGAAGAAGGGAATAATAAGACGTGAACAGGGAAATGGCACTTTGTATTGTTCACAAGAATAAGATACACAGTTCATAAGAAAAACACTTAAGGGTCATTAAAACCACACTATACTCTTCGAGTCTTCTCTTCAACTTTTCATATAAGATTCAGTGCTGTTATGGGCCAGGCTTGCACAGGCACTCAATGAGAAGATACGTCCACGGCGAGACTACGATGCGCAGCTGCGTTCCATCAAAAGCTTGATGGAACAGAAGATTTTCAGAGTGGCCTCCACCAGAGGCACGAGACTTGGTCAATCCTTATGATTGAATATTCATTTAAAAGGCAGTGGCTTCTGAAAGATTAAGATGAACTTCAGTAATAAGATTTAAGAGATATCTTCACGATCCAAACCGGAGCTCGAATGCCGCGTCCTGAATTTTCCCACGTTTGTTAGGAACCCGCAGCGCTGTCAGTACAAATTTAAATTTAAAAGTATAAATGCGTATAAAGGAAAGAGGTTGACAATACTATGAACTAAAATAAACCTACTTAGATAATATAGTAATATTACATTACCCCAGAAACCCCGATAAAAAAAAATTGAACACGGTGAAAATTTTTTTTTAGGTTAGTTGCTAGACCCAGCTCTACCCGCACCTTACGAAAACCCAAGAGATGATAAAGTAAAGTATATACAATAGAAGGTAAGATAGTTACACAAGAAGTAACTCTAGAGGTAGTTACACAAGGAGTAACTACTAAAGATTCAAGATAAGTTACACAAGGAGTAACTAAAAGATTCAGTTTAAGGCTTATTTATTTACAAGAGTAACGTAGAACCGCTCTTGATGTGTTTTGGGCTTATTTTAAGTGTTCACATCACCGCACCATAAAGAGGAGATAGGGATGAAACCCTAGAAGAAGAAATAAAATGGAGAAGAGAATGCAAATTAGCGAAGGGAAAGGGAATGAGCGATTATGAAAAAGGCCAAAAGGTTAGGAAACTTGGAGAAAAAATATAAGAATACATACAGAACAAATTAAAACTAAATATTAATAGTAACAGAATAACTAATTAAGACTAACGTACAAGAAAATAAAAGACATAACTATAAATAAAATCGAATTAAGAATTATAAGAGATAGAAAATAAATCGGCAATGCAAAAGAAAAAACCTATAAAAAATCGAGCCCACGTTATGTTATGTTCTATGTAGGGTAAGGATGAAAGGACATGGAGAACATGAAACTTATTTTAAAATGGAGAACATGAAACTTATTTTAAAATTATTTGCCTGAAGGTCTGGAAATTGAGTAATTTAGATGTCGGAACAATAACAACCACCTTAGTTTTAGATACATATTATAATTGTAAGTTAATTTTAGAATAAGTAGCGTATCACACGACCTGGCCCTTATCAAAGCTTGGGAAAAAGGAAATAATAATAGAACCCAAGATAAAAGAAATTTTTTGAAATTAAATGAAATGAAATTAAAAATGAATTCAAGGTAAAGAGAAACATGTAAGAAAGTTAAATCTTTAAATTACATTATATATGAACCATAGTCCATAATCTTACTACCCAAAATTAGGAATAGTCGCCTAATTAAAAGAATTAAGAAAGGGTAGTAACATTTAATGGGAAAGAAAAGACCATAATAGAGAACAAAATAACCATTACAGTAAGATGGTTAAATTTTGTTAAGTGGACCTCCCAAAATTAGTAATTTGAAAAGTCTAAAGAGAGATCTATCTTGCCCATTGGACTAAAGGTTTAAACGGACTTGCAAGCAGCCTATCCAATAATGAAATAAAAGGAAAAGTTTAGAATTATTACAACACTAAAATATAATAAGGTACAGGTACGTGTGTAAGTAAAACCCGTAAGGAATATTAAATAAGCAAAAATTCAAGAATTAGGTGAAAGAAAATGTATTTAATTAATAGTAGTTATATCTTTGAATAGAAATTAATAGTAAGCATGAAGTACCAGAATGAGATCTAGGTGATAAATATAATAAGAGTGTACTGAGTGTTAGTATCCAAAGTCAGACTGTACGGCGACCTCTGGCAAGACGGCAACGGATGCCCCAGAAAGTAACTTTCCAGTCTGAAATTGGTGTGCAAGGCTTGAAACTGAGGATATTGTCCACAGCCAACTACCTGTAAGTCAGTACTAGTCGCACACACCAGTGTCTCCGAAGGGTTTAGCACAAGTGAATGCAGCTAGCTTATGATGGTTCAGATGTGAACCTTGGTAAAGTGTCACTGTCTGTATTATGCGGTGTAAATGTTTTGTATAGAGTACTGTAGGAGTACTGTAATGAGTTATGTGTGCAAGCTGGAAATAAGATATAATTGAGTTATAATGTGAAGAATTAAAAACTAATGAGGTAAGCTAGTAGAATAGAGGTGGAGTTATCGTTACCGGCTCATCCAGTTATTTGAGAAAGTAAATGAAATTTTACCAAACAGGCATCAAATTCATCACTATGTGGAATAATATCACAACGTTACCGCTGCGCCACCTGAAGCAGTTATAAGATTATATCAATAGGTTATATATTTAGAGCATATAACTAAAGCTAAAGGAAAATATGTATTAGTAACATACAAAAAACATACAAAGACATTTAAGTTTAAAAAATATATATTATTATTGTGCCAGGAGAGATGCCAAAGAAAATAACCAAAATGAACTTGTGTAAGCTTGTTTTAGAATTTTGAGGAAGCAAAAGTACAGAATATATAAAAATATAGCTAGAAAGACAGGGGAGGGATTCGACCGGGATTCTGCCAATTTCTGGTCTAGAAAAAGGGATTTAGAGAGAGAAGGAGGGCGCCAAATCTGTAACGTTACAGCTGGTCCTCGAGGAGGGCCAGTGTACGTCAGATTGTTAAAGGAAGAAGGGAATAATAAGACGTGAACAGGGAAATGGCACTTTGTATTGTTCACAAGAATAAGATACACAGTTCATAAGAAAAACACTTAAGGGTCATTAAAACCACACTATACTCTTCGAGTCTTCTCTTCAACTTTTCATATAAGATTCAGTGCTGTTATGGGCCAGGCTTGCACAGGCACTCAATGAGAAGATACGTCCACGGCGAGACTACGATGCGCAGCTGCGTTCCATCAAAAGCTTGATGGAACAGAAGATTTTCAGAGTGGCCTCCACCAGAGGCACGAGACTTGGTCAATCCTTATGATTGAATATTCATTTAAAAGGCAGTGGCTTCTGAAAGATTAAGATGAACTTCAGTAATAAGATTTAAGAGATATCTTCACGATCCAAACCGGAGCTCGAATGCCGCGTCCTGAATTTTCCCACGTTTGTTAGGAACCCGCAGCGCTGTCAGTACAAATTTAAATTTAAAAGTATAAATGCGTATAAAGGAAAGAGGTTGACAATACTATGAACTAAAATAAACCTACTTAGATAATATAGTAATATTACAATGTAGCACAAACTGTAGTGCAAGTCTCAAATACAAACTTCCACCGAAGTAGGTAATCTGTGCTTCCTTCTCCTATTCCCAGGGGATAGGTTAGGTTAGGTTTTTAATTTTTTTGTTGTCTTTGTAGTTATATCAGCTTACCTACCAAATTTTAGCTTTCTAGGACTTCAGGAAGTAGCCTAACAATTTTGATGATCAGTGAGTGATGAGTCTGTGACGAAATTAGGGGTTTTCAGACATTAATAACATCTAAAGTATAATAGCTACGACATTCAAACTTTGTTTGTTTATTGATTGTACCGATGGCATTCTATCTTGAAAATTTTAAATATTTAGCATCATAGAGTTCAAAAAACGATGAAGCGTTTCGAGAAAAGGTAGGTAGTGCCCTTGCGCTTCGCTTAGCTCGTCTTGGCGGGGGCACTACCGTGCCCCCAGATAGGTAAGTAGGCACTTGGTGTTGTAGTCAGTACCTACCTACAAAACATTTAAATAGGTACTATCGACACCTGACTGGGTGACCGGCCTGCCTCGTGTGTATGTTTATTGTGCAGAAAAAAATTATTTCGTCCAAAAATAGGTTTTAAGGCACCTGACCTAAAACCTTTTGGTGGAGCATTGGTCATTAAAAGAGCTAAGTTTCGATAATAAAGTGGATGGGCACACTAATAAAGACAATAATGCCACAGTCTATTTTAATCAGTATTCAAAGCTATCTTTCAGCATATGTATCATGAAACGATGAAGATCTATCGAGTTTACTGCTAAATGATGACACTATTGTTAACATATCGTTAGTAGGAAATTAACTATAAACACACAAAAATCTAAGAATCACGAGGTTCGACATTGGATAACTGTCAATTTTGTACTCCTATATTTTAGTCTGTGGTTCCATCGCGTGGTAATGGAGGCCAAAAGGAGGGGAGTTGTATTCGTTATGTCCTACATTCGCTGTTTTGTTTTGCTCAAATTACCAGTACTACTCTGGCAGTAAACGCGACATTGGCTCCTTAGCCAATCTAATGGAAACTCTCTTCTACGAGCAAGTTTCTTCCGCTATCGTATTAAATAAGTCCAACATTCGACATAAAAGAGATAATTGTCGGAAAACGCAAATTCTTTTGTTATTATTATGTTGTTTAAACGGATCTTTGAAGGAAAGTCCGTGTTGAAGGTTGACGCCAAAATTAAGTCTGCAGAGAAATGTTCTAGAAGGAGATCAGAATGCGAAGGGTGCAGTGAACATTCCATGTAAGTTGGAGTATTTCTGTGGCGTTCTAGTTTTTACCTGCACGATCGATACCTACTAACAAACACTATTTTTGCTACTGAATTAACCATAATTTGTATTACTTTTATTGTATTGCATTTTATTACTTTACTAGCTGATGCCCGCGACTTCGCCCGCGTGGAGTTCTGTTACCATTCCCGTGACGGCGTAACACTTTTTTATTTTTTTCTCTGCGTAAGAACCATCCTGGTACTGCAAGAAATATTGTAAAAAAAGAAGGACAAGCAATTTAGCTTAGTTGGAGGGGTTAGAGGGAATATTAGTAATTTCGATAATTTCGGGTGCTAATACTCTATGTAAAAAAAAAGAAAAAAAAAAAAAAAAAAAAAAGAATTTGCGAAATCTGTTCCGCTGTCCTTGAGATTTGCGCTTACCAACACATTCAGCTATTAATTTTTATATTATAAGATGTAGGATGTTGTTAGGGGTATTTTCTCAATGTTAGGGGAGCTATGTCCCATGTGACCTCCCCCCCCGCCCCCCTCGGACCGAGCTCGAGTATAATCCAGACAAAATGTAGAAGGAGTAGGTACACTGTTACACCACTAGCGTGAACCCTTTCCTTAAATAAACAATTTAGCTTACCTGGAGGGATTATAAGTTATAATAAGCGACGGTATAAGATATACGTATGTGGTTCTTCAAGGACATCAGACAGTTCTTACAGGGTCGACAGCGCGAGTGTGACTCGTCTAGTATTGTACACGTCCATAGACCACGGTATATAGCCACTATCCATCAGGTGGGCTGTGTGCTTTCTGCCACTAAGTAGTATAAAAAATTAATCTAATATATAAAATTCTCGTGTCACAGTTTTCGTTGCCAAACTCCTCCGAAACGGCTCGACCGATTCTCATGAAATTTTGTGGGCATATCGGGTAGGTCTGAGAATCGGCCAACATCTATTTTTCATACCCCGATTCGCGATAACCGACATCCACGCGGGCGGAGCCGCGGGCGACAGCTAGTATTCTATAAAAGAATGAAAAAACCCATTTTGAGTGCAGTCTACATAATATTTCAAGCCCATCTAATTTATTAATTAACATTTAATCTGTACATTAAATATAAATAGTAATTAAGTCATTCTAATTCTCATACATATTCAGCTATCCTAAATGAGTCCAGCCCAAAATTCGACGGCGACTCTGGCAGCCACCTCAATCGTCTTGTATAGGATCTGCACAAATATTAGCGGGAATCGAACCCGCTATCTAAGACATAGCAGTCGAACGCGCCATCGCTACGCTAGAGTCACACCCGTTGACATTACATTTTAATGATTATAAAAGAATTCATCATTTATCTACTTAATAAAATAAATACAATAGTTATAGTTAATATCTTATCTACTTACCTTGACTACATTTCAGCAGAGAAAATCTGACTTTCACAATTTTGTAAAATTCGCTAAAGTATCCACCTGCTTCGTCGGTCAAATAAGGCTTCTTTGATGCTATAGAGTTGAATGACCTATAGAAAGGATGTGCCCTTGAGTCGGTAAAGTAGTAAAGCAAATAAATAGGTAGGTAATAATACCTATTAGTTGCACTGTGCTCTACCATGTAAATTATATTTGTTTTACATTCGTTTGTATGTGGTGAGGTGAGGTTAAAAAAAAAAACTTAGCATGGTTTATGCCATCAATATCCTTGGTTGAGGTAAGTTCTGTTTCTCTTTATCAACAACAATAAATTAAAATGTTTTTTTTTTACTTTGTTTGTTTGAACGTGTTAATCTTCAGATCTATAGGTGTGAGTCTGCGAGCCAGCAACAGTATTGCTTTACTGATTTCCGATAAGATGATAAAATAACTCGTGCAATGCTTAAGGGGGCAGTTGATTCCTAACCTAAGCCACTTCTGTACTTGAGGGAATACTCTATAAGCATGATATTTCGCTGACCCTTGGGTAATAGGTACGGAAGACGGTGTGGACTTGGAAAAAGTAAAGGTAGTGAATCGATATTTGTTAATTTCAGACTGAGCACTGTGGGCTAGGTATACTTGAAGAATCTTTTTTCTCCCAAAAAACTAACTGGTCAAGACGAGTTGATATATATAACTTTATTGCATTTGACCTCTTGTATTTATTAAAGTATTGATCTGAATGATATGAAAGAATTAATGTGCATAAATAATGTAGAAATAACTGAAGAGCTATTATTAATAGTTTTAAATATACAAGCAAAAAAAACTGAGACAAGGGACTTCTCCTCCCTCCCCCACCTCCGGCTCAGGTCCCACATTCGGGGACTTTCGGTATGTTCATCTGGACACCTAACTGTAGCAACTTTCAAATCTACACAAAATGTCTGATCATCAATTGTCATAATAATTTAAATGGGGTAATAAATATAAATTCCACTTCTTACATAGATATTGACTCAAGAAATGCAAAATATAAGTATCTATGTAATGCATTTCTTAACGAAACGCTTACTGATAATGATTTTTATAGCATTGTCATGATAAAGCTCCACTACTTAGTAAGTAGGTACCTATTATGTCTTCTTTATCAGCAAACCTCTTTTTAAACCAGGTAACTTAAAAGCAAAATGAGTCGCCAACCAAGCGTTACGCATGTTGGGTTTCACGAAACGGTCGCAGAAACTCAAGACTCCGGTTTCCAAGTATGTTAGTGGTATTCAAATGTATGTGAAACTACTTGACGATATCGTGGCAACGATAGTTGACAACTCTTGTTGCCTTAAGATTTCTAACGTAAGAGGGGTTTGAAAATCCACCTAGAAAATTTTAAACTACCTGGCTATGAAAGTAGAAACATAGGTACTACTACCCACATTAACCTATACTTACTCTTAACATCATATAGATTTTATTTGATATTGCTATTGGTGTCACTCTTGAAGTTGAGTTAAAGGTCATCCTTATCAGAGGTCTTAATGGACATCATAAAACTGTTATTAACTCGTTCAGTTTGACCAGAAACGTCTCGGATATCGGGTCTGGGGATGTTACACTTAATTTTATTTCGTAATCGGTTAGTTTGTTGTCATTAAACTTATTTTTGTGCCACCCTTATAAAAAAAATGTGTTCAAAGTACCAGGTTTCTACATTAATTCGTTGTTGCAGGATATTGGAAGAAATGATGAGGGTGGTTTTACTTGGAGTGCTACTCTGGGCAGGAGTTAGTTTTGGAAATCATGTAGGTTACCCGCTAAATCTCATCGTAAATACAGGTATGTAAAAATCTAATTTATGTTATACAATGTAAATATAACATTACTTTTCTATGCATGTTAAGATAGGTTATCGTATGTTACAGATATTATTCATCCACCGCCTATGTACGATTTTCCATTTCCAAGTGCTGAAGTAATAAAGAAATTACCGACAATGACGGCCACGCATATGAATCGGTCCGTTGAACTTAGCAAATTAGAAGTATCTATGCTAAAACGATTGGAAATAAATTTACAATCAGCTGAGATTTCACCCAAAATTGGTTCCGCATCACACGGGCTTGTAATTGACGGATCTGCTTCAACAGATGCTATGCATTATGAGAAGTCGTCAATGATTATTACAAAAGCATCTCAACATTTAGTTTACTCCAGATGCCGACGGTTTGTAACTTCTTCATCGAATATAAGAAATTTGTATCGAAGTCACGATGACTATACTTACTTTTGATCTTTTCGTAGATTTGGTGTACCGGAAGATGAATGTGCGAGCTTGATAAGCACTTCGTCGTTGAAGGATAGTGAGTTCGGAGGTGAATGTGCAGCTTTGGAGCGATTCTCATGTCCTGTAAATAAAATGTCTGCCAAATATCGAACTTTTGATGGTTCTTGTAACAACCCGGTTCGTTCCTCGTGGGGCCAGGCACTGACCGGCTATAAACGTATTCTGCATCCAAGATATGCTGATGGTATCGAACAGGTTAGTGTAGTTCATTGACATGAATGACGTTATTATTCTCTTATGTATTAAAGATATCTTTATGTATGCATCAGTATTTTTTGACGTCATATCGATTCGTGTACCCACTTACCGACTTAGGTATATATAATTAAAAATAAAAGCATGATAATAGAAGTTCCGTAGCTGTTTATACAATATTTGTTATTATTTCCAGCGATATTGTCAATGACCTGCGAAATAAATCAATGTTGTATTACTTTTAGCCTCGTCGTGCACTGAGCTTCAAGGATTTGCCTTCAGCCCGTGCTGTTAGCACAAAACTCACAAACAACCTTGATGAGATTAATCATAAGAAAACCATAGCTTTGGCTGTATGGAGTCAATTTATCTATCACGATTTGGTACACACGCCTGTCCGCAAGACAAGTAAGTGTTAAGGGTGTCAAGATTCTATTGTTGTTTACATTTTGTATGAGGTGCCTATAGTCGTCTTTCGTAACCAATGCTTTTAAAATTTTATCTCAAGTTTTGTATTATATTCAGTATACATATTATAAAAGTACGGAAGAGTGCTTTTTCGTGCAGAAATCTTCACGGATACCACCCTCACCAGCTACCGAGGGTGGTTGTGTTGGATTCGAACCAACCAAACAGCGCGCCGACTCAGGTCACAATTAAAGGGGCGCTTTTAGCTGGCCCCATCCTACCCCGGAAAGGGAGAGAATTGCATATTAGGGTAGTTACCATTATTTTAAAACAATACCCAATTCTAACTTCAAATATACTTTTCTTTGACAGTTCACACCAACCAACTTATTCGATGCTGCGGTAACGATGGATTCTCTTTGATTCCACGCTATATTCATCCCAGCTGTATGCCCATCACGGTACCGCACGACGATCCTTTCTACAAAGACGTCAACTGCATGGAATACACCCGGTCTGTTACAACATATCGAGGAGACTGCACTTTTGGAGCGGCAGAACAGGTTAGTTTAAAGCTTCTGTCGCATTTAGTGCTTTTAGAGGTGGAGCGGTGTATAAGGTATCTTTGAGATCTTCGGGGTTGAAGCCGACTTATTACTTGACTTGACTTACTTATTTATGCGAGCCTGTAGTACATTTAAAGATTAGGTGGCACTAGCTTGTGGCTCCTGAGACGGTCGTTCCTGTAGAAGTTCAGATAAGTCATATTAAGAGCACTAAATTTAGCGGACCATAAACTTCAATATGCAAGCTTCGAATGTGACAGCAGCTTTTAGTGTTTAAATGAAAATACGCCACGATTTCAATACTGTCTGATATAAAAATATAAGTATTAGCATAAAAGGTTGAAATATGATATGTTCGGAATTCAAATTTAGTCCTTCTATGATGACGTTTCTTGTTATGCGTAATATCTATTGTTGCACAAGCTTCGGCCTTATGCATTTGTATGCATATACCTACCTATTCTTAGAAATTAATCTTTTATGCCGATGCGTCAGTATTTTAGATCGAGTACAATGGAGTCATTACTCAATGTGCACGATGCACGGTGATCACGCTTAGGTGTCATGTCATGACAATATGACTGAGAACTATGATTCAAACGTAATTTCTAAAACACGTGTAAGGAAATTTTACTATTTTATACAGTTAACAACAACAACAATTTCTTATGTTTTTTTAATATACCTAATTTTATCTTGGGGTGTGTGTTTAGTAGTCTTAAATGAAATTTTTAGGCGTACATAATCCGAATCACAATTTTAAGGATCTATTTTCGATTAAAATTAGATTCGTTCAAATGCCGATCTCAGTTGCATTGCATTTAAAGTTTGCCGCTACTTTGCAGCCCAAGGTCCGCTAGTCTCCTCACAATTTCATCTATTTTAGTTTTCCGGGAGCAACCTCGCAAAGTAAGGCTTGCTCAATCCGTGCTAAAGAAAGTCCTTGCATAAAAGAAAAAATAAACCAAATTATGGAAAGGAGGAGACAGAGATGGAACCCCAGGCTACCGAAGTGCAAGCTTTACATGCATTTGGGGAGTTGGATGATGATGATTTAAATCAAATTATGGACAGGTAGGGTAGGAAAGCGTAATGCAGGGTTTCAAAGTGCAAGGTACTTGCAAGTATTTCCAGAATCAACAGAAAGATCGATTTACATCTTTTTTTTCCATTCCACGAACCATCTATAACAGAGCACTAATTGCTCTATTAAAAGTGTGATAAAATAACCGTTGCATGCAATCGGTAACATCGAAGTGGTTAAGATCTTGTTACACAAACAACCTTGCATAATTATGTGGAAGTTAGATGATTAATATCTGAGTTCGCTAGAAATGATAATATTCCTATCGACTTAAGCCCTAATAGGTAGGTATATCAATAATATAACAATAACTATGTACTCTACTTTAGTAACAAGGTTGAAATGCTGTTAGGTCCCGGTCGTACTTTTCATCCGTTTCATTAATCATGTGGGACCTCGCTTTAACAGGTACGGGTACGATAAACGAAATAATATTAAATTAGTGCAAAATTGTAGATTTCTTATACTTAGGTATAGGTACCTCACAAAATGTACCAGTTCTGTTATTCAAATTACAGCGATATTCGCATTTCCTGCAACCGTCCACGATTTGCATGCATTGTAAGAAGTATTCACTCATTATAATCCAAACATAACATGATAGCATATGTAGGATTTTGACATGTAGGTATGTTTACAATGAACTTAACTAGATTAATCTATACATCTACATATCAATACATCTATACTCTATAGGTACAGTCAACTCCAAAAGTAGCTTAACAAATTCTAATTTATTGATCACTGTGGCTGCTAATCCTCTCATAATTTAATGAAATTAAATATTAAAAATATTTACTTAGTGCAATGGGGACTACAAAACTACATAAAACATGAAAAATTAATACATATTTTACAACTTTATAAAAGATTTGTATATGTTAGTGTTAATCAACTTACGAGGCTGACTGTACATATAAATAAAATTGGAGTATCTGTTTGTAATATTGAAATAACCGTTTTTTACTACATGCATATGAATATAATACGGTACACATACACCAAAATAAAAATTTTCAAAATTTTTGTCTGTCTGTCTGTCTGTTTGTTCCGGCTAATGTCTGAAATGGCTAGACCGATTTTGACTGAACTGATGTAATAAGGAGTAACTTGGGCTACTTTTATTTTAGAAAAATAGCGTTGAGTCAACACTTAGCGATAACCGACATCCACGCGGCCGAAGCCGCGGGCAACAGCTAATTTATTAATAAAAACGTTGTAGGTATTATGGAAATTGCATACGTTTTGCACTATTTTGCAATTGTTTAGATACGTGACCTGATAGAAATTATCTTATTGTAGTGGAAAAATTTGATGCAAGATTTTAATCAAGATCAAATAATTTGATATAGGAAATCTTAACACAGTATATACGAAAAGTTATTCTTCAGTAATTTAACTACTTACTAGCACTTGAGGTTTAGGACACAGGGTCCTAAACTCCTGCTAATACCCTTGGGGCATAAGCCAACCTCACTTGGGGAGTCGGTGCATCTACTAAATAGCGGACGAGGCTTTGGCGCAGGTTTTCCTCTCGGGGTTGGAAGGGATAGGGCAGTCGCACGCGGAAAGTTAATAATCAGTAGATGAGTTGGGCTTGGGCCCTGAAAAAAATGGTTGGGTCTTCATACATCCAGTAATAAAGGGCTGGCAATGTGCGAATAAAAGTATGAGTTCGCTCTCTGATTTTACAACTATCAGAATATAGTCCATATAAGTTGTAATACATACCATAGGCCACTTGTTATATGGGTTACCTATTGTTTTCCATCAGATGAACCAGGCTACACATTTCCTCGATGGGTCGAACATATACGGTACGAATAGTCGAGACGCAGCGGTTTTGCGAGAGCAGATTGGGGGACTACTGAAGACTTCGACTATTGCAGAAAAGGAATACATGCCTTTGGCGACCAACCCGACAGACAAATGCCTAGTGGACAGCAATTCCAGCACTTGCTTCAATGGCGGTAAGTCTAGAAAGAACTTTGTGTAGTTATGAAGGTATCGTTTTTTGTGTGAAAGTTCCCGTGCTGTGGAGATTATGTTGGACTTGAATCAACTAAAATCACACGCTGTCCTGCGGCTCAATCACGGAGTTTTATTTATTTCTTAATCATTGTTTATTATCTGAACAGGAGACACCCGTGTAAATTCTCATCCATGGCTGACAAGCATGTACACTCTGTTGGTTCGGGAACATAACCGAGTAGCTCGCAGCTTAGCTAGTTTGAATCCTAGATGGAATTCTGACAAGTTATATCATGAAGCCAGAAGAATTGTCGTGGCTGAAATGCAACATATTACGTATAAGTACTGGCTGCCTGCATTAACCGGTACGTATTCTACGTATTACCTACTTTCAATACAAACATTTTTTATTGTTATCATGGTTCAGGAGAAGTAAAATACAAGGCCTAACCCATCTCTTACCTCTGACGTCTGTTCCATGCACTCCTACTCTAGTAAATGACAATTATGAGTGTTAGAAAATGATGCACTGGCAATTCTTTGTTGCCTGAAGTACCTAGTTCCTACTTAAGGCTGCCTGCCCGTCGTTTAAACGGAAAATCCTATGACGCGTTCCGTACATAGGTGCCTATCTAAGCAAAGTGGTGCTGCTCCCCGAATTCCAGTGACACCACTTGCTGTAACAATGTTTTGGTTAATATAGACCAGGTTTCCTACTGACTTGCTTCCAAAGGTAAACCCAGGTCCTGGTATTAGACTTTTGTAATTCATAGATCTCGACATTGCAATTTCGCCGCTAGTCCCGGTGAAATGGTACCCGTGATGTGGTTATTTCATATGGAAGAAATTACTAACAACATATTTCTGCAGCATTATATTCAATAACTGTTTATTTATCTTCAGGTAAATCATTCGAAGAATTGTATGACAGCTACGACAGTGGTTTCAATTCTGATGTAGACCCAACAATCACGAATTCCTTCGCGACGGCCGCTTTCCACTTCATCAACAGCCTTCTAGACCAAGATATAGAGTTAATGGATGAAAACAACACTGTGACGTCACATCGTCTTAAAGATCACTACTATAAACCGACACTTGTGTCACAGAAGGGCGGATTGGAAAAGACGTTGAGAGGAATGGTCAACCAGAAGAGTCAGGGATTGGATTTGAATTATGATGATGATGTAAGTTATGCTTTTGTGTCCTTTGCGTGATATAAATCATTTGATTATGCATGTGATATGCAATGAAATGTTGCATTCCCTATTTTGTTCAGACGCATCACAGTTGGACTGTTCCTCAAATGAGTTTGGAACAGGTTAGGAGAAATGTCTGACATGATTGCCCTCGATGACTGGTAGGGTGTTGCCCGTGAGGAGTACCGCACTAGGGGGGTACGTATTTGAATATCTAAAATTATAATACCTAAAGTTAAATAACCTAAGTTCAAAATACCTAAAATCTAAATACCAAATGGTTTAAAATACCTAAACCACTAATACCTAAGTACTTAATACCTAAATTTGAAATACCTATTGGACTAATTACCTAATGTTTAAAATGCCTAAAGTTAAAACAACAAAGGTTGATATACCAAAATTTAATATACCAAATGGTCAAAATACCTAATAATAATGCTAAAATAATATAATAAAATTAAAATATATATTAGTTTACAATGTATGAGTTAGAAGTACCTACAAGTTTTCTGTTCATTTCTTTCAAATAGCAACAAATTATGTCGCACAATGATTGTTGAGGGTACCCATTGTTAATTATTAAAAATTAAAAAGCATACATACTTGTGTTTTCATTTATATCTCATCATCATATCAGCCACACACAGTCTACTGCTGAACGTAGGCCTCTCCCATAGACTTCCAGAATGACCGATCTAAAGCAGCCCGCATCCAGCGTTTTAAAAAAAAGGGACACTGCCCACCCCGACTCATTTTTATAACCACACATACAAGGATTTGGAACTTCAGGATTGGAGCAGACAATCCTTGTATGAGTGGTTATAAAAAAAAAAAACCACGAAGGCTCCGCTCCGCTCCGCTCCCGCCTTAGCCTTCTAACCTAACCTATCCGAGTCGGGGTGAGCAGTGTCCCGTTTTCTTTAAGCCGTACCACATATTATTTCTTAAATTTCCGGTATTTTAATTTTCGGTATTTAGAACTTTCGATCATATAAACATTCGGGATTTTAATATTCGGCCTTCCGTTCGTAGGGCTTATGAAATTCGATAATTTCAAATTAGGCATTGTAATACGTACTCACTATAATATCAATTTGTCATTTAAAGCTTTGGGTATTTTAAAAGTAAGTCAAACAACCATTAGGTATTTAGATTTTAGGTATTTTGAACTTAGGTTTTTTAACTTTAGGTATTATAATTTTAGGTATTCAAATACTTAGCCATTTTAAACTTTCGGTATTTTAAATTTAGGTCAACCCACCATTAGGTATTTAGATTTTAAGTATTTTGAACTTAGGTTATTGAACTTTAGGTATTATAATTTTAGGTATTCAAATACGTACCCCACTAGGGGCTTAGGGAAATATTATCAAAAAGTAAATATTTAAAGCAATAAATAGGTACTTACTGTATCTTGAAGACATACATCAATTATAATTATAGGCGGTACGTAGTTATTTGATTTCGTATATAAATGTTTACAATGAATCCACGTGTACTTACAATTATCACTGAACCTAACATCATAATATTATTGTTTACATATCTCGAAGGCAATAAATATTTGCTTTGAAGTGTTGTAAAATTAAACGTTCGTAAACGTAGTAATTTGTACGTCATGAAACTCAGCAGGGCTAACATGCGCGCCACGAGATAGCTATCTCGAGGCATTTTGCCGTTTTATGTCGATATCGACTGTTGGTAACATGGCAAATTTCATGGCGATATGTCAGATGTCGCCATAACTCGACTTCGAAAAATCATCTCTACTTAGTGTCCGCAAATTGTAACATACGTACCCTTATTTACTCGAATTTTGACATTTAAAATGTTTTGTCTCTCGTCTTTCATTTGGTCGACGAGAAGTTATCTCGTGTAAACTTTTCTTGTGCTCGGTTCATTTTGGATCAAAATTTAGTACCTTTGTGCGACTGCAAGCAATTTTCGACCTTAATGACATTTCCTTTGTTACGTGTCTTTTCGCATTAATTGATGACGCTGATCACGAATATAAGAAAAAAAAATCGATAGCATGTCATGTCAATAAGGTCGAAAAATTTTTGCACTATTTTTTCTCTTTTTTCATACCTAGCATCCCTAACTAGTCTGTGCTTTCGAGCAAATGGCCGTATCGGGCCGATTTTATCGGATAAATGTTTAAAAAATGTGTATGCCATAGACAACAATTGAAAAAGTTTGACGCGATAAAATATGTCGGCGTTACTTCGCTCGAGAAGACTCGAGATGATATCTCATCTCGATTCGAGATATTTGACGACGCGCGCATGTTAGCCCTGCAGGAACTATTTACTGAACAAATTCAATGCTGAGACGAGAATATACCGGTCTATTTTTTTGTATTTTGTCGTCAATGCTTAAAAACAGGCAAACAGGTGGACAACTAAGGTGTTCCTATAAGGTCTAGGTCCTAGACCTTAAAGGAACACCTTGGTTCTAGGTTTCAGTTTTGAAGATCTAATCTGGGTGGCAGGCAGTGTTAGGCAAAGTTTATCTTATACATTCGATTGTGTTATTTCTCGTGAAAATAATAGTTGTAATCGTGTAAATTAGTTTGGGTATAACGGTCTATGAGCTTAAATTAAATAGTCATTGCTCGTAATAAAAAATCAAATAAATTATTTTGTTTGTTGCTCATCAACGTAGGTATAGCCCTTTTGAGTTTGTTGTCTATGGTTATAAGTACTTACATTTAAGCTAAATTATTATGTTGTCGTCAATACGAGTAGGTATTCAATTGTTAGAAGCCAATGTGTTTGTTATTGAGTCTAATTGGTGATTCCAGTAAGAGGGCTCGGCTCTAACCATTGACCTCCATTGACATTGACCCTTTAATAAAACAGATATTGCCTATGAACATAATGTTTACAATATTCACAAATGCTTTTACATACATAACTATATATCAGTTATTTTTTGTTCCGTGTTATGAGATTGAGAATAGACAGGCACCGACCGAGAGATTTTTCCACTATATGAATCGCTTTCTCTACTTTCACGAATACAAGATACCATAGACCTCCCCCCCCCCTCCCCCCTAGTAGCAATTCTTTGGTCGTTGTTGTGTAGATAATTTATTACAGGCGTCAACGTATATTAACATGCATACCTACATTTTCTTAGTACCAATAAGTCTTTATTTGATAAGTTAAGCTAACAAACTACTGAATGAAATTTACATTGATAATTATATTCCATTCTATTATACAGACGTAGGTACTGCCTTGTCTTGCCTGTGAGGGGCTTGCTTGATTATTTTTACCTATCTATTATTCATTTTAAATGGCTGATAAGGTGCGACCCCTGTTAGGTACTTGACCCAAAAATCGTAAAACGGAAAATGTTAGAGTATTGTTACTAATGATAATAAGTATTAACACTGTCTGCCTCTTAACTTAACAAAAAAATATGTAAGTTAAAATTAATAATATCTTCTTCATTTCTATTCACAGCTGCGAAACAATTGGTTAGGAGGCTTGGATGTTCTGGCAGTGGACATCCAGCGTGGCCGCGACCATGGTTTGCCTGGGTACACCCAGTACAGGGCAATCTGCGGTCAACTACCTGGCACCAGTTTTATGGATCTCGCTGACACCATACCTCAAGAGGTATGTATAATCTATATATAATCTACTCATCATCATAATATAGCCACTCACAAAAGGGAGAAGCGATACCCTCTCGCATCAAGCGAATAGAGGCATTCTTCCTCCGTCGCACCATTAAAAGTTGGAATGCTTTGCCCGCGCATGTTTCCCTCTTCTTACAATCCAGGATCTTTTAAGGGTAGCGTGAAAAAGTATCTGTCAAGGCCATTAAGTAAAGGACCATCATTTTGGGATCAACAGCAACTCAAATTGTGGTCCGTACCTGCTGGACTGCACCTTTGCTTTTTACCATATAGCGGGGTGCAATCAATTGACTGACTAAATAAATGTAAAAAAGACGGGTTGCACTCTGGGAGTGCCGGCAGAAGTGAAAACATTTTCTTTTTTTCTTTCTTCGTTTTATACTTAGAAAAAGATAAAAAAGAACATACCATACCATACCTATAATATAGCGCTAATCATAGAACCTATCACTTATTTTCTGCTAATTTTCTGTCAGAAGAAATTATAAATTATGAAAAGAAAAATAATCACAAAAAATAATAAATTGCAGAAAGAAAAAATAATCATAAAAGTAATAAATTACAAAAAGAAAAAATAATCACCAAAAGTAATAAATTATAATAAGAAAAAACAATCACAAAAAATCCCTGAAGGCCAGGTGGTTTGAACCCGATACTATCTGAAACTATAAGGACTTACATTCGAAGTGCTTACCGTTTAAGCTACGACGCTATCTATTGTAAATTGCAAAATAGATAGTCTGTACCAATCTTGTATCTATCTAATCTTTAAAAAAAAAAAAACTTGTATGACGTCAGTCGTCGGTTACGGTTCAAAGGTCAACTAATCCTGACGCTTCCTTAACATTTTACACCCATCCAACGCCGCTAAAGAAGTTTTCACTTCAAAAATAGAAATTTTCCAATTGCATCCAGTGTTTGTACTTTTGAGACCAAGGCTTTAATGATATAGGTATATGTTTTACCAGCCCCCCTAGCATGACCATCATAACACGATATGATAAAGCGTTTTATCCACGCCAACTGTCAAAATCTGATAAATATCGCCGCCATGTTGAATTTTTATCGAAACAGCGAGCATAACCGTGCCCAGTGACGTCACGTGTTATGATACGTTACAATAGATAGAAGAGCGAGCACGACAGTCGATTATTTATCGAAAAGTCGAGCACGACCAACTATTGGTGGATATAAAAAGTTACGTTTATCGATTTTTGACATTTAGTCGTATTATTTTATCGACGAGGTTTAGAGTGCGTGATATACTCGATAAAATATAACAGTCACCAGTTTGTAGTCATTAACTGATTTTAAAAGGTAAGAATCATTTTTATGATTGTTGTGTAAATGTATATAAAAACACAGAAAATAATTAGATATTACAACTCCTATTTTCAGTTACAACTTCACAAGTTAAGCTTCACCTAAAATCTTTTAATATGGCTAGACCATACATAAGAATTAATTAACTTGCCGTGGAGGACAAAGAAGTGAAAAAGGAAGAGAGGACCCTAATTAGAGAAATTAGCAACGAATTTCTATATATTTTAGGTCAATATATTTAAGGTCGTAAAAAAGAAGAAATGAAATGGAATAAAGTGTACTTATACCATAATAACTTATGTTAATATCACAATCAATGACTGACTCTATCCTATCACTCATCAGAGGCACTTTCCATTGGTCAATAGACTTATCCGAGCCATGTTCACTCAACATAGCCCGGAGTTCTTCCCACTATGGCGCACTAAACTCCCCATGCGCCAATCGGGGATGGATCTGCATGTACTCAGTCAGTAGCGTCAGCTGCTGCGCTGTACTGCGAGTTCTAAAAGACAACGAATTTGAACAGAGTTAACCGAGAGACAGACAAAAGTATATGTAAAAATTTGAACTTCAAAATGCAAACTTTCTAAGTTCTAAACGGCGAGGCAATTAAAAGAAACTACCCGTGTTTTTCCTTTGTTTTCCATTATTGTGATGAAACACATCAAACAAATAGGTAAATAAACTTTCAACGGTTTTTTGTTGTGTTATGGCGATCCGGTTCCAAGAAAAGTAAATAAACAAGGTGTGATAAGACAAAGACAGGTCGGACAGGTCCACAGATTACACACGCACGTCAAAAAAGGTGATTAAAGGTGCAAAAAAAAACAAAAAAGAGTGAGTGGCAAGTGAATGATGATTGAAAAATTTTATTAGTCCTGGCAGCATTGTTAGTCCATATCGCGAGGCTTATCATTTCATAACACGTGATAAATTTTATCATATCCTATCATATCATATCGCTACTTCGGTCATGCTCGCGAAATCGGTAAAAATGTTGGTGTTATATGATACGATATCTTTTATCGTATATCTACGAAATGTGGTCATGCTAGGGGGGCAGGAGTGACTGCTTTTTGGTCTCCTAACCCCGAGAGGAACGCCAAAGTCTCATTCTTTACGTGTCAAGTGTACTGACTACTGTAGGTTAACTTTTCTTATTAACCTTATTATACCAACCCTTATCGACAAGTGGCAATTCGTCGGCCGGTGTTTTTTTAACTTCTTCAAAATGGCCTTTGCAGCGAATCGCCACAATTTACCAATGTCAAGTAAAATGTATTATAAAATTATTAATGGCGAGACGCCAATGTCAAGTGTACCAGAACCACGTTAGCCACGCCAGTAAATTTATTTCCTCGCGTGTGTTTGAATGACGAATGCATGGGTTTTGACGTTTATGACATGCGTTTACAACTGTCATATACGTCAAATCCCCGCCATTCTATTCTACCAAACGCCGGACAACGAATTGTCACTTGTCCGAACTGAAGCATTGAAGGTAACAACATCGCAGTTTACGTAATTTCCGGAAATACAACAGTCCCTTCTATAGGAGTGACAATTCGTTGGCCGGCGTATTGTAGAATAGAATGATTAATGTATGGAGTTGAAATATATTTTGATTATTTTTTAATACCACTGTGGTGGCAGACAAGCGCACGGTCCACCTGATGGAAAGCGATTACTGTGGCCTATGGACGTGTGCAACACCAGCGGAGCACACTCATGCTGCCGACCCTGTTACCACAGAGAGTTTCTGTGTCGTCAGTGTAGAAGACAAAGCAGGAATAGCCTTTGATCTTCCAACTGCCAGCACTAAAACTTTCCAGTGAGCTCTGGCTACTTGCTTCATGATTATGACGTTTGTTAATCCCGTACATTAATCAATCCATATATTCTACAAACATATTGTCAATTTTCTAGAGGGTCTGGAGCCCTTAACATTTCTTCTAACACCATATAATACATATGTTCTTGTTTATAGACAGTAGACAAACTATCACTGCTCTACGAACAGCCTGGTGACATCGACTTGCTGATTGGTTTGATGGCTGAGAAACCCATTCCTGGATCGTTACTTGGGCCGACAGCCACTTGCTTGATAAGTGAGTATCGTTTTTCTATATAAGTTCTTCAATAAATAATAAAAAATGAACCGAAATTAATAGTTTAATAAATAATAAGAAAATAATTGAATGAAATTTTGAAGCATTTACTATGCTAACTTTTCAAATCGATTAAGAATGGAAAAAGTGAATCAAGTCAAAGTGGCTCAACATCATTCATTGTTTCCGATATTTCGTATGAATGTTGGTAGATGGCTCCTACCGTCGCCCTAAGACGGTAGCATAGGAGAATTTGGATAGCTTCAGGTGTGGCTCGGTGGCTCAGTGGTCAGAGCATTCCCCCTGTAAGGGAAAGATCGTGGGTTCGAGTCCCACCTGAGCATTCACTTTTTCCATTCTTAATCAATAAGAAAATACATTAACTCGTGATAAGTACCTGATTTCATAATTTGTTCTGTTTTTACAGAGGAACAGCTGTGGCGTACAAAGTCTGGCGACCGATACTTCTATACCCACGGGGATGAAGCTGGCGGTTTTACAAAGAGGCAGCTCGTTGAACTGAGGCGTGTTTCACTCGCTAGGCTGCTTTGCGATAACGCTGAGATAAGCAGCATTCAGAGGGATGTCTTCCAGCCTTCTTCTGACGTGTAAGTGTTTTTGAAATGTTGATGCACTACAGTAGCGAGGGGTTCCTATAACCCGATTCTTGTCGGCTTCCCTTTTGTATAAATGGCAGAGATGTTTAAATTTGATAAACTATATTGAGGTAAGAATTTTCCACCGGCTTAAATTTTGAAAATTTTCACTCTTAGGTACTGATGCACGATCATTCTATTTTATATTGCTCGTTCAGTTGAAGCGTCGTTAGCTTAGTGGGTAAGGAATCGGTCTTGAGATTGAAAGGTCCCAGATTCGAATCCTGCCTATTACACTATCGATGTGAACTCACTCCTAACACAAGCAATATAGTTTAGTGGGAGTAGTTACAGAAACTACTAATAATTTGGTATTAATATTCTTTTGAAAGAATAATATTTAATATAATTATAATGTTATCGGATTCAAGGTAGTATATAGGTTTTATTGGTTTCGTATATGGTTTTCGATTAATTATATAGTGTATCGTATTTTCTCTCTTATTTTATACAGAATAATACCCAGACAATATTACAGTTAATTACGCCAAGTTTATAAATCTCTTCTCACTTTACAGCAATCCAACGGTGTCTTGTGAAGAAATAAAGAAGATGAATTTAGAAGCTTGGCAAGATCCAGCGCAGCAACCAGACATATTCACTCGTACTAAAAAATGGATAAAAAATAAAGTTAAATAATACAGGCAAAGGCAATAAATAGAGATGAGCTTAGCAAAAGGGCAAAAGTGCAGGTATATACGGTATAAGGTCACGGTTACGTTCAATCGAGGGCCCGTTTCGTGCTTATAATATTGGACATAAGATTTTCTAAAAATGTAAGATTTAAACTAAATTAAGTCAGCATCAAAAGTGGTGGCACTTTCTACAATTTATTGAGTATTTACCTATTGCAGAGCTTTCATACAAGATCTAGGTATTTCAAAATTTGTTTGTAGCCAGATATTTTTGATGCCGACTGTACAGTAAATATTCTTTTAATGCCAATAGTTGTAGTAAGACTGTTTAAGTTTGCATATTAAATAGTTTTCTAGTAAAGTGACGAAGGATGAGGAGAGTATAGTGTGTACTAAAACACGGAAATCTCAACAGGTTTTCGAGTTGTTTTAAAACGACTATACTTACTGAAATATGAGGACTGTATTCGTAAATAGGAGTTTAAACTTTTTGTAAGAGGCTATTATATATTGATGTCCTCTGATACTTAAGATTAGTTTGTTAAATTATTTTAATACTGTTATGGTTGTACCGTGTCGTACAGTGGCTGTGATAAGTGGTTCAGTCCACTAACTCTGAAGAAAGTCTCGGAAGCAATGCAGTAGTTCACGGTATGTTCTCAGTAATTAGTTATCTGTGGGCCTACCCTGCGTGCCAAAAGAGTTCGTGTTCCAAGTGAGAGAGAGAGAGAGGGGTGCCTAGTGTATCTATCTATATTCTTTTTATGCGTGCGGTAAATCTCCATGGATACCCCCCCCCCTCACTGGAGCTGGAGGGGGAGGTTATGTCGGACTCAAACCGACTAAACCGCACGCCGTCTGTGGGTCGTTGTGCTAGGCTGAAGGTGAGGTTGACTCCGACATGTCCCTCGCACCCGGGCTGACCCTGGGCCATCCCTCTCAGTCTGGCCCTCCTCGGAAGGGGGAATCAAGCGGTTCCCGTCTTGCCCCCGGTATGGCATCGTACGATGCACGCACCCTGCTTCTGTTAGGGTGACAGGCGGCTCCACTCGTAACCTTCAGGCCCGCGCTCATGGGGCCCCCCATGGTCGGAGGTCGTATAGCTGTATAACTCTATCCTCCATTTTCGCGTGGTAGGCCCACTGACCATGATAACAGCGTTGTTAATTTTAGTGAGTGTTGTATCATTTTCTCTGCTGTCTTGAGTCCGAGTACATTCTTTTTTCTTCTTATTTTTTTAGTTTAAGTTCTTAGTGACGTTAATTTATTCGTGAAACTTTGTTTAGATACGTACTATATATGGTCATAGATATGTAATAAGAAATAAGAAGCTAGAGATTTAAAATTTCGATGGTATATTTTGACATAAACTAGCCCTCGATTCTGCTAATGCATAACCATGGTCATACCACGGACACCGTAAGTCAAAGTCAAAGATTTTTATTCAATCTAGTTAGTACAACATTATTGTTTCTCTTTTACGTCAATAAATTCTACTTAACCTAGGCTAACCTTGGAAGCGTCCAAGGCGCTGGTGGAGAAGAAACGGCTTAAAAAAATTAATTTTATTTGTGGAGTGAATGACAAAGTGTAATGAACCTCGTTTCGTTTAATTGTGAAATTTAAACCTATGTCAATAAAAGATAAAGTTTAATGGCATTTTTTGCAGTGTCCGTGGTATGCTTTAGTAGAATCGAGGTCCAATTATAAGCTTGCTTTGTACCATTTCCTACATAAGTTATCTGATTCATTCGAAATTTATTTACGTTGAAATTGCAATACATTAGTTACTTTTTAGTTATGTTCTTTTATACGCCATTAAAATGTATTTTTTTTAAATAGAATTCTTTTATTTATAATATACCTTATTTGCGATGGAGCTTCGCTTTCGTCATAATTTATTTGCAGATGCAAAGTATAATACTGGGTGCTTTAGGAAATCCTTTTTTTTTGGAAAGTTCACGGGTTACGCCCCACAAACATTTAAGCGCTTATTGAAGCTTAAATGCAATCCAAAGAAATATAACAGCTACAGGGCTACAGCAGCAACACAACTTTTGGCGATTAAATAACGTAGATAAGCGAAATATTTCTCTTAAAGCTATACAACAGAATTAAAAGGGTGATAACAGCGTGATTTTAACGCTTAAAGATCTACTTTAGCAATGTTTAACTCTAAAAGACCACCAAAGCATCTTGTTTTTTTTTTACGTGCGGGAAATCCTCACGTATACCCACCCCTCCGGAGCCGGAGGGGGAGGTTATGTCGGACTCGAACCGACTAAACCGTCTCTGGGTCGTAGTGCTAGGCCGAAGGTGAGGTTGTCATGCGACATATCCCTCGCACCCTGGCTGACCCAGGGCTATCCCTCTCGGTCTGGCCCTCCTCGGGAGGGGGGACCACGCGGTCCCCGGAGCATCTTGTGTTATAGGTTTTAGTGAATCTTGCAACTATAAGATCCATATAAGAAGTAAGCATTTACTAGAACCTCCTAACTCTAGCCACGAACCCTAAGGTGGTACAAAAGCGATAATTACCACTACCAGTGCTACAATTTTTTTTTATTACTGTTCACTTAGAGTTTTATAACTCTCTTATATTACTGAAAGTGGAACAGTAGGAACATTTTGCACTTTTATAGAACTTTAGGTGGAGAAATAGAGCTTAATACCACTTCTGTACCCAGCGACTGATCAAGAGTTCTGACCGCCCTAGGCTAATTATGAGGACGCGCCCCCGCCAGGTGTGTGTGTTACGGACGGCCTAAAAGTACTAAGTGAATAGAGTAGTAGTGTGAAAATTTCAACATGGTTCATACTACCTATAAAAGTTTTCAGATCGATCTACAAGCGAAACTAACGTTGTCCTTTAATCTGCATGACATTCAACCTTAGGGTAGCAAACCATTTTTGAAGCTGACCTTACATAAAGGCAAAGTACCTCACGCATTATAAGACCAAAATCATGACATGTGACTGCAGGCTACCAAGTAGGAAGCCAAATCCATGTCGTGTTTGACCGCATGACTTGTATTGGCTCTATACAACTTAACTGCCATTGCCATTGACCATGAGCGTGGTCATCTAGTGTGTGAAGTTGCTATGACTTGAGTATTTTTAAAATATTTACACTTCTGTTATTTAAGAAAATGAGGAATGGCATCATACAAGTGAAACATTTTTGCAACTGAAAAATGATTTATTTGAAAATTTAAGTATTTATTATTAGATTATACAAAAATCCTTTTTCGTGCTTTAGCGTTTGAAAATCTTTCCACAATTTTTTCAAATTTATTAGTTTGTAAAAAAACACTTTCTATGTACATTGGCGAGAGCGCTGCAAGTTTTTGGTAGCGGAGTGTAGAGCGCAAGTAATTTTTTACTCATTTTAGTGCTGAAAAAGACCTTTCGCCGTTGCAGTTGGTAACACTCATTATCAAAAAAAAATCTTAATATTATCTCCACATTCGTGAACATGCATGAAATATTTAAAACTTTTTATTAACTGCAACAAACCCTGTCTGTCAGAAATAAAATGCTCGGCCTCGTTGTCAGATTTTAAAAACTGCGCCAAATGGACGCAGTCTTCTGCAAAGGTTTCTTCTAAACTCAGTGACATATAGTTGTTTTAACTCCTTTGGTTTGCTCCTAATAAATTCACTTTCGTCTTGTTCATGCCGTTTCCATAAGAAACCAAACATTGTGTTTACTGTGTTCTAAATAATTTTACGGTTTTTTAGATGCACTTTAAGACAAATAGCTGCATAATAATTATATCAACGATGAAAAATCGTCTCCCTTCTAACTCAATGTGACCCGTTGTAATTTCATCAAAATAAAATTTCGTTATCTTTCTTCTTCTTCTCACATCTTTTTTCTATGTGGTCACTTCGCATCTCTTGATTGCCTCTGATTCAAAACTCTTTTTTGTCACGCAACGTATCAAGCTAAGCATGTAATCATAAAGAGTAACAACGCTAGATAAATCAACACAACTTGCTTGTACCAAAAGCACAACATTATTGTGATTTCTAGAGTTTTAATTTTTACACGCTTTCAATTAGGTTCACCTGTATGTTTGTTTGTTTGTGACCAACTGCCTTGGGCACGATTTTGACCCACATTAAACGGCCAGCTTTCGTTCAAAATTTTGTAAATTTATCGAGGACCGATGACAATACACGAATTATTAGCTTTATTAGAAAATAAATTAATAATAGTGTAAATATAAACATGTATTTTATTTAAAAAAAAGCGTGGGGTGCTTTTTTAAGATATTATCAAAATAATAATCACTCTACTCATATCTGTCAATAAAATATTTATAGCTATTAACACCAAGCACACCACGCTTGGTTTTAAAAAAATATATTTTTTTTAGTTCAGTTCTCTATAAAAGCGTGTATTTTCTTAAACTATTATTTTTCTAATATTTCTTTTGCTTCTATTTTGGTCTCCTTACTTTGATTTTCATCTTTGCAAATGGAGTTTCCAGAACTTGTTTGTATGAACTGTATAAGGCTTTGCTTGCATCTGCTCACGCACTCCATCGAGTTATCGATAGATTTTTTATTGCCGTAGATCCAGAAAAAAAATTGTTTAGTTGTTGTTCCAGTGTAGAAAAAAGCAACTAACTTGTCACTACTTTCCGCGGCAGCCAAACCCGAGAGTTGCAGATAATGAGCTGCGCACAAGGAACAAAAGTAGCCAATGGATTTACAGTTTTATTTTGACTAAAGAGCTTTGTATTGACCAGACATATTGCTAGCATTATCATAACTTTGGTCACGACAGTCTTTAATATCAAGTTCCAAAGTTTTATTAACTCTCGCAAGAACAGCCTTCTCCATGTCCTCACCTTTATGATCGCAATTGGGTAACAATGTGACAAAACGTTCGACAGTTTCTCCGTCAGGCAAAATATAACAAATCATAAAAGTCAACTGATCGGTGTGTGAAATATCTGGAGTAGAATCAATGCTAATCGAATAATATTTAGTTATTTTTGCACTTTTTAAAATATCAAAATTTATTTTTAAATTTAGGGACTCTCAAGCGCTTTTAATTTTAGTATTTTGTCTCGGGCTAGTTGAAATATGTAGGGTAGATGCAATGATGCTAGGTCAGTGCATGCGAAGACACGATTTCAGCGCGCCGCCCCTCCAGATGCTTGCGCCCTAGGCTGCAGCCTAATTAGCCTAAGGGTTAATCAGGCCCTGTCTGTACCTCTTATTTATACTTGTTATTGAAATCAATGATGGCAACATGTTTAGGTTACAGAATGAATTGACTTAGGTTAAAAAAATATAAGAAAACATGGTTTTGTGTTCTTCTCATATTAGTACGATACCTTGAACTAGAATTTCACAATAACGTTTCATTAGATTATAACAAAAGTATATATAGGTAACTCCATAACTAATAAAATATTTATTTTCCGTAAATAGACAACAGACATCGGGTGCTTGAAAAATTAGTTAATGATACTTATTCACAATGTATTTATCTTCGCAGTAATCGCAGTCAATATGTGTCCAATTTCAAACTAAAAAAGATATTAGATTTCACTGTCACTACTTTAACAAATGGCGGGCACCGTTTAGGGTTCGACCCAAATAAACAGAAGTTATAACAAGCGCTAGAACATTTTCAACATCTTAAGGATATTTTTTTATTTCATTAAGATGTTGAAAATGTTCTAGCGCTTAGAGTATTTACTACCCTCTTAGCACCCGAAGAGTTAATACAGAGATTATTGTATATGTATCGTAATAAATATTATTGTATATGTAGTTATAACTGTTGTAGCTCCGTTTTAGCTCTATTATACTCCAAACCTATGCCGAAACTCTACAGCCATTTTACTACCTAAAGCCTAAACTAATATAAAATGTGCCAAAATAAGGGCTTCCGAGGTGGCATATCACGCTCTAACTTCAATTCTCAATAGACCTTCTATAACTCTTTTCTTAGCGCCTTAATGTCAGTTGGGCGTGCTCCTTTTTATGCCTTAGGTGGCAGACAAGCACACGGCCCATCTGATAAGAAATGCGTTCTAACGGTGCTCTATGAACGCGCGAAAAACCAGGATCTCACACTCTTGAGGCTTTACAAAAATCGAAGCAAACTGCTACTGCATCTTAGCTAGAATATTTGACAACTTCATATCTGAAAAACATGGATTATGCATGATCGAAATTGGAAACTATATCACATGCACATTTGTTTAGAATAAAATTATTTTTTAACGGAATCTCTTGCGTTTTATTTAGTAATATAGATAATAAGAGAGAGATGTTAGTAAAATAGCATAAAAATACCATGGATTAGGAGTGTCACGAACAGAGCTGGGCATTAACTTGGTAATCCATTAATCGTTATTTACGAAGTTAACATTTAGAGTAACGGAATAACTTTCAAGTTAACTCAAAAATATGTAAACGGACTCGTTAACTTCCGTTAAAGTTCCCAAATTCCGTTAATAGTTAATCCCACGTTTTGGGAACGTTACAGCTCCAGTAGGCGCAGTGAGACTGCTGGAGATGCAACGCTTCCCAAACGTCGGTATTGCTCGTTCCATATATTTTGGACGTAAATTGTGACATAAAAGGCTTATTTTGTAATGATCCATGCTCGGTGAATTTGAGCTCGTCCACGGCCGGTAGAACCCCGTACTATCCTCATACATCCAAGAAACGTGTTTGGCGCGTATAGAGCACACACATTTTGTATTACAATATAGTTGCCATAGAAGACCTGTCCTTTAATGTATTTTCTTAAATATGTTCTGTTATTCTATGCATACAGACTGTCATTAAAGGTTTGTTTTTAATTTGATTTAAATCTGTGTAAATACCAAATTGGTGACGTGACAAAGAGATTTCGTTGACCAGCTTTGTTTTTAACCGAGTTCTTTAATAAAGAAAGTCTCTTTAAAAAAAAACTTTTACAAATTCTTTTTTTATTATTATATATGATGATAAACTGACAATTACGTTGGTGTTTAATCTTGAAAGCACCGCAAAATTTCTCTAGAATGTCTGACATTGACACTAAACTTCAACCGGCCCAACCAGAACAATAAAAAACAAGCAAACTCCAAACATGGAAGTTCCGGAGGTAGCTAATTTCGTGGCCCTATTTTTTAAATCTTATCAACTCTGTAAATCTAAATTAACTTTATCTTGGTGCGAATTTTCTCTTAGACTCGTGTAAAAGGTGTGAAATTCATCCTATGTCCGAGTATTCTTTAGTTGCAGGATTTTTGTAGTAAATTCATTAAATTTTAATGACCTGTCAATTGAATGAAATGTCGATGATGAGTAACATCGAAAATCACACAAAAAATTAGATAGGCTGTTATTCGTGGATATTCTATGGAAAAAAAAACCAACAAAAAGGTCATAAGTTATGTAAGAATGGTCTGATTCATTAGTTTAATTTCTTTCTCTTCATCTGAGCCCCAGTGCCTATTGGTATAGTTTTTGTCTTTTGGGCTTGGTATAGGTACTTACATACTTTGAGGAATGGCCTGGGCAGAAGTAGATGTCAAGTTTAGTTGTGAGTTTTACATTTTTTTCTTTAGGTGCGTTTGGCATTTTTTGTTGAATATTTTTTGAGATGGAAAAACAAGCATTGAACTCGCGACACCGCTACTAACACCCTTTTGTGAGAGATTGGGATAATTCAGATGTGATATCTCTTTACATAAGTATCTGCATATGTCTACTAATTGGTAAAGTTTTCTCACTTCTGTAGGCACTCTCGGAGTGATGTAAAAGCGATGACAGGCTGTTTGCTACGATAAACGACATAGGCGCTATCACAATTATATTTTATGGTAGTAAGAAATCCTTATAGTTTAATTATTGTTAATGATAACGGATTCAAATTTACAACGTATGTTAAATTATTTCAAGCAAAACATATGAAATACAGGTACTACCTTCTCTACCGTTTATCTGATTATTGTTTTGCAAGTTCCATTTTAAACAGTTTATAAATAACTAGCTTTTCCCCACGGTTCCGCCCGCGTGGATGACGGTTATCGCGACCAAACATAGCCTATGTCCTTTCTCAAGGTATAATCTACCCCTATACAAAATTATTAAATAGTGGTTTATGCGTGAAAGACGGACAATCAGACACACACATACAGACTGACCCTTTCATAGTATTAGTATGGATAATTTTGGACATTGACTTTAACTAAGCAAACATCTGACAAATTTCACAGCCTAGAATTTTAACTATTGGAGACATACACGGATAAACTATCAGCTTTTCTATAACCAAGGTCTGACAAAGTAGTATAAAAAGTAGAATTTATAGGTAGGTACCTACTATTTATTGTAAATAGTGGCGGACCTCTGGACTTGTTAATCGTCTGGAAGCGACCCCTAAATAGTTGTTCACACTGTTCACCAATCAAAACCCGTATCAACCGAATGATAACCTTACATTGAACATTTGTAGAACACCTCAATACCTCTTGTCAAACAAAGGATAAGTATAATTATATAGAGCGGGGCTCACCGCAGTCAAAATGGTGTCCAATTACGCAATCATGTGAACTAATCATGTGCACAGATTAATCTGTTGTTGTTGGGGATTGAAGCGACTTACAGTAAATAGAGACATTTCCTTGATAATTGGTATGCATATTGTAGATACTGAGATGCTAAGTTTCTAATCATTTAGTATAGTGTTTCTCAAACTTTTTAATAACCTGGCTTAGTTATTTTAATAATTTATAGTATATAAGGGTTTAGATGTAATAGTTAGGCAACATAAACAATCGTTATTAATTACGACACTTACGTTGTTTAATCTTTGAAATGGTATTTTCAACGGTACCTACTAAAGGTGTGTATCAAATACAAATACAGTACCTAGTAAACGAATCAATTAACAGGAAGGGGCTAAAATTTAAATTGTGACACATTTCAAATTGCCCCACTTACGCAAGAAAACTGACCAATCCTGTCAATAACATGATGTTATTATCAGCGTGAGGATCGCAAAAGATCATATTATTATCAACGACACGGTAACATATTCAAAACAATAACAATTCAAGACAAGCATTTGTAGCTTTAAAAATAAAATAATATTTGACTAACTAACGTGGCAGAACAAATCGTTTTCGCATTATTGCTCCGGATACTATGGTTAAGTGATCTGTATGTAAACAAATTGACTTACTTACGTAATTTCGCGAGACCAAGGTAAATTTCGTTTCCAACGTAATAAATGAAGTTGTCAAGGTAAAGCTCTCATTCGAAGTCAAAACAAATGTATTACAACATTGAGTTACCGCAGCGGAGCTTTGTACACGAGAGATATTTCTCGGATTTTGGATGTCCATGATATTGACATTACAGATTAATATTCATAGAAATATTGAGACCACCTTGTTTGATTTAATTACACAGTTGGTGTCTATAGATTAAATTGTAGGTACAGATGGCGACAGTTAGACATCTGATTAAATGCTATGGTGGCGTTGCCGGGAGTTCTTGTTTGAATTGAATGCGAGACAATAAAAAACCGGCAAGTGCGGGTCAGACTCGCACACGAAAAGGTCCGTGCCTTATATGCTTTTAGTATATATTAGTTGTTAAAGCGAAAACAGAAAATATGTGAAAATTTCAACTGTCTAGCTAGTTATAGTAAGAGGGTTCCGTTTTTACTTTTTGGGCCCGGAACCCTAAAGATGATTATTAGTCGTATAGACTAGTTGAACTATGGGACTTGGAAGCATCACCTGCCGTTGCGTTGCTGTCTCAGTGTCAATAGTTTTGGGGGTGATGTCTGAGATCTCACTCCTGGAAGAGAGGAAACAATGACTCAAGTGACAAAACAGACCAAAAATAAAAGAAGTAAAGGTTTTCTATTTGAACTATCGGGATATTTACTATGTGTTCCGTGATCATGGTGCTCGCAACAGCGCCGAAATATCGGAAATTTCAAACAATACATGGTAAATATCCCGATAGTTCTAATAGTATTGTGAGTGACCATGATAGTATAGGTTTCATTTGTCCTTTGTCATTTGTCTGTGTGCAAGTACTTAATTATTTCGTAAATTTTGTCATTATATGCGCTGCAAAAACTGACTAAATTTTCGAGATTTTATAAAAAAATACATGTAGATAGAAGAGAAAGCTCTGATATCCATGAAGTAATAAACATTTTATTTTCGCAAAAATGTTGGAAATATTTTTTTTTAGATAGCCCGCCTATATGTAGGAACGATTGTATTCCTGCTGAACGATGCTTTCCACTGTGATATCTGCTAAATCAGGAGGACCCGTGGAAAGCTTCCAAGTAACCCTCAACAGGGCGTCGAAATTCTCGTCCAAGCACCTCAAGCCGCTTCCCTGGGTCTGCTTCTGCTGGTACAACGGTTAGCCTCAATCGTCATCTTTAAGCTGGCGGTAATGATGGATGGAGATCGTTCCGTGATCTCCACGGCCTGATGCGCTTTCTGTGGCATCAGAGAGTTTACCACTCTGCTCTGGTACAGTCAGCAAGATCAATAAGATAAGATAAGATAAGATAAATCTTTATTGTACACCAATAAATTAAAGTACATGTACGGACAACATTATGAAAAAATGTACAAATGGCGGCCTTATCGCTACAAGCGATCTCTTCCAGGCAACCTTTGGATGGACATGTTTTAATTATTTTAACAATAATAACTTACGGGCAGTTATTAATGTAGTCACAAACTTAAAAATATATACACACACACACATATATACATATATAATCCAATAGTAATTTACATAAACCTAAGTACATACTTATATTCAATTTTTATAATTTTTTACATAAATGTACACATACATATGTTACTTATAAATAAATATTCAATATACACACAGCAAGTGCATACCTACACAACGCCACATGGCAAAGTCACAAGGAACTCAGATAATGTTCCTTTACCAGTTTTTTGAAAGTGGCCAAGGATTGTGCGCGTCTAATGGTTACAGGTAAGGCATTCCACAACCTTACAGCCTGGACAGTGAAGGACTTGTCATAAAAAGTTGTGGAATGGGAGGGTGTGGACAATTGCAATGTTACTGACGACCTCAAGGACTTCGAATGTGTGTCATTAAGGAACACGAAACGTTCTTTTAAATAAGTAGGCGTACGGGGATTGAAGAGAATACTGTAAAGCATGGAAAGAATATGAGCATTCCGTCGAAGACGAATTGGGAGCCACTTGAGCAAGTTGCGAAACTGTGACACGTGATCATATTTGCGAAGACCAAATATGAATCTAATACAGAAATTTTGAAGGCGCTCAAGCTTATCAAGTTGCTCCTCGGTGAGATTAAGATAGCTGACATCAGCATAGTCAAGTAGTGGAAGAAGAAGTGATTCAGCAAGTGCAAGTTTAGTGGCTGTTGGTAGGAAGTTACGCAGTCTACGCATGGAACCCGCTGACGCAAACAACTTGCGGCTAACTTCTCGTATTTGTGGGTCCCAGGATAGTGTCTTATCTATCCGTATACCAAGATTTTTTACCTCTCTACTTATTTCAATGGCGACACCGTTAAAAACTACGTCTGGTAATTGTGACCAGTCTATTCGGTTTATCATCCCGGAGCTGCCCAGAACAATAACCTGAGTCTTAGATGGGTTTACCTCAAGTCCATATTGTTTACTCCACTCGCATACTTGTGTCAAATCTGCGTTTATAGTAGAGATGGCAGCCGGCAATTCTTGTAAGGAGGCTTGTGCGTAGATTTGGAGGTCGTCTGCGTAAAGGTGGTAGGAAGAACGTAATGACTTAGAGATGGAATTTATAAAAATTGAGAAAAGTAAAGGAGATAGCACGCCACCCTGTGGCACACCGACAGCTGTACTACACTAAGAAGAGAAGGAATCCTCAAGACGCACCCGCTGTCGGCGCCCAAACAGGTAACTATGAAACCAATCAATCACTGTTGGAGATATGTTAAGAGAGCGTAAAATGCCGAGCAGGATATGGAAATCTACAGTATTGAACGCGTTGCTGAAATCAAGAAGGGAGAGTACTGTAAGATTTCCGTTCTCCATGCCAAACCTGATATCGTCGGTGACTTTTATCAGTGCGCTGACAGTGCTGTGCCCTGGTCGAAAACCTGACTGAAGGGGATTTAGAAGGCTGTTTTGTGTGAGATATTTGCTTAATTGACCGTGTACGAGCCTTTCTAAGACCTTGGATAGAAAAGGTAGTATGGAAATAGGGCGATATTCGGAGGGGGATGACGGATTGGATTTTTTAGGCAATAGAATAATTTGTGCTTGCTTCCAAGCATCAGGAAATACACATTTGTTCAGTGACTGGTTTAGAACATGGCAAATAATCGGGAGAATTTGTTCCAAGATTGGCAGAACCATGTTTCGACTTATGCAGTCAGCACCAACAGCATTGGAGTTAATTGACATTATACACTCTTCAACACCACAATCAGATACTTGATCAAAAACGAACGGGGAGTAGTCAGGTGTTGGAAGTGATGAAAGATATTGCAAGGTATTATCTTTGATAATCCGATCATACTTAGACGAAGCTGAGAAATGTTTATTTAGTAAATCTATGTCAATTTGATTAGGAATGGTATCTTGCCGTGACTTTCCAACTCCCAAGGTTCTCAGGAACTTCCAAATTTTAGCTGGGTCGCCGTTCTCGACCGAGTTATGGATATGTTGGCGTTGTGCTTTCCTACACATCTTACCGCAGAGATTCCGTATTTCTACATATTTTTCACGGTTACTAGAAGTAGGCCGTGTTTTATACCTAGTTTTGGCGGCCGCTTTTTTAGATAACATCGCCTTAATATCAGCAGTAAGCCACGGTGCAGGCAAGTGTCAATCTTAACGAAAAGTACTCAAAATGATCATAACGCGTTGATTTCCTCTCTTTCTCTAGACATATTGTTCCGATATTTGGTACACACCTTTAGTTCGGATAATAATACGATTTAAATCAATAAAACAGTTTGATTTCCTCATAATACCTTGATTTTAAGATTATTTTGAGACTTTGTAGTCAATATTGGTTTGGTACTCAACCGTCGATCGAATACCAGCTAGACGGCGGCATACCGCACACTTTCGCTGCAGATATGACCAACACCCAGAGTCTGCAATGTGAGACTACTAGCTCCGCTGGCTGCTACCAGAACACAACACTGCTCAACCGTCGATCGAATACCAGCTAGACGGCGGCATACCGCACACTTTCGCTGCTGATATGACCAACACCCAGAGTCTGCAATGTGAGACTACTAGCTCCGCTGGCTGCTACCAGAACACAACACTGCTCAACCGTCGATCGAATACCAGCTAGACGGCGGCATACCGCACACTTTCGCTGCAGATATGACCAACACCCAGAGTCTGCAATGTGAGACTACTAGCTCCGCTGGCTGCTACCAGAACACAACACTGCTCAACCGTCGATCGAATACCAGCTAGACGGCGGCATACCGCACACTTTCGCTGCAGATATGACCAACACCCAGAGTCTGCAATGTGAGACTACTAGCTCCGCTGGCTGCTACCAGAACACAACACTGCTCAACCGTCGATCGAATACTAGCTAGACGGCGGCATACCGCACACTTTCGCTGCAGATATGACCAACACCCAGAGTCTGCAATGTGAGACTACTAGCTCCGCTGGCTGCTACCAGAACACAACACTGCTCTATCCACGCTGCGCACTGTGCCTATGCGTGTAGTGGTGTGCCCACGTAATACCTAGCCTTATCAGTGGTAGCAGTCGGGCAGTATCGTTGGTAATTGGCCTGCTCCTGCTAGACTGACAGGCGGTTCCACCTTTCATCCTCATCTAGGACGATGATCATTAAGCGACCTCCGACACCCGGGTAGTCTCCGCGCATCGCGGCCTGTGCCGGTCAAGAGAGACCTTACCTCCGCTTCACCACCTTCTTCTCTAGCATTACTTGCTCGCACATCACACCATCTCTGTGAGCCGCGTGCAGAACGAGAGAACTGCCACCCCTAGAGTCGCCAAGAGAACCAGCCTCGGTGTTTCCCACGCCAGGCACTCGGTCATCATATGTAGCCCTGACTTCTCGCTCGCATCACATGTGAGGCCTCTCTAGCCAGTTCTCCATGGTGGAAGAACTGGAATTCTGATTACTATCATAATATTATTTCCTATCACTTTGTATTGTTATGGCTGCTAGAATAATATAAACCTAAACTATCTGTAAGGCAGATGGGAAGTTCGGCTCCTGGCTTCCAGGACGTCGTCTTAGTCAGTTCAGACTATCGGCTCCAATATTTCGGCCTAGTGTTGGCAACGTATCAGAGATTAATGAAATCAGGTTTAATAACCCTGCCGACGATATAGGTTTAGTAGGTACCTACCATGAATGCAATGTTGTTAAACAATGCAGATGATGATGATGATTTGCATAGAATATTGATCAGAGGTAAGGCAGTCAACGCGTTCAACGGCATGAACGTAAATAGGTGCACAATAATTAAATGAAAAATTCACATGTAATATATAAAAGCCACCCGGAAAATTGCCTCTATATAGGTAAGATAAGATCATAAATGATATTGTTGGCAGTACAATATGCAGTTCCTTATGGCAATTTGAGAAATACAACTTTTTTTTATATTATGCAAAACCTTGAACTTCGACCGACTGTCGTAAATTTACTGTAGGCTTTAGTATCAGTAAATGTGTTCATAATTCATATATTATGTCTAATAGGCTACATGCATAAATTAGTAGTATAGTCAGCGTAAGAAGTATCTTAACTACAAAGTCTCAAAATTATCTTGAAACTATAATCTGGTCAAAATCAATAAGTGAGGGTACAATAATTCGCACCCAGCTGCCCAGCTGAAAGTTGGGAGAATGGTGTTTTGAACAACAAAACACCATCATAAATTTACTCTAATAATCTGACACCTATACTATTTTTTTATACAAGGTCAAACTTCACTACAACGGGCTATTCGCGATTTTCAAACGGTAAAACACAGTTTTCTTTTAAATATTAAATTAAAGCTAACAGAGCTTAAGGAAAACGTACTGAATATTCTTCATTGATAATTGTCTGATCTTTAATTTTGTCTCAGATATTTTTATGATAAAACCTACCGTTTGGCTAAAAATCGCGATAAACCCGTCGTAGTGACGTTTAACCTTGAAAAAAAATCCAGGCATTGGATTGATGAGGACTGTTAAGAGTTCATTTATAGGTAATGGTAGTTTGAACAATCCTACCAGCTTTCAGCCGGGTGCGAAATATTGTACCCTCGAATTTTCAACTTGACCGGAGTACTAATGTATTAAAGAGCAATTCAAACTATTTTATTGAAGTGAAAACTTCTTTAGCGGCGTTGGATGGGTGTAAAATGTTAAGGAAGCGTCAGAATTAGTTGACCTTTGAACCGTAACCGACGACTGACGTCATACAAGATTGGTACAGACTATCTATTTTGCAATTTACAATAGATGGCGTCGTGGCTTAAACGGTAAGCACTTCGACTGTAAGTCCTTATAGTTTCAGATAGTATCGGGTTCAAACCACCTGGCCTTCAGGGATTTTTTGTGATTGTTTTTTCTTATTATAATTTATTACTTTTGGTGATTATTTTTTCTTTTTGTAGTTTATTACTTTTTATGATTATTTTTTCTTTCTGTAATTTATTATTTTTTGTGATTTTTTTCATAATTTATTAATTTCTTCTGACAGAAAATTAGCAGAAAATAAGTGATAGATTCTATGATTAGCGCTATATTATAGGTATGGTATGGTATGTTCTTTTTTATCTTTTTCTATGTATACAGGGTGTATTTTTGAAACGGGGCAGTAAGGGCAAGTACCTTAACCGTTGCAGTTACAGCAAAACGTTCTTAAAAGACCTTCCCTAACTTTTTGGGACATTTTGAACTGCATTCACAGATTTTGTAAAAAACTTACAGTTAGCAAAAAAAATGCAAAAAGTTCAAAAATTTTTTTTTTTATGCCAATCGATTCTATTTCATGTGGGGATCAAAAAACTCTATGGGACCATTTTAGCTTTCAGTACTAGAAAAGACAGAAATCGCCAAAGACCTTTCCCATACATTTCGTACGGAAATATGATAAATCAACTCGAAACTCATAGGTCAGGTAAAATTTTGAACTTTTTAAATAAAAAAAATCATTTAAACATTTAAGAAATTGGTTTATGAAATAAATTGCTCAAAATGATTTCCATTTTCACGAATACATAAGTCTATCCTTTTTTGCACTGAACGAATGGCGGCTAATAATGTTCTGTAATGAATATTACTGTTACGAGCGTGGGGGTCGGTTTAAATAGAAAATGCGAGGACAACCGTTGAAGACAGATTTTATTCAGCTGCACTTAACTTACAGCAAAGCGCGTACAAATTCGATAACTCTTCCTTACACAATACACAGTCACCTGTATAATCGCACTGTATCGCTTCGCACACTTTATCGCAATGATCGCTTCGAATTCTAGTCGTAGACTAACTTGAGCAGCGGCTGTTAGCTCGCCTTTTATGTAAGGGGCGGCCGAGTAGCGAAAGATCGAGAAAAGACAGGTACGTTCTGAAAAAGACAGGAACTTTCTGGGAGGTTCTATTAGGTCTTATGTCTCTTTCTATTCGTTCCATTCCTTCTAGAACAGTGACGTCAAGGCATGCTGTCTCTTTCTAGCCTGACGTCTCGTTCTATTCATTCCATTCCTTCTAGAACAGTGACGTCAAGGCATGCTGTCTCTTTCTACAGTGCCGTCTCGCTCACTCCTATGGAAATTTGGCCATATATTGAAGTGGCCAAGCGCCGGGCGTAGCATTACGTAAAATGGTCATTAATGCATCCTTGAGCTCTTGAACACTGGCGTACGTCGTCTTATACAACTCATTTTTCACGAAGCCCCATAAAAAAAAATCAAGTGGTGTTAGATCGGGGCTACGAGGTGGCCACTGTGTGGGACCATGTGTACCTATCCACTGTGTACCGAATAGGCGGCTCAAATTGGAACGTGAAATGTGACTGTTATGTGGCGGAGCACCATCTTGTTGAAAATGAACTTTTCGCAATTCCGACAGGGGCCATTCGTCCATCTCGTTTTCAAGATGGTGTAAAATGACTTCATTATACATGGCAGAATTCAGTTTCCCTTCATAAAATTCCACCATTATGACTCGATTGGACATTATACCACACCAACAGTTGAATGAGAAGCGAACCTGATTATGACTTGCCGTAACTCTTAGTGGATTTTCTTTGGACCAATAGTGGTGATTTTTTCTGTTCTACATACCGTTATTGGAAAAATTCGTTTCGTCTGACCACAGTATGTAATTTAAAAATTCATGATCTCTGCTTATTTTTCCTCTTAGCCATCTGCAAAAAGTAAGCCTTCGAACATCATCACCCGGATGTAACACTTGAACTATGCGCCCATATCGATAGCACTTGTAGCCGTATTTCTTCCATATCTTTATCACAAGGGAGTGGGATACACCTACTTCAAGGGCGACTTGCCTGGACGATACCTCTGGATATGCTTCGACATAAGTTAGAACCGCAATCTCCGTGTCCATGTCCACACGAGGCTGCCGCTTTCTTTTGAAAGAACCCTGCAATTCCAGGTTTTTCAAAAGATTTGTAATAACCTTTCTTGTTGGCACATGCCGCAACGGATACTTATTGCGGTACCACACTAATGCAGCTCCCGCATTTCGATTATTGACAAAATCCGCTTCTAATAAGTCATTTTTTTCACGATTACAAGACATTTTAGCGAAAATCCTTAATTAATAACTCATACGAAGTTTCTCAGCTGAAACTAAGCATAACACACAGATTTTCGAATCAAATTCGAAATTTGAGGGTAAAAATTCTTTTTATTTACTTTACAGTCAATTCTACCTACTTCCTGGCCATAACAAAAAGTTAGACCATCGTAGAAATTTGTTTCTGTTGCCGAAATGTATGGGAAACGTTTTTGGCGATTTCTGTCTTTCCTAGTACTGAAAGCTAAAATGGTCTCATAGAGTTTTTTGATCCCCACATGAAATAGAATCGATTGGCATAAAAAAAAATTTTTGGACCTTTTGCATTTTTTTTGCCAACTGTAAGTTTTTTACAAAATCTGTGAATGCAGTTCAAAATATGTCAAAAAGTTAGGGAAGGTCTTCTAAGAACGTTTTGCTGTAACTGCAACGGTTAAGGTACTTGCCCTTACTGCCCCGTTTCAAAAATACACCCTGTATAACGAAGAAAGAAAAAAAGAAAATGTTTTCACTTCTGCCGGCACTCCCAGAGTGCAACCCGTCTTTTTTATTGATTTAAATTGTATTATTGTCATAACTAAAGGTGTGTACAAAATATCAGAACAATGTGTCTAGAGAAAGCTGACTGTACCAGAGTGGTGAACTCTCTGATGCCACAGAAAGCGCATCAGGCCGTGGAGACCACGGTCTCCATCCATCATTACCGCTAGCTTAAGGATGACGATTGAGGCTAACCATCGTTGTAGCAGAAGCACACCCAGGGAAGCGGCTTGAGGTGCTTGGACAACCCATCAACAAGAATGGGAGAAACCCAAGTAATCAAGACAATTTTGAGCACTCTGTTCATTAAAGTCGATCTGATACTTACTGTTCCTCTTAGTCCCACTCTCATCAGCTTAGGTCTGATAAGTGTTTGAATTCATGTCGGTAAGTCGTGGTTGGGAAATCAAACTCACCACTTCTTCGGTTTAACTTTTCTTTATAGCAAGTCTGCCAAATTTTACCTGCAAATAAGCAAGCTAAAGTGGCAATGGGCTGGCCACGTCTGTCGAAGGACTGTTGTGACTTATGCGGGGCGAATACTGCTATCGACAGCAGCAGCTGGCCGCTGGAGCAGACAAATCTTAGAGTGGAGACCGCGAGGCGGCAGGTGGAAGGTAGGATGCCCCCTAGCCACATGGACTGACAACCTGATAAAGGTGGCTGGGACAGAATGGATGTGGAAGGCGGAGCGGTGCGCGTTGGTAGAAGCCTATGTCCAGCAGTGGACTGCAGCTGATTGATTGATTGATAACCCAAAAGTACCTACGTACGTACTTAGAACGTACAACGATAAATTTCATACTGTACAAATAAACGAATTGAAAACAAATTGTTCGCTAAACAAATTGCGGAGCAACAAACCCTTCGTATATATTATTACAAGACTTTAGCTCTCTAAGGTAAGTTGGAGTAATTTATAATGTGAACTGGGAACAAAAATAGCTCCAGGTAATCTGCTTAATGTAGTACTAGCCACGCCAGACACCACTTTATGATACCTAAACAACTACAATCTTGTAGAAATCACTAAGTGACCTAAGTAAGTGGAATAATTAATGTAGTTAAACGAAATTTGTTATGAGTTTTATAGAGTTTAAGCACAACTTTTATGGTGGCACTTCACATGCCTATTTGTATTTGCTTATGTCATATATTAGACAAAAAATTACCATTTGTGAACAGTGGGTTTCTCAACGCATTGGTCTTATCGATTATTTGACAAATGGTATTCAACTGTCAGCGCTGGTGAAGCAGTGAGCCAATCGCAGCCCACTACTGGACATAGGCCTCTCCCAATGCTTGGAGGTTTTAGCCTACTGCTTCCACGCTGTTGCCTTCTCTCACAGTCTCAAACAATCAATTAGCCAATCGCAGCCCACTTCTGGACATAGGCCTCTCCCAATGCTTGGAGGTTTTAGCCTACTGCTTCCACGCTGTTGCCTTCTCTCACAGTTTCAAACAATCAATTAGCCTATCGCAGCCCACTACTGGACATAGGCCTCTCCCAATGCTTGGAGGTTTTAGCCTACTGCTTCCACGCTGTTGCCTTCTCTCACAGTCTCAAACAATCAATTAGCCTATCGCAGTCCACTACTGGACATAGGCCTGTCCCAATGCTTGGAGGTTTTAGCCTACTGCTTCCACGCTGTTGCCTTCTCGCACAGTCTCAAACAATCAATTAGCCAATCGTAGCCCACTACTGGACATAGGCCTCTCCCAATGCTTGGAGGTTTTAGCCTACTGCTTCCACGCTTTTTTTTTATGCCACTTAGGTGGTAGACAAGCACACGGCCCACCTGATGGGAAGTGGTTACCGTGGCCTATGGACGTTTGCAACACCAGGGGCATCACAATCGTGCTACCGACCCTGTAGATACCTTCTAATACCCTTCTTGAAGAACCCCATATTGTAGTCGCTTGCGAAAACCACGGCAGGAAGTTCATTCCACAACCTGAGCGTGCGTGGGATGAAGTTCCTTTCAAAACGCACGGTGCGCACCATTTCCGGTCGCAGTGTGTGAGGATGAATTCCCTGCCTATGGCGAGTGGTGCGATGATAGAATGCTGTTGCCTTCTCTCACAGTCTCAAACAATCAATTAGCCAATCGCAGCCCACTACTGGGCATAGGCCTCTCCCAATGCTTGGAAGTTTTAGTCTACTGCTTCCACGCTGTTGCCTTCTCTCACAGTCTCAAACAATCAATTAGCCTATCGCAGCCCACTACTGGACATAGGTCTCTCCCAATGCTTGGAGGTTTTAGCCTACTGCTTCCACGCTGTTGCCTTCTCACACAGTCTCAAACAATCAATTAGCTTATCGCAGTCCACTACTGGACATAGGCCTCTCCCAAGGCTGGGGGTTTTAGCCTACTGCTTCCACGCTGTTGCCGTCTCTCACAGTCTCAAACAATCAATTAGCCTATCGCAGCCCACTACTGGACATAGGTCTGTCCCAATGCTTGGAGGTTTTAGCCTACTGCTTCCACGCTGTTGCCTTCTCACACAGTCTCAAACAATCAATTAGCTTATCGCAGTCCACTACTGGACATAGTCCTCTTCCAAGGCTGGGGGTTTTAGCCTACTGCTTCCACGCTGTTGCCTTCTCTCACAGTCTCAAACAATCAATTAGCCTATCGCAGCCCACTACTGGACATAAGCCTCTCCCAATGCTTGGAGGTTTTAGCCTACTGCTTCCACGCTGTTGCCTTCTCTCAGAGTGATATCGTTCGCATATTTTTCCGTTAGTCGCCTCTAATTGTCTCCAGTTGTAGCCCAAATACCCGTCTTCATTCTGCGGGGCGAATACTGTTATCGACAGCAGCTGACGTTATGTGTACCTATATAAAAGTACCCTTCTTAGTTTATGTACGTCAAGGGTCTATGTAGTTTGTTTGAACAGACTCTGTTTCTTTACTTTTATTACTATCTTACATTGCGTTTTACGAGTTAGTTCGAACAGTCCTGCAAAATAATGTTGTTTTAATAAAGTAACTACTATATAATATATTATGACACACTAGGCGTTTTTTATAATATTGCTTTACTAAATATAAGACAGTATTATCTTGATCTATGCAAAGCATAGGTATACTTTGGGTCCTAGAATACGCTACAAACACAAAACTAGGTACATAATAAACTTAAAACAAACTCATACAAATGGAAATAAATAAAACCGGTATTTTTAAGAGGAATATGATTAAAACCTGTATAGTATCTATGACCTTTTTTTTAGCACACAAATTTGATATTTCTTAATATTTTATTTAAGACACTCATCAATTTTGAGTTCTATGCTAATTTATGCAAGCTCAAATATCTAATGCTCACAAATATTTACACTGAGTGGGAATCGAACGTTGATGGTATGGACATGGGTACTTTTAACACTGCCGTCCATGTCTCAACATACGATGTTATTATTTAGCCTGAATTTAACTGAATAGCTTCAACTTCAGAGCAACGTGCGGGAATTCCTCCCAGATAACCCACCAGAGCTAGAGGGAGAGGTCATGTCGGCAAACCGACTAATTCGCAATCCGTCTGTGGGTCGTTGTGCTAGGAGCTAGTAAAACTTTTCTTCGAGGATTTATGTATTCGGACAGTAAACTGAATCTCTTCCTCATCCTAGCGTTAATCCTAGTCGCATCCGAAGCTATCAACTTGGAGTCTGGGGTCCGCTTTTACCAGTCCAACTGCGGATTTGGCTAAACTTCGACATTTTCTGTGAAGCGACTGCCATATGACCTCCACAATTCAAAGGCGATATCGAAGCATTGAGGTTAGACCAGTTGTTAGGCTTTTGAGAGCTCCAACTACCCGTAACGACTTCCATAGATGTTTGTATGGCAACCGGGACCGACAGCTTAACGTGCTCTCCGAGGCACGACCAGAACAATGCAAATAGCCATATTCATGCATACAAATATTTGCACTGAGCGGGGATAGAACCAGCGCCTCCTGCGCAGCGGCCGCGTTCACTACCGCTACGCCACTTGAAACTGAATATTCTAACATTTTTAATTTCAACATGTCTTTTTGTTTGATTCCTCGCACTTCTAAACTTGATACCGCAATCAATCAATTAGCCCACAACAGTCCACTGCTGGCTTGATACGATACCTAATAAGGTTTAAACTTCTAGAAATCTGAATGAGAATATTCTTTGAAATTGCCTATTGACAACCATAATTAAATCCAACTTATTGTATTTTTTTCTGTTGACTAAAACTATCAGAACTCATCAGGGAGAAAGCTACCAACGTAGTAAGTACAGACGGTAAAAGAGATTATATAGGTATACGCTAGGTATAAGTCTTTACATGCAACTTTAAATGAAAAAAAAAAAGACGGGTTGCACTCCGGGAATGCCGGCAGAAGTGAAAACTTTTTCTTTCTTTCTTTCTTCGTTATACAGAAAAAGATAAAAAGAACATACCATACCATACCATACCATACCATACCATACCTATAATATAGCGCCAATCATAGAACCTATCACTAATTTTCTGCCAGAAGAAATAAATGTATTACAAAAACAAAAAATAATCACAAAAAGTAATAAATTACAAAAAGAAAATAATCATAATCATAATGATAATCATTTATTTATATAATCACAAAAAGTGTCAGAAGCCCAGGTTCGAACCCGGTACTATCTGAAATCATAAGGACTTACAGTCGAAGCGATTACCGCTAAGCTACGAAGCTTCTTAATGTGCCTAACAAAATAAACAATCTGTAGCAAATGTTGTATGCCGTCAGTCGTCGGTTACGGTTCAAAGTTCAAGTGATCCTGACGCGAGTTTAACACTTTTTACCCATCCAACGCCGCTAAAGAAGTTTTCACTTCAAAAATGTATCGTATCTCCCTTGCCGTGTGTATATATATTTGTGTTGGTATGACTTAAGAATGGATTTAGGTATGAATTAGTATTAGTATTTGAAGTAAGAAATACGCATTTGGTCTGATTTCAGAATGGTATGAGTTCTCGTGGTATGAAGGCGGAACAACCCATAAATGTGAACGTGGCTGTGTGGAAGTGGCAGCGTTCCTGTGCATGTTAAGTACCTACCCTCTAAAATGCGTGGGGTATCCATGGTGATTTTGCACAGCAAAAAGGTATCATATGACGTAATGAAACAAAAAGTGATCCTATATTTTCTTTTTACCAAAATTGTAATAGTCCAATAACGCGAAAATTGCTACATCAAAAATTACTTAGTAGACAAAGGAGATACAGTTGCACTTAAACATACAACTTAAAATGAAAAAGTGCGACCGTATCTCCTTGTACGTAATACAATGATGGATGCGTCTTTGACAATTAGAAATTAAAGAATTAAAGACCTTTTTGTCTCGAAATGGTTATTATTATCAGATGTATTATCTGGGAGCAGAGGTGATAATTCAATGTAACGTAATATGTTTTATAAGTTTTGTTAGTCAGAACGACTACTATGGCGGCCTCGTGTATCTAATCTGTAACTCTGCAATATCCGTGCAATAAAGCCTAAACACTATGAGTAAAAATCGCAAATAGTTGCAAAACACAGATTCTAATCGTGTGAGAAAATAATTATTAAAATAATTCATATCCTTTTTCTCGTAGGGTCAGCTACCTATACAAGGTTGATGGTCTATCAGTAAGGGCGTTAATTGAAAACTCTTTAGGTAGCATCATTTTAAGGCTGTACGTAAAATCAATTCAATCTGAGACCTATTGTCACCCTTGTAATGAAACTAAGTACCTACATTTTTTCAGGACTAGCGTAAATAAGTTACTCCTACGTAAGCGTGATCCACCTTCGACTTACGAGGGTAACCATACACATACCATCAATATTACCATGGTAGCCCGCCTGACTATTAAAGAAACTCAATAAAGGCATTACTCCACTACTGCACCTCTCTCAATGTACGCCAGTACGCCATAGCACCTCGTTCGTCTTGCGCATCCAGTGTATCACATAATACTGGTATACATTCATCTCCATTTTGTGTCGTTTATATAAAAAAAACTAAGTTTTTTTTTTGAGCCATTGTGCGAAGCCAGCAGCTTTTCAGGTTTCCACATGCTTCCCGGAGCGACGCTGGTGACTGGAGGAATTTCGCCCGTTGTTCGGCCTCGCTCATGCACTCTATAAGCACATGATGTGGCGTTTCTTCTGCCCCCATGCAGCCTCTGCACAGGGGGCTGTCCGTCACGCCTATTGTAAATAGATGCTTGTTTAGGGGACAGTGCCCGATCAAGATGCCTGTGACCTTGTGGATTTGGTCCGTTTTTAGCCTAATGAGGTTTCAGCTAAAGGTTTTTGATGCTACCGGAACTGCATTCTTTGTTTGCCTGCATCCTTCAGTGTGTCAAACTTAGTGTTATAATGATAATATTTAAATATCGAAATCGAACCACTAATTTAAGCAGTAGTTTATTTGTGTAGGTAACGTGTGTTTGTGTAAAATAACAACATCAAAATTGTTTGCCTTTAGTTAGGTACGGGATTGATCACTGGTTCTAGTCCCGTCTGAGCATTCACTTTTTCTATTAGTTATATATAGATTAGAATAGTTGGCATACTATTCGATTTAAAATTTGATCAAAAATTCAGTTAGTACCTAACCAAAATGCTAGCTGACTGTGAAAGTGTAATGATGTAATTTGCAAGGAATATCCTTGAGTGTTTAAATTTGACATTAAAACATTCCAAGGTCAGATAAAAACTAATTATACACTTTTTACTAAATTAATTGTTATTAATTTATGAAAACAAAAAGTAATAAATTATTAATATTTTTCCATAATAACTCAGTGTTATGTCATTTCATTAGTTCAACGATAGGACTAAGATTGTTTTACCTTTAGTTATGTACTAATACTATATTCGGTTAAAGTCTTATAGCGAATTTTATAAGAAAACGTGGTAAACAAATGAACTAGGCTAACTAACTGACTAATTAGTGTTTCAATTTCGATTTTTAGTCTGCTTAAATGAGTTCTAAACTGAAAAAATATATTAAACCGAATTCTGAAATGAAACAATCAAAAGACACATCTAAATTGTTTACGTTCAGTTATAGATCTAACCAAATGGAGTATTGACTCACTATAGCTAAACGCCTAACTAAAGGCTATAGCTACTAAAGTATACTTACTGTATAGATATAAAAACAAATGACTGAGGGGTGAAACATAAAGTTTAGTTACTGTTAACATAATATTTGTATGATGCAATTATTTGTACACTACCTGTGTCCTATCCTTCAGAGGTTATTTATTATTGGGGACTTTTATAGAAACGTAGGTATATGCCAATTCCATTTTTTTTTAACGTGTGGAAACCCCCACGGGCTTCACCCCATCGGTGCCGACGATGGGGTGGGCGTGTCGGAATCGGACCGACTAAAACCACACGGTGTCCTTCCCCAGTGTCCATTGCCGGGCACCCCGGGTAAGCCCTCGAAAGGATAACCCCAGGGTTGCCGGCGGACATTGGCCGCCACCGCGGCCTCGCCTGGTGGGGTCGGGTTATATCCCGCGTCGGTGAGTTGGCAAGCGTGTGTAGGACACACACGACACGCCTCCGCCACGGCCTGCTTCTGTAAGGACGGCGAGTCGGCCATCTGCCGTCCTCAGGCCCCGATCATGGAGGTCGGTAGTCCCGGGCGTAGACGAGTCTGCGGCGTCTATGCCAATTCCATAGTACCTTTTATACACACTTAATTATACAACTTAAGTAAAATTTATTCAGTTGCTTTTACGGGAAAGACTAACAAACTGAATAAATTTTAATAAAACTTTACAATAATATAGTTCATACATCAGAATAACTCATAGGCCGATATTATAGCGATAACCGATATCTAGCATCTGGCAAAAGCTAGTTTAATATAATATCGTATAGATATAGTAGAAAGATGATATAGTTTAGATGTACCTAACTGCTTAACACTGCTCTGTATCATTTTATTATTTATTTATCTTTAATATCTAGACAATCTTGCTACTGACAATGAATGCCTCTGGCGCGTGGTGGAAGAGCGTTCTACACTACATCGGAAGTCGTGAGTTCAGTTCCCGTTTAGTATAAGTATTTTAATGCAAGATTATATCTCTTTGCATGGTTATGAATGTTTTTGTGCGTAATATATTTACAGAAAAGAATGTATCTATGTAGAAATGATTATGTTTTATAGCTTATATTATAAGCTAGAGAAGGTTATACGGTGAAGAAGAAGAAATTATGTGTATATATGTATGTCATGTGTATGTCGCCGCCAATTAGCTTAATCAGCCATCCATTTAACTGCCTAGGCAGTGTACTAAACGGCACCATTCAATTAACAGCCTGAATGATATTCGGAATGATAACATGGAGCTAAAAGCACATAGATCCTTGTACAAGATCAATAGCTCTGGGGTCCCACAAGGAAGTATCCTAGGACCTTTGCTGTTTTGATAAGTATTATGTCTTCAGTGAGTTATGCTTACTGTGGTGGGAGCTATAGCACTGTGTATTACTCCTTCCCCTAATCCCTCTATCATCATCATCATCACCATGAAGACAAGGTTTTCCTGATTGCATCCGAACCCGAGGTGAACTCGGAGCTCATGGTACGCCTTCCGGCTTTTCGGGCGTCCCTTAAGGGTACCTCCACGACGCCCCTATCTCTGTAAAGTATACGATGTTATATTTATATATACGTTTAAATTTAATTATACTCCTCGTCTCTCTTACACTCTTTCACTATTTTTATTCTTCTAACACTCTCTCTTAAAGAAATGAAACAGGTCTGCTTTTTTGCTGCAATAGTTTATTTTTATATTTGTGTGTGATGATTTTTTGGTAATTTTTTATAATAAATTACAAAAAATAAAGAATACAATAAATATAAAGTAAATTAATGAAAGGAAAAGACAAGGCTTAATTCATAACGGAATTATTATCGATCTTTTATCCTTGGACAGTAAATTAAAAAAGGTGAGTAATGTAAACCTGAATAAAATTTAAGTAGTTCAAGCATTCGATAGAACTTATCCCCGCTTTTTGGCTATATATTTACAAGTATGCCCTTCCCGCGGTTTAGTTAACTGACGTTGGCGCAGTGGCAGTACTTTCAAGCGGCCGATCTGAGCAAGCGCAACTCGCGGCGCGAAATTCAACTTTGATAGGGTCAAGTGATTAGTGAAGTGAATTATTAAATATTTCTTGATATTTGAAACGATTGGTAAGTAAGAATTAGTATTTTTTTTCTCTTAACTGACACTAACGAAAATCAGAAAGTAGTTCTCTATTTTTTTTCTGTAATGCTGAACTTTTCAACAAGAAGAAATTTCAACTGAAATATAACTGGTTAAGTGATCGGGGTAACAATAATACTAGTTCAGTCATGTATGACCAATTTTTAATAGTGTTTTGACAAATTGTAATATATTTATTGAAATGCCTACTTAATCACATGCACATGTAATGTATGATGCAATTACTTGCAATTGATATTGTCGGAGACAGAGATAACAATCTTCCTGTGAGAAAATTTAAATAAGTGCTTGCATTGTTGATCGTGTAACCCTCGAAACAGAATACATGGTATCGAAAGCAATAGTGCAGGAGAAAATATGTATGTGTTTTACAATGCATGTTCATGGGAGTCGAACTTTGACTACTACAAATGGACTAAAGATCAACGTTGTGTTGATCTTTAGATTTATTAATAATCAGTGCGCGCGCGAGGCCCGAGGAGTAAAGGGGTGTCGAAAATATAAAAAATTGGGAACCCCTGGTTACAAAGAAACGCTGTTTTTGCTCTATCATCATCTTCATCCTAATAGTAGATACTGGTTGCTTCGAAAGCCAGCTTGAGAGCCCAGGTCTCCATTTTTTAATTTTCTTTACTCCACTATCGTTCCTTGGAGCTCGCGCGCCGAATATGTACCTAATCTATTTTATATTCAGACCATTCGTGATCATGGCATAAAAATTAATATAACATTACTGTATTGATATAAATATCTAGTATTCGTTTTAATCCTCCCAGTTGAGTTAAATTGCGTGCGTCAGGAGTGTGTTCACATCGCGTCGGTAGTGTAATGGCCAGGATTTCAATCATAATAATCATCATAATCATCATGCGATGTTCGTTTTACGGTATAATATTCCACACTATCAGTTTCTTTAATACTTCCCTCTTACTATTGAATCAACAGTAGTGATACATTAACACTTCGAGTACTAACATTCAGGATTAACATATCCTGAATGTCTTGGGGACTCTGCAACGAAATTAATCTGAAGAGAAGCATAACAAACTTATATGAACGGCCCCATGTATGATACAGGGAAGCATAAAGATTGAAGCACTTAAGCATAATAATTCATTGTAGGTATAATTTAGGTTGAAGGCACACTCACAATTTTATACCATTTATTTTTTTACAGAGATGTGCCAGGACGTGTATAGGCGTTTATGTTTTTGTAGTAATCGATTAAAGTGTCAAATGATCGATTTTGTCTGGCCGCTTCCACTTATCATTGTTTGTCGGGATTTTCCTTAGGTCATCTAAACAAAAACAAAAACAGCTGAGAAATTCATATATAGGTATTATGGCAATTAGGTACTTTTTTAAGTTCCAAAAACTCACACAAAGGCCGAACGGTGAAATGTCAATCCGGTCGGAATCAAACTTACTAAAACTACGCGAAGTTTCTTCATAGAAGCCTTTTGCAGGGGACTCCGGGTATACTCAAGGAAAAAAAATTACCAGGCATCTCTCTAATAGATACCAACCTACCTACTAGTGAAATTTTAACATTCGCGTCCTCATGGCTTTAGGTTTCTACAGGACTTTTGCATTTAACACGTTCACAAACACATAATCCCTTGAAGACTAATGAATTGACCAGAACCTTTTGAATCTATTAAGGATTTTATTATTTTGATTTCTATATCGCTGTTTTTAAATGTTGTCCTTTAAATCCTAATCTTTAAAGCCCGAAATCCGTCCTTGTTATTCTCTTTTCAGTGATTTAATTTAGTTGGTGTTTGGTGGCCGCTAATCTCTTAACCTCGAGAGGACAGTCTGCGCCAGGGCCTCTACCATTAAGCAAGGCCACTACTTCTTGAGCTACCCATGCCTCAGTTTACCATCAGCCAAATTGACGGACGCAACATAAAAAGAACTCGGCCCTGAAGATCTTAGTATATGTAGGGTTCCCTGTAATCCCAGTTTTGGGATGTTCTTCATCAACATCATCGCTCTTGCGCTAGTTCCGATCGCATTCGAGGCCTTCACTTCGGAGCGCTTGTATAAAATACCACTAAGCCTGCACCCATCCAAATAGCAACTGCGCCTAAGTAGCTTAACCTACTGTTCATTTCAGAAATTATTTAATATTTATTAAATATTAAATTTCTGAAATGTAGAACTTTTAATACAATGTTAATTCTTTACACATTGCTCAATATAGAGAGTTACGTTCAAGACCACGAGACATTTCAAATGTCCGATAACTATTGTATTGCGTAGTAACAATAACAATGTAATGATACCGTAACAATGCAACTTAAACGAAATCATGTACAATTTGTTCAAAAATAAATTAATTTGTTCAAAATGCAGAGTTCAATGAAACACGGAACAATTATAATCCAAGTTATAATGTGTCTGGGATCTCAACATGATCTCCTGGACTTTAGTCAATCTCACCTGTATATAGCACCTACTGATGACCGGGTGAGGTTCTGGCACAGATTATCCATTAATGTTGGGAAGTCAGACAGTAGACGTTCCCACATTAGTCAAAATGTTCACAAAATCAGAAGGAAAAAGCGTTAGAAAGCGGACCCTGAGCTCTAAAATGCAGGTCTTAGTAATGCCGGTAGATATGATAAAAATATAAGGATTGTAATTGAGTAATTGCGGCGGTAAGACCCATCATGGGGGAGTGGCTAGAGAGGCCACACGGTAGCCTCTCGTACCGTCAGACGCAGATCATTGACACGGTAGCCTCGGGCGGTATCTGCATCTGATGGGCATAGAGCCAACGCCCGAGTGCCATCACTGCGACGCGAGCGTGGACTCGGGGCTGCACACGATCACCGAGTGCCCGGCGTTTGAGGGGCCGAGGTGGGAGCTTGTGGCGGCCGTGGGGGTGAGAGTGCTCACGCTATCCACCCTGCTCGCGGCGATGGTCCGCTGCGCGGATGCGTGGGCGGCCAGCGTCTCCTTCTGCGAGCAGGTCATGCTCGCGAAGGAGACAGCAGAGCGGGCGATGAGCGAGAGAGACTCGCGGACATCGCTGCCCGCGTTCGTAGGCAGCTCGGGCGTCGGAGGGCGCAGACCGACCTCCGCCCCCCATGAGCGCGGGCCTGAGGATGACGGGTGGAGCCACCCGTCACCCTAGCAGAAGCAGGCCACGGCGGCAGCGTGCATCGTAGGACGATGCGCGCCTCCCCACACCGGGGTTGAGTCGGGGACCGCGTAGTCCTCCCTCCCGAGGAGGGCCAGACCGAGAGGGATGGCCCTGGGTCAGCTGGGGTGCGAGGGATATGTCGCATGACAACCTCACCTTCGGCCTAGCACTACGATTTAGAGATGGCGTGCGGTTTAGTCGATTCGAGTCTGACATAACCTCCCCCTCCGGCTCCGGAGGAGTGGGGTATCCGTGGGGATTTCTCGCACGTAAAAAAAAAAACAAAAAAACAAGGAGGATACAATTGATTTTGTATGAGAGTTATATAAAAAGTATCTTCCAATTTTGATGCCCCTTTTTATACTCATTACGATGACGGAAGCCGGTGATTCAACAAGAAATAAACGGGTAATGGCTCATCGCTTTTACGGAAAAAAATATTCGACCTATTTAAATTTGGCAAGACCAAAATAAAGAAAAGGTTGACTTACCAAACCTCGTAGCACTATTTCTTTTGTACTGGCAATTATAGTCATTAGTTTTCGCAGTTTTTTTATAAGTCCATGTTTTTCAGTTAGTCTCAACGTAAATTTTGTTGCAATACAAACATTACGCCATCTTTGTATTCCGCCTTTTACACTGTGTTATACGATAATTGGAAAGTGGAGAAATATTAAACAGCATAGACGTTATATAAAAAGAATCGCTACTCTACAATACTTTAAACATTGTGGTAATATATATATCGAAGCATTGCAGTTAGACAAGTTGGTAGACGCCCATTGCACCAAGTCAAGGGGTTAAGTTGGTATGCTGGCGCTCCGGCATAAAGGTGACAGCTTTACTCCATGTGGGGCCGAACCTGTGCCTTATATAGAAGGAGTCGTTGCCCCGTACTGAAGTACTGCTTCACCTGGTTAAGTACTCCAAGTTAACATTTATGATATTAGTAGGTTAACACAATACAAATATACAAATTGGCGCACATTTATACCAGTTTGTATTGTTCCTCGTTTCATAAAATGTAAAATTGCCTTTTCGAACAAAAAATTGTAAAGGCGGAACTACACTTCGTTATATCTCATTTGTTATCCGCGTAACGCATATCAAAGCGCGAATAGCATACAACGAGGTTGATTATGATGTAGGTACAATGTAATTCTGATGTAAGGTAACGTAAAATTGTATATTGTTATAATTCCACTATTTTTTTGTATAATATTGCATTTCACGAAAAATATGTCAGATAGTGGATTTCGATTTAAGCTTATGACAAAATGTGAGCCTTTCTAAGTAACCCAGTCACCCAAGAACGGCTCGAGGTATTTGTCATCCTGTTTTCAGTGACTGGGCAACATCAGGGATTTATGAAAGTAGGAGCCGTTTGTTTGATCTGTATTCTGAAAAATCATACAACCCGGCTTTCCAGGATTATGTTAAAAATTACTCCAAAATATTTGAGCGAGCCTGTTCCTTTGCGAAAACAAATTTCATTAAAAAGAAAATATCAAATTCTGTTAATAAAATTCTAAATGTGGGAAATCTTCATCAACTGTACGAAATTTTCATTTAAAAATAGGTCTTGACCGGAAGGAATAGACTTTGACTTTGTCTAAAATTGAGCATACAGATTGACCTAAGGGGCAAGAATCATGGGGGACTTGAATCCGATTGGCACGCACTTATGAAGCGGCGCCTACTAGCTAGTAAAATATCCAGTCAATACTAAACTAAATAAAATTACTGCGGCACACACCTAACATGCGTCGTAGAAATTCTCCGCATCGCATACCTCGTGTGGTAACGTTCCCAGAAGACTGGCAGCATTGACACGTTGTATGGCAATGCTTAATGTCTGTCCTTAATAGAAGTCAGCCTTGTTGGTCACAAGTAGCGTTAACTATACGCTTCCCAATCTCTCTGAAGAGGTTGCGAGCGCTCGGGCCCCATAACCCTAACTATTCGACTCCAAACGGCACATAATTATTTGTTCTCGATTCCCTCTGTTTCAGTCACCTCGAACTACCTTTGATTCGTTGGTTGCATTATCTATCAGCATCGGTAAAACAATGTCATAGTAGAGTATGTCTGCGTACCTACCTCGTATTGTTTGCTACAATGACTTATTATTTTCCACTATCGCACGTTTTTCCTTGTCACGGTTACGGTTTAAATGTTGCCTGTTGTGAAAGAAGTTCTGTACTGTGACTGGTTTTGGTGTAATAATTTGTCGGTATTTTTATTACTTATAATGGCTGTTACCTTATTTTGTCATAGCACTGTAGATCCTGTTTTGTAAAGATGTTTCTGTTGTGTATCCCACTGAAGTACATTTTTTTCTTTGTCACCCCATAAACCCTTGGAATTCTACAGCAACCCACGTGTTTCTGTCTACCTATAAAAATGATCAAACAAGATCGTCAAACTGAAGGCATTGTTGGTGTCTATTTTATATTGACTGATTTGAATGAACAAAGTTGTTTATATCTCACCGTGAGGTTTAGTGAACGTGTTCTAGGTATATGTTAAAAAAAAAACATTTCAAAACGTCAAAATTTATCCATTTCCCCTGATTCACACATTGTGAGATGCATGGTTGTTCTGGCATTTATGCCAATGTTTAAGTTAAATTCTTCACTGTTACAGATTTATCCATGATCTTCCGTATTACTACAGTTAATAGCTTTAAAAGTATGTGATAAATATTTACATCATTATGCTATTAACAATATTTATAATATCAAATAATGTTGGTATTGGTTGTTGTATTTTGTAACGTCACAAAATAAAGCTTGTTACGTACATTATGTTCGTGATCATGAACTGAAAATTAGGTAACATATAAAATAGAGCGCATTGTCATAAGTACTTTAAATTAAATGCTTGGGTGGTTCTGGCAATAAGGTTACTTGTTAATTTAGAGAATTGATTATTAACTGACAAATGGCTATAGATTTTTACCAAGCATGAATATAATATGCTATTATACGACTGTTGACGCTGTGATTACTTCTTATTAAATTTTTCAATCTTAAAAGTGTCAAAACCTTTATGCTTTAATGACTTAAGTATCTATCTAATTACAAGCAGTACTAACGGCCTTCGAAGCCAAGTCAATCTACCCCGTAAGTAGGTATATCGGCTAAACAACAGACGAGGCTTTCGTGCAGGCCTTGACCTAGCCTAGACCACACAAACAACTAGGAAAAGGTTGTGTGGTCGGAGGGCTGTACTTTCAGAAAAGTTCATCATACTAATCAAAACACAAGCGGACCTTGGGAGATGAGATGATACTTACTTAAAAAGTTAAGACAAAATAATTTCCCACAGGATTCTGGCTTCTGTGACTACCGGATTCGTTTTTTTATACTAGGTAGCAGACTAGTACATGGCCTACAGAAAGTGGTTACCGGGACCTATGGACGTGTGCAACACCAGGAGCGTTACACTCGTGCTAGCGACCCTGTAGGAACCTTGAAGAATCTCATATTGTGATCGCTTGGAAAAATCATAGCAGGGAGTTCATTCCACAGCGAGCGTGAAATGAAGTTCCTTTCATACCAAATAGTGCCCACCGTTTCCGAACGCAATGTGTGAAGAAGAAGTCTCTGTCTATGGCGAGAGGTGCCACAAAAGAAGAAAATGCGATACGAAAAGGGATATATCTACGATCGCTGGCTCTGACACCTAAACTCAATAATAGACGAGGGTGGTATTTACTCGGACCGGGAAAGTGTGACACGGTCACTTATAATAGTTATTTGTTCAACAAGTTAGCTCAATCAGGAACTAGCGAAGTAGAACTGAATCGCGTGCTTAGCGTTGCGAATAATTCTGATAGACTGCTTAGACTACTGAATTTGACGCAGTTTGAATATGCACAGCGTGTAATTTAGAGGCAGAAGATATCTTAAAAAAAGTTGGGTGACAAATACAACTTTTTATTTGTTATAGCGAGTATGTCTTTATTGATGCTAAATAAGTAGCAAAAATCATTTAGATAATATAAGAAATAATATAAAAGCTGTTTCTAAATGAACCGTTGTATAGAGCAGCATCGAGTAATTCTAAGACGTGATTGGTATTTCAAATTCAAAAAAAATTTATTCACGTTCGGAGTTATAAGCAATTTTACCGCGAGTTTTTACGCACAAAAGGCAATCTCGAAGAGGTGAAAATATTTTTTATTGGTCTTAATAAATATGTGTCTTACGTAAGTACACATATTTATTAAGAAATGAGTGAACGTCGTTGGTACAAAGTCTCGTATTTGTTTACTTCCATTTCGTTATTAAAATACACAAAACGTCTTATGCACATAACGAATAAGCGTTCCTTACTTCCTAAAAACGGAGACAAAACATAAAAACCTAAAGTATGTTTTTTTTTATATTCGAAGCATTTTTACGCTCCAAGAAATAATGATATAATAACATGTGTACCATATCCATACAGATTAAGGAAAAAATTGTGTTTATAAGAGTTGAAAGAAACGTTGGTATCTACGTTTCTTTTAAGTCTTAAAAATATTATTTTTTGGAATATACGAATTGAAAAATGCGGAAAAATTATACAAAATATTAGTGGTGTCGTTGTAAAGAATCCTATTTGCAACAAAAAGGTCACATGACAAATGTATTTTTTGTTAACCTTTTGAACCTTTTTCCAAGACGGCGGTCGTGGCACAAGGATTGCAAAGCCAATTTTTTAAACTTATAACTGGCCCCCTTGCTTGATATACAGGGTTACTGGTATCCCAACGTATTCCTATCAGGGGGTGTTAAAGGGCCCCCTCATATGGATGGCTGAAAATCGTAATAATTGACTTTTTGAGTTTTTTCTATAGTAACCCAAAATTACGCATTCAAGTGCACACTGCAAAAAAAGGTTTTACGGAGTAGGAATTATTCTTATTTATTTTAGTAGTTGTCTTCATAAATAATACGTTATTCCATGGATCTCATTCTTTTTTGGAAAGCTGAATTAACGCAAATACAAAAATGGTCCGCAATTGAATTATGGTTAAAGAGTTTTTTTTTTCAATTATTTTAGGTTAGTAAAAATATCACCTACTAAACTAAATTAGAAGTATTCTCATTGAGCAAAAACTCAATAAGTCAATTATTTCGAAAAATATTATTCTTCGGCCATTCTTAAGATTACTTATTAATTTTTAGCATTTTGCGTCCTCCAACACGCCCTGACAGGAATACTTCGAGTTATCAGTGACCCTGTATAAAAGATGAAATTGCTTCCTCCAATATGCTAAATGAAGAAGAAAAACCAACACTTGAAAAGAAAAAAAACATTTAAATGGACTATTTGATGCAGTTTTAATATGCTACCTGTGTAGGTATTATTAATTGTTTTACTACAGACAATAATTGTCTTAACTGTATCTGTAGCTGTGACTGCTATTGAGAAATTACCTATTTGATACAAAAAATTAAATATTTAGGTATGTATTGAGCGATGTTTCTTATATGAATCCACTTCTCGTCAGTTGCTCTTATAGACGATGCTTAAGAACTGTTCACAGGGCATAACGTGCGATACTTAATATCTTTTCAATAGCTTCAACCCAATTACATCAAAGAAATAGACGGCTTTAGTTATCTTGAAATTTAATTAATGTACAAAATGCTATGAATATGTACCTATTGTTACCAGATGCAGTCGTCTGTGCTCAATAGAAAGGGCTCAATCCAAAAAGTCATATTTAAGATATTGCACTCTAGTACAGTCAGCATCAGATCGATCTTGATGAACAAAGTAGGTGCTCAAAATGATCTAATTTCTTTTCACACCTTTAGTTCGGTTCGTACAATTTAAATCAATAAATTAATTTGATATGCTCTTGATACCTTGGTATTAAGATCATTTTGAGACTTTGTAGTCAGTCACTACCATACGTACGCACACACACACACACACACACACACACACACACACACACACACATATACCCCACACACACATGCACAACAACTCTTATTGTACAGTTTATAAACTTCATATTGAGGTTTCGGGATTTTTAACTACCCACCCACTCGAGGGACCGATGACATTAAAACGGTCGTCATGGCACTCTTTGGGGGAGGCCTATGGTGTATATGGTTCAGCAGTGGATGTCTATTGGCTGATAGATAGATACATGAAATGTTAAGGGCGCCTTTGTACAATCTATGCATAAACTTTAAATAAATAAATAAATGATCAAGGTTTGAGGCTTCAGTTTAAAAAAATAAACCAAATTTGAATACTTTGTATTGGCATTTATGTACATTGGACTGATGTTTGTACTCATCATCGTCATCCTTGCGTGGTCCCGGTCCTGGAATCTGGGGACTACTGTTTGATGCTTATGATGACTTTTTTTAATTATACTCTCATCTTTATAATAATATGTAATGTACCTTTATTCTGTGTTACATAGTGACATCAACAAAACTAGAAATTTATTGTACTATAACTTAGTATCTGGTAACTATTGCACAGGATTTCCTTTTAAGTTACCAGCTGTTTATTATCTGATAATTGTAGGTACATCAAAAAGCTAAACAAAATGTAATATTTGTAAATGTTTTCTAATAAATAATAAAAAATGAATAAAAAAGATATTTCTGACGTTGAATGTACAAGAACATTTTTTCAACATAAGAATTGTGACATTGTCCCTCAATTACCTTTCGTTTTCTTCAAAAATTTTTGCTAGAGCACGGCACTTGAATAGTTTATGAATATCAATGGGTATGCTAATTTTATTCTTTGGTACTAGGTACATACGTATTAGTAAAATAATTGAACACTTGAATAAATTTGCTTTGATTGATTCAAGTGTTTCATTATATAGATATTTATGGACTTTCAAAAATCACGTTTCTCAAGTTTTCATGCCTATAATGATATCCGTACAGTCTTAACAAACATTATAGGTATCAGTAAATTGGTTGACAATTAAAGGAGAAAAGTTAATGTTTAGCTTATTATTAAAAGAATGGTGCAGGCTTCAATCGGGAATACATTCGTCAAAGAGTCCTATCACCCGATTGTAGCAACATCTACCGACTTGATAAAAAAAAATACAAGCACGTTACATGAATCATGCTGAACTAATTGAGTTTTTGGAAAACATACAAAATCTTTACCCTTTTATATTGATATCGGTTAACGCGGCACGTTCCTCACATCTCAAATCAAATCAAAAAACGCATTAAAATCTCTTAATCCGTTTTTGCGTCCATCGCGGATAAACAGACCAGGATTTGAAAATATATATTCGTGTTCAGATTCGTTAATATATGATAACCCAGGCATGATTAAATATTTCCAATGTAAAGACTACTATTTCTACTATTTATTTACTATTAGTACAGACATAGATTTGAAAAACAGGAAAATAGAGAATTGTACATAAAGCTACTGATATAAGTAACTTGGTAGGAAAATAAGAAAACTTCTAATCAACGAATTCATCTTATTTCGCCGCAGAAGCAAACGAAGCGAGTGAATACGGATGGATTATGTTAGAAGGGTTAATGGTGGCTGACCCAGTAAATCAGAGTCGTATTTATTAGCGCCCAAAAAATCAGCGTTAGGTTTTTACCTAACGCTGATTTTAATTTATTGTCTGAGGGTTCTAAAGGCTCTGTACGTAGTCTTTCTTACCTTCAGAAACGAGTCCGTACAGGTTTAGAATAGGGCTCTTAAATAACAAAGTTTTAGGGGGCCAGCATGGCATTTCCTCACATCCCGGATAAAGAATGATCAACATGCGACAAAAGATAAAATGACAGAAAAAATGAAAGAAAAAAATGATGAAAGAAAAGTTGAATGAAAAGATAACAGATTACCACACAAAACGAACGACTCCTTGTAACATAACGTGCCCAACAGACTATGACATATACCTATCTTAGATTCTTCAATATTTATTGTTATTAAGTAATGATGTGCTTAATTGTTTCACTATTGTGAACGGCTGAGGAGTTACGCTGTATAATAAAACTTTAATTGTAGGTATGTGAGCTTAGGTAACAATATAATACCTATTGACTTACCTAACCACTTATTGAATTCAAGTACTTCCTTAAACCATTATGTTATCAATCAATCAATTAGCCCACTGCAGTCCACTGCTGGACATAGGCCCCCCCAATGTGCGCCATTTCGTACGATCCTCCGCCTTCCGCATCCAGTCCGTCCCAGCCACCTTTTTCAGGTCATCGGTCCATCTGGCTAGGGGGCGTCCTACCCTTCGTTTGCGTTCTCGCGGTCTCCACTCTAGGACTCGTCTGCTCCAACGGCCATCGGTCCTTCGACATTATATTATATTCGATGATAATTTTTTTATGCTGTAAGATTCAACTGAATATGGTGAATCTTTCTGGAACAGATCAGGCCCCCGATTCTACTACTTTTATGACATAACAAAACCACTGTCATGCAGCTGACATTGCATAAAATGTCATTGATTTATAGACTTGATGTCTGAGGCCTAAAGTACAAAATGTAAAGAGAAATTGTTTATAACATATTTCATTCACTCTACAAGATTGTCATTTAATTTTAGACATTAACAGTAAATCTGTAAAGTCGAAGGTTAAATGGCATTGGTTACAGTGTCTGTGGTACCGCAGTGGTTTTGCCATGAAAAAAATAATAGTAGAATCAGGGCCCAGGGCTGTTACACCATTTTTAGGGTTCCGTACCCAATGGGTAAAAACGGAACCCTATTACCAAGACTTCGCTGTCTGTCCCTCCGTCCGTCTGTCAGCAGGCTGTATCTCAAGAATAGTAATAGCTAGACAGTTGAAATTTTCACAGATTGTGTATTTCTGTTGCCGCTATAACAAAAAATACTAAAAACAAATTAATAATGATTATTAAGGGGAGCTCCCATACAAAAAATTAGATATATACTGTGACTACAACAACAAATACTAATAATACAAATAATATAATAAATAATATTTAAGGGGGGCTTTCATACAACAAAAGTATTATTTTTACCGTTGATTGCTCGATATTAATAATGGCTACACGTAGACGCTAGAAATAATTACAAATTAATAATTTGGTTGAAGGTTATATTATTTACTTTTAGCCTTTTTTCTGGTACGGAACTCTTCGTGCGCGAGTCCGACTCGCACTTGGCCGGTTTTGTACAGTGATTGGGTGTTTTGGGATCCTAGCGAGATTATTTTACATGATTATTTTTTCAGTAAATAATTATGTCATGTCATAATCATATTCATGCATACAAATATTTGCACTGAGCGAAAATCGAACTCCCGACGTAGAAGCTGAACACTTTACCGATAAAACCCCCCACAAAAGTGATACCACGTTTGATTATTATTTATGGTACAATAAATCTAATATATAAAATTCTCGAGTCACAGTTTTCGTTGCCAAACTCCTCCGAAACGGCTCGACCGATTCTCATGAAATTTTGTGGGCATATCGGGTAGGTCTGAGAATCGGCCAACATCTATTTTTCATATCCCGATTCGCGATAACCGACATCCACGCAGGCGGAGCCGCGGGCGACAGCTAGTACTTTTATACGTTTATAGCAGTTAGCTACCAACATTCCATAGTCGGACGAGCGTTATGGCCGTTTGTCAAACGAGCACAATGATTTACAATAATCGCTTGCGGAAATCCGCGTATGATGAGAAAAGATGAAAAAAAAATTGCAATATGCAATACGAGTTGGAATATTACGTTATTTTCTTGTAATTGTTTATTGAAATACTAGGATAAAACACTTTCAAATAATTATGTAATTAAAAGATGTCTGTCGCTTCGCCCGCGTGAAATTTTGAATCCGTTCTCGCATATGTCTGTCTCTTATGATATAGGGTAACCTAGCATAAGAGATAGGGTTAAATTTATTATTTAAATTTAATTTAAGTCCTTCTTCAATTATAATGAAATTATGTTAAACCGCAAATTAGTAAATATTAAGCGTCATTATCTGTACTTAGCATGTATACTTTAGAACCAATAAGGTTTTTTTTTATATTGTATGTGTTATTGTGTTATTCCAGACTATTATAAAATTTGTTCCGTTTTTTTTACGTGCAGGAAATCCCCACGGATACACCCCCCCCCCCCCTTCGGAGCCGAAGGGGGAGGTTATGTCGAACTCGAACCGACTAAACCGCACGCCGTCTGTGGGTCGATGTGCTAGGCCGAAGGTGAGGTTGTCTCGTGACATATCCCTCGCACCCCGGCTGACCCAGGCCCATTCCTCTCGGTCTGGCCCTCCTCGGGAGGGGGGACCACGAGGTCCCCGACTCGCCCCCGGCATGGGGGGAGGGGGGGGGGGCGCATCGTCCTACGCCGCCGTGGCCTGCTTCTGCTAGGGTGACGAGCGGTTCCACCCGTCACCCTCAGGCCCGCGCTCATGGGGGGCGGAGGTCGGAATATGGTCCGGTCAGCCGTTAGAGCGTGATTGAATAACAAACATCCAAATATACAAAACTAAACTTTGACATGGACAATTTAAATTAGTAGGAAGGAAGAAGTATGATGACAAGAGACTCTAAACACTATACATGTATGTCGACATACATATACAACCATAATATCTACCGATAAGTAGGTAATTTAATAATTGAGATTGTGTCTCCTCCTAATATAATGTCTTGTCTTGCCTTGCCTCGCGTACGTACATTATTTTGTTTATCATTGTATACGCCTAAGTACTCGTTCATAACAACACAGTAATCATAAAATCAGTGCGTAAATTAACTATCTGAACTTGCAAAGTAATAGATTTTCGTTTCTATTCTAGTAGGTACAGTCAGCATCCGAAATATTTTGACTACAAAATCCAAAATCATCTTAATACCAAGGTATAAAAAGCAAATCAAACTGTTTACTGGTATAAAAGGATCCACGGTGGCGATCCGGCCAGGAGACTCGCCGCTCCAAAGGATATCGTGCTGATGGACCTGGTGGCCATCTTGCTCTGCGCCGCGTGGAGCAGAGGCAAAAATCTGGCCCCCAGGGTGTCTGCCCATACGGGGCACCCATATAGGGCCATGGACCGCATAACACCCGCGTAGAGTCTCCTGCAGGAGTCCTCTGGGCCCCTCAAGTTGGGCAACAGCCTGCCCAAGGCATTCGCCGTTGTCACCAACTTGGGGCGCAGACTTCGGAAATGTTCTCCGAAGTCCCATCGAAAATCAAGCACCAGCCCCAGATATTTCAACCGGGGCTTGATGTCAATGGGAGTGCCTCCCACTGTAAGGCTGGCTCCCGGGTCTGGCCTGCGCCGAGGGCCATGAAAGAACATGGCCTCGGACTTGTTCAGAGCCACCTCGAGACCCAGCCGCCGGATCCGTTCCACGACTTGAGCAACCGCGGTCGTGGTCCTCAGGGTCACCTCGCGGTGTGTAGCCCCGCCCACCGTCACCAACGTGTCGTCAGCGTACCGTTGTGTAGGTACCAACTGGGAATGATAGGGTTGTTACAATAGGGAAGGTTTAAACGGTGAGAAAATATGGGAAATATCAACTTTTTTTTATTGATTCTGAGGTGGTACGAAGTTTGCCGAGTCAGCTAATCTATCTATATATATAAAAATCAATCGCTGTTCGTTAGTATCACTAAAAATCGAGAACGGCTAAACGGATTTACCTTAACTTGGTCTTGAGATGTTCGTGAAGGTCTAGGGAAGGTTTAAAAGGTGAGATAATATGGGATTTTTTTTTATATTGATTCTCAGGCGGTACGAAGTTTGCCGGGTCAGCTAGTCTTATATACAAAATGAATTGCAATTCTGTTAGTCTTGTGGATGTCCAGGGAAGGTTTAAACGGTGAGAAAATATGGGAAATGGCAACATTTTTTATTGATTCTGAGGTGGTACGAAGTTTGCCGGGTCAGCTAATTTAAAATAAAACTAGCTTAAGTTACGTATTATAATAACACTGAAAGTGATATCAAATTCGGTCCAGCCGTTCCAGTTACAGTATCTGTAAAAGCGGCTACCATTCTCTAAATCGTACTCCAGCTTACCATCAGGCCCGCCTGCTTCTGCACCACAGTGAAGTCAATATAGAAAACTAACTTCAGAATTAGCCAGTCATACGGACAGATAGACAAACATTCATTTAATATTCAAGTACCTACCTTTCATTTATTAATTGCAATATACGTATATTAGTTAAGTACCTGTTTAAATAAATTGTAGGTACAGGATCAACAATCATCCACAAACATCTAAATATAACTTTAGCTCGCACGCCCATAAATATCTTTCAGTTTAATTACAGTAAACTGAAAAGGGCCATTTATTGAAATAAGCACTGAATTACATAGTATTTAGAGAGTTTTATTGGCGTGAACTGAGCAGAACCAAATTGGTATTTGCGTAAGATTTATGAAATAACGAACTAGTGATCTTGTAAATAAGTGTAGCTATTAACATTTCTATAACCTCATACAAAAGCCTTTTTTGTCTTAATAAATCTTTTGTATTTATAATTAAATTATTAAACCCGATTACACGTGGGGTTACCCGTTGCCACTTTCCTAGTGCATATATATAAAGTTTAACCTACACTGGTTAATAAAGGTAGAAAAAAGTACATTATATCAAAATAAAATACGATTTATTTTATTACATCTTTTTTATCTTTTTCATTAAACAATAATTTACGTTACTTTTAGCTACTTTTAAGAAGATTTTATTGTATGGGGTATCACCAAGATCTTGTGTGCGCAATTCTAGCTTAATTGTGAACCGGTACGAAGTGCCAGTACTGATTAATGGACGATGCATTTACGAAATAAAGTATTTTCGCGTACTAATTTATTATCACCATAAGGTATACTTATTACACTACAATAAAATTCTGCAAAATAAAATACAAGACTTTTCAATAAAATACAGGTGGCAACTCTATCACGCATGTATATAATTGGAGGTCAAAGTATTTTGAGTAAAGTGCAGTAGATAAAATGTAACGAGCTACTAACAATATTGATTGCGGGCATGCATGGTGCGGTGATTTAATGGTCACTTCGCCACAAGTTTTTTTTCCATAACTAGATGCCTTCTTATGGAATTAGAAGATACATGATTACTAACCTCAATAAAAATATCTACTTTAAATAACAGTTCGTAGAAAGTAGCATTAGAAATTCAACAAAACAATGCTGGAGAATTATCAGTGGTAATATTAGAGAAATAAGATAACCATTTTTTACAATTCACAACTGAGTTGTGTTCGTAATACGGAGGAATAACGCTGACGACTTTGTTATTTATTAGGTACGTAGGTGGGGATGTATCGTTACAAGTTCTTAAACTATATGACTTTACCTCGAAATCGAAATTCTTTTAAATAACCGGTGTTATCAAAATATATGAGTACCTATATACAGGCTACAGGCTGAAGCTGGCAGTTGAATAAAAGAAGCTTTGACTTTGTGATTCGAAAATACCTGACAGAAGCTTTATGGCGTGCGATTTCAAACAAAAGACTCGCGTGCGAACGACCCACGTGAAGTCAATTATTTTTTAACCGACTTCCAAAAAAGAAGAGGTTCTCAATTCGATTGGTATTTCTTTTTTATGTATGTACACCGATTACTATGAAATTTATTATCCGATTTACGTGATTTTTTTTAGTTCGATGCGGAATAGTTGCCATTTAGTGCCATAAATTTTTTATATAGTTTGTTCCAGTAGTTTTCATTTTATGAATATTTTTGTATTATTTTAATTCCAACTTTTAACCGACATACTATATTATGTTTTCCCATATTCCGTCGTTTATGAACCGATTACAAAAATTCTTTTTGCATTGGGTTTAGTATAACTCACAGGTGGTCCCATATCAATTTCATGGGTACTGGACCTTGGACTCCGGAGCCACACCAGAGAACTCCTCAAAATTAAATGGGAAATTATCGCTTTTTTACTAGTTTTAGGACGATCCTGTGACAAAGTAAGCTACATTATGGTTAAAGACGTGCTGGAACAACCTAGTCTTGAACTATGGAGGTACACAACAGAACTCCTTAATTATATATAGCATGAATGTCTCGTTTATGTTATTGAGAGTCTCGTTTATGTCAATCTTATGAAACAAAACTCAAAAACTGTGGTCGAAGGCATGTTGGACTGAATTAAATCACTAAAAGGGGGAAAATATTAATATAATTTCAAGAACAACCTATTACAAATACACAACGGTATAAAAAAAAAACTACGTTTAAAAAAGCCGACTTCAAAAGTGAATAGGTTACAATAACTTAGAGAAAAAAACTGAGTTTACAGATTTACTGTTCTGTTAGAAGTCGGTGCCAACTTTAAATGTGGTGCCAGAACTACTATCCTGGAATCAATTGAAATATGACCTCTTGGGATAGAAAGCCTACGTCAAGGTCTCCCTCAATCAACAGGTAGGTAAGCTTGGCTTAGGTCCTGAAAACTTGGTGATACACATCTTCATTCACCTCATCATTTCAATTTAGAAATCTTATTTTATAATTTAATTAATTTAGTTACCTATGCCATCAACACTGTTGGTCATGAATCTCATGGCCAATATTATGCTAATAGTATCACGATGTCCTTTGGTCTTTAAATAGGTATTGTTTGACTTCAGTCCTTGCGTGTCTTTCCACAATTCCGCTAATTGTTTGACGTAGTTCCGTTGTCATGGATACTATAAGACTAGTGTAATAATTACTTTGAATCAATAAGTAGATCCGGGTTTTCTAGATCGAGCACCACGATCTTTCCTTCTTTAGCGCTTTGACTCCGCCAATGCTATTCAGAGCCAGTGTTAACTGTGTTTGATTGTTCTATTGGTTTCAAAACAATTATTGAGAAGGAAAGGTTACAGATTTGCATTCTAGTTCTTATAGCAAAAAATATCAGCTTCTTCATTATAATTAGATTAAGGTTAAATGACGCTGACTTAAGTCTTGAGGAATTATTCATTGTAAACTTGACGTCTTGGAAAATATGCCACAGTGAAGTTTGGGGGTGCTCGTTGGGTAACCTCCACGTCGGTCTCTCCGTTTCTTCCCCCTTTGGACCACGGTCCTGGGGAGCGGAAGCGGGGGGGCTGGTGCACCCTGGACAACGGCTAACAGGCTCCTACCTTGGGAGTTCTGTTGGCCGTTGACGAATAACCCAACGGCTGACCTCACGAGGAGGTCGTGGGATGGCGGGCCTTCAAGGCCCGCGGGAAGGGGTCCGTAGGACACCCTTCCATTCCAACAGCCCTTTTAAGGGCTAGCTGACCCCATTGCACGAGGGGGTCGTGGTATGGCGGGCCTGCAAGGCCCGCGGGGAGCGATCCGTAGGGTTCCTCCCACCTCAACAGCCCTTTTTAGGGCTAGCCGTCGCTCCCGGTACCCCTCTGCTTTAGCAGAGGAGACACGGGAGAGGCGATGGGATCCGTTGGATCCGGGGACGGGTCGGCCTACTGCTCGCGCAGGGGCTGACGGGCATTCGTGCCGCCGTCGGCGTTGGGAGAGTTGGCTACTCCCCCGCATCGCGTAACCTCCGAGATATCGACAACGACCTGAGTGCTAGCCACACTCGGGAACGCCGATATCCTGGAGGCCGCGGGGCTTGCCTTAATTGGCCGGCCCACGACAAGGAAAAGTCTGAAAACCCGACAGCGAAGTCGCTTAAAACCTGTGGATACCGGGGGACCTCCACAGTATGTACCCCGCTTCCTGGAATGGCCGTCACCCAGGAAGTGTAATCCGAACGGTTCAACTCGTGGGTTCAATTATGGAGAAACTAATTAAAACCAAAAAACCATCACCAAGCGAAACAGTCTGCGCGGAGGTCGCGCAGCACCATGACGCGGAAGTCGCGTCCCAGGCGGTGTCGGAGAATTTCGACACCGCCACTGATAGCAGGGTCAGCAGCCCGGTGGGAATGCAGACCCGGAAGGCTATATGGCGTAAGAGGTGCGCCAGAAAAAAAGTTCCTCGCCCACCTAAGACGGAGTCGGACCTCGAGCTCACGCTCACCGACTCGTCTTCAAGCAGCGGCAGCAGCCATAGTGGCGAAGAGATGCTGCGCCCCCCCCCGCCCAAGCTGCTAGCGGTCAGCCGCCGAAAAGCGCGGGGCGGCAAGCGGCCCACTCCTGAGGTGCGCGCCCCGGCCCAGAAGGGTGCCCCAGCGCCGCCGAGTTCCTCCACCTCGGCGGCGCCCTCTCCCGGTGAAAGAACGTCCCGGGAAGCAAGGGAGGCTCTGCAGGGGTTGCTTGTGGCCCGCGCAGAGCTTCTGGGGATGGAGGAGGACCGCTTGTGTCAGGCGGTGAGGCGCCTGGTAGATGAGTTCGACCTGTTGAGGGCGGAACTGGCTGAGGCCCGCGAGGAGCGGTCCCAGCTGGGCCAACGCCGGGTCGAGCTCATCAGGCTGCCGGAAGGGCGTGTCACGCGGTCGGCGGCACGCATGTCGGCGGCGCAGCCGGCACTCAGAGGGCAGACGTCGCCGGCGCGATCGAGGTCGCCCCTGCGGGACGAGTCGCCTGAGCGGCCGGAAGAGCGGGACATTTCGCCGCTGTGCTGCCAAAGGCTGGAGCTGACCCAGCCCGCAGAGCCGTCGGGCCCGTTGGAGGCCTGCATGGCGGCTTTGGCCGCCATGGAAAAGCGGATGGCGGCGGCTCAGGCGGCACAGGAGGCGCGGCAGGCGGCTCATGAGGAGCGGACGCGGTGTTGTCTGGAGGCCATCATGGCCTCCATCCACCGTCCGCCCCTGGCGTCGTCGACCGGGGGGTACGCCGGAGCGGTGAAGAGGGGCCCCACGCGCGGTGGTCCCACTGCCACTGCGCCTGCTGCTGCTCTCGCTCCGGCCACTATCCCCGCGCCGGCCTTGGGTGCCAAGGGCAAGGGAAAGGGGAAGGGCAGGGGAAAAACGTCCTCTGCCCCAGCCCCGGCCCCGGCACCGACACCAATTCCGGCCCCGGCTGCCTCCACCAGCTCCGCACCGGCGGGGGGCTGGGAGGTAGTCGGCGAGGCAAAGAAAAGGCGGAACGCCAAAAAGAAGGCAGCCAAAAGGGCCAAGAAGGCCCAGGCTGCAGCGAAGGGAGCGCCAGGAGCGCTGCGCGTCCCCCGCACCACCGCTGTCGTCTTAACGATGACACCGGAGGCTGCGGAGAGGGGCGTGCAGTACACTGCTCTGGTTAAGCAGGCGAGGGGCCTCATCGATATGAGGGCCCTCGACGTGGCGGGGACCCTCCGAGTGACACACACTCGGACGGGTGCCCGGCTCATCCACGTCCCTGGCGCTTCGAGCGGTCCCAAGGCTGATGCCATAGCGGCTAGGCTGAGGGAGACGCTCGACGCAGCCGACGTCCGGGTGTCCAGGCCCATCAAGTGCGCAGAGCTTCGCATTTCGGACCTGGACGACTCCATCACGGTCGACGAAATCCGGGTCACCGTGGCGGAGGCCGGGGGCTGCCCCCCTGAAGCGGTCAAGGTCGGAGCAATCCGCTACGGCCGTCGCGGACAGGGGGCAGTAGTTGTCGGCTGCCCCATTGCAGCAGCCCAAAAGGCTGCCGACATGCGGACCCTCGCGGTGGGCGGAGTTGTAGGGGTGCGGGTACGCCTCCTACAGGACCGACCGGCCAGGTGCTTCAGGTGCCTGTCGGTCGGCCACGTGGGAGTGCAGTGCACGGCGGAGGTGACGGTCGGCGACCGTTGCTTCCGCTGTGGCCAACCCGGTCATAGGGCCGGTGGTTGCGAAGCTCCGCCGCACTGTTTTAGGTGTGCGGCGGAGGGCAAGCCGGCCGACCACAGGGTTGGCAGCAAGGCCTGCACCCGCGGGGAGCCGAAGCCGCGAGGCGGGCGTTCCGCCAATAGTTCGGGGCGGGATGCGGAGATGGTTCCATAATGGATCCCCAGCTCCGCATCCTGCAGGCGAACTTGGGCCACGGTGTCGATGCTCAGGCACTTCTGCTCCAGAGCATGGCACAGTGGTCCGTACACGTCGCCGCTGTCGCCGAGCCATACACTCACCGACCACTCGGGCCCGCCTGGGTGGTCGACCTGGATGGCTTGGCGGCACTGGTGCATAACGCCGCTGCGGGTGCCCCTCCCCTTGTAGTAATCGCAAGGGAGCATGGCATCGTAGCGGCGCGTGTAGGGGAGATTGCGGTCGTGGCCGTTTATTTCGCGCCAAGATTACACCGACTAATCGGGCATTATCGGCGGTCGCTGGAGCGGCTGACCGACGTCGTCAATGCCTGTATACCTCGCCCGGTTCTCGTGCTCGGGGATTTCAACGCCTGGTCTGTGGCCTGGGGTTCTCGGCGCACGGACGCGCGAGGCAGGGCTCTGGAGAGCTGGGCCGATACCCTCGGTCTAGTTCTCCAGAACCGCGGGGCCGAAGCCACGTTTGTGTCGGGGGAGCGCAGGTCGATCATAGACCTTTCGTTCGCGAGCGCTTCCCTGTCACTTCGCGTGCGGGACTGGCGTGTCGCCGCGGAGGTGGAGACTTTGTCGGACCACCGATATGTTCGGTTTGATGTCTCCCCTCCCGCGGGGAATACGCCGGTCGCAACGGCCCAACGCGAGCCGCGCTGGGTGCTGGGGCGACTGAATCGGGAGGACCTCCTGGAAGCCGCCATCGTACAGGCCTGGGCCATTGCGCCGGACAGGCCTGTCGATGTCGACGATGAAGCGGCGTGGTTCCGGGAGGCCATGACACGTGTCTGCGATGCGGGTATGCCTAGGGCTCCAGCCTATAATCCGAGGCGTCGGGTCTACTGGTGGAATGCGGAGATCGCGAGGCTGCGTCAAGCCTGCGTGATCACGCACCGCCGGTGGGCTCGATTCCGTAGGAGGCGTAGCCGCCCCGCAGACTCGGAGTCCCGACTGGCGGAGCTTCACGAGGGATACAGGGAGGCCAGGAATGCCCTCCGAGCGGAGATCAAGCGGTCCAAGGCCGCTTGTTACCGGGAGCTCCTGGAGACGCTGGAGCGGGACCCATGGGGGCGGCCTTACCTTATGGTAAGACAAAAGCTGCGCCCCCGGGCCCCTCCGCTGACCCAGGTGCTCGAGCCGGCTCTGCTCGGGGGAGTGGTCGAAACCCTGTTCCCGGCGCGAGCGGAACATGTTCCGCCGCAGATGGCTCCGCCGACTCGGTCGCCTATGGCGCCCGGTGCGGTGATTGACGACGATGTGCCCGAGGTCACTCGGGTAGAACTAGAGCTGGCGGTGCAAAGGCTTGGAGCCAAAAAGAACACCGCCCCGGGACCCGACGGCATTCCAGGCCGCGCGTGGGTCCTAGCTCTAGGGGAAGACGGTCTCGAACCCCGACTGAGAGGGTTCCTCAGCGCATGTTTGGAGCGGGGCCAGTTTCCGAAGATGTGGAGGACGGGGAAACTGGTCCTCATCCGCAAGATGGGGCGCCCGGCGGACGAGCCGTCCGGGTACCGGCCCATAGTGCTGCTCGACGAGGTGGGCAAGCTCTTCGAGAGAGTCATTGCCAAGCGCCTCGTCGAGCATCTCTCTAGAGTGGGGCCGGACCTGGCGAATACCCAGTTCGGGTTCCGCCGGTGGCGTTCCACTGTGGATGCCATCATGCGTGTGAGGACTCTGGCGGAGGGTGCGGTCGCTCGGGGCGAGGTGATGTTGGCGGTGTCCCTGGACATCTCCAACGCGTTTAACACCTTGCCCTGGAGTTGCATTAGAGAGGCGCTCGTGTATCACGATGTGCCTCTCTACCTCCGCCGCATAGTCGGGGCATACCTGACGGGGAGAGCCGTCGTCTACCCGAGTTCGACCGGAGTCGGTAGGCGCGAGATGTCGTGCGGTGTTCCACAGGGATCGGTCCTGGGGCCGCTGCTGTGGAACATCGGTTACGACTGGGTGCTTCGCGGTGACTTCGCGTACGGTGCCACCGTCACGTGTTACGCGGACGACACGCTGGTGACGGTGGGCGGGGCTACACACCGCGAGGCGACCCTGAGGGCCACGACCGCGGTTGCTCAAGTCGTGGAACGGATCCGGCGGCTGGGTCTCGAGGTGGCTCTGCACAAATCCGAGGCCATGTTCTTTCATGGCCCTCGGCGCAGGCCAGACCCGGGAGCCAGCCTTACAGTGGGAGGCACTCCCATCGACATCAAGCCCCGGTTGAAATACCTGGGGCTGGTGCTTGACGGTCGATGGGACTTCGGAGAACATTTCCGAAGTCTGCGCCCCAAGTTGGTGGCAACGGCGAATGCCTTGGGCAGGCTGTTGCCCAACTTGAGGGGCCCAGAGGACTCCTGCAGGAGACTCTACGCGGGTGTCGTGCGGTCCATGGCCCTATATGGGTGCCCCGTATGGGCGGACACCCTGGGGGCCAGATTCCTGCCTCTGCTCCACGCGGCGCAGAGGACGACGGCCTCCAGGACCATCAGAGGGTACCGCACGATATCCTTTGAAGCGGCGAGTCTCCTGGCCGGATCGCCACCGTGGATCCTGGAAGCGAGGACCCTTTCGGCACTCTATCGGTTCCGAAAGGAGGTGCGGGAGCGGGGACTCGATCCCGAGCCCGAAGAAATTCGGGCCGAGAAGTCCCGGCTCCACAGGGCCATGGTGACCGAGTGGGAGCTACGACTTGAGCAACCACGCGCAGGGCACGCCGTGATTGCGGCGGTAAGACCCATCATGGGGGAGTGGCTAGAGAGGCCACACGGTGGCCTCTCGTACCGTCAGACGCAGGTCATTACCGGACACGGTAACTTCGGGCGGTACCTGCATCTGATGGGCATAGAGCCAACGCCCGAGTGCCATCATTGCGACGCGAGCGTGGACTCGGGGCTGCACACGCTCACCGAGTGTCCGGCGTTTGAAGCGCCGAGGCGGGAGCTTGTGACGGCCCTGGGGGTGAGAGTGCTCACGCTCTCCACCCTGCTCGCGGCGATGGTCCGCTGCGCGAATGCGTGGGCGGCCAGCGCCTCCTTCTGCGAGCAGGTCATGCTCGTGAAGGAGACAGCAGAGCGGGCGCGGCGCTGCGAGCGAGAAAGACTCGCGGACATCGCTCGCCGCGTTCGAAGGCGGCTCGGGCGTCGGAGGGCGCAAACCGACCTCCGCCCCCCATGAGCGCGGGCCTGAGGGTGACGAGTGGAGCCGCTCGTCACCCTAGCAGAAGCAGGCCACGGCGGCGGCGCGCATCGTAGGACGATGCGCGCCCCCCCCATACCGGGGTCGAGTCGGGGACCGCGTGGTCCCCCCTCCCGAGGAGGGCCAGACCGAGAGGAATGGCCCTGGGTCAGCCGGGGTGCGAGGGATATGTCAAAAGACAACCTCACCTCCGGCCTAGCACATCGACCCACAGACGGCGTGCGGTTTAGTCGGTTCGAGTCCGACATAACCTACCCCTCCGGCTCCGGAGGGGTGGGTATCCGTGGGGATTTCCCGCACGTAAAAAAAAAAAAAAAAAAAAAAAAAAAAAAAACAGTGAAGTTTGTTGCGCAGCTTCTTTTAATTTGTTCGCTTCCTAGACGCTAGGTTTGCAAAGCGGAAGTAAACGTAGGATAAGTAGATCTGACGTTAAATGAAATTATAACAATAATACTATATTGAGAAATAAAAAACAATGAACAGAACTTTTCTTGCCTTCACTTTTACTTTTTAACTGAAAGTGTTTTGCAGATGTCTCTGCATATTTTCTTGTAATATGTATCAACAGGTATGTACATTCGCCCTCAAAAATTACTGAACACTACCAAATCTTTGCATTCCAACAAATCGTAATTTTGTATTTGTAATCTTCAGGGGTCAAGTTTAACATTGTTAAATTTCATTTGTTATTTTATGTACAGTTTTAGCTAATATGGTCGATAACTTGGAATGTTTAAGGTTAATACTGGTCTTCGATCTTAATTTACATTGACACTAATCGCACATCGTGCGTTTTGTTGATTTTGACTTTTATCTTCTTTTGTTCTTTAAGAATACTTAAACCTCTTTTCTTGCCTATTCGCATTCTAATCTTGTTTTTCGCCTTTGCGAATGATAAATCGCGAGTGAGATAACTCTGGTGATACAAATGTTCAAAGACGTCGATAATTAGTCACCTTCATTTGGTTATAATCCTACTTTTAACTAGTTTGGAACTGAGAGATCCCTAGTAATAAGAGACAGGATACTGCCGGAACTTTACGCGACCACTGAAATAACTTTGAAATAAAACCACGCTTTGACAAATTCTATTGATATTTCTTTGGTTGAATTCTATCGATAGAATCTGTTAAAAAGTGGTATTATTTCGAAATATGACCAGTCAGTAAAAACTTAAGATTGAAGAAGTTCAACAGTAGGTACCCTCCATCTGTTTTAAACATCCACTCTTGAGATTCAAAGTTTGCATGAAAATCGGATTGTTTATTTCTTAGGTCACCGATTTAGAGCTCTACGTAATCCTTTAGCTTCCCTCGGTATATACTATGTCTATAGTATAAGCATCCCCACTTATTTGGATGTAATATGTACGTAAATGTAATCGCTAGAATTTGAACCTAGGACGTTTCGTTCGTAATATATATAGGTACGTGTAATAATCAATAAAATTATCAATTTAACAATTACAACAGTCGATTCCGCAATTCGTTTTCTGAAATCGAGAGTACTTGCAGTAGGCCAAGGTCCTTATTGCTAACAAAATAAAATTATAATTGAATTTTCGCTTATCTCTAAAACCTGTTTTCATTTCATTGAAACATTTTTTTGAACCGACTTCAAATACGGGTTCCATTTTTTCCTTTTGAGGTAGTGACCCCTAAAAAGGTGTTTATATATTTATACGGCCGAACGAGTCGTTCTAAGTTTGGTATTCATATTATGTTTACGTTAACTATACGTAATTCGGTCATAATCTCACGAATGCGAACATACGAATGCAAACATCTACTAAATAACAAAGTTGTTTAAATTTTTCTCTCAATCGTATTGAAATTACATGTTTTTAAAACGTGGCGTTGCCAGCTAACTTGGGACGGGGCTTTTTCAGGCAGAGTTACCGAATGACCCAGGCATGTCCTGGATATCTAAAAAGTGTGATATGGAGACAGAAATATTTATTTCAGGCACATTTAAAACATCTCTTTTGTTTTCGTTAACTCACTTAAATTAATTTATTACAGGTCGCATGTAACATTCAGCAGTGAGAAGCTATCGATACTGTAAGTATCAACCTATTTTTTCTTTAATTTATGATAATATACAAACTCAGAGTCCACTTAATCTCAACCGAATAAAACTGCACGATGTTTCGTCGAAACTGGTTAAATGTATAATAATGTTAACGGAAATTATGCTATAAGATTACTGCTTTAGATACGATTTCCCTGAACCCAGGCCGGCCCTGACAACGTTGCCAATCCGGAGATATTTTGTTAGGGATCAGATTCTCCTGCTCCCAAAAAGAGGGGCGCGCGGGAACGAGGGTTCACGGTCCAGCCCTAGCATGTGGGGCATTGGCTCCAGATTTATACGATGCAATAGTTACAACAGACATATTTCAAGCACAGGCGACAAAAATCGAATTTTATCTCTTATTAGCATACTAGCTGTTGCCTGCGGCTCCGCCCGCGTGGATGTTGGTTATCGCGACCACACATAGCCTTCGTCCTTTCTCACGGTCTAATCTACCTCTGTACCAAATTTCATCACTATCGGTTCTTTGTTTTATGCGTGAAAGCGTAACAGACAGACAGATAGAGTAACTTTCGCACTTATAACTTGGGTTTTAGTCTATGCAATTAGATGCGACATTGATTTATACTTTGTAGATCTAAAGATTTGAATTTTCATCGGTGGAAGATGGCTGGCGGTAGGTATACTATTTTGATTGACTAAATTAAACAATGACAATTAATTCCGTTTTTTTTATGCCTGCTGATAATGATGAACTGAGTTGACTTCTTGGCAATCATCATTAGCAAATGTAATCGTCACTCTGGAATTGTCGGGAAGTCGTTAGTGTTGACAATCGAAATACCGATTCGAGTGTAGATATTACCATGGTACTAATGTAGGCCACGCTACGCTAAATAAATGAGGATAGTAATTACCAAATCCGGTGTTGTACCGTTGCCGGAGGTGTCGCCAGACGACAGATTACTTAATGGTTAAGCTCTGATTAGTTCCTCATAATAACGATAATTGCAAACCAAGAATGGGCATCAAATCTTATAAAGTACAAGCTAATAATAGGTCGTTACATATGAAATTGCTGTTTTATTGAAGAAATTGGAGGAAACCCAATTTGCAGTACTAACATTTTTGCATTTTTTTAGGAATGACATTTCCAAATTTTATGTTTTTTTTTGTGTATGATTGAGACAACATTAAGCTAACAGCAACTTTTATTATATTTTTGAAAAAATAAAACGAAATTTATCATCAAAATGGATAGCATTTAGGAAGTACTGTTTTTGAAGATCGAATTTAATTTATCAAGCGTCCAAAAAAATCCTATCTTATATCAATCTATATATATATATATATATATAATCAATCTATAATCTTAAAATCAACTTTCAAACAAAGTATAAATAATAGAAATAGCAATTAAATTAATAATGAACTCATGAATCTGTAAGAAAATTTCGGCAATTTCATATGTAACGACCTAATATTATGGGCACGAATTGTTTACACTATTTTTCAAAATTTGTAACTAAGTACTGGCCCCCTAGCATGACCATCATAACACGATATGATAAAGCGTTTTATCCACGCCAACTGTCAAAATATGATAAATATCGCCGCCATGTTGAATTTTTATCGAAACAGCGAGCATAACCGTGCCCAGTGACGTCACGTGTTATGATACGTTACAATAGATAGAAGAGCGAGCATGACAGTCGGTTATTTATCGAAAAGTCGAGCATCACCAACTATTGGTGGATATAAAAAGTTAAGTTTATCAATTTTGACATTTAGTCGTATTATTTTATCGACGAGGCTTAGAGTGCGTGATATACTCGATAAAATATAACAGTCACCAGTTTATTATGCAATCACTAGTCATTAAGTAAGAATAATTTTTATGATTGTTGTGTAAATGTAAATGAAAAGTACAGAAAATAATAAGATATTACAACTCCTTTTTTCAGTTACAACTTCACAAGTTAAGCTTCACCTAAAATCTTTTAATATGGCTAGACCATACATAAGAATTAATTAACTTGCCGCGGAGGACAAAGAAGTGAAAAGGGAAGAGAGGACCCTAATTAGAGAAATTAGCAACGAATTTCTAAATATTTTAGGTCAATATATTTAAAGTCGTAAAAAAGAAGAAATGAAATGGAATAAAGTGTAATTATGCCATAATAACTTCGGTTAATATCACAATCAATGACTGACTCTATCCTATCACTCATCAGAGGCACCTTCCTTACCACTTTCCATTGGTCAATAGACTTATCCGAGCCATGTTCACTCAACATAGCCCGGAGTTCTTCCCACTGACGATTTTCTGTCAGTCGACCCTGTGGCGCACTAAACTCCCCATGCGCCAATCGGGGATGGGTCTGCATGTACTCAGTCGGTAGCTTCAGCTGCTGCGCTGTGCTGCGAGTTCTAAAAGACAACGAATTTGAACAGAGTTAACCAAGAGACAGACAAAAGTGTATGTAATTTTCAAAATGCAAACTTTCTAAGTTCTAAACGGCGAGGCAATTAAAAGAAACTTCCCGTGTTTTTCCTTTGTTTTCCATTATTGTGATGAAACACACATCAAACAAATAGGTAAATAAACTTTTATTCTGTTGAGGGTTTTTTTTGTGTTATGGCGATCCGGTTCCAAGAAAAGTAAATAAACAAGGTGTCAAAAAATGTGATAAAAGTTGTAAAAAAAAAACAAAAAAAGAGTGAGTGGCAGGTGAATGGTGATTGAAAATTTTTATTAGTACTGGCAGCATTGTTATTCCATATCGCGAGGCTTATCATTTCGTAACACGTGATAAATTTTATCATATCCTATCATATCATATCGCTACTTTGGTCAAACTCGCGAAATCGGTAAAAATGTTGGTGTTATATGATACGATATCTTTTATCGTATATCTACGACATGTGGTCATGCTAGGGGGGCTGCAACGATAAAATGCTGGCTATAAAAGGGGAAGGCAATAGGTTGTGAGTTGTCGTACCCGTATCTTTACTTACTTATATTATATAACATATTTAACAACAACAACTCAGGTCTGCAGTAGAATCCAATTTGAATGAAAATATTTTATATGAAGTTGACATTGAAATAAGAGCCGTGGAAATAAGAATTGGATACGTGAGAATTGTGTGCGTGTTACGTACCTACTTATTGCAGACGTTTGACGTCTGAAGTCGTTAGAGCATAAATAATTTGCTGTATCTTATAAACGCCATTAGAAAATCTTACTTGATACACATCTTATCAGATTACTGGCAATTAAGAAAAGTGGTTATATGAGTCTATATTGACAAGTTCTTTTATTCCTTTGTGAAGCTGGGTATAAATGTAAATATAGAAGCAATAAGCAATAATCTTGAAGTTCACATAATGCACATGAACAAATATTTTTTTATCAGTGCATGCAAGGCGTTAGTAATTCACACCAGGGAGTCTTTACCACGCCTGCGGGTAACTAATGAGAAACACTAAAACAACACCTAACACGGAATTAATGATCTATTTTAATCTTTTCTAAGCGGATACAATGACCACCAGTCACTTAATTCCTATATCAAATTTTACGTCAGTTAATAATGTTCACCCATCATCAAAGATGAAATTGGATCATTATACCTTTCTTGTGTCAAACAGAAGTCAGATTTAAATGCAAATGCGGACAGTGAATTTGCATGTGTTAAACGACTAGGCTGAGATAAATGTGAATAATTCTGAGTAACCTAGTTGCGGATACAAAATGGATTAATCATGGTAACTGATATAGTTATATAATCTACGGCATGAGCGCGAATAAAGCGAACTATAATAAAATATCTCGCGTTATGGTAATTCACAATTGTGACATTGTCATTGAATGTGAAGGGGAAATAAAATAGCTTTAATATTATATTTTTTATAGTCATTTTGTTTTTATGTTTCTTTTTATCTTCTTTCTGTTATAGTGTTAATATGACATCACTTGATGGAAGCTGAAGTTGAGGTTTCAGGAATGAAAGATATTATTACATGCCTCAATAATGCTCCCATATCGTATGTTCAGCGCACGTGAATTTGTTGGGTGTAAGAGCGTTTTCACATTGTCCGATATCCGATATCCGACATCCGATATCGGAGGAAGTCAAATGTATGTGTTTTTCACAATGTCCGGCCCGATATCGGTTATCGGAGCCAACACCACTGTGTTAACCGGATAACAAAGGGACAAAAACAGCGACTGCAAACAATTTTCCACCTTAATAGCATTTTATTAGTTACGTGTCTTTTCGCATTAATTGATGACGCTGATCACGAATATAAGAAAAAAAACTCAATACTATGTCATGTCAATAAGGTCGAAAATTGTCTTTTTTTCATTCCTAGCATCCCAAACTAGTCTGTGCTTTCGAGCAAATGCCCGTATCTGGCCGATTTTATCGGAAATCGGAGGTCGGCTATCGGCGTCCGACACCGATACCGGTTATTGAATATCGGATGAATGTGAAAACGCTCTAAGTGTAACACATTCTTCTTTTGCGTTCGGTTGTAAATAATGTTCACTAAGTACGATGCACTGTATAATTAGTGCGTGATACACGTATGTGCATTGTGAAACGGAAAATAACTACAGCCCATAAGATGATTAACCCGCCAATCAAAGTTTATTTGGAACAACAAAGTACAAGTAGTATAAGTTAACGTGGTATAATACCTAAGTACATAATTGTATTTCAACAGATTGGTATACATAATTCAATTTCAAATGCACGCATTTTTACGTGCATTTGAATCTAATCAACCAATGTATTCTTTTTATCAAGTCCTTGGTGTAATTCAACAGACACCTTTTGGCATCCATTACCCCTTCAGCCCTAGTTTTTTTTTAATTTATTTACTTTCTAAAATATAATATAATCATTCTTACAATGCGTACACACCCTAAACCTGGGGGTTTGTGTGGTGCGCCATTAAGCATGCTGGTCAATACTGTGCTGGCTGTTTAAGGTTATTCAAACAATAAACAACAAAAAGAAAAAAACATACCACTGTCGGCCAGAGGGGGTGTTTATGTCGAGCATGAACCGACTTAAACCGCATGCCGTCTCCGGTCACAAGTATAAACGATACCCAACAAGGTATTTACCTCGCCTATCCAATATGGATTTGACAATAACATACAAGAAACGCTCACGGGTTTAATGTGAGAATTTAAGTACTTTTCTGTTCTTACGTAAATAAAAACATTGCACCTCCCCCGAAAAGTTGGACCCTCTCGGGTATGAGACGCACGGTGCCTTCATCTTATTTGTTGCATTTAGTAATATTATCTATCATTGCGGTGATGTGCCTATGTGAAGACGATGTGAGGAGCACACACGCGTATGTGTGACTGATTACTACACTGCCTATGAAAGGTTTAGTAATAACAATGAAGCGGTTCATTGACAAAGTAAAATTATTAAACCAGTTACTTTTACAATATTATACAGCCATCGAGACCTTGTAAGTGACACGGGTTTTTGTCATACGCAGTTGTCACACGACTCTCTTTCTTTGACCTTGTCACCAGTAATGTAAAACACGTTTGGTGGGTACTACATTCATGTTTATTCGGTTATTCATAAATTTTTGTCAAGGTCATACTTTCATCATATTCCTATTTTTTATTGAGTTAGCAGTCGCCAAACGGCGGGACACAAGTTAAACGTGAAGTTAAGTGTAATTATAAGCTTTTTAATGTATTATACAAAATTTTCATGCACTTGTAATTTAATAGACTCAGCTTCTTCATCCTAGCGTTAATCTCAGTCGCATCCGAAGCTTTTCAACTTGGAGTCTGGGCTCCGCTTTTTGCCAGTCTAACTGCGGATTTGGCTAAATTTCGATATTTTCTGTGAAGCGACTGCCATCTGACCTCCACAACCCTAAGGTGATATCGAAGCATTGCAGCTAGACCATTTGCCAACAATATTCGAGATCTCCAACTACCCGTAACGACTCCCATAGATTTTTGAATGACAACTGGGACCGACGGCTTAACGTGTTCTCCGAGACACGACCAGACCAATGCAAATACTCATAGTCATGCATACAAATATTTGCACTGAGCGGGGATCGAACCCGCGCCTCCTGCGTAGCGGCCGCGTTCACTAGCGCTACGCCACGGAGGCTGTCAATTTAATAGACTCATAACTAACTGAATTAGGCATAAAACTGTCGTTATCAACTCGCACTAAGTTACAGTGGGTTGCTAGTGGAGACTGAAACGGTAAACTGACTGTCTCTAGCTAATTAAACAAACTACCTGAATACGACAGTAGTTTTATGAGCAATAGTTTGTTGTGTTTGACTAATGAATTGTGAGTTTTATGCGTGTACATTATTCCCAATGACGTAATTCGTCGCTGTGCGTACGGGTGCGTAATACTTCCTGTAAGCGTAACCAGACTACTAAACTGTTTCATATCGACGTTGAAAGGCAAAAGGGTGCAACCGACATCTAATGTTCAAAGGAAAACGGTTCCAAATGACGATATAACACTTTACTGAAAAGCTATTTTTTTGTGAACGGTATGTGTGGCAGAAAAATTACGCATTCCAAGGGGATACCTTTTGCAGGTCGTTTATTATGCGCCCGGCTATAAGGGGGGTTACACACCATAGATTGTTTGCTGCGCAAACAGCAACTTGCCAAGAGGTATCAAAGCATTTGCTAGTTTTGCTACGTAAATGCAGGGCACCAAAGTAGAATTTACTATTTGCGCAGCATATGCTGCTTCGCCGAGTCTGAGTGAGAACCTATCACGTTTCATCTTAGATCACATCACTTATAGTTTAATGAGATAGAGGATATCGTGAGTCTATCAATAATAATTAGAAAGATGGAAATATTTTTTTATTATATGCCATCAAGATATACCAAGAAGGATTAAGTCTGGATTAACTTTACTACTTCTATGTAGGTATGTTAACTTGCTACAATTCAATCCGATAATACTTAATTTACGACTGGGCTTTATAAATGAGAACACGTGATTGGAGTCCTTAAGCCACGAAGGCCGAGTTCATTACTTGTTTCTGATAATTACATACTGTTCTCAATCCCCCAGCTTTCAGGTTATGCAATGTTGTGGCCTCTAATCTTGATAATTTCAGGCATTTACCTTTGAAGTAGATTACAATGATTAGATAACTAAACAACAAATGTAAATTAAACTGAGTATATTAATCCAGCTATGCAAGCTGTTCATCTTATTGCCCTAATATCGGGAGGTTCGGGATTGATGAGAAGTCGGTGGCGGTTGATATTGTGCGAATATGCAGAAAGCGGTCTTCCTCGAATATAAATATTCCGACGGCACTTCTGCTTTTGCTATATAGGCCGACTGTTACACACTTCATTAGAGTTCGATTGAAAACTTGTGATTCTTTGATACTATTTCTATGTCAAATGTGAAACCCGAATGGGCTAGACGATGATACAGATCTGAAGACTGACTAAATAATATGATTTAGGTATAGCACTTTGAAAAATTTCTTAAAATGCATTTCCAAAACTATTAGTGATACTGTCAATATTATGTTAATAATATTCATGACATGTGCAAGTGCAATTCGTGCCTATATTGATAGGTACTAGATCGCTTTATTATTTGAATGACTATTCGCATCTGTAAGTTAAGTCTGAATTGTCAAGTTCGTGTGGAGGTTTTCACCTTTATATATTTATATTATAAAATTTAGACTTGTTCCAGTAAGACGAGTGTCCAAATAGTACAAAGTACACTCAAACCCCGTTTATGGTGTGTTTGCACATGTCACTCCCTAAGACTTGCTGGTTTGTTTGTTGTTCTTAACTCCGACCAACCGTGTGTACCTACGATACAGTCATAAAGAAAATTTAGACTTTATTTTATTCGTGTGATGACGGAGCAAAAATCCAAGAATCACCACCCCATATCTTTCGAAGTTTGTCTGTCGTAAGATGTGACAGACGGAAAAATATGTAGACTATAAGTGATATCGCCTGCGTATAATAACAAGAGATGGGAAACTCGAAATAAAACCCTATCCTAACCCATATCTAGCTAGTGTAGAAAGAGTTGGCTAAACCCTTCCAACATTGGGAGAGACGTATTGATTGGTTGACTTTAATTCGTTGGCAATAACTTGCCGTCATACCTTGCCGCTAGTCTACATAGGCCCTGAATGTATTGGGACTGTCACGAAAATGTCTCTGTACAGGCGAAATAAATAAGAAACGGGGAGGGAGAATACCCGCTGAGGTTAAGTCAGGCAACTCGAGTCCGGTCGTTATACTGGTATGGCATACTATGGAGTAATTTACACAATGCCTGTGTTAGAACCGGTTTATTGCGCCGCCATATCCAAAGTAAGAACACCGTAAAACCCAGCCGAGTCGAAACTGCTCCCTGAAAATGCGGGTTAAATTGTTCTGTGTTAGATTAACCTTTACAAACTTTACTATGTTATGTGTGTATGACGGCATACGAGTAGCATCTAATACTACAGAGTTATTAGATATGAATGGTATGTAACTAAGAGGAGGTATTCTGGTCAATCACATCGACGATGCTTTAAGGAAAGACCAGTGCCGTGATTCTGCTATAATTTTTTTCATGGCAAAGTCACTGCGGTACCACAGTCACTGTAACCAATGCTAGTTAACTTTAGACTTGACTTTTTACCATTCAAATTTAAAATTAAATCTTTTCATTTTGGACTTTAATACTCAGACATAAAGTCTAAAATTTAATGATATTTTTCACAATGTCAGCGGCATGACAGTGGTTTTGTTATGTTATAAAATAAGTAGAATCGGGGGACAGGTTAGCTTATAAACATGAGTTTGAGAAATTTTATTTTAAGTTGTGAAAGGAATCTATATCCGAATTAAATTTTTAAGCATTTTTCATAATAAATATTCAAATCGATTTAAATAAAAAAAATTGAATCGGTCTAGGCGCCCCCGCTTGTTTTCTATTTAATTTAAATTGATCGAAATCAATATCCAGTCAAGGTCGTAGTAAGTAGAAAGGTGTTGTTTTTGCCTACCCCTAATAGAAAGAGACGTGACTATAATGTATATCTGTATGTAACTAATATGTATAGTTCTGAGTGATATTGTTTCAATTTTAATTTACAAGAAAACTAGGAATTTCCTTTTAAACTTCCAACTTACTTCAGTAGCTTAATGGTTAAGGAGTCAGCCTTACGATAGAAAGGTCCGAGGTTTCAATCCTGGCCATTACAATACCGACGTGAACCCACTCCTATCACAAGCAATTTAGCTTAGCAAAGGGGTAGGATGGAATATTATAATAAATATTCCACAACAATAAATATTCCACAACATTTCACACAACGCTATCTAGACCCATGGTAAGCATAGCCTAACTAGCTTGTGTTATGGAATCTAGAATGCGGACAAACATACTTAGATACGTTTTTTTTTTTTTTGTATTACATACATATTATACATAGAAACACCCAGACCAATGCAAATATACATATTCATGCATACAAACATTTGCACTGAGCGGGGATCGAACCCGCGCCTCCTGCATGGCGGCCGCGTTCACTACCGCCACGCCACGGAGGTATATAGAATAGTAATTTCGGTTACAATATTCTTCATAAAAATAAAAAAACAATCTATTCATTAAACAATCTGTCTATTCATTGAATTTTAATATATCATTTCGTCTTATCTAGTAGCGATTATGGCTGCGTAGTTATGATTTTCCTGTTGGCTTAGTTTAATTATAGCCACCTGTTCAATGTAAGATTCAGTGAAAGTTAGCGTCAGCTATAATTTTAGACAAGATAGACTAGTTTCCGACTTCTCCATAGACAGGAAATAAGCATATTAATTTTCCCCTTAACTTTATTGAACAGTGTTGAAGTATCTACTAAATCGTTGAAAAGCAGTCATCTTCACAGGCTGGATCAGGCGACTTGATTATCAGGATTCATTGCTATCGTGACTAGTATGACTATACCAGTCACGATAGCAATTTATAGAAAGTAATAAGATTTTTTCTTATCTTTTCCTATCTATTTTTTTCTTATCTTAATCGACTTGCTTGAATGCTACTCCTTTTTTTTGTACCACTGAGGTTGCAGATAAGCACACGGTCCACCTGATGGAAAGTGGTTACCGTGGCCTATGTCGTGCGCAACACCAGTGTAGTCACACTCGTGCTGCCGATCCTATTAAGACGATAAAAATATGAAAGTTCAAAACGTTTAAACGGCTTAACAGATCTAGTAATTTGGGATATATTATAGTCTGAAATAACACTTTTTATTCCTGGAATGTATCTTCTTGATAGATATACCTAACTATGTCGTCGAATAATCTCTACTTTTTAAATCGATGAAGATAGGAAAAATTGATTCGGCTGAACTGACTCAATTCTCTGACCAATTCGTAGACCGGTGTTTGGTGGAATAGAATGACGAATGTATGGGATTTGACGTATATGACATGCGTTAACGACAGTTATATTACGTTAAATACCTACTTAGTGTCTTTTTCCTTACATTTCACAAAATCAATAAAATGTTTATTGGATAAGTGAATGCCTTGCGTGTGGTGCAATTGTAGCATTGACTCGTAAGGTCTCCAATAGCCATTACTACCAATTATTGAAAATCAATTTGCGAGTCCATTTTAACTGTATTGTCGGAAAGTTTTAAAACACATTCCCCTTTTTGCTTTGAATATTCATTAATACCTCAAATCTTCCCTAGATTTACCACCCCCTGAACGTCAAGTTTTCCCTAGATTTGCCACCCCCTGAACGTCAAGTCTTCCTTACATTTACCGCCACTCTGCACGTCAAATCTACCCTAAATTTGGCGCGCTGTGGACGACAAATCTTCCCAAGATTTTCCGCCCTCTAGATGTTAAGTCTTCTGTTGATTTCCCACCGCCCTGCACGCCAAGGTTTACCTAGATTTGCCGCTCTGTGGACGTCAAATCTTCCTCAGATTTCCCGCCGCCCTGCATATCAAATCTTAACTGAATTTTTTCCCGCCCTGCACGCCATTTTTTCTCTGGATTGCCGCGACTTGAACATCAAATCTTCTCTAGATTTGCAGCCTCTTAGACGTCAAGTCTTCCCTAGATTTTTCCCCACCCTACACGCCAAATTTTCCTAGATTTGCCGCACTTTGGAAGTCATATCTTTTCTAGATTTGTAGCTTCTTAGACGTCAAGTCTTCCCTAGATTTGGGGCACAATTACCAGACGTATGTGACATCCACTGAAGTATTTTCATCTCAGTGACGTACAGCTCCTGCTTATGTCACTCCAATAGTGGCCACGCTTCACAGCCGTGTCAGGCCTAATGGCCTGTCCCTTCAATCTGTCGGATATTTTGGGTTCACAAATGACATCAATCATTTAGGCCCACACAGCGGCAATGTGTGCCTTGAATTCGCAGTCGATGGCACCAATTACATGCAGTCTAGATCTCTACTTAGGTACTCTCTGTACCTAACCTGGCCCGTACGCTCAACTAAGTCGTCACCTATGCGGAAGAGTTTGAGATCTGTTGAGCTCTCCGCCACGTACTAGGTTTTCGACACACTGTGCTTCAGAAAACCGTTCTCAAGCGCTTCCTTACACATGTTCACACGTCGCACGGCGCACCAATCTGACTCTAATATTGAATTTCACCAATATACATGCGGCCGTTCATATAAGTTTTTTATACTGGTCGATAAAACTCTGAACAGGAGCGGACTAACAACGGATTCTTAGTGTAACTTGACAGTGATGGGGAAGGTTATTATGTTACTAACAACGGTTCAAATTCAAATTGTTTATTTTCAAATTTGTGTAATACTATTACAGTTTTTTATCGTCCAATTTTCCTTAAAACTAAGTTTGCCACCGCTTCGTAGGCTTTAGCGGAGAATGGAGTACTGCTGCACTCCATGCGGTACTGGAGCTTGACCCCTACGACTCATGTCAAAGACGGTCGTTGAGGCTTGTCGACAATCCTATACTCACAGGCGATGTGGAACTTCTCAGCCTCAGGAGGGACTTTGCTTCGCTGTGTGTGTTCTACCGCCTATACAATGGTCTATGCTCAGATGACCTTTTTGACATGATGCCCACCGCCATATTCTATCATCGCACCACTCACCATAGGCCGGGAATTCATTCTCACACATTGTGATCGGCAATGGTGCGCACTGTGTGGTTTGGTAAGAACTTCATCGCACGCACGCTCAGGTTGTGGAATGAACTGCCTGGTGTGGTTTTCACAAGCGACTACAATATGGGATTCTTCAAGAAGGGCATTCGAAGAATTCTTCAGGGTCGGCAGCACGAATATAAAAAATCGGTCGGCAGCACGATTGTGATGCCACTGGTGTTATATACGTCTATAGACCACGGTCACCACTTCCCATCAGGTGGGCTGTGTGCTTGTCAGCCACCTAAGTGGTAAAAAAAAAACAACCATGCTCATGCCAGACATTTTTGTCTTTAAGGTAATAACATAAGGTAATTCGAACCACGGAATCTCTGAAATTCCTTTGGACCGCGATGCCTACCAGATTACCGTCGGAGGGCATTCAATCGAGAATCCACCACCAAGTGTCCCTGTCATACTTGTGTCCATCCTCAAAGAAGGTATTTGTATAATGGAAGACAGCTCCCCATAACATTTGCTTGTATTTCTCCTGATGAATTACTCCAAGTTTTAATCCAGGAAGAGGAGAGATCTGATTTAACGTTAAGTTATATGAATTTAAAATGTTGTGATTAAAGTAAGCCCGTAATAAATTCTACCCAACGAGAAATCCCCCTGTTCTATTGAGAATATGTTATACGAAAGGCTTACACGGTTAGCTCATTATCGTAAATCAGTAATATACTCGTATCGGTATTCTTTTCTAGTTAATCCAGTACAAGACCAAAAGAAACAAGTTTTTTGATGCGCTTTAATTTTTTTAAAGTAGGCTTGATAGGACTCTGTTTAATCTTGTGTCTGTTTAGTAATATTTTAATATATGCTTTACCCACAGTCAAATTAATCAAACGATGTGTAATAAAATAGAAAATACAAGTAATAGCAATTTTAATGCATATTAATACTAAAGTATTATTCTACACGTGCTTTAAAATAAAAAAAGAAAGCTGAACAACTATTTAATAAAGTGCTTTATTTAGACAATATGGCGAAAACAAAGCTCTTTCAGTGAACTAAGAGATGTTAACGTGTGACACGTGTTATTAAAATCCCATTCACAAATTTAATTACGTCTTTCAACTTTAAGTACCTTTATAAAATAAAAAATGAAATGGAACAAAATTTGACCACTTACTTGACATTAATTCACCTCAATTTAGCAGTCATCTGTCGAAGCGAGAAAATTATATTACCTACTAGCTGATGCCCGCAGCTTCGCCCCCGTGTAATTCTGTTTCCGTGACGACTTAACCCATTTTTTAATTTTTCTCTGCGTAAGAACCATCCCCGTACTGCAAGGAAAGGAATACTCTAAAAAACGAATTAGTGAAATCGGTCCAGCGTGACCAAGGGAAATAGGGATTCATTTTATATAATATAGATTAGCTGTCCACACAGTTTTTTTTTCTGCCCACAAAAGCAGTGTACATGCTGACCACAGCGCTACTTACCGGGACAATTTGTAATTTCAAACCACCCAGGAACCCATATTAATATAGGTACAAATAAAAAATTTCAACCGTTTAGAAGGAGTTAGGTGACAAACAAACTTATGGAAGAATGTGTATTAAGATTTACAGACAAAATTTGAATTTTTTTAAAAATAATAATTAGCAACCAAAATTACTTATATTCCCTCTAACCCCTCCAACTAAGCTAAACTGCTTGTGCTAGGAGTGGGTTCACGTCGGTAGTGTAATGGCCAGGATTCGAACCCGGGACCTTTCGATCGTTAGGCCACTTAATGTTAAGGTTAAGGGTTTGGCCTCGCGATCGAAAGGTCCCGGGTTCGAATCCTGGCCATTACACTACCGACGTGAACCCACTCCTAGCACAAGCAATTTAGCCGACATTAATATGTAATAATAAGTAGTTATTATTTTATTTGAACGTATATGTTGCCACTAACTAGCTCAGTCAGCCTTAAAATTAACTGCCTAGGCAGTTAACTAAATGGCGCCATTAAATCAACGGCCTGAATGATTCAGCTGTCTCGTTTATTACATAACTTAATAACCTGGCTGGCTAATGCTTAGGCCAATCGTAAGATGGGGCGCTACCTCGAAATAAGATAGAAAATTACAAACATACTTACATATATTATACTTACACCTGTTAATCCCCAAGGGATAGACAGAGGTGTATTCACAGAAAATTAGTAATAATAAAATAATAAATAATATTATATGTAGTTTATTTTATATATTTTATTGTGATATATTTTTATATAGTTTATTGTGATAGCTGCGCAATCCGACTCGGTTAGGTTAGGTTAGAAGGCTTATTAGGCCTTCGTGGTTATTTTTTTTAATAATCATACAGAAATAAGTCATTTTTCTGACTGTTTAATAAAATGGCTAGGCAAGTAGTTAAACGTCATCGATACAAGCTATATGCCTAGCTATTTAATGAAATGGCTGAACACCATTCAGGCCGTTAATTGAATGGCGCCGTTTAATTAACTGCCTAAGCAGTTAATTGACTGTCTAGTAAAATTGGTTCAAAATAAATTATACAAATATATTTGAAGAAAGCAGCAAAAGTTGAAATTGCATTAATAGACAATGGTATCGAATTTATCGATCGTTATTCAATCCAGTAAGTATAGTCATTTAGTTATTATCTGACCTACGACCAGGACTCAGGTCGAGAGGGTAGTCGATGGTACATAATTTAGTTTTAGTACAGTAAGTAAGTATTTAAAGTTCCCTTTACCCCAGAATATAATTTCAAAAAGAATAAATAAAAGTCTAAAATCCTGAAAAAGTGAGTAATTCAATTTGAAACTAGACTATGAAAAACAAATGACTACCAGTCTTTTGTAGTTAATTATTATCAGCTCATAGTTCATAAGGTAATACAGTAATACGGTTTAAACAGGAAATGTTGAGACAATAAAAATGCTCAGGCGTTACATTGAATTGAATAAGATTACTCAACTATTGGCCTCGTATTGTGTATAATACACAATAGTACAAAAAGTAACTAAATGTTTTGAAAGGCATGTTGTTTTAGTCAACTGATGAAAAAGTGGATTGGTTTAGTACCACGCCTAGATACGGTCACGTATGTCGATCAATTGCCAATACAATTGAATATTGCAGTAAGACTGTTAAGAATTCAGCTGAAAAAAATTAATGTAATTTATTTCACTAGATTTTGTGCGCTAGGATGATGAAAGAAACCACTTATTACTTACACGCCCATTCGTTTGAACGTTTGAACCTTATTTGCAATAACCAACGATATCGTGAACGTACTTACAGTACGCATGTTCATGTTAGTGAGTTAACTGACACATTTGAGGAGGTTCAGTTTCCTGCCAATTTTTTCTTAGTGAATATAATCGATTAATATCTAACTATCTATTCACGTTAAGACTGTGTTCTTAGGTACAAATGAAGTAAGTTTACCGAAACGATAAAGTATGGATAGTCTTATGCTTCGAGTCAATGGCTCATAATAGTAGTTTATGAAAATGTTGCATAATAAGGGTTCTTAAAATACGAGTGTAATTTTAAAAAAAAATGAGCCGTAGGTGAATTTTTATAGTATCACACGATGTTATGTTTCAAGATCAAATTATGTGCAATTTCATACACTACCTTATCTAATCTCATGAAATAATTACTATAATTTTCTTAAAAGGACAGAAAAGGTTACCGCCATAATCCATATTTAGCTGATCCGCGCATGCGCGTTGCTCCGCATCCTTGTGTCCAGCTGAAACTGTATCGTAATGGAAAAAAGAGTTATATTACGGTACCGTTGCCATAAAATACCTGTTCTTCAACGTAATTTTTTAAATTAATTTTGATTTTCCGAGCATAAAGACATAACGTCTTTAATATTTTGTTTTTTAATTTTTTAATGTTGACATTTCAGTATGAGAGTAGGGAGAGTAGATAGAATTTACTAAAATATTATCGGACCAATATTTGGCCACACCTACAGTATTTTCTGTTGCCCTGCGATAGTGAAGGTGAAAGGGCCCAGTGGGCAAGAGAGCAAATATGTGTGTGTGAGCATGGACTAGGATGGGGCCTTGTAGTTGCAGGCCTCTTGTGACTCTTCTATATAGCCCTATTTTGCCAAATTTGCCTTAAAGGGGCCAATAAGGGGCGGCCTCGTTTTAAGTTATATATAACAGTAATACAGTGCATTACTGTTATAACTTATAGTTACGTTTCATCGCCTCTACTAAATGATTGTGGAGGAATAAGGAGGTATGTTCTGGTGGTATAAAAGGACGATCCTTCGACCAGGCAAGGTGATGCCTGGTGGACGGTGGTCTAAAGTTGCGTTTATGTGTAACTTTACTCGCGATAAGGGATTGATGTGCCATAGTAGCATCGAAGTAGTTCGGCTCGGTGTCGCTGGATGGCGCTGGATACATGTCGTCGCATCACTTAACTTTCGACTAAAGACTCAAATATTTCGCTCTGTCGTGATGCCGGGGATTAAAAATGTAAACAGATTAGATTTTCTTGTGTGACATTATTAACTTAATAAAACAGTAAACCGTTCTATTTCTGTACCTAAATTGATCTCAAAATACTAAGTAGTTAATGAAGCCATTATTATAGAGGTTCTTCTATTAATATTAAGACTTATTTTAATTTTATGTTATTTTCTATTACGTGAGATGTTAGATTGTATTACATGAATGGAGAAACGTAGGCGTAATACAAGCGTACGCTTTCACAAGAAAATAGGTACTTATCCAATTTGATGGTTTGTTAATATTTTGAAATAGTTCATTAGCTCACTACTGACTACTGTTTACCATACCTTTATCTATCTGGTCACAAAAATAATTTGGATGAATTATAATTTCTTGATTTTTTTTTTCCTCCAGGATCCTAACAATTTGACATTGTTAGGATCCTGGAGAGTCCCACGAGCAAAATCGAATCTAATATGTACAATAATTTATTTTTTACTACATCGAGGCCATAAGGTAAACCAAAATAAATTAATTCAAAATATTTTTTCAAGATTTTATATCAGGATCCTGTTCAATGTAAAATAAGCAAAATATTCGATATTCTATTAGCCGAGCGATCTCGTCGTTCATCTGAGTCCGTTGTCGCTATTAAACAGACAATAAAAACCACCTATCTCTTTGCACCTAACGTGTTGTTTAGTCAGCCCGGCACATTTAATGGAGGTAATCGCGTCGCAATCAGTCGACTTATCACAATTCTGGCAAGATATTTCCTTATAAAATTTATATAATAATATGGTATTTGTAGCATTTTGATTTGTAGACTGCTTACACGAAGGCTTAATGCTACTTCATTTCGGTTGAATGTTATAAATAGACGTAGCATACCTTTTAATATTATTATTAAATAAACGTTGATTTTCATTGAAATCCTCAATTCCTGGCTTGACTTCTTGAAATGGCCGTATATTCACTCTAATTCCACGTAATACGAGTATAGGTTAAAAGACGTTAAAAAAATCAAAATCTTCAAGATAAACTACATTTTTAACCATAATGAAAAAAGTAAATTTTGTTTGAATTAAAGGAAAGAAAGGTGTCATCTACCTTCAAAACCTAGTGATCGGTTTTCTGAATTCTTTTTGAATTCATGAGTGTCTTTTATTTTCTTTTGAAATTTGCATGCGTTCGTGTAATGCCGGGTACAACATTCGAACAATGCGAACACACACAAACGAGCGGACTTTTTAAAAATAAAGAGTATTAGCTACGGCAATTCTTAATATTCCTCCTAAACCCTCCAGCTAAGCTAAAATGGTTGTGTTAGGAGTTGGCACACGTCCGTATGATATCCGAGATTTCTGGATCATAAGACCGACTACAGATTCGAAGTCGGGAGCTCTCGATTGTAACGCCGTCTCCTAAGCTACCGATGCGACGATTACGCTAAGTAAGCTGCTCATCGGCATAATAGGTACTTATTTTCGTATTATATTTTAATAACGCAAATTGTAACTCTGAGGGTTGTAAACATTATTATTAAATGTAATAGCACACATGTTGGTAAATAACTTAAACTGTAGAACCTTCGTAAAATTTAAATTAGTAACTAGGAATTTCAATGGAAAATGCCGGTACCACTTTAATAAGCTTTTAAAACCTATTAATTTAAGAAAATTTAATTTATATATTCAACAAAATGGTAATACTACCAATGATAATGTTCTGAAACATACTTCGAAATTTAGAGTAATCGTAGGTTCCAAAACGTGGACAAAAATAATAGGAAAGTCCAGATTTTTATGCAAATAGTTATAATTAACGCATAAAAATATTGGCACTGAATGTTCAATCGCCACGTCACACAGGCTTGGCAAAGTGTAATCTAATTTCACTAGTAATACTTTTGGTTTCTCGTCGTAAGGGTAAGCTTATTGCCGTCTTTAGGAAGTTCCAAAACTCAGGCTGTTACTTAGAATAATAATATGCCTTAGTTAAACCTCAAATATAAATGCAAACTTATGCTACGGAAAACGGGAAGAACGGGGCAAACGATCGATATTCTTCAGGGTATTCAGTAGTCGTAATGAACTTCGGCAAGCCAATTTGTTTAACTAAATACTTTATTGACCGATTCTCCCGAGATTCAGACAGCTAAAAATATTCTTGAAAGGGTGTAAAGGGGAAGTTCGTGATATCTTTATTTATGAGTGGTTAGAACGATGGGACGTGATGTGGTTGTAAGGAAAATCTGCAAATTTTGAATCGGGAAATCTGTAGCAACCTACTACGAGGGTTGACCCGACAACAGGAGGTCAAAGCACGTCACGTACGATCGGTCATTTAACCTTACATTCTGTTATTGTATTATGACTGCAAGATAGTCGTTTTAGTGGAAAAAGTGAAAGCGAAGAAATTTATAACTGTCCTTCTCTCAAGGGGAATAAAACATAACATGTATCAATTTTTGTGTAAGAATGTAATACTTATATGATTTAAGTAAGTACTTATTTCGGATTATCCATACCAATAGAATAATTCAATTGGATAATTTTTGGGTAAATAATATAAAATAAAACTACCCAAAAAGTAGGTATTTTTTTAGTGGTAGGTTTATTAAATCCAGACGTACTACTTATTCTAAAATTGTAAATTCGTTATATAAATAAATTAACAATTCTAAATTAAAAATATTTGTTTTGAATTCATGTCTGTTTTATGTTTCTCCGTTTGTTGGTGATGGACACAAAAGCTACTTGAACAATTGATTTTTAATCATAAGGTCTTAAATTTAGAATTAAAATCTGCCGTATGCTTGATTGCAATTAGGAGCGAGTTGCAGTCGTTTTTATGATTTTAAAACACATTTATCGTCAAGTTACATAGCAAATTGCGCCAAATAAAAATCATATTCATAAAGTAGGCTAATCCGTCTAGAGACGTGTAAAGACAGAAACACGATTCATAATATTTGCCTCGATAACAATTTGCGTAAAACATGGCTCTAAAATGCTTCAAATCGCTATTTCAAACATATTTTACGTTAAGACTCCATTATCAAATAATGTCGAAGAAAATAGAACAAAAATATATCTTTCACATTCTCATTTTATCACACAGATACGAGCATAGTATTTAACAAAAAACTTGAGAAAATATAAATCCTCTAATCGCTGCATTCAAGCTCTTGTGGCCATCTCTCTCTCTCTCTTTCTCTCTCTCTCTCTCTCTCTCTCTCTCTCTCTCTCTCTCTTTCTCTCTCTCTCTGAACCTGAGATATAACAGAAATTTGCGATAACCGACATCCACGCGGTGAGCAACGAACAACAGTTAGTGAAACAAAAAAGAATCGACGTTATGCAGGCATCGACGAATTACTTCTACAAAAAGAGTGAATTACGTAAAAGATATAATAAAATTTTATTATAATTAATAGCTAGTATTATTAATGATGATTTATTAAACTCAATTCCAGTGCACATAATACCTCGTTAGGTGGAAATCTAATTTAGATTGTTCAATAAATAAAATTGTGAAAGTAGTTCCTAGACTACTTTTTACAACTATTTTTTGAAACATGCCAGCCTATTCTTAACATCTGTAACTTGTGATTGAATAGAAGATACTATTTTAAGTATTTCTTATGTCTATAAAACACGCTACCGTGGGCAGTTAAGTTTATAAGACTATAAATTGTAATGTTAGTAGCCCTTTCTTAATAGCGCACTGCAAATTGTCTTGTATAGAGCAAGAGCAAATAATTAATCTATCCTTTGTGTACAATCCACTGGAGAGAGATATTTAATGATTTAGCAACAAGATGTATTGAAGCTTTTGTGTCATGGTTAGAAATATTTGGTTTTGTATAGGAGTTCTAACGATCAAGTACCTACTAAGATTAATGAAATGTATTAGTTCAAATTATTGGGCTATATATATTTTTATATGTCATCATCATCATCGTCATCTTCATAGAGACGTATTTTCCTGATGTCATCAGAGTCCAAGATGAACTTGGAGCTCAGGGTTTGCCGTCCGGCTCTTTCTCCTCCACTTCGCATGATCGTGGGCGTCCATGACAGTGAGGCCATCGGTACGAATGTCACCCTCCACAACGTCAAGCCAGGACTTCTTAGGCCTACCCCTTTAAGCTGGACCCGGTGGGGGCAGCATTGCAAGGTATTTGTTACCCACGTAGCCTGGTGAATTTTCGTTAGACGTGGCCGCACCAACGAGGGCGGCTCTCTTATATTTTATATGCAATGTTACGGACATGAAGGCGAGAGTTCCTCACGCGATCTTTACGCCTGACGCCGCACATCCACCGCAGCATTTTAGTCTACGTGACCTGCAACTCCCGTTTGTGTTGCTTCAAGTAAAACACATGATTAATGATCGTTTTACAGACCTGTCCCTTCAGTCTGACTGGCACTTTAGGGCCGCATGTGACACCAGTCATTTCTAGCCACTTGGCCCACGCAGCGGCAATGCGTGCCTTGACCAGTCACGTGAAGTACAGATCCCAGGTACTTCAACCTGGTCCGTGTCGACTAAGTCATCGCCTATGTGAACCGGTGTGGGATCTGTTGAGTTTAACGCTAAGTATGCGGACTTCGCCATATATAGCTTCTAATTTCTTACATGTATAATAACAATGTCTACTTATTGTCTTTTTTATAGCACTTAGGTGGTAGATAAATAAATGAAAAAATATAAATAAATAAATCGTTTATTTTCTCACCACATATTTAGAATATACAATTATGTCGACTCAATCTATATGCATAGTTTTCCTATATGGGAGACTGGTGCCTAAACTAGGAAGAATCCTGTATATCAGGCCTACAGTACAAGCTAAAGATAAGCACATGGTCCACCTGAGGGGAATAGTCATAGCCATATGCAACATCAGGGGCGTCACACTCGTGCTGCCGTCCCTTATAATGATCCTGTGAATGTATGTGTTGAGTTTCTTTCTTTGTATTATGATAATAATTTCACAGAGCGATATTCGTACACAGATTCCTGCTAACTCTTTCCACGAAGCTACCGTCTTCGGATCTGAATTCGGAATAAATGATAATGATACCATCCAGCTGTTTTTGTATAATTGTGTTATGGAAACGATTGTCCGAAACTTCGTTCCGTATCCTACAGTAAATCCGTTTATATAGGAAGCTGAGAATTAATTGGGCACATCCATAATATACAGATCTAACCTTATGACTTATGTCTGCTAAATATTGCTTATTACCACATCGAGTATTATTACGACGGATGGTATAAATATAAGTTTCTTTCTTCTGGTAATAAATTAACCACCTACTTGCATCTGCGATTTTCATTGACAAGAAAGCGATAATAATTGAAAGCAGTATAGGTATCTATGAAAAATACGTGAGTGTAGTACCAAAAATAACTGTTCGTTGAAATAGATCCACTTTTTAACGGATTCTATCGCGATTTGTTTGTTATTATTTACTTTTAGACCGACCTTTTATCTGTTTGTATTATTTAAATACAACAGTTTTCTTTTTTTTTAAAGAGGTCTTTATGTCTGTTTGTTCCGTTCTGACTAAACTGTGGTTTGTAGGGTAGTGGTTATATGGGTAGAAGCGATTTTGGAGTGATAAAAATCCTGTGGCGATACCACATGTACCCAGCGCCATCCAGCGATATTAAGCCGAACTATCACGAAACTACATTTTCTGTATCGTGAAAGTTCCCCGCTCTTACAATACATAATATAACATCCTAACGACAATCGATGGGCCGCAGCCCGCCAGGCGTGGTCACCTTGCCGGGGCCCTGATTCTGCTATTATTTTTTTCATAGCAAAACCTCTACGGCACCTCAGACACTGTAACCAATGCCATCTAGCTTTAGACTTTACTGCTTCTCTGTTAAAGTCTAAAATTAAATGACAATCTTGTAGAGTGAATCAAAAATGTTATAAACTCTTTCTCTTTTCGTTTTGTACTTTAAATCTCAGGCATAAAGTCTATATTTTAACGACATTTTATGCAATGCCAGCTGCATGACAGTGGTTTTGTTGTCATAAAATTAGCAGAATCGGGGGCTTGGTCGGAGGATCCTCCCTTTGTGTCGGAGAAACATCACACCTCGTTCCTCTACAATCCCTTTAAAAGCGGTTGGCTACTTTTATTTAAAAAAAAAGTACGGATGTAAGTATTAGCGTTCATAGTTAAGAACTTTAAAAAATTAAATGG